>CAWUFW010007067.1:70000-670000 GCA_963921515.1 Calotriton arnoldi
GAAACTGCCACAGAATATTCAACACAGGATGCGTTTATTGCTTAACATGCGGCACAGTTCACCTTTGCTTGCTGCATTATTTGTACTTCCTTTGTCCACTAACTAAATCAACATAGTCAGTCACTTCATAGTCTAGTCGTCGCTGCTGCGTGCTTCCGCCTGCCCTGCCCTGCCTCGAGGTGCTGTCCTGGACAAGGTGTCCAAAGGGGCGGGCGCGGTGCTTAATTTGGAAAACAAAGGGTGCCGGTGCCCAAAAGCACTGCTCAGAAGCCCTCGGTCGGCGCTATTAAATGTCGACGCGCCAATAATCAAGGCTGCGTAGAGCTGAGTCCGCATCGGGCCTCTTAAGATCCCCTGCCAGGCACTCCCTGCCCCTTAATCTCACTCCTGCAGGTAAGTGAATGCGTCATGGTAATCTGGTCGTGGGAGATGCCGTGTTTTTGTATGTCTGGACTAAGAGATACAAACTAGGTTAGCTCTTAAACACTCCTGTGACGACAGCAGCAAACCTCACCCTAGAAGCGACCCTTTTAGCTGAGGTCACAGACAGCGTGGCTCAGAGGCACTAGGCAGGGAATTGTGTTTAATTAAAGGCTGTTTTCCATCGATTATTGCGCAAGTGACACTTTATGGTGTCTGGTCTAATCTCGCCAGCGTCATGTTTTACAACAACAACAACAAAAAAAGCATCTTTGCCTGCCAAAAACGCCCTTGCGTAATGTAATGGTGCTCCTGTGAAACGCTACATAAAAACTGCAAAACAGAAAAAAAAAACTTCTGCCTAGAAAGTGGTACAATTCAGTGTCAGGGCTGGTAGTCCAATTTCTTCTTTCACGTACCTTTGTGCTTATTTTTGTGATGGGTGATTTGAAAATATATGCGTAACACCCTCAGACAGTCTCTGTTTTACTGTTTAATACGGATACACGACTTACATGTCTATTGCAAATGTTCACCCAAATGCCATGTTTCGGCTCGAAATCCAGTCTGTGCTTTAAACGGTTGTGTTCGTGTAACCAGCGGGTTAACTAAACCGGGTTTCCACATAACCAGCCGTGTGATCCTGGACAACCCCGTGACTTACTTCAGTTGCCTTCTAAACCCAGAGTGCTTCGATACGTGGCAAACGTCCAATTTTAACGTTTGTAAAAATAAAAAAAAATGACATTTCTGTCGAGGTTCTGGAAACAATCGTTATACCTGCTGGAATTGTAAGCGGCATGTTTTACTTTTCGTAGTTTCAACACCAATCTATTTATTTAAGCCCTGGCGGCGCCGCCACACCGTCGGGGCTGACACTTGTTGGCTAAACCCACCGATGCGCCACCTCAGCGAACGGGGTGCAGCTCCCAGCGCCCCTTTCAGGACATGCTCGATTTCTAACCCCAGAATACCTGCACGACTACAATTTCGCAATCCTACATAGTTCACTTTTTATGTGGTTGGCTGAACATCTGAAACGCTTCGAACGTGATTAATAACGCGTTGGACGTTAGTGGAGAACGCGTTGTGCCAACGATGACTATTTTGTTCGGCGTGGAACAGCGCCACGAAGCAGCTGTTTAATCTGCGTGTTGTGGTTTAGGGGTTACTCCTTGCGCTCGAGAAGGCAGCCAAATATAGATCCCCAATATAAAGGGGTGCTCACTCAGAGCTCCCATATGCAGTAAACGAATGAGAGGCAAAGGGGAAGAAGAAGTGACACCCGCAGCCTCTGACAGAGCGTTGGCCTCTGCAGGTTGACCCCTGGCCTCTGCAGGGGCGTCTCACATTTTTTATTTTTTTTTGCAGATTTTTGTGGCGTGAACTCGACCCGAAGGTATTGGAGCGCTTTACATGAGCACCAGTTACGTTACACAAGGACACATTCATTCTTTTTGTTTGTTTGATTTTTTGGTAGGCACGGGGAGATTAAGTGATTAGCCGAGAATCACAGGATGTGGAGTCGACCCAGACAAAGGCTCGAACCTTGGTTTCCCAGCTCCAAGGTCGGCCCGTGAGACCACATCCTCTCCCCATTTGCTGCTGGGAGGTGGGTAGAGAGAGCCCTTCACATTTTCGACGCATAAACACGTGCTTTTGGGTGACGCCTCGCCGTTCGGTTGAGGACCCGTGCAGTGCTTAATTTGTAAAAGAATACGTGCCGGGGCTTGCAGTTTTGGAATTCAGCAGCAAGTGCTGCCTGAATACAAAGGCTGCGTGGTCTTGATTTCACCGGGTCCCTCTTTAATCCACCGCCAGTCAGTCGCTCTCTGGGCCTTTATCACTCTTGTTCAGGCTATTTTGTGTCCCTATTGTCTTTGCCACTGTTCCTGGTCTTTCTCTCTTTAGTGTTTTACTCCCATGCTCGGGGTCACAGTCTGAGTAAGAAATATGTGCTGGTGAGCCCCACCTGCAGGCACCGCTCCAAATTAAGAACATGTGCACGGCCCTTGAGGGTGGGGGCTGACGCTCTGCCCCGGGTCAGGCATGGTCTTGTCCACAGTGGAGGGAGGGGTCCCGCTGCTCACTGGTGTCAAGTCTCCTAAAAACGCTCCGTCGTCGGCTATACAGCTGAAGGCTGCTCCCGCTGGTGTCTGTTCCGCGTAGAGGCTTTTGGTACTGGTGAGCAGGGGGCTCACCGGTGTCCTGGGTGGAGGCTGCTACCACCAGTGTCCCGGGGGTGGAGTCTGCTTTCAGTGGTGTCCCGGGGGTGGAGTCTGCTCGCACTGGTATCCATGAGTGGAGGCTTCAGGCGCCGGGGTGATGCTCTCACTAGTGTCCCTGTCGTCCTGGGTGGAGGCGGCTTCCACTAGTGTCTGTTCCGCGTGGACGCTTCTGGCGCTAGTGTGCCCCAGGTGGAGTCTGCTCTTACACGCGCCTCTGGTGAAGGCTGCTGATGCTCTCGGTGGTGTCCTGGGTGGAGGCTGCTTTCACCAGTGTCCTGGGTGGATGCAGCTCCCACGGGTGTCTGTTAGTCGTGGAGATTTCTAGTGCGTAGGGTGTCCGGGGTGGAAGCGGCTCTCACTGGTGTCCTGGGTGGAGGCGGCTCCCACTGGTGTCTGTTCCTCGTGGGCGCTAGTGTGCAGGGGCGTGCCTGGGGTGGAGCCTGCTCTCCCTGATGTCTGTCTCGGGTGGAGGCCTCTGGCGCTAGTGTGAGGGTGGACGCGGCTCTCACAGGTGCCCAGGGCGGAGGCTGGGCGCACCGGTGCTGGTCCCGCGAGCCGAAGAGCCACAGAACCTCCGCCTGGAACCAAGACTTGGGTATGGGCTCGTCTTTACTCATTCTCGACCGCTGCAAACACCGGCGAAGGGTCCGTAACTACACGTCACTTGTTGGTTTAGCCTTGCACTACAAGCCACTGACCCTTTAAACGCGCTCGCGCCGCTGCACGTGACGGTGCAGACGCGCGTGCAAAGAATCTGATCAGACCCGAACAGGCCACTCAGCCCTGTTTAGGACGGTTTCGCTTGAGCTTGCGAAGTCTTTTGTATTTTAAAAAAAAATCGTATTTTTTGTTATTTGCATTCTGTTATTCGTAATTATTTATAACCAGGAAATAAAAAATTAACGGTTTAAACGGAACTGAGGAGGATACGCGCATCTTTGGCGGCCCACTTCCAGAGCTGCCAGTTATGATTATTAAACTGCACAGCTGTATTTTAAGCCAATAGTTGTCTTACGCCTGTCTGGGGTCTTTCCCAGATATGAAATAATTATTTGAAAAAATAGCGGCAGCTAGGAAATCTCAGTCACTGCAACACCTAAAGATTTCACAAGTATATTGTAAACCTCAAAATTACCCTCCTCACATGGCCAGCTGCCAAGTGGTCATGGATTATACAAATAGAGAACACGGAGGATGAGAGGCAACAGATAAACACAGTCAAATTCCAGATATTATTCATGACTTATATGACGAGTCTGGTTATGCTTCAAAGTTCCTATATTTCTTTTTCCTTCAACTTGACAATAAGACAGACGTATGCAACCAACGCATTTCACCCACACATGGGCTTCTTCAGGGCACAGTGATTCTTGAGCCAATTGTAGCGTGAGTGTAGCTTGGAACAATCCTGCCAGGGTTCTACATCTTTCGTTCGCCACTGGTTGTATACAGGAAAGTCCCCAACAGTATACACCGCACAAATGATTCTGAGACTCAAAGTAGCCCTTAGTTCCAATTTATAAATTTCAGTGTTCTGCAAAGCTGCCCGGCCTGCTGTGTCCGTCTCCACGCGTATCATACGCGTGGACACTGACGCGGCGGGCCGGACAGCTTTGTAGAACACTGCAATTTATAAATTAGAACTAAGGACTACTTTGAATTAATCGTGAATCTCAGAATCATTTGTGCCATATATACCGTTGAGGACTTTCCTGTATACAACCAGTTGTGAACGAAAGACGTAGAACTCCGGCAGGATTGTTCCAAGCTACACTCACGCTACTATCGCCTCAAGAATCGCTCTGCCCTGAAGACGCCCATGTTTGGGTGAAACGCGTTAGTTGCATACGTCTGTCTTATTGTCAAGTTGAAGGAAAAACAAATAGAGGAACTTTGAAGCATAACCGGGCTTGTCATATATGTCATGAATAAAATCTGGAATTTGACTGCGTTTTTCTGTTGCCTCTCATCCTCCGTGTTATCTACATGAAATAAATATTTATAAAAAGCAACTACTGCCTGAGGGCGTCTGGGTGCTGCCTACTGTAGAAGAGACAAATGAAAAGACCACAGTGCCAAGCAGAGAAACCAGTTCCAAAAAAGAGATTGATTAAAAAGCATCATTTTTAGGTCTTTTCTGAAAGCATTAAGGCTTGTACAGGCCTTAGGGGAGAAAGGCATTGAGTTCCATCATTTTGCTGTATAGTAGATACAACTTCAGCCGCCCTAATAAGCTTTTTTGATTTTGGGACCCATGACATTGCATGCTGATGAGGAACGCAAGGTTCTGGAAGGATGGTACTGAATAAGTTTTTGTTTCAGATAGTCAGGGCAATGCCATGAAGAGCTTTGAAGGCGATACAGAGGGGTTTAAAAATGATCCACTTATTTATCGACAACCCTAGGGCGAGCGAGTCAGAATGGTAATTCGGAATTGTTAGTACCAAACGAGCAGCAGCATTTTGCAAGACTTGCAGCCTATTTAAAAGTTTGTTTCATGTTGACAAAGTGCCTTGCAGTACTCGAGCTTCGTGAGCACAAGAGCAGTAACCGCCTGCTTTTGAAGCTCTTGGGGAATGAAGGGGAAGATCTTCCTTATCATCTTTAGAATGAAAAAGGAAGAGGAGGTCAAAGCATTGATGTTTTTCTCAAAGGCCTGTTTATCATCAAAGATAACGCCAAGGTTCTTTGCTTTGGACACGGGTGGGCAGAGCACCTAATTCTTGTGGCAACCAAGTGGGGGACCAGAAGGATGTATTGTTGCCCAACAGTAATACTTCGGTTTTCCCAGAATGAAACTTTAGCCAATTATTGGACATCCAATGGCTGATCGTCTGCAAACAGCCAATCAATCTATTCTCTGAGACTTCTAAACTGCTGGAGACTGAGACGATTAACCTGAGATATTAGGGTACAGTTACGAGCTCAGGGCTTCCTGGGGTTCTTCCCTCAGATAGGAATAAACTATATTTACCTCTTATCCTCGAGGACGGCCCAGATTGTTTTAAGATTTGTGTCAAATGCCTAACTTATGATGTCTAACACAACTTTTATTGCGGTGTTTAATGGGGCAATTGTTTATGATGATTTGTGTTACCTAACATTATCTTACCGCCTCTCCTTTAACTCATTATTTCGTTAAAGACGTGTATTCTATTCCACTTGTGATGAATTTCCACTATCTCTTCATTTACTCCTGAAAATGGACAAATACTTTTGGTAACATTACCTCCTCTATTTGAGGCAAAATACCAACTTTGGTCCGCATCCATTGAAAAGTAAGAACTTTCGTTTGCGCTGCCATTTTTTTCACATCCAGTGGGTTTTGGGGGACAGCCGACCTCTGGGAGTGCGTCCCCCGGGATTATTGAGGGAGTTGGGCTATTTTTGGACTTCACCGAAAACGCCTCATAGCCCAATATATATAGCCCCCATATCGTCTCATCCAGCCACCATTTTATGGAAGGTGACACAGTAGCTGGAGGAGCTTTTAAGTCAGAGGATTTCTCACCTGCCCACCCTCTCCGTTCTTCAGTTTTAATTGGTTGGGAACCGCTCACTCTGTTGCCGGGAACGCCGCCGCCATCCACACAGGGGGACTCCAATCCCCAGCCTGCCCCGCATCGCGCCTGGAGGCGCTGACGACGGCTGCTGCGCCTGGAGGCGCATAAATTGAAATCGCGGCTCACGCAGCGTGGGACGCGCGCGGGCGTGCCCGGGCCGCGCCCGGGCCAAGGGCGGGCCCGCCTGCGCCCGTCCAAGACCGGACGAGGCTGGGCTGGGCCACCCCCCTTGGTTCCATATATGGACTATTGACAGAGGGATTGAGAGAATTCTGCAGTCAACCTCAAGGTTAGTGCTCTCACAATTTTCCATTGTCTGCTACATCCCTGCAAGCCATTAAGCCTCACCCCTCCGCAGGGGAGTGGTCTAAAACGAATTATGGGAAAACGTACTCCCCCGGTGAAAGGCCTCGCCACCAGGAAGAAAGTCCCATTGGCCCCTCTAACTGCACAACCGACTGCAATCGATAAAATGCTACAGCGGGCAATTGGAGTAGTGTCCAACGAAATTGAGCGCACTGAGAGACGACTCTCTCTAACTCAGGTCCTTGCTATGAGTCCAACTCCAACGGAGCCAGGGACCCTGTCTCTATCCCTAACACCAAACATGTCTCTAGATCCAGAGCCCTCACATGCACGAGTCAAGAAAGGCCCTGGCAGTGCCCCTCAGATCCCCATGGGAGGTGGCGCAAAGAAAAAAGGAGGGAAACGGAAACAAGCCACAAATAAGGGAGCAAGGCAGAATAAACAAGTGGACGATATGCCATCAAGCCAGCCCCCGGGGGGACCAGAAGCAGACGAGCTGCCGCAGAAGACTCCGGAGCTCCCGCCATGGGTGTCTAATCTGGTAATGGAACTCAAAGCCCACTTTACTTTGACTTTAAAAACTGAACTTGATGCTCTGATGACACGTATTGATAATCTATCATACTTGATGGACCATTGGGTGGGCAAAGCTGAAGCTATTTTTAACAAAATTGAGTCTACAAACTCCCCTACCCCTGAGCAGGTCTTACACCGAAACAAGGTAACATCAGCCACTCTCGAGGACTTACTCCTCCCTGCAGGGTCTAACACAATTGTGCAAAAGGATGTAGCTCCCACTCCTAGATTGCCCGCCCCACAGAGCAGGGATCTAGCTAACCCCCAACCGAGGCCCCTCCACTGTGCTCTCCCCGAACCTCTAAACAGGCACACACCAAATATATCAGGCCCCTCGGACCAACAACAAGTCAAAAATAACCAAGATGCTAACAACAGGATCCCCTCACACATCAAATCAAGAGACACCAAACCCACACTACCATGCCTTGACTTGCCCCCAGCCTCTAGTCCATATGTCATCGTCTTAGCTGGAGTACCTGAGTTGGAAAGTGGCCCAGGGGAGACACACCCAGAACTTAAAAACAAATGCATTCACTGGCTAAACAAATATAGGCCTCTTCCCTATCAAGTCCAAGGTGAAATCCTATTCACTCGTAGGGTGAGCTGGTTGGGGTGGAGGCGAAAGGATATATCTGGGGATTGTGTTGTGATCAATTTCAGGTATATTCGGGCTGTTCAACACATCTTAGACTGGGGCTATCTAAGGGAGAATGGGGATATTCTCTCCCTGCCCCTGGGATATTTCTACCCCCCTTGGCACATGTTAGACAAGGAGAGAAACTTGGCTAATGGTTGGGGGCCGAATGATCAAAATGGTGACAGACCAATAACGGGATGGGAACGCTCAAAAACTGTGATGTATAACATCCCTGTTAACAATAGGTTTAGCTCTTTGGATCTGGTAGATTGACTAAATCACTCTAATCAATGGCCCACTAATAAAAACGATGCCAAAACGGGAAATATGCATCTGGTTGGTCTCCCACAAAAGGAGGGACAAGATAGGGGAAAAACAGTCTCGGAGAAGCTCCGTGAGGGTAGCGCTTTTAGTCATACTCCTACCCCCGCTAGTACCTCAAATCGGGCAAACGTATGTAGCCAAAGGGGAGGGGGTAGGATACCAAGACACTCAACAAGTTCCATCAGAGGGAAGGCCGACCACTCAGATCCCCCCAGGTAACACAGTGGAACCACAAAGCTCCCGGATCTTATCCTGGAACATAGCAGGCCTTAACTCGAAAATGGACCTCCCAGATTGGGGGTCATTTGTAGACCAACACGAGCTATGCCTGTTCCAGGAAACTTGGGCAAAGACAGATTTATTTAGAGTGGGATATGTAAGGTATTCCACTCCAGCAGTCCAGGGGGAGACCATCGGGGGGGTCTATGCACCTGGGTAGGTGTACACTTGGGATGTAGTGTAAAAAAGATAGAGACCCAGTCCCCCGACGTCCTGTGTATTCTCCTTTCTTTTTACAACGCCATGAGGATTGCAATAATCAATGTCTACTCACAGCCAGTAAGCTATGGACAATCGTCCCACACGCTAGATTGCCTCTCCTCATTCCTCCCCACCCTACCGGATAACTGTCGAATAATTATTGGAGGGGATTTCAATTGCCAATTTGAGCCCTTGAACGGCTTACTCATTAGCATCACAAGCGAGGAGGACTCGGTATGGTCAATCCCAGAATCTAACATCCAACCAACACGGGCATGGACCCCTCTAGTATTACAACTGAATGCAGTCACACTCAGCCACTCAGTAAGGGCTTGTAATGGCCGATTTCCATCTGACAGTCCCGGGAATTCTACTTTCAATAGACCGGGGCAGGCATCAATTTTAGAATACATTTTGGTAGACGTCAGCCTTTGGCACAGGGCTATTGACTTCAAGGTCACCTCTCGTCATGAGTGATCACAACCCTTTGGCACTTGAAATTTCCCTACCCCTGGCTAAAGTGCCGCCAAGCACATCCCCAAACCCCAACCCCAATCTAGTATTGGCCGAAGGAGGGAGGAGGGTCCGCTGGGGGGAACTAGCACAATCACCAGCTAAAGTGGCTTCTCTCTACCAACAAATCCTCCCCTTTCTAGAAGTCGCGCATGGAGTATCCGCAACTCGTAGTAGTACAGTATCCCAATCCATACTGATAAAAAATCACCAGGACCTGTTCTCTACACTGGCAGATTTCTTTTACAATCGCAACAGGCCAAGGTCAAAATTAAAACCTAAGCACCCATGGTATAATAAAACATGTAAGGTAGCCAAGCAAGCCCTACTAAACTCTATCAGAATGAATGACAGACTGACAATCAGGGAAGCCAGGGATCGATATAAGAAAACTATAACGGGAGCTAAAACCAATTGGGAAAATGAAAAATGGGACGCAATTAAAACAGCACTAAATAACCATGACATGAGAGCCTTCTGGCACTATTCAAAACAGGGAAATCCGAAGGCCAATCGGCTTTAGGACCAAACCTAGGGGAAGAAGTTTGGAGAACCCACTTTAAATCTCTATATTCAAGGCCCGCAGAGGAAGAGGGAGAGGACAGGGTAACATCACCCACCCTAGATGTGAACGCCTTAAACATAGTTGCTCCCCTTTGCACAACGAAGGAGATCACAGGGGCATTGGGTAATCTACTTCCAGCAAAAGCACCTGGGTTGGATAGGATTCCTGGGGACCTATTCCGATCCGAACCCGCAGTTTGGGCACCCTACCTACGGTTATTATTTAATGCCGTTTTACAAGGTATGGTGCTGCTCCCTACTTGGGCTGGAGCAGAAATTATCCCCATTTATAAAAAGGGCTCTCCACTTAATCCAGCAAATTATCGCCCCATAAGCCTTAAAGACGTCACCCAAAAATTTTTGGTTCGCGTACTTCTGGAGCGCCTGCAATCTTGGATAGAGGAAAACAAAATACTAACACCTTTACAAGCAGGATTCAGGGCCAGGACCTCCACTATTGACCAGATCTTCAGATTACAACTTATCCACTGGAAAAGCATGGTTTTAGAGGGTGGCAGCCTCTATCTCACATTTGTGGATCTTAAATCCGTGTTTGACTTGGTGCAGCGAGATCAGCTATGGGGCATCCTACTTGACATGGGAGTGCCAGAATATCTGTGCCACCAGCTGAAACGCTTGCACCAAGGCAACTATGCGAGAATTAGATATGGCAAAAACGGTGAACTCTCCGCCCCTTTCCCTGTAGAAAAAGGGGTGCGACAGGGATGTGTCCTAGCCCCGACACTCTTCTCCCTGTTTTTAAATGGCTTAATTGAAACTTTGCTAGTTGGTAAAAACATTGACACTCCAAGGCTGGCGAACCATAAAATTCCCGCACTTATGTTTGCGGACGACACGCTCCTACTTTCTAAATCGCCCATGGGTATGCAGAGGGTGCTAGATGTATTTAGTTTCTTTTGCAAGAAGAGGGGACTGGAGATCAATCTCCAGAAAACCAAGTATATGGTTTTTAATGCTAACACTATAAATTGCCCACATCCCCAACTAGATGGAAGGGCTCTAGATAGGGGGTCTATTTTTGATTACCTAGGGATCACACTCACAGAAAAAATGGACTGGGGGACACAAATAAAGAAAGCTAGCTTAAAATTGACTCTGTCCACGGGAGGCATTTTAAAGATATACAAAAATTGCACCCATAAAGTGATAGGCCCACCAGTAGAAATCTACGAAACGCAGGCTAGGGGAGCCTCACTATATGGGGCAGAATTATGGGGCCATTGTTCATCCACTTCCCTATCCATGCCAGAGAATTTATTTCTTAGGCAACTGCTGGGCCTCCCCAAGAGTACCCCATTAACACCACTCAGAATGGATCTAGGGATTGGCCCCATAGCTGATGTAGTTTCCTCAAGACCGCTCCTATACTGGCGTCGCCTGTGGAGCACACCTGAGCTAGCTGACTACAAAGAGGAGTTGAAGGATGTCATGACCCTCCTTGGTGCAGGGAAACTCCCCTGGCTAGCCTACATCAGGAACTCCTGTCAGGCAATAGGGAGGGCAAATATGTGGACCACACCAGAAGAGACCTGTCCCACAATCTCCAGAAAGGCACTACTTGACTCCCACAGAGAACATAAAATGGTCCTATTATGCCAAGGGACTAAATCAAGTAGCTTGACCTCCAGGTTTCTGGATATCAAGCAGCAATACAGGACAGAACCAGCTCTTGATCGTATCCAACCATTATTGGCAAAGAAACTTTTTCTTCAATTTAGGCATGGGGTGCTCCCGCTTCGAGCATTTGTTAACAGGTGGCAGGGAGCCCTCAAACTTGATTGCCCAGGGTGCGACCAAGTAGAAGAAACCGAATCACATGTCCTTTTCTTTTGCCCCGCATATGGTAGGCCAAGGTCTAAGTGGGTGTTACAACTCTGTAGAAACTTGGGGATTAGACACTGCACTGAGGCCCTCAGGCTCCTCAAGTATGAAACTGACACACTTATTGTGTTCGCCACTTCTAGGTTTCTTTACTCGATGTGGTGCATTCGTAGAACAATTTTAAAGAAAACTATTGTAGGAAAACCCTAGCCTCTAGCACCCTCTATAAACACTGCTATGCCATGTTTGCACATATTTATTGTATGATTACTGTTATCACAAATCTTCTCCCCTCTGATTTGTGTTTCGCAAAAAAAAAAAAAAACTTTTATATTATCCTTCTTAATTTGGTTTTTTTAATATTGTTATAATCATCCACCAGATAAGTCAAAAGCATTTTAACATTTGCTAGGAGTTTTATATATAGCAATGAACAGGCTATTTGTTTTAATACAAAATATTTTAATTCCCCCTGCACTTAAGGTAGAACACTTAACCCGTGATGATTATTGCTACATACCCAAGTTTAGTATTGAGTGTTGTTGTGCGAGAGCATATCCAAGAACGAATCAGAAAACTCCCCACAAATCAGATTCACACCACTTTTTAATATAACACCTATGTACATAAACTGTACGATGACATATTTTAATACTCTTCTTATGATATACAAAATGTACTGTATTGCTTTTTCTTATGTGCTTTTATGACCATATGGCCGAAATAAAGCTTTATTGACTTGACTTTAATTGGTTTGGGTTTATACTTCAGTTAGTGCCCCTGTTGGCTGGCTTTTATTGGATACAGGTGTGCAGTGTTGGGTTTTTGCTGTATACTTGTCGCTTGAAGCAGGTGCTGGGCGGTTGCCTATAAACTACATGGATTTTTAGATAAAGTTTATTGTTGTTGACGAGGCAGGAAAGTTAAGGTTATGCTGTAGGAATTTTAGATAATTCGATGTAGGTTAAGCATTAGGGGAGGTTAAAGGTCACCATTTCAATTGTGCAGCAGGGTAGGAGGAGTTAGATAAGTGTAGGTTATTATGTAGGAAGGTGCGAATTTTAGGGGTGGGGGATTTAGTGACCGTAGTTGACTTGTTGTCTAGTGAGGTTTATAGCTTGTAAGGATAGAGGCCTCAAGATGATATGTGATGTGCACCTGTTTCAATAAAGCGGCCTTTTTCGCACCAAAAATAGATGCCTGTGGTCTGTGCTGTTCCCCTCTCACCCAATACATACATAAGTAGACACGCTGCTTTGCATGCTACTTTTTTATTTTAGTTTTCAAAAGAATGGTAGGTGCATCCGAAGTTTTCCAGTGATATAAAGAGAATTTCACGATTTTTTTATTTTATTTTATGGAGTTTTATATAGCGCCAACTAGACCCGAATATATCAGGTATCGGAGCGCTTTACATGAGCACCAGTTTCGTTACAGATGGACACATTCATTTTTGTTAGGCACGGGGAGATTAAGTGATTTGCCCAGAATCACAGAATGTTGAGCGTCCCTGCCGAGACTCGAACCCGGTTCCCCAGCTTCGAGGTCGACTGCTCTAGCCTTGAGGCTACATCCTCACCTGTTACAAGCTTCCTTTAGTCATCTTTTCTTTTCAATGTCTCAAAAAATATTCACAATGGGCAGTTAGCCAACACACGTTTCACCCTGTTTGGTGTTTACACTGAGGGCTTTTTTAAGACTTGTAGCACCCAATCCCCCCCATCTCAGCATTGGGCGCTACTGTTCACTGTGCACTATTTTAATTGCTATTCAGACTGCTGGCACCCAACTCTTCCCAAGTTCAGGCCCTGGTGGGAAGAATTCACCAAAAATAAATTATTTATCCGGGCTATCTCTTGTTCCTGGACTCAAATTGTAGAGGTTGGCGAGCCCACAAATTAACAGGGAGAGCCGAGTCCAGGGTCGGCTCTGGATCTAAGAGCCTGTGTACGAGATGAGGCGTGAAAATATTTGGCATGTAAATTACGCCACAAAGATCATGCTATAAATTATAATGTGGCTTTAAAATTCAAAAAAGTGTATTTATCAAACGGAAGCATTTCACCTTAGTACGTCAGATTATTTAAGACCTAGGTAATGAAATGTATTGTTTTCAAACATAAACTGAGAAACTTTCCTGCTCCCACCCTGATGGCAATGCTATTAGCAAACTGAGGCAAGTCAGTTGCAATGTGTACCCTATAATGTGGCCTATACTCTTACTATGGATGGAGTCAGGGCTTTAAGTGGGCCTGATCCCTCCAAGTCTGAGACCCGGTAGTAATTAACAAGCATTGGCATAGCCAATAGGTCTCGCCTTTGGGACCTTTTAAGTGTTTAGCCATGTGTTTAGCCGGCGACAAGTTGTGATCTTGGGCAACCCCAGAACTTTTAGTTCTATGTGTAAACGTGGTGATAGAGCTCTAAACCCCCCGAGGATCCAAGCTCGGGTAACAATCTGACAAAATGTCGAAGCTTTTATGTTGTCACGCAGCTGTGCAGTGTGTTCGCCGTTGACCTATGAGGTTTAAACGCACCCAGACCAAAGGCGCGTTGTTTGTTTTTGTCTTCACGCGACGAGAAAAATCAAGTCTAAGTCACTGAAAATTGTGCCCGAAGGCTGGGGTGCAGCTACTCTGTTTGACACCAGTTAGTGATAACTACCACCCAATGGAAATGAGGTGGTTTTAATGCCCTCAAAGCTTAAAAGTAATAGTCCCTCGGGTAAAGCCACGGGGGTCCCCGGCTCCTTACATATGAAGACACATGGGTGCTGCTGCTGTGCTGTGCGTTACCAGCTGCCACCGAGACCTGCTTGTGTCTGAAGTAGGACACAGGAAGACACAGTGGCATCTCAGATCACATCGGCGCCGCTGTACTTTTTGCCTTCAGCCACTGCCCAATCCCACTGCGATCTCTCATTGGGTACGTGGCCTTTGCCCTCCCCTCGCACTACACGACCCGCAGTCACTACATTCCCGACAGACAGTGCTTATGGAAATTGGTGAACATACACTACGCGCCATCAGCTGCTCACAGTTGCACTAATTTCGGCCAGTAGGGAGCGAAGCTGCGCTGTTCACCAGCAGCAGCGACCAAGTTCCAGTCACAAGCGACAGAACGAATGAACAAACCATGCCAACCAAACCACGAGGTGATTGTAGGCCACGGGGCACACGAGGGCAGCTGCACTGTTCGCCATCGGCTGCCCGCCCCATAGTCTCACTAACATCTGTTCACCATCAGCTTTCTCATTGTTTCGCTATTACCCAGATCACGAGGGTGTAGGCTGTAGCTGAGCTGTTCACCATCAGCTGTCTCATAGTTTCACAATTACCCCGCACACAAGGGTGCAATAGTAAAAGCTTGTACGGCTAGAAAGGTACCGGGGGATGTTTTCGGATCCGTCCTCCTGCTCAAGTTTACCAAGTGAAAATGAGCGTTTGTTAATTACAATAGCTGCACGTGTGAACGGCATACATTAAAGCTGTCCAATGTGAACTGTAGGAAAGCTATGTGGAACACGTCCTGAAGTAAATAAAGATCTAAATAAAGCCTACCTTTCGTGCCGATCACTACGCGATGTAAAACAAGCACTGAAACACAAGTGCGGCCGCGAAAGTTAAACAGTACTCCGGGTTTAAAGAAGTGGGAGGGGTGGGGGGAGTGCGATTCCCTTGCGGGAGCGAGCGGCGCCAGGAGCGATAATTGCTACCATATGGCGCCAGCTGCTCGCTCCCGCAAGTGAATCGCCAAACGTGCACGCGTTGCCATTGAAGGCAATGGAACGCGTGCACGTTTTAGGCTGAAAAGCCGAATCGATGGGAAAAGGTCTTTTTGCCTATGCAGCGCATGCGCGCTGCGTAGGCGAGACCTAAAAAGGGACATTGAAATGGGTCCCTGTCAGACTCTCTGTTCATGTCCTTAACGTTTTTGCCATAAAACGCTTATCGATTCCTGAACAATTGATTGTAAGAAATGAGAAGGTAATCCACCACAGCAAAATACATACCATTTATATTTAACATGTTTTTTTGTTTGTTCAATCTTGCATTCCCTAAGTGTGTTAGCTATTGCCATGATATTGGGCTTCTGTATTTTTTTCGGGCTGCAAAGTGCTCTTGGATGGTGCATACTTTGAACCGAGTTGCCTCCACATGCTTATAATGGCCACAATTGAGAGGTCTAGAGTTGAGGCAGGAGCCTGTCGGTGGGTCAAAAGTAGTTCAGAGCACATGGCCATGCTATCCTTGGCCTCTCTGCAGAGCGCACAGAACCACAGTCTCATGCTCCGATTGTCATTCTGTGCAAATGTGTTTGAAGGAAGTATACAGTTGCCAAAATATTGAGAAAGCCAGACTAAGGGAAAATGCAGTGTTTACAGATGAGTGTGTGCGTTGTGTGTTTGGGGGGGGGGGTGAAGTGAAGGAGCTGCAAGGAAGTGTATTCAGGAGGGCGTGAAAAGAGGGTGCTGAATAGGAAAGATGCAGTGTACGATAGAAGATGGAGGAGATGTGGAGAGAAAAAGGACGCACATGTCCAACACAGAATTCAGTGATTGAGGCCCTTTGAAGACCGCTACCGCACCACAGGCCTCAGGAATGTTTAATTCACAGTCTCGCAATTTCAGAATTGAAATATTTTCTGTGTTATTTACAACAAAATGATTGTTGTTACTTACTTATCTTAAACAGCTAACGCCCATTGACAAAGCCAATAGTCCTGGGTGGGTATGTCCGTTGTTGTGCCATATTTCAGGATGCAATAACAAGGCGCAGAGGAACCAAAATACCGGTCTGCGGAAACACTATAGACATTGAAGAAATTTAGTTTGTGTTTAAGCCACGCCCTTAATGACATGTGCCGCATCCCTTTTAGAGACCCCTCGCTTTTTCATCCCAATTAAAGCCCTCGATGGAGCAACACTACACTCTATTACAGTGGTTCCCAAACTTTTTTGACCTGTGGCTCCCTTGACCTAATTGGCAGTTGGCTGTGGCTCCCCACCATTTTTTTACCGGTGGGGGGTGGGGGGATGTAAGCCCGACCTCGGGAGTACTTCCTGTTGTCTTCCTTAAATTAATTGGGATGCAATGAAGGTATGCCAGCTGCTGTATTCAGTAGCTTTTTGGTACAGAGAGCTCTTGCATTAAAATCCATTAATAAAAACCAATTCTGTTGCTCGAATCTCCAGGAATAAACAAACGTCAAAGCCCCCAATAACATTGAGTTGCTCATTGAGTTTTTAACTCCAGCCAAGTTCAAAGTGACCAATGAAATCGTAATAAGGCGCTTTTATGATTTCTTTAACGAGCTCCGTGGAGGCCGCCTTTTTACAGCTGACCTTTACCACCGATGACTTACTTTCCAAGACAGAAGCCACTTCCTTATCACCCCTCCAACTCACGTGAACTCTACAGTGCAGAAAGGACTACGCCAGCACTAAAGTACCAACACCTGATGTAGTGCATCATGACAAAAACCAACACGGAACGCAAAAGAAACCGGAGTACGACAACCATAATGCAGGACAATGGGCAAGAAGCGAACGGTGGACAGCTGGAAGACCTGTCCTAGGACCTTGAACATAAAGGATTTAAAACACATCTGGCCGAAACTAAATAAAATGCTGTACTTTTGCATGCATCAATGGGAAAGCAAACAAGAACACGTGGGATGAATGAGGATCCACATAAATTTGCATACATTTCCACACATCGTGGGTCAGGAGAAAATGTTCCTGCATATTTCTTGGGTTACGCCCGGTCAGAAACTCATCAAAGCTGCAGTGCTAGAAGCATGTCAGGTGAGCAGATGGTGAGGGAGCAGTCCACAGTGCAGCTCTATCCCACAAAGGGCACCTAATATCAAACAGGCTTTGAAATCCTGATCACAACCACAGTATGACTGAGTGGCTAGTATTGTAGGATTTAAGAAGATCGGCATGGCATTTGATTAATAATTAATAAACAGTGCTTCAGGCATCAAAGGTTGCAAAGAGTATACCATCTAATGTACAAAATGTTTCTACTATCATTTGTTTTGCTTCCACGTCGCCCTGCCTTAAGTATACCATCAGAGCTATATTTCCTTGCAACAATGAGTATCCATCCTCATGGTGACCATGGACGTGCATTACCGAATCCGAATCAAATCAAAGCTTCCAACAGTTCATGATGATTATGGGCAAAGCGTACCGCACAGCGTGGTACAGTTTATTCACCCTGTACTTGTAATTCTCAGTGCCTCACTAAACCCTGAAATAGCCTTTTATTCTTTTACAAGTCATAACTATGGACATTGCATTGATAAAGTTGCAGACAAGAATCCTACCTGTCCTAGGACCTTGATTTCTTTAATGGGCTCCGTGGAGCCACGCCCTTTACAGTAAAAATAATGCTGGTGATACGGGTGTAAAACGGAGGTTGGGCATTTGATTAATAATTAATAAAATGCCATGCCGATCTTCTGCCCAACCTCCGTTTTACACCCGTATCACCAGCATTATTATTCATAACGGCGCGGGATTCCTGTGTGGTCCGTTCAGTGAGTCTGTTGCACGGCAGCCAAGAAGCCAGAGAAGGCCTTGGCTTGGCTTATATTTTATGTCTGATTTCTAACGTGCTCCGTTTTTAACAGTAAAAATAATGCTGGTGATATGGGTGTAAAACGGAGGTTGGGCAGAAGATCGGCATGGCATTTTATTAATTATTAATCAAATGCCATGCCGATCTTCTGCCCAACCTCCGTTTTACAACCGTATCACCAGCATTATTTTTACTGTAAAAACGGAGCACGTTAGAAATCAGACATAAAATATAAGCCAAGCCAAGGCTTCTCTCTGGCTTCTTGGCTGCCGTGCAACAGACTCACTGAACGGACCACACAGGAATCCCTCCCATGCCAGTCCCAACACCAACGGCCTACTAACTTACTTACCTTACTTGGGAAGAGGGTCCTACGGCAGAACAAGGCGGGCGGCAGAACACGGTGGGCGGCAGAACACGGCGGGCGGCAGTACACGGTGGGCAGCAGTAACTCCCCTCAAATGGCCAGAGCTGAGTATGCCAGTAATGGAGACTACCTACGCCTGTGAACGCACGTACGACGCGTATACGTACGCACGTATGGCGGCAGTGCGCTCTTGGGACAAACCATGTCCCCAGTTTTTGCAGGTGGAACGTATTTTGCGCTGCGGCTGCAAGAAGCTTCACTTTGCCACATCGTGGTCGCGGCGCCCCTGGCTACTCATAACGGCGCACCGGGGTGCCGCGGCGCACAGTTTGGGAACCACGGCTCTATTACATTAAACACGAGGTTTTTGTACAGCACACATACTGAATGCTTGTGTTTGAAAGTGTTCTGATATGTGATTATGAACAGAAAGGCGGTCTCAGTGAACTAAAGTATTTGCCTAGAATCACACAGTGTGGAAAAGCAGGGAAGCCTGGATTGCTCCCGGGTTTACCAGTTTCATACTGTGCAATTCAGCCAGAGCGTATCTCTTTCTGACATCAAAGGTTAACTCTTTGTTCTTAATTCGTGGAGAATGCAATTAGAGGTTGGTGACAGGCAGAAACCCCGTTCTATGTTTGGTAGGTTCACATATCCCAAACAGTTGCCAAGGACTTAAGAGTGGTTCATAGCAGACAGACTAAAGTTGCACAATTCTTTCGGCACAGGGTGATTTGCCGGAATTCACAGGATGCTGAGCAGACGCCGGATTCGGACTTGGTTCGACAGCTGCAACCACCAGGCCACATCGGCTCTTGTGAAAGCTCGGCTCCTTTTGGGCTTGAGGTTCAGTGAGGATCTTGAGCTGAAGCAGAACTTACAGTGGCTCGCCCACCTCCATCAAATAACACACCACAGCTGGGTAACCTCAGGCCTGCTTCTGCAAGTGTTGGTCCCAGAGAGAGAGCAGCGTGGGAGGCCCAGGGGAGCAGGGTGGATATGCACACATTCGTCAGGACTTGTGGCTAGCCCCACCCTTCCACCTTCAGACCTGCTCCTTCAGATTCAGTCTAACCAGTATACTTTCGAACCAGTAGGGTACAGACAGGGCTCTAAGTGGGATGAAAAAACTAGGGGGGTCTCTCAAAGGGTCGTGGCCGATGTAAATAAGGGCGTGGCTTAAAAACACCTCAGCTAAAAATCTGTGCTTCCTTAGTGTGCCGCCCGTCTGGTATTTTGCTCTTTCTATCATTGCATCCAGATATCCAGATACAACAAGTAACATTACACATACAACAAGCCAGGACTATTGGCTTTTGTCAATGGTTGTTAGTTGCATAAAATAAAATTTGCATCAGCTACGGCTTCGTTGTATACAGTATTGAAAACACTTCCATTCTGGAATGATGAGACTGAAAGAACTTAAACAAGTCTCTGAAGTTACCTCAGAGGCAGTGAAGGGTGGCCCTGCTGCAGAGTCAATATTATGTATTTTCACCCAGAGAGTGAGGGCAAAAATAAAGAGCCACATGGGGACCCGTCTCAGCACCTGCTTTTTAGAACTGCCGGTGCTGAGCACCTGTAGGATCCGGCCCAACTTAAAGCCCTGGGTACAGATAATGTGGCATAGCAGCAAGGGATGTACATTTTGACCAATAAAAGCACCTTTAAATAACTAAATGTAAATTCATACTGTCTACTCAGTACATCAAGTAAACAAGTTCAAAGTGAACAGATCCTTAAAAAGCCATGTACATTCAGGGAAAATGGAATATTCCATGCACGTTCACTCTTCTAAACATACAATGGGCTCATCTTCAAACAGGACGGCTCCTTGTAGGACACCGCACTATTCATCCTACTCAGTATCACTGACATAATGCGAAGCTTCCAATGGGATTTAAGAGTAATAAGGTGCAGAAAGTGGAAGGAGGAGATGTGGCCGAATTGCCAAAGTGAGCCGATTGTGAAACTGGAGAACTAGGTTCAAGTCCCTGCCTCGACTCAACCTCCTGTGATCCTGGGCAAATCACTGAATCTACCCGTACCCTAAAAAAAGTGTAATATAATCTGGTGGTCACATAAACTATTTTAATGCTCATAGGCCAAGTTTGTGCGCTAATAAAACTAAACAAAAAAAAATCGGCCAAAGTTTATCAGCGCAAACAATTACTTTTGCCTGTAGTGCTTACCCCATCACCCCCCCCCCCCAACACCCCAGGAAAAGGGTCCAAGGTGCACCTCACATATGCAATAGGGCTTTTGCAGCTGCATACCAGTCAAGATGCTATTCGTTAAATCCCATTGTGGTATTATATTAAACCTGTAACTAATTCTGAATGATCCCCAGTACTCAACAACACACCAAGGGCCAAGTCATGATCCCGTTTTCAGTGGTGCGCTGGCATTGAAGGCGTCTCTGCATTTCTTCTTGACGCCTTAAGCTCCTACATTATCTCGAAATATCTCAGAGTTACTACGTGTTTTGCAGACAGCAGTGCTCGTTACCACAAAGAGGCACTTACTGGCCTGTGCTTCTGATCTTTGTTGCCAGCTAAACATATATTAACTAGAGAGATATTTTGAGTTAATGTACATGCAAAAGACACAGAAAAACACACATCACTTCTGTTGGACCTAGCCCTTTTTGCAGGGTTATCTCCAAACGTTTTGCCTTCTTTCTCCTATTTTTTTCTCATTTGTTTTTGTTTGCTATAGGATTCTGGGCACTTTACCAGTGCTAACCAGTGCTAAAGTGGATATGTCTCTGTGTAAATTGTATCTGTAATTGGTTATCCATGATTGGCATATTTGATTTACTGGTAAGTCCCTAATAAAGTGCACCAGGTGTGCCCTGGGCCTGTAAATCAAATGCTACTGGTGGGCTTGCAGCACTGAGTGTGCCACCCACACGAGTAGCCCTGCAAATCTGTCTCAAACCTGCCACTGCAGTGTCTGTGTGTGCATGTTTAAACTGCCATTTCGACCATTCCCAAATCTTCCCTTTCACTACGTGTAAGTCACCTCTAAGGTAGGCTCAATATAGCCCCATGGGCAGGGTGCAGTGTATTAAAAAAAAGGTAGGACATGTACTGGTGTGTTTTACATTTTCCTAATAGTGAAATACTGCTAATTTCGTTTTTCACTATTGCAAGGACTATCTCCCATAGGGTAACAAGAGGATTGCCTTGAAATATCTTTTAAGTGTGATTTCTCATAGGGAGCAGTTAGAGATTTGGAGGTTGGGGTCTCTGAAGTCACAAATTGAAAATATATCTTTTGGTGAAGTTGGGTTTTTAAATTGTGCGTTTGAAAATGTAACTTTTTGAAAGTGGGCATTTTCTTACTCAACCAATCTGTGGCAATAGCGTAACACAGGCCCCTGCAATGCGTGGGGGCCCCTGACCTGCAGAGGGCCCCCTCAGCACAGTACTCTGGTTTGAAAAATGCGGAGCGGGGGCCCCTCCATGTACCTTGCAGGGGGCCCCCCTCAACTTTCGATACGCCACTGGTCTGTGGAATCCACGTCTGGGTTAGGATGATAGTTGGGCTCTTGTGCATTCACTCTAGACAATCACACAAAGGAAGCTGAGGTGTGCCTTGCATATCCTGATGGGCCATCACCAGGCTGATTGGCCTTTCTGAGCTAGAGTGGTGGAAGGAGTTGTCACTGACACCCGAATAGGGCTGTGCCTGTCCTCACACAAAGCTGTCTCCACCCCCTGTAGTGTGTCTGGAGTCAGGTCAGGGAAAGGCAGAGTCTTGTGCACTACAAAGACTTTCCTTTGAAGTTTGCCTACTTCAAAGGCAGAAACTGGTATAAATAGTGAAGCTGTGACACCATAACTTCAGAACACTTCTGGATTGAGGACATTCTGCCAGGAAGAAGAGCTGTGCTGCTGTCAGGAGAGACTGCCACTTTGCTGTTTGCTTTGCTGTGATGGCCTGCTGCTTCTGTCTTGGGCAGTGAAAGAACTGGACTTTGCTTTCTACATCCTACTTTCCAAGTTTCTCCCAGGGCTTGAGTTGAGCTTGCCTTATGTGGGGAGTCTCAAGGATATCAAAGACTTCATCCACATCTTGTTACCAGCACTAGGATTTTCCTGCTGTAAGTTCCGCATTGCTAAGTGCTGCCAAAACCAGTCCTGGGCCCTTGGACCTGAGTGGTTGTGCTGTAACCTCCATAAAAGCAAACCCAACGCTGCTGCCTGCACCAAAGCCGTGGTCACTGCTCGTGAAGAGCACAACGCATTCACCATGACGACATCGCAGCCCAGGCCTCGCCGACACCAGAGCTTCTGACCCGACATTGCGGAGCTCGATTCCCCAGAGCGTGTGACTCCAACGACTTCTGCCAGACTTTTGGAACTGACGCCGGCGACACCTCATCTTTGGATTTCATCACAAGGTCCCCGAAGCCACTTCCTTTCCAAATATACTGTTTTGTGGGTCTGTCCGATGCCGTATCACTGAACAGTTGGATTTGTGTTATTCACGATGGCTGCAATAGCCCCGGTTGGTGATATCAACTTCAAGGGACTGTATTTGTAAGTTTATTCTTGCAAAATTCATATCTTTACTTGTCTATGTTGGATTTTTATCTTTTTAGTCTTGTTTTACTCAGAAAAATATTGGCTATTCTTCTAAACTGGTGCAGAGTCCTTTTGTTGTGTTTTCACTGTGTTTGTGTGTGCGTGTGTGTGTGTGTGTACAAATACTTTACACATTGCCTCTGAGATAAGCCTGACTGCTTGTGCCAAGCTACCATTTGGGTGAGCAGGGGTTATCTTAGCAGTGTAACTTACCCTGGCTAGAGTGAGGGTCCCTACTTGGACAGGATGCATACTGACTACAAGTTAGAGACCCAATTTCTAACACCTTCTCCGCTGGCGTAGTGCAGTAATTGGATCATAGTACAGCCCCAGATATGCATTGTTTAGGAAATATTATGTAGTGCGATAATTCATTTAAAAAAAAAAAAGTTTAACTGATATGTTTCAGTATTTTTAAGACTTTTGCTGTTGATGTGTAAGTCTGTGGCCATTGTAACCTTATAATTTTGACACATTTGATTTTTTATTTAACAAATATATAATATGTTGTGTTTTATGTAGCACTTAATACAGCAGAATTTGCAGCACTGTAATTAACAAGTGCCCCATGGTCCAATCAGTGGTCCAGTGCTTAATTTGTGCCGGTGCTTTTCGGTGCTTAGCACCGGCACTTCATTATCAGGGCCGGGTATACACGCATTGAGTGCATGTAATTGATTTGATAGAAATTAATGGCACAGAGTGAGTGCTGCTCTACCGTAAGTGCTGCTGTTACTGTTAGAGTGTTACGTACTGTTGATATGTGTTGTTGTTGATGTTGAACTTGTTTCTGACAGACTCCGATTCTGTTCTTCACGTCTTCAAGTACGACTTTCTGTAGGGGGCGCTGAGGTATTGGAAAGGAATTCCAACACCTTCCCTACTGTTGCACAAACTGGAGTAGGAATAGTAAATAATAGTATTCCTAAGTCCAGCGCGCCCCCTACTGCAAGTCGTTGTAATGACTTGCGATGTAAATGCATCGCGTACTAACAACGCAGTCGTTGTAACGACCGTGTTGTAAAAGCACGCGATGTAATACATCGCGTTGTAGTGTGCTTTACTTGCTAAATTCTGGTTTCAGTCCCAACACAAGAGCTGAAACAAAAGCTGATGCACCTTCTATCGTAGGATCTCCCATCCCCCTATATTTTCTGTACATCTGCATCAAACTCTCATAATACCGACTCATTTGCATTCTGGGTTCTCATCTTGGACCAATTCACCTGCTTCACAGGAACGTTCCTTTTTCAAGTAATCAATAACCTCATTATGTTGTTTCGTAATCTCTGAAGTGGGTTTATGACTCTGTGCTGTTCTTTCATGTCCCTCTTCTGGTTGTTTAATTAGTGTCTTGTATTCAAGCCACTAATTCCTTGGTATTACAATTGAAAACATCACATCAAAACATGCCCATAAAACCTTTGACACGGCCACAATCCTATGGACTTCTGGATCCATTTCTCTGGTTTTACTCGCAGTTTTGGAAAACCTTATGTGAAAGCCCATAGATCATGGCTGCTCCAATTTATATGAATGTGATTGGCCCACCTGACGCAGGACCAGGGACGTCTTTCAAAGGAAACTCACCTTCAACAGTACCACATGGTAAATTACTTGCACACCTCACCTCTCAAAGGCTTTGAAATCCATTCACTTTTGTCTTTCGTCATCTTCCCAATCTTTAATTTTCAAATTAGTTTCTCTGTGGAATTATTGTTTCCTTTTGCAACTCAACTGCTGAAATTTCCATTACATAACATGTTCAAACTCTACTTTTTATGTAAATTCGCATTCATTTCTTTAGCTGGTTTCTCAGTTGCATAAGACAGCCGCTTTCCTACTTCTGAAATCAAAAATATCAACTCATCTGATGTTCATTTTGGAAGCGTGTTCCTTTAATTGCTTGATTTTACGAAATAGTCCCAATTCAAATTGCATACTGAACCTCTTCCTCCATTATATCTCGCTACAGGCATCAACGCAGTCGCGGCCGGTGCAGGTAGGAGCTACAGGGCATGAAGTCAACAGACGATGATGAGGGAAAATAAAAAAATAAGAGAAAACCACTTACCTTGCGCTCGCTGCATCGCCGAGTCAGCAATGCGGCGAGCGCAAGGCAAGTGGTTTTCTTGTTTTAAAAAAAAAGAAATTTCCCCCTCGCCGTCTGTTGACTTCACCCCTACTATCCCCCCACCCCACCGCTCTTACTTGCATCGGCCGCGACTGCTTCAGTGTCTCCACAACCAAAGATGGAACAGCATCTTTCTGTGCCCTCTGCTGTCCATCCTCATTATAGGACTGATGTCTACCATTCAATAATTCATGTATCACTTAATTCACATCATCTGAGTCGTTCTGCTTGGTGCCTTTAGATTTTCCTTTCAACTGGTTTGTGGTGTCCAAGCTAGGTACACAAGGGAAAGCTCCCATGCACTTCTGAGTGCATGCCTGCTTTCTCTGCTGCAATCTAGTATCGATCAAATCCTGAATAGGTTTGTTATCACACCCTTAATGCATTTCTGATTTGCTTTTCATTAGCTGGTGTGTCCATTACTTCAGTGCTTCAAACGGTGTAGGCCTTGGACGCAGTTTCATATCAGAGACGTCTCAGAAAGGCAGCTTTTTAAAAAAATCAAATGTACCATTCTCGGGACACTGTAACTTTTTATCACTCTCGGTAGCCTTATTCTACTATTTCAACTACAAGCAAATATATGCATCATAACTTTAATAAGCATTTTGTGAGCTGGGCTTCCCAGTAGGGGAGATGGTTCTCTCATCAAACAACTTTTCACATCCAGCAGACATTGGACTCATTGTTAAAGTCGCACACTCAAACAAAATGTAAAACAAATACACAAGCAAAGCAAATTAATACAAAAATGGTGGATTCCCAAAAACCCTTTTCTTTTGAGAAAAGCAATTAACAAAGGTGTCTGTGATCACCGGGAAACAGGAAGACATTTCAATCTCACCATAAGTACACCATCACTTAAAAGTGCTACACAATCACACCTAGAGATGGGTCACGACTTGCAACAATTGACTCAGGACCAGAAATAGTTTACCTTTTCTGTGTAAATCAACTGCTACCACTATTCTGTCCTAAATTAGTCCACACACCTAGACCATTTAGGAAATCGTAAATTTAAATTTGGGGGACCTAGCATGCCACACCTTGATCCTCCACAGACACTATACCCGAGTCCTTAACTCATGAGTCTACCAAAATCACAACACGCAAAATACATATAGTCCACGCATAATAGACAACCATGATGTTATTGAAACCGCCTTCCCAATAACAAGACAATATCGTCCACCAAAAAATAATACACAACCTCATCCTGTGCTAGACACACAATCCTCTCACACTCACCACTCCTAAACTGGACCAAATGGATCCCCCTCGAACACCGAAAGACCGTCACTCACGCCCTGGTCACCAGCAGACTCGACTACGGCAACGCACTCTACGCCGGAATAAACAAAAACCTCACCCGCAAGCTACAGAACATCCAGAACGCCGCCGCAAGACTGGTCCTCAACCTGCCAAACCACTGCCACATCTCCCAGCACCTGCGCACACTCCACTGGCTCCCTGTCGAGGCGAGAATCACCTTCAAGATGCTCACCCACGCACACAAGGCCCTCCACGGCACCGGACCAGCATACCTGAACAGCAGACTCAAATTCCACGCACCACAAAGGACCCTACGATCAGCCCAGCTCTCCTACGCCGTGGTCCCCCGCACCAGAAAGACCAGATCGGGAGGCCGCTCCTTCTCCTTCCTCGCGGCCAAAGCATGGAACGCCCTTCCGCTCCACCTCAGACAGACAACATCGCTCCCCATCTTCGCAAGAAACCTCAAAACCTGGCTCTTCGACAGACCCCCTCCTTGATGGATGGAACCTGCACCCCCCCACCCCTAGCGCCTTGAGACCCTTACGGGTGAGTAGTCGCGCTTTAACAAACCCCTGATTGATTGATTGATTGATTGACCAAGACACAGTGCCAAAAGACCTTCTGGTGAACGGATGATCTATAAATGTCCTGTAACATACCATACCATCACCTCTCCACCGAACAGTGCACCAGTACAGCCCCTCAAGACCTCATGCATAATACCTCCAGACAAGGTGCCACAGGACAATGTGGCTCAAAAAGTGTGCCTCAGGACAGTGAACACCGCCCATAGAAATCTCCAATCCAAAGTCCAAATTAATAAATTAATCGCCCTGATGTTCTTCAACAAAACCTCTTGCTCAGGCAATTCTTCAAAAATGTTTAACGGTCTCCATTCCCCACCATACACTATTGACTCTTTCCACTTTTCAGAAAGGGTCGAACCTCGGGATGAGTGAAAGACCAAATTAATTCAAAAACATGCTAAAATAATTTTCAGAAAGGTGCTTTCTTGTCTCTTTTCATTAGATTTATTGAAGTACTATAGTTAAAATTACATTGGCATTGTAGCCAGCACAAATCATTTAATAGAGAAAATCAGTTGTATGCTCTTGGCACATAAATTGTCAAACAATAGACATTCAGTCTGAAAAGAAGTCAAGCAAAACACTTGGTCATTTAGAATAAGTAAAAAGGTTCCCTGCTTGACAGCGTGACACTGCGTGGTCAGAGCTGAAGGGCCCTTAATGGTGCACTTGTCGTTCAAGTTTATTTAGTTCAATTAAACCAAGTACACTCTGTGCTAAGTAATTTAAAGTTAAAATAAGTCGAAAGAGCTCCAAAGGAAAAATAATGCAGAACAAACTTGAAAATGAGTGACTGCAAAGTAATGAAAACTACTTTAGCAAAAACATCTCCTGTTGGGAAAATGCAGTGCAGACCAGCAGGGACCCGAAGAAAAAGAAAAAGAGCGAGCCTGCTAAAATCTCACCCCCTCCTATAATGCTTTAAAAAACAAACATTATTCAGAAAATACTGTGACATTTTAAAATACATAGCATTTGTTAGCAATAGATTTAAGAAACTGGAATATTACATCAAATCAAACGTACACATGTATTTGTTGAACAGGCAAATACTGATTATTCGTGTAATCTTTTCACATCAAGCAGAATTCCAACTTCAAAATACATTGCATTCATTGATTTTTTTTGCATATAATTTCTTCCAGCATGTAACATGGACTCCTGCCAACTGGCCTCAGAGTTATAGCCTTGAAATGTTACATCTTGTCAGCTACAAAAATGATACAGAGACAGCAAGACCAGCATTTGGAAATTAATTTACATTGTTTTTGTTTTACAGAGAATCCAACTTTTGCACATTGAATTGTAATGCATGTTTTAAAGGCCTACTAATGGCAACTGAAAAATTATGTCCAGTGCATTTTTTTAGTCTTTAGTTAGCTTTTTTAATGCCCCCCTCTGTTAATTGAAAACTATCACACCATTACCACACTCTCACAATATCGTTGTCATCATATCGGCCATTCTTCTGTCCAATTTGATTTCTTCCTTGGTAACTCTTCCTGCCTTCCCCTCTTATGTTTACACATATACATATTTTTATTCCTTATTTAGCTTTCTCGTTATTATCACGAGTACACCAAGTGATTAAGTCTGTGTAAGTAAATACCCTAAATGACCTCTTTCGGGAAATGTAAAGCCCAGAAAAGGCTTAGATTATGCTGCCTAAATCCCCTTTCTAACATGATTGTGTACTGTAAACCATTATGGTACCATGATTGTAACTGCACCTTGAGCTCTTTACTTAGTGGGTAGTGAATAGGACAATAAGGGCATTCCCGGCATCCAGAGCCCCTCACAGAGGGGGCAGATGAATAAAGTGGGGTGCAGGGGCAAACCGCTTACGCTATTGTCACCGCGCACCATGAGCTCTCATTGAGACACATCGCTTTAGGAGGTCTTCATTGAGAGGGGTGAACACACTCCCCTCCCTCTCTGGCTGAGGACAGTCCCTGTACCCTGAATATTTGATGAACTCCTCTGGTGTCTGCTCAGCTTGCTCCAAATGGTTTGTGCCATAGTCTCCAGAAACGCACCCTCCTGGAACCATCTTCGCTCCAGAGCGCCACCTGTGGTCACTGGGTGCCTCTGCCTGCTTCTAATTCACTGGATGTCATGCTGCCCTCCATTCTCCGCGCTGCCACCCCCCCACCCAAAAGATTCTGTATAATCATGCTCCTAGTAAGATTCTGAGGCTTAACTAATATGCTGCGCACACTGAGTTAGTGACTGTCGCAGCACTCACTGACTTACAGAAGTTACAGTAATGAAATGTACTTCAGCATAGAGGCGGCCGAGCAATGGTGGGTGGGTGGGTGGACCATGAGTGGACCATGGAGTGGACCTTGAGCCAAGCTCGTACCAGATGCCTAGCAATGGCTCGGCTCGGGGTCTTCCTGGACCCTCGAGTCCAAAACAAGCAGCTGTGGCTTCTGCCTGCTCCACGTTGTAACATAATGGGCCAGAAGTAAAGACCAAGCATTAACCTTTGATGTGAAAGAAGGAGGAAGAGGCACTGATTTAGTGGCCGCATTGCACAATGTGAAACCAGAAAACCTGAGCTTAATACCGGCTTCCCAGATTCATCAAATTGTGTGGTCCTAAGCCAATATTTTATTTCACCGAGACCCGTTTTTCTTCATTATCACATATTTGAAGCACCTACAAATATGTGAGTTCAGGATGTGCACTGTACTTACAACTCGTAAGTGTTGATTTAATGGAACAACATTTTGCTCCATCTAACAGCGGGATCTAGGCCGCATATAAGGTGTACATGACAGGACTCGTCTCAAAGTATGAGAATTCTGTGACTGCTGGAAGCCGAGCTCCAGAAAAGGTCTTAGGATTGTAAGAGCCAGCCAGGGAGGGGGCAGAGCGCAGGCTCCTCATTGGCACCAAGGCCAAGGGAGTCTGAAATGTTTGACTTCCAGCAGCCACTGCCATGTAGAGGCCCTGCCCAAATCCCAGCCACCACCAAATGTGTCATGTCAGTATATCCATGGCAGTCTCTCCTTTTCCCAAACGGGGATGCTCTCCTTGTGTACTCAGCAGCTGCAGGCTGGCAGCTCACCATGGGATCACACAGCAGCACTGAGACCGCCTCCAGCAATCCTGAGGGGCAGAGAGGAGCTCCAAATACATGACTAATGCATTTCAGTGCGCGATGCAGAGACCAGCACTGAAATGCGTTGGAGTTACCTGTGATGCGTGACACTTGGCAGGGATGGATAGAGGGGCATAGGCAGGCAATCTCTGACTCTGGAAACGTGCCCTACAGACAGGGAAAAACAAGAAGATGCTTTCCTGGCACCAGGTAGAGGGGACTGACCAGCGTTCTCCTACTTGGATTTACCTCTCTTTGCTATGGCTGGCACGAAGACAGACGTCAAATCAATAAAGCACGCAGAAGTTAGATTTTTAGGTCAAAGTTAGAGAGGGACTTTTGATTTTCTGTTTAAGTTTAAAATGAACGGGCCATAAGCGTTTAAAAATACTGCACAGGTGAAGTGGAATGCTTTCTATGTTCCCCCTCCCTCCCCCCCACCATCCCCCTTAATTCCAAAGTTTGTCCGAATCTCTTTTTTCATGGAAAAAGAACCATGTGAAATGCATGAGTTGCCGTACAGACAGACCGATCTGTGGAATAAATGTCTGCACTTTGTCCCTCCCACTGGCCAGAAGATCAGGGCCTTCGTTTGCCAGAGCTCCGCCCTATGGCTTACCCTCCAGGGCGGTAACTGATATGCCTCGCAGGCCTCGCTGTGCAGGGGCCACCAGTCTTCTGTACATAAAGGGGAGCCCGTCAGCTTGAGAGTATGGGTATTGTACAGGGCCCTCTCATAATGCCGTGCAGGGGGACCCCCTAAGGCTTCCATACGCACACCACTGTTACCCTCTTACATGACTGCAATTTCACCTTAGACTCCTGGCTTCTTAGAGGTCTCCATATTCCCAGGTCTGTGCGTGACTAACTCAAAGATTTTTCTTTGCACTCTAGGACTTCTAGTACTAATTTTAAAATGGCATAAATTGTGCTACAATCCACAGAATGCAAAAAAACTAAACTGGATGGGCAATTCTGCATTGAACTGGAAACTTTAAAGAGCTCTGCTAACGTTCATGCCTGCGTTACTGCTAGATACAGGGGGGGCCCATTGAGCTAACCACACCCAAAAATAGATTGTCGCCGATTAATGTTCTCTTCTTACAAGATCAACTGCTCTGCTTTCAAAAACACCGAGGCAATTGTAAGTATGGTAGCACACCCATGGCACTAGGCACTTGCTTGACATGGTGAAAAACACGAACGAGATGGTTTCACAAAGTATGGCCGTCTGCCCCTGCTCAAAGAGGGCAAGGGAATTACATTTTTGGCTCCTGTTAGGGCGCGTAGCACCCTTGCTAGTCCACTGCTGCTGTTGCCGGGAAGCATTCTTTACCACGCAATCTATTGGGGAGAGGAGTTGGCCTAACGGAGTTGGCTGTCGACCTCGAAACTGGGGAACTGGGTTTGAGTCTCGGCAATGACGCTGAACATCCTGTGATTCTGGGCAAATCACTTAATCTCCCCGTGCCTAACAAAAAAAAAATGAATGTGTCCTCATGTAACACAACTGGTGCTATGTAAAGTGCTCTGATACCCGATACCTTTGGGTCAAGTTCACGCTACATAAAACTCCATAAAATAAAAAAATAAAAAATCTAAACGACGCAGTGCCTTTACGAGGGCACTACAACGAACGAGTTGTTACCACATGTTCCTTTAGTACGCAAGTCGTTACAACAACTTGCTTTAAGTAACGTGTTGTTGGACTGGTGTCGGATTTTAAGTCCAGCACCTTCCCTACTGATTCACAGACTGGAGTTGGAATAGTAAATTATACTATTCCAAAGTCCAGCACTTCCCTAAGGCAAGTCGTTCATTGTAATGACCGCGTTGTAAAGGCATGCTTGGGAATGGCATGTGTGGGTCTGTACAACCCTGCTACAATTTTAGCGTTTCATCTGTTGGCTTGAAAAATGCTGCCATTAACCAGTGCCACTAGAATTATGCGATTGTGCAGTGATGTTCGCATAATTATAGATTTGCCGCATTTGCCACATAATCCATCATCTGCTGCGTAATCTCCAGATTTTAACAAAAAAAGTATTTTGTTTCTAGCTCAAATAGTTCAAATGTTACTAAAACGCAGCAACATGTTGCCACGCAGTGTAAGGCACTTTGCAAAGATTGACTGATTACCTTTCTGTAGCTTATTGCTATATTTGAGTGCTAAACTGGTACTAAAGAGGTGCAACTAATGTCCAGACAGTGATAAGTTTAGAAAAGACAAGTAATGAAGTAGTACTATCACAAAATATGCAGCATAATGCCACGTAATTTGATTTTTCTTCCAGCATAATTTACTCATCCCTGCCGCATAATTTTTTCCTCTCCTGCTGCATAATTCCAGTGGCCCTGCCATTAACTAATTGCACTCATTTCATCGCTATCCAAAGGATGAAAAGATCTTCTCTTCTGGGGATTCAGTGCTTTACAGTTCCTTCACCCCACTGCCCCCCTCCCCCACCCTACCCCACAAACAAAGTTGTTCAGAGTTAACCCCTTCTTGGTTTGCGAACTGGTGAGAGAAAATGCAACAAAAAATACTCATATAAACCACGCATAGCACGCTGGGATTCCACCTAAAAACTCCAGTTCTGGAATATTGTGTCGGATGGGTCTTTGCAAGTAAAGTAGTTTCCTCAGACAGATAACCTAAGGATTACTACTGTTGCAGTATTTGAAATGTTACAAAGCTTTGAATGGTTTGCCTCAAACACAGCACCTTTGCATTCCCCCATAACCACAAAACACATCGGCCATGAACTATTGAACACCTTGAATGTAGCACATGAGCGCATGACGCTGCCTTCCCAATGGGTTGTTGGCAATAAAGCTGTGTAAAAAGCATTCTTCCAACAAGCTGCCGGCCCCAGGGTTGTAGGCGTATGGCTGTGTTTTTCAGTGTCAAATCGCTGCAATAAATTTGTTTAAAAAAAAAATTAAAAAAAAACAGTGCCCTTCCTAACTCTGTGCTAAACCTGTTCAAACAACCAGTCTTTGAAAAAGCAAGTTACTGGTCAAGGCAGATTCCTCGAGGCTGTTCCAGAAAAGCTGGTTTTTGTTAAGTGTCTTCAAAATGCTTAGTTCTCAGTCAGTTTAGCCCTGTATCTTTTGCTAGTGCCTCATGCACCACTGTACTGATTTTATAAAATGAGAGGTAAGGGATGCCCCCTCCCCCCTTGGTGTGGCCGGGTGGGGAGACCAAAGAACAGGACCACTTCATTATATTGGAACCATTCCCCATTCACTCACTGTGGTCGGTCAAGAGAATCAAAGTCTCAGACCGGGTTTATTTACATACCAAGGTAAAAAAAATAGTTATTCTCATCTCATAAGAGTCAAAAATCATTATACATTAACATATTTATTTAATGCGATTTTATATAGCGCGAACATTACCCGAAGGTGTCAGAGCGCTTTACAAAAGAACCAGTTGCGTTACATAAGGACTTTGGATTACATGAGTTACATAAGAGATACAAACAGAAAAAATTGCAAATGTACAAGTTGTAAAGTCACACAAGGAAGAGATACACACAGAAAAAAATTGCAAATGTACAAGTTGTAAAGTCACACAAGGAAGAGATACAAACGGATAAACTCTAAACTCATAGGAATGGTAGTAAGTACAAAGGTCTACTACATATACTAGTGGTTAGAGTTATATATAAATATATATATATATACAAATAGTAAATTTACTCAGGATCACATTTTACCAGCGATTAGGCTTGGACAATTAAATATTACATATTTACAGAGTGAACGGAGAAATAAAACATCAAAAGGGGTAGAGAGAGGTAGGGCGGGGGAGAAGAGTCGGAGGCTGAGATTGGCGAGAGGAGAGAGGGGGACCTGAGGGGGAGAAAGAGATAAGGCAGTCCAGCAAAAGAGAAATGTCTGAAATTCGGCAGGATGGAGTCCAACGGACCGAAGGACAGGACAGGAATCAACAAAATGGCGGATTCGGGTCGTGGGCATCAAAGGAAACCATCACAAAAAGGCAAGATGCACCAAGTAAAGACCCAAAAAACCTGGAGAGCAGAGTTCCATTAAGTAGGGTCGGGGGGGGGACGCAGCCACGGCACCAAGGGAGGACGGAGGGCAGTAGAATGACTGCTGTTTACGTGCACAGGCACAGTACCGCGAGGGCATCAGGGTTGACGATCAGCACATCATGGAGAGTTGAGAACTGGAGCGAGCCTCTCAAAAAATAGGGACCAACAGCAAGCGCTGCCGAGGAGCACTCCGCCATCTTGTGCTCAGCAAGCGCGTCTCTGACCCAGGGAGTTTAAGGCTGGTGGGGGGACAGGTCATTGGAGCCCCCTCCGTCAACACCGGAACATCAGGGGAACCCAGGGCCATCAGCAGTGCCCCCGCTCACCGTCTATTATCCCGTGGTGCGTGACTGCAAACAGTGGAGACCTCATGTATTCAGCGCTGCATTCTCCCCTCAAAAAGCACATCGCCAGCCGCCAACGCCGCTCTGATTTCCTGCACCGTGAGTGGCTAGGCGAGGCTCGCTGGAGTGCTGGGGGTTTCTGAGACCGCGCGCGCTCACCGTAATAATACATGCTGCGGGCAGTGGATTAGTTTCGGCAGCAGTGATGGCGGCGCTCCGCTGATGCTATCTGCGGCTCTTCTTCATCACCGGCGGGGACGGCAGCTAGGTGGCACTGGAGAATCGCGGTGTTGCAGCCAACCGATCTCTGGGTGCGGTGAAGTCGAGATGGCCTATTTTCAGGGAAATTTCGCCGAAAAGGCGATCCCTAGCCCGGGAGCTCCCGGCCAGAGCTCCCTACTAATCGGCCATCTTGGGTTCAACCTGGGTTTACTACCTGCACCGGGCCTACCACTAGGGTACCCACCGCATCTCTTGAATTACACCCACTTTTATCTTTCTCCTCCAATCCTTTCATGCTCGACGCTGTTTCTGGTTAAACAAAGTAGTCCGTGAGTGTGTTGCACATACTTTGGCATTAGTTGAGAACTAGATTCCTGATCATGCAACCGGCAAATTTCCCCGAGTCATGGCTGACCACCTAGTTGGCCCTTGAACAGGAGTTAATTTCCCATGGGTTCCCCACTGGTATTCTATTCCAAGCCCCCCAAGTTGAATCTCCCACAAGATGAATTTTCCTGCTCCCTAGTACAAGGGAACTCAGGCCAACTTTTCAGCAAGCTGAGCCCCAAAATAACATCACGCCAGAGCCGGCTCTTTAGAGGACCCCTGTTTGGGGGATGGACTTGCGCAGCCGGGCATCATATAGTGCAAATATGATCCCCCCCACTGCCCCAGGCCAGTGCTAAGGTGCACCTGGGAAGCACTCGGGACAGTCACTGTAGTGTCACTGCCCTTGGGGTAAATCTAGAATTAGCCGGCCTTTTGAATGTCTGATGCCAAGGTGTCGATCAACTTTGCGGCCAACCAAATGTCTACCCATCACAGGCTCGGATGGTTACCTGACTGCCCGAGTCCCTAAAACCTGCAAGGCTTTCCATCAAGCTCGAGCAAATTGCTGTACTAAGGCCAGGTGGGAATCTACTAACAACCCATTATCATGTAGACAGGTGCACCCCATCTTTGTGGAAATACTGATCACCTATCAGGCAGCCATGAGGTACTCTTAGCACAGATATGTTTAGCAAAGTTCATGAGCAGCTATTAAGTCACCTAGATAACTCATTCCAGCTCTTTGAACTGGAACTGGTTTTTCACACTTGTCTAGTTATGTGCAGCCAGGTATAGCACCGGGAAAACTATTTTCGCCATCCATGAAAATTCAATCATAAGAAGCCTAGTCCTACCCCTCCTACCCAACACTGCCAAGTCATTACCATCATCATGCAATATGATGAGTGCAGGTGGCTGTAGCCCCCTCCCAAGAAAAAAACCAGGAGCTGTATGCTCCAAAATGGCATCCGTGCCTGTGTACCGCAGCTAATTACGGCTACAGGCCCCACCCTTTCCACAGCCATGCCTCCAGAGGCCGCTGCCCACCTCGCGCAAGGAACAACAAAGTCTTACCGGGCCATTGCCCGATCCACACCGGCTGACCTCCTTACCTATTTGACTGTGGTGCCTCTGAAAGGTATAAAGGTATCTGTGTGGTGAAAACCCGGCCCCATGAAGTCCAACGGGGAGGCTTTCTTCTTTCTGAATGGCCACAGCTCTAACTGCTACCTGACAAAATAGAGGGACACTACAAGGATGCGCGGCCTGGGGCAATTGGCATACCTGCCAACTCACACAGTGCCACTGTGTGACACACGATATGGGCTCCTATCACCAGGTCTCCCGGTGAGGAGCTGATTTCACACAGTGGCAGGTAAAACGAGCCGAAAACTACTGTAAATGGTGACTTTCCAGCTTGTTTTCTGAGACTTTGAACTGCCGACGTCCATTAGGGGGTGGTGAAAACACCCCAGGACATCGGCACCAGCCTCAGCAAGATTTTGTTTTGGGGGGGGGGGGGCTGGATGAGGGGACTTCATGGCAGGTGGGGTTCAAAAGTGCCTCGAAGGTACTTCTCTGCACGAGACCCTGCCTCGTCCTCACACAGTGAGATTGTTCTTTAAGTTGGCAGGTATGAGTTGGCGTACTGAGAAATTGTAGTATCTTCCAAAAGACAAGAGACTGGTGGTGTAGATATAAGCAGGATTCTTTATTACCAGCAGGCACAACCAGCACAAACGGTCTCCAAGCAGAACTGACTCCAAGGAGAATGCTTACAACATCATACAATTCTGAGATTCTAGATTATTGGTGCAGTTCTAACAATGACCCACAACTTACCATAAAAGCACAATACTATACAATCCCCTCCTTAAAAGAAAAACAAAAGAAAAAAACAAAAAAAACAAATGAGAACTCAATTACAATCAAACATTTCTAAACATTTGGGTTTCTTAACAATCCTCCCACTAGAAGTTTTAATAACATTGTTGTCACAGGAGGGTACAACAGTTTTGGGAATACATTGTAATGCATGTTTGAGAGTAGGAGAGACACTTTGAGTGCCAGCAAGCTCAAGAGAAACGATAGCTGTGTTAGAATCAGAAAGGTTTGAATTTCCTACTTCTGGAAGGATATCCAAAGTGTCTAACCACCAAAACATTTTACTTTTACACTCAACATTTTCCATTTTTCCACCAAAATCGGACGTGACTGGTGCAAGGCGACTAAAATGCCAAACTTCACCATTTTGCAGCAAGGCAGTGTTGTTCATGACCTTCACAACCAGTTTGGGATCGCTAAATTTGCTTTCCCCCTTAGGAAACTTTTTTGCATATTTCACACGAACCCATTGACCCTCGCACAAATTCACTTGCTTAGTGCCATGCTTTTGGTCATAGTAAGTTTTGTTCTTCATTTGAGATGCCTTGATACATTCTCTCGCTTCGGGTATGTCACACGGAACCATTCCATTTCTGTTCAACCAGCGAGGATTAATCTTGGAATGAGGAATCCTACCCCTCATCAAGGAAAAGGGGCTTTTGCCAACAGAGCAATGGATGGTGCTTCTATAGGCCCTTAGCAACCTTTTCAGCTCCTCATCCCAAGACAAATTTCCTTTATTGGCTAGCTGGAGAACTCCTTTCATACTGCGGTTGGCTCTCTCAACGATGCCATTGCCGCTGGGATGATACAGTGCGGTGAACCTTTGTTGGATACCAGAAGCAGCCAAGTAATTCTTCATTTCAGAAGATTTGAATTGTACACCATTGTCAGATAAGATAACTCTGGGAAACCCCTCTCTCAAGAAAATGTCATCAAGGAATGTGATAACAGTTTTAGTGTTGATTACATTTACTACACGCACTTCTAACCACCTGGAAAAGGTATCCACCAGTACTAAAATATACTTTTGTGAACCATCTTGCCATAAAACAGGACCCATAAAGTCTATAGCAACTACTTCCCAAGGAAGTCCTGGGCAAGTGGGAGAAGCTAAGGGTGGATTGAACGTTTTGAAGGTTTTATCAGAGACTTAACACACCTTTCCACATCAATGTCTATTTTAGGCCACCAATAAAGTTCTTTCAAACGTAACTTGGTGCGTGTAATGCCAGAATGTCCTTCATGACAAAGGTCAAGTATCTTGCTTCTTAAACTCTTCGGAGGAATTATTTTGTCACCTCGTAGAACTAAGGAATCAGACAAACTGAGTTCATCACGCACTTCCCAGAAGCCTCTAAGTTCATCAGTGACTAACGTTTTATCCATACCACTCCAACCACTCACAATTAATAGTTTAAGTTCAAACAAAATTGAGTCAAAATTCTCAGCTTCAAGCCATTCCTCTTTACTAAAACTACTCTGAGCTTTGTCAAGGGATACTGAAGCAACTGAGAAATCATTCCAGGAGTTCTTGTCCACTTCAGTCAATGGTAGGGACATACAACTCAAAAAATCAGCAGTGAAGTTCTTGACACCAGGTACGTATTGTATGTCATACATGAAATCTTGCAACCTCATCGAGAGTCTAGCAATTCTAGCTGTGGCATTGGTCAAACCTTCAGTAGTTAGTAGTTTAGTAAGGGGCTTGTGGTCGCAACGTAAGACGAATTTCCTGCCCCAAAGAAACGTTCTAAAATGCTCCAGAGCCCAGACACACGCAAGTGTTTCACGTTCAATTACAGAATAACGTTCCTCAGCGGGAGTAAGAGAACGTGAAGCAAAGGCGATGACTGATTCTATATTATTGCCATCCAGTTGAGTTAGGACACTACCCAAACCTTTGCTACTAGCATCGGTGGTGACGATAGTATTAGCAAGAGGATCAAATCCTTGAAGATTGGGAGCTTGAGCAATTGCCATTTTAATTTCTTCAAATGACTGTTGGCACGCAGAGCACCAAGAGAACTGCACTTTGTTCTTGAGCAAGGACCTCATGATATGAGTTTTTTCAGAAAACTTTTCAACAAATTTCGCATAGAATTCTGCAAGTCCCAGGAATGATCTGAGATCATCCTTGGACTTGGGTGCAGGTGCATCAGTAATCGCTTTCACTAAACTGGTTTTAGGTCTAATACCTAAAGAACTGACTTTGTGACCCAGGTAAGTAACTTTCTTTTCAGCAAATTTGCATTTAGAAATCTCTGCTGTAACTCCCTTATCTTGTAAAACACCCATCACTTTCCTTAAGCGCTCATCATGTATCCTCTTGTTGGCTCCCATCACCAGAATATCATCCTGAAAGAACACAACCCCTTGCATATCACCGAACAACTCATGCATGAGCCTCTGAAAAACCGCGGCGGCGGAAGCTAGCCCGAATGGCATGCGTCGAAACTGGAAACAGCCAAAAGGGGTGCAGAAAGCAGTAAAACGTCTGCTCATGGGATGCAAGGAGATTTGGTGATATGCACAAGAGAGGTCAATGGTTGAGAACCATTTTGCACCCTTGGTTAAAGATCGCATCTCATCGATCCTAGGGAGTGGAAACTGATCAATAATGATGTTATCATTCAAGTATCTTAAATCAATACACATGCAAATTTTCCCATTGGCACGTCTGGCAATCACGATGGGGGAAATCCAGTCAGATGCTTCTACTGGCTCAATTATGCAAGCATCTTGCAATTTACTAAGTTCCTTTTTTACCTCATCTCGTACAATCAATGGAATGTGGCGAACTTTATGTATTTTAGGAACAGCATTGGGTTTAACAAGGATCTTGTGAGTGAAGCCATCAAGTTTCCCAATACCGCCACCAAACACCTTAGAAAATTCTTCCAAAACCCCTTTTTTGGTGTTTTCAGCATCACACATGACCAACACTTGTTCGGGACTGTTAGGGTCCAAAATAATGTTAAGGGAACGTTGATTCTTCCAACCTAGGATAGAAGGGCCATCGGCAGCTACATATAACTTGCATAAAGACCTCCTGCCTTTAAATTCGAACATGAGGGATCTGTACCCCAGCATGTCAATTTTTTCTCCAGTGAAGCTTTCTGGATTGACATCAGTGGGTTGTAAGAGAGAACCAATGGTGTTAGAAAATTTATCTTCCCAGACAGATCGAGCAATAATAGTAAATGGTGATCCAAAATCTGCTGCAACCTGTAAACTTATACCACCAAAAGAAATTGTGCACAAAGGTTTGTTACTATCACCTCCAGTAATGTTCACAACAACGTATTTCTTTGTACCAACGGACAGAAAATCAGAATTGTCAGGAGACTCATCAGAGTCATTGCCTGACAAGTCTGAATTATTATCCGTAACACATGTAACACGAGATTGCTTAAAACGTTTCTTCCTACAAACTTTAGAAAAATGTCCTATAATTCCACATTCTAGACATTTAGCTGACCTAGCAGGACACTTATAAAATTGTGCAGTATGTGAAGTGCTTCCGCATCTGTAACAGACAAAACCTGAATGAATGGTGTTCTCTTCTTTCTTGAAGTTAGCATTTTGATATGACCTTGGTTGTTTATCGTCACAAATCTTATTAACATCACTAGAGGGAGTTATAGCTTTGGCACATCTCTCTGAAAGTTCCACTTTTTGACTAACGTGATGATGTCCTTGAGGCATGCTTCACCTTCGATCCACAACCTGTCCTGAATATTTTTATTCTTGGTGCACATGACCACTTGATCCCTGATCATGTCATCATGTAATGTGCCAAATTTGCACTTAATCGCTAGGTTTTTTAACGCGGAGACGTAATCTTCAATCGACTTATTAGGATCTTGTTTACGTTTATAGAAAGTACGTCTGGAAACAGCTACACATACAGCTGGTGAGTAGTGATCATCAAGGTCAGCTATAGCGCATTTGAAAACATCTAAATCCCCGCTTCTTTCTATCTTCTGCATTTGGTTGTAAACTCTAAGGCCTTCCGGTCCTAGGCAGTGCATCAAAATTCTTTTTTCCTCTCAGGAGACAAGACACTACCATTGTCTACAAGAGTGGCAATTGTAATTAACAAAGTATTCTTTCCACTCTAACCGTTTTACATTGGGTTCCCCGGGGTTAGTTAAAAATTCTTTGGGGTTATTGAGGGTGATGATGACACTTGAGGTTTGTGCAGGGCTTGGCGTTACAGACGTTGTGCTGGAATTCCCTTCCATAGGTATTAAACAATTGTGCCAACAGCAAATAGAGGTAGAAGTATAATGGAATAGATGAACAATAAAGGATAAAAAAAACGTTCTTACTGTAGTGCGCTATGTGAACTGCAAGGATCAACCGCAGGATTTCCTTCAAGATGCGGTTAAAATATACAGAATCGTTGGAACAGGTAGAGAAAATTGTCGACAGTGCTATCGATAAAGTTAAGCGACGGGAAAGTGAAGAAAATGAGAGAAAAATGGCCGCTGGGGTCACGCATCGTGACCTCGTACACTTGAGCGTCATGACACTGAAACACTGTGACGTTTACGCTGTCATAAGCGCAATCGGTGGAACGCAGAAGGAGACTAATGGAGCACTCGTCCTCGCGTTCGTGGAAACTGCACGTGGAGTGGCAGTTTAAGAAAATTTAAAAGTAAACAGTAAGGCGCAACGTTGTAAAGTTGCAGAAGAGGCATAAAAGGAGAGGGTTGACTCACGAATAACTGGAGGAGTTCCCTCGGCGAAATCTCTCTTCTGGTTGCTTAGTGTGAACCTCAAAACGAGCACACTTTGTAGAAAAAGTTGAATTCACGGTGCGATAAAACAGGACATCATGGATTTCCTTGAAGTTGGCAGGGGCTGGACCATCAATCGTCGCCAAAACGTAGTATCTTCCAAAAGACACGAGACTGGTGGTGTAGATATAAGCAGGATTCTTTATTACCAGCCCCTGCACAGCAGGCACAACCAGCACAAACGGTCTCCAAGCAGAACTGACTCCAAGACGAATGCTTACAACATCATACAATTCTGAGATTCTAGATTATTGGTGCAGTTCTAACAATGAAACACAATTTCCCATAAAAGCACAATACTACACAAATCCTCAAAAACAAGGAAACTCACTGCAGGCAACATGGCTCTGGTTTCTCAGAGCGCCAGCTGGAAAGGAATGTCAACGCTCTGAGCCACAGTGGCTTAAATACTGGTTATCTGATTGATGACCCTGCTGCCTCAAACCCAGAGGTCTCCTCCAATCATGGCAAGGCTGGATTCCACAGGTTTTTCAACCACTCCACATCCCCTGCTGAGATTTAGAAAAAGCCATTGCTGTTGACTTGACCGTCCCCCATCGCCGGCCATTCAGCCAATTACACAACCACAATAAACAAACTCAACAACATATGCAAGATAAAAGAATAATAGTAGAAAAAAGAATACACTCTACCACCTAAACACAGTCGGCATATGCCTGTAGTAACAAATAAAATAAACTTTGCAGCAGGGTGGTCACAATGCAATGGAGTTATACGTAGTATTTCAGAATTTAAAAGTTTCAGCATGCCCACCACGTTTAGAATCCATGTGTTGCCCATCTTGCAATGGTAAAACAATTATACACTGTTCACAGTATCATTCAACGATGGTTTCCTGGCTTGTGAGATGAGGCGCACTGTAGATGAAATGAGGGGCAAGCAAGCAGGCCATTAGTACTGTATGGGGAGCTTGAATGTGCTCTAAAACAATCAACATAAAAAGAGAAGGTAATAAATGAAAACGGGGTCCTATGACTAGAGAATGAAAAACTGAAGTAGGCTGACCCATAGCCTCATGCTGAAGCTGAGTGCTTTAGCCATTGCCTGTATTGCTGTGTGAGTGACAGTATTTATCTGATCACGGGAACATCCGCCTGCAAAATGATTGTGTTTCAGGAACATGGTTGGAGAGCCAGTCCTTTTATTTTCATTTTCCCCTGTGGTGGGCCCTCTTTCAATATATATATATATATTATTTTTAATACTCTGTGGTGTGTTTCTTCAGTGATATCATCAGTGATGTCATTTGAGATGCCATCATTGATGTCATAAATGATGTCATAAAACTTGTCATGAGTGATGCCATATGTGAGGTCATAAACAGTGCATGGCGGGGGCCAAAGTTATAGTTAGCGCTCCCGTCAAGTGAACACTGCTGGGGATTAAAAACATTGGGGTTTTTTTTCCAGTTTTGTTGCGAAATCACGGGTTGATCCGCGGATTTGCGGCAAAATTGAAAGGAATAAAAAAACAAGTGCGGTCTCCTGTGATTGTTTTGAAAGAAAAAAAAACCTGGGGGGCAATGTACCGGTGGCAGGTCTCCTAAAGTTAATTTAATGGAGGAGGCCGCACGTGGCCCCATCCATGGGCATTATTATGCCCTGGGGACCACCACCTCCTTAGGGCTACAATTAACATTAAATAGGGGGGCTGCGCAGCCCTTCTCCTGGAGCCATACATGGCCCGAGGATCTGCCACCCCCCAGGGCTGGCTCCTGCTATGTCCCGGGGTGCGGACCCCCGGGCATAGCTGTTTGCTTTTGATTGGCGGGAACTGTGATAGCTCTCACCAGGGCCGGCTTTAGCACTGATGGCGCCCTGTGCGACAATCACTTTTGGCGCCCCCACATCCCATGACCACCTCTTCAGATTCTCTCCCTACCACCTGCAAAAGTGCCCCTTATCTCTTCCATCATAAGATATTGCTAAACACAGTGCCCCCCTGAGGTCACAGCGCCCCCCTCCATAGGTCAGCGCCCAGTGCGACCGCACCAGTCGCACTGCCCTAAAGCCGGCCCTGGCTCTCACCAAGCAAAAGCAAACACTACGGTTCCAGCGGGTGAGAGCTATCAAAGTGCTCCCGCCTTCTTGAAGCAGAGGTTTCTTCTCTTTCCCTGCCCGCAGACATGTGGGCAGGGAAAGAGATGAAACAATTGCTCCTGCACAGAGGGAGCTCCCTTTCCAGTAGCTCCCTTCATGCAGCAGTAATGCCAGCTCCCGCAGGAGGCTGGGACCACGGGGGCCTTGAGGCTCCCCCCATGGTCCCGGGGAAAAATGAGCAGAAGGAGGCAAAATAAAGGACAGAAATGTGCAGAAAGTGGCAAGATAAAGGTGAGAAACGAGCAGAAAGGGGCAGAATGAAGGTTAGAAACAAGCCGAAAGAGGCTAAATAAAGGATGGCAATGAGCAGAAAGAGGCTAAATAAAGGTCAAAAACAAGCAGAAAGAGGCTAAATAAAGGATGGCAATGAGCAGAAAGAGACTCACTCAGACTCACACCCACTCAGACACTCATGCACCCACTGACAGACCCTCTCAAACACTCATGCACCCACTCACAGATCCTCAAAGGCACTCCTACACTCACTCACACAGCCATGTACACAGCCATACAGTCACTCACAGACCCATCCAGCAACTCACACACCCACTCACAAACCCACTCAGAGACCCATACAGCCATCCACACACCCACTCACCTACCTATACAGCCCCTCACACACCCACTCTCAAAGTTTATAGGTTACAGATACATTTTTTTAAACTCTGAAATTCTCTGAAACAAACAAAGGTTACAGGGACTTTATAGTTAGAAAACAGAATGAGAAAAAACGTAGAAGTTCACAGGAAAAAAACAAAGGTTACAGGGACGTTATAGTTATGCTCAGATTTCCCTCATACAAAACCAGTGAAATTCAGCAGTTATAGTTTCCTGAGCTACTATAACTTACGCCCCCGCAAAGCACTGCTTATGACCTTTTCTAATCATGAGGATTTCTAAAGCGCATGGCTACCCAAAAGCGCCTCCCAGCGCTAAGCCAACAGCAGGGGATAGCTGAATGAGGCAGATTAAACAGGATGGTTTTTAGCAGTTTCCTAAACTTAGCTTCGGACTTTGTTTTCCCAATATGTTGTGGAAGCGCATTCCAGAGCTTAGGGGTCAGGAATGCAAAGGAACTTCCTCCATTCTCTTTATCCTGGGTATTGAAAACAGTTGCTGGCTGGTAGAGTGCAGGGTCCTTGCGGTGTTCTAGGGTGAAAGGAGTCTTGGGATGAACATCGGACCTTTTTTTATACATTGCTCAATGAGCTAAACAGAGTGCTTTGAAATTTATTATTTCATTCACTCGATGCCAGTGCAGGCTTACCAGTCCCGAAGCAGAAGTCTTTTGTTTGGGGATTTTACATAGTATACGAGCAGTGGTATTCTGGATAACCAGTAATCTTTTTATGACAGCCATGGGACTTTCCAAATATAGGGAGTTCCCATAATCAAAGCGTGAGATAACTAATCCTTGCACCACTGTTCTTCTGAGATGGTTCAGGTAACCATCTCAGAAGCTTCCTCAATGTTCTGATCATGCCAAAGCATGTTGCTGCTAGTTTTAAGGTCGAGCCTACAGCGCATGCGCTGTCTGCAAGACCTTTTGCAATCTCTTAACACCAGGTTATTCCCACCTGCTGCTCGCCATAGGTTCCCTCCAGTGCCCCTCTTAATTGGTGCATCCTGACTCGTTCTGGCAGCCGATAGCTCACTTCCGTTCAAGGCAGAGGAGCACCGGCCGATTACAGTCTCCTTACCATGTCATTCTTTATCTGTTTATTTTGAGAACTCTTTTCTTTATTTACTGCACCACGGTGCAGCCTTGTCCCAGTGCTGCCTCATTCTCGCGCTTTCGCTTTCAGCCTAGACTCCTTCCATTGCTGTCTAGTGCCTGCTTTAACCAACTGTTTTTATTCCTGAAGCAACTGTTGAAGACAACAGGAAGTTTTAATTTTTTTTAACAAAGAGTTTACAATGTTCCAAAGATTACTGGAAAATAAGCAGAGAGAGAGAAACTGGATGTTGAGTCACGTGGGGTTGTGGTCAATGCCACTGCCCCCTTTGGAGACCAAACATTACACAAGGTGGACTTCTGCTTCCCCAATTGACCCCATCATGTGATCCTGGGCAAATCACATTATGGTCCTGTGCTTCTGTTCCCCAAATCCTCACAATCACAAGTATACAAGTGTGATCCCATGCAGCTATTACACTCTGTGTACAAATCTGGCCATTTGCAAGGCTTGTGACCACTTACGTCACACTGATTGTGGATTGGAGCTTGCATAATACCTGCTGTAATTATACAGCTCGGTTATGCACACTTTTTCAACCTTAGAAGGATGAAAGGCTGAGTAGGCCCTATGACGTTCAGTCCTTAGTCCTGCAACTTATACACCAATCCCCGCAGCAGGCTCTCAGCCCACTAAACACTCCTTGAAAAGTTGCACCAGAAATTTGAATTTTTACTACTGAGCTTTTATAAGTATCTATGTGTCACTGTCGTTTTGGTTTCTGTGCCCAAAAAATATTATTTTCTTAGGTGACATTCAGAAAAGAAAACAAGAGATCCCTTCATCTCCTATGCCCTGGTCGCTGCTCTGCTGTAAAATGTTCGCATTTCTCAGTTAACCGCACTACCGTCGGCCCCCAGTGCACTCGTGTAAACGGGCCTTGAGTACACCCTTTCATGCGTAAAGCGCTTCACAGTACCTCAGGCGAGGGACATGCTACATAAACACAACTGCCACCCCAAGCCCAGATGTCTAAACAGTAGCGCTTAGAATCCGTCTGAAACCCCAAATCCCTGCAACCAAGGTGAGAGTCTTCTTCCTGGACCAGTAAAGTGCCCCACTTGTCCTCACACCTAGGAGGATCAGAATTCTCTGTGTCACCGTGACACTACTTCTCCATTCGTGGCCTTTGATTTTACATATCAGTGCATTCTGGGAGTTGTAGTCTTGGTTCATTTTAACGAGACCAACACCCCTGAAAACGATGATATGTAAAAGCAAAGCCCAGGAAAGGAAAAGTGGGGGAGATGAGACATATGGTCACCATACTCGCACCAGTCCACATCGTTCTACGCGTCCGCTAATGCACTTCAGCGCATAGAGTTGAATCTGTTTGTGGTAAGGCACTATATACGCTTTCCTCACTCAGAAGTAACCTGTAATTATCTCAGGGTCTGGGTAAATCTCAGCAGTGTTGGCTCAGCCTTTCATCCTTCGGATGCTGATAACTTGAATAAGATGTAGATGCAAACCATTCTCAAAGACAATGAATTTGTGGTGGTGTCGATGAAAGAAACACAAGTATTGCAGATCTGCTCTGCGACACCAGAAGGCATGCTTTAAGTTAAGGGCCGGTGCTATACATTTAAGAGTAAACAGACAAGGCACTTTACATCCATCTTCGCAGCAGGTGAGGGGCGTTCTCCAGGAGCCAGTACAGTCTTTGTACCCCTCCTTGACCACCTGCGCACATCCCCCCTCGGGCAAGAGGCCACAGTGGGACAGTCCAGCCCCAGCTGAGAGCAACAACAGAGGCCAGGGAGTGACCTAACAAACGGCACAACAGGAGGAGGATGTGGGAGGGGGGGGGGGGACAACAGGCAAACAGGGCTTCATTGAGAGCTCGAATCTAAACAGATACCCTGCTCTCCAGAGACCATGAAGGGATCCCGGCAGAGAGGGAAAGTGTGCAGGAGAGTAGCGGCGCAGCCCAAACATGGGGCCGCAGGGTGTGCTCTTCCACTATCTCGCGCCCTCCCCCGCCACCGTCTCTTCTCTTATTTATGGAATTCATGGCACGCGCCAAAAACTCAATGCGCTTTATATTGGGTTATTACCAAGGTCGTGGGGCGCACTGGGCCAGCCGGATGCAGGTGTGTCTTCAGAAAGCCACATGTGGCTGGGGGCTTTCAGCAGAGAAAGGTGAGGCATGAATGTCACTAGAACATCAGAGACAGGCAGACACACCCCTCCTGACCTGCACTGCCAGGCAACCATGCAGTACTAAAAAAACATGAAATGACCAGCATTTCGTACTCCTCGAAAAGCGCTTTTGATGCTTCATCAGGGGTACCAAGCGCTATATAAATGCAAACCTCTCCCTTTTCTATCACTCCACTATCCTTTTCAACCCAAATAACAGACTTGCATGTCCACTGCTCAAATTCATTTAATATTTCCCTATACAAATTCACCACTAATCCTTGTTGGGTTCCGGAGTAAAATGCTACTCACCGAAAAGTGCTTTGACGCCACGTCAGGGGTAGTAAGCACTATATAAATGCAATTACACTGGGACCGATCCACAAAAGGATTCATGATTACAGGAAGTAGTACTATCAGAGTACTCTTTTACATACTCTTTACCTACTCCAAAAATGGCTTTATGCCTAGGCCCTATAATCTTTACTTATTTTTCCAGTAGTGCAAATACCAGTTGACCAGTTACCAATGTTTCTATTGAATCCAGCTGGCTCAGATCTATTGGTTAATTAAAGCAATAAGTGAAACCAGTTGATACCAGTTGTAGCCTGAAGAATATCAAGTAGGAAATATTGCTATACCTTAATATTATAGTCAAAATACGAAAGACCAAAATATTGAGGAGGTAAGTACATATAGGAAAGTATAGTTAATATTCTTAATTCCACATTTACGTTACTGACGACACACACACACACATGTATCTATCTATCTATACATATATCCATATCTATATAGATATAGATATATATATGTATAAAGAGAGAGAAAGTGTGCCTCTGTATAGTTATACGCAAGTGAGTCAGATTTTTTTGTACGAATCTTTAGAAAAAACGTTCATCCACCTCTACTCCTTCCTGAAAAGTTTTAGGATAATCCATCAAGTGGGGACAAAGGAAAAGGGGTATCCCGAAACATTTTTTTCCTCATGCAGTTTCACTAGGGAAAATTAGATGAGGAAACTGAAAAAACGGCTGAACAGAATTCCACCAAATGTGTCAGAAAGCTTGATATTTATCCAGAAAGTGTGCTTTTTAGGTCGAGCCTAGGGGCAGCATGCATGCACTACTCGCTCTGCGAGGCATGGTGTATTGGAGTATGCACTGGAAGCCCCTCCTACTCTCCACCCATGTTTGTCATTGGCTTGAGTCATTGTCCTTCGTAAATGCTGGCTTCTGATTCGTAAATAGGATTGTTAGTCCCTCTTTAGTACCGCCTTGTCTGCATTTGTTTCCTCCCATAATGACTAGACCTTTTACTTGGCTTTTTACACGGTCTGCGTTATAAGTGGGTGAACACTATTTTGTTTATTCACTAATGGGGACAATGGCGGTCCTTTTTTAGGTCGAGCCTAGAGCCAGCGTGCATGCGCTGCTCTGCAAGACTTATTGTTGAGGAGTAGGGAATAGAAGCCCCGCCCACTCTCCACCCATATTTGCCGTTGGCTTGTGTCATTGTCCATCCTAAATGCTGGCTTCTGATTCGTAAATAGGATTGTTAGTCCCTCTTTAGTACCGCCTTGTCTGCATTTGTTACCTCCCATAATGACTAGACCTTTTACTTGGCTTGTTACACGGTCTGCGTTATAAGTGGGTGAGCACTATTTTGTTTATTCACTAATGGGGACAATGGCGGCTCCTTTTTTAGGTCGAGCCTAGAGCCAGCGTGCATGCGCTGCTCTGCAAGACTTATTGTAGAGGAGTAGGGAATAGAAGCCCCGCCCACTCTCCACCCATGTCCGTCCTAAATGCTGGCTTCTGATTCGTCAATAGGCTTGTTAGTCCCTCCTTAGTACCGCCTCCTCTTCATTTGTCACCTCCCATGGCGACCGGCCCCTTTACTTCAGTTGTTACAGGGTACATGTTATTTAGACTGGGAGCACTATTTTCTTTAATGAGATTCTCCTACTGCAGGCATGACATGCTTTGGTGCCTTCTTTACTCCCCCTCCCTCCCGTTGTCTGTGCCTTCTCCCCCCCGCCCTCCCTCCCGTTGTTCATGCCTTCTCCCCCGCCCGCCCTCCCGTTGTCCATGCCTTCTCGCCCCCCGCCCGCCCTCCCGTTGTCCGTGCCTTCTTCCCCCCTTCCCCATCCGCCCTCCCTCCCGTTGTCCGTGAAGCCTACCATTTACAATGCAATATGTCTCGCGTAAATGCAAGACCTATTGCATTGCAAATGCTTGCTTAGCTTGAGTTGTCATTGTGAGCTTGTTGACAAGCCAGAAGCCCAGGCTCTTTACCTCTGATTTTGGGGGTGGGTTGGCTCCCCAGAGAGGCTGGCCAGTTCATTTCCATCCACCTTTCGGTGTTGTTTCCCACTACCATCACCTCAGTTTTTCCCCCATTCAGTTTTAGACTACTTACTGCCATCATTCTACAACATGTTCGAGACAATGGTTTAACTGAGTTGAGGTTTTGTTGGTTTGTGAGGAGAGAGAGAGATGATGATCTGTGTATCATCTGGGTAAGAAATTGAGGAGAAGCCATGAGCCTTTATGATCCCCATCAGTGAGGTAACATAAAGGTTGAACAAAGCGGGGCTTAAAGAGGAGCCCTGAGGCACTCCACAATTTAAGGAGTGAATTTCCAATTTAGTGGCTTCCTCACAGACTTGGAATGTTCTGTTTTGGAGGTAAGCCATTTAAGTGCTGTTCCTGCTACGCCTGCTTCCTCCAGCATTTTGATTAACACCTGGTGGGAAACAGTGTCAAACACCGAGCTCAGAGCCAACAGGATGGCTTTTAATTTCTCTGTGGCAGCAAGCAGGGCAGTTTCAGTGCAGCTCCCTGGTCTGAAACCCATCTGAGAGGACTATAAAATATCATGTGCTTCCAGATAAAGGGAGAGATTCTTGTTGATAAATCTTTCTAGTATCTTACTCGGTCCTGGTAGGAGAGAGATTGCCTGGTAATTTTTTTTCCCATTTAAAGGGATCAGCTGATGGTTTTTTCAGCAGCATCCTAACAACTGTATGCTTCCATTCTGCTGGAACATTCCCTGACTCCAGCGACAGATTGAACATGTCAGTCAGCATGCCAATAACTGCCTTTAAGCATGCTATACGGAGAGGCAGGGTCTAATGGAGAACCTGATTTAAGAGATTTGAGGATCTCTTGCGTGTCTTCTTGTGTCATTTCCGGAAATGTATTCAGTTTTTCGTGTTGAAGTGCAGGCAGTTGTATGACTTCATTATCCCCTCTCAGAGTAAGGAGGATATTGTTGACTTTTCTAGAAAAAGGGTGGCTAACGTATTGCAACGGGAGTCTGATGGTGGAAGAAATGATTTACTACTTATCGGTTTTGTCAGGCTGCTCACCATATTGAACAGTTCCTTAGAGGAATTTGCTTCCTTATCAATCTTGGAGGCAAATTAGTTCATTCTTGCCTCCCTAATGGTGTAATGGTGTTTTTTAACCCCCTTCTTGCAAATGTCATTATCTGTTGCCCTATATTGTTTCCTCTTTCAAAATGTTTTGACTCTTTTTTTAATTCTAAGATTTCCGATGAAAACCATGGAGCCTTTTCTCCTAAACTTTTAGCCTTTTGTTGCCTAGGAGGTGCTAGGTTGTTTGAGGCAATTAGCATTCAGACCTTAAAGCTATTGTACCTGCTTGAAATATTTCCAATCATATCAGGGGTGAAGTTAATTAATGTGTTCTGCCACGGTTCCATGTTCAGTTTAGCCCAGTTACGTCTGTGTCTGGGCTGGTGGAGTACAGGGACTTTAGGACTTCTATCACATAGTTGGAAGGTTATTGATTTTTATGGGGTCTCCTGTGGTCTTTTCGTGTATGTTTGGCTTATCACGTAACCAACACATGGCTTCTAAAGTGTGCGAAAGTTTGTAACTGTCATGCAAACAGTATAAAATTCCAACAAGAAACTCCATTACTGTCGACAAAAGAATATAGAGACCTTCTCAAAAAGTCTAATCTGGATTATCCCAGTGAAAATATTCTATCCCCAATGTTTGTCAGAGACGGATAACCAATACCAAACCCCTTGCGTACTATGGTAATCCGGGACATTCCACGCAACAAAATGCTCCTCCACAGGTTTAATACAGAGCAGTAACAATCCACCCTTAAATGCCTGTTGACTTTAGTATATACTTGTTCACAATAAATATGTCCGATCTACTGCCTTTATCGTACGTTTTCCTAATATACAGATTGGCCCTGTAGCCTTGTTCATTGACTTGCCATCGTAACCATTACAGTCCTGCTGTTTAGTGCATAAGCTTTCCCAGAAAACAAAAAGTGAAAAACAAGCACTCTTTTTCAGGAAAACTAGCATGTGAATGGAGCCTATGCCCCTCTTTCAGCAGAACTTCTGAAAGCACATTTTCTGTTGATCACATGAGGTTGGCGACAGCTGCGCTTTCAAGCCAGACCTAAAAACAAGTGGTAATGCCCTTGTCTTGATAAGTATATTGTTGGAAAACGAGGCAGTATCTGTGAGGCCTGCACAAATAACATGACCACAATTGTCCTTCACTGGGAACCAAACACCCAATTGTAGCGCCTGACTCTCAGAGGGTAGCGTTGCAGAGCAGTCTGAGGCTTACTCAAGGGAGGTGGTGTGGGCTAGTAATCGCCATTACAGGTGCGCAGCAATAACACTCAATAATTGATTGTCCAGTCTGTACTTTGCTTTATAAAAGTAAGAGTACATTTATTAAACACACACACTATTCAATACTATGCACCAATTTACAAATATACATAAGCTGTTGGAATTCCTTTGTGACATTGCATAACGTCTCCACCCCTCCCGCAGGGGTGGTGGGGTCTAGTACCACCACTCCCATGTATGCACATCATCTTTCCCCCAAATGCAGTTAGTTGAACATAACCTGGAGCGAGGGCCCTGCGCACTGGCATCATCCCAGTGGCGACCCCCCCAATTACCTCAACAAGCATTTAAAATAGGCACACCTGCCCTGGTGACACACAACCCTGACTGAGCATTTCCTACTGACCATGAAGTATACACCTCTACATCTTAAGGGCTAACAGTCTGGGTTCTTCACCTAAGCGCAGCAGCAAGAATACATGTTTAAGCATCACTTTAGAATGACAGTACTCATCACATTTATGGATCATTAGAATGCATCGCAAGCGTCACAGGATTAAGCATAAACAGCCAGACACCCTAGCAGGGATGTCTGGCAATCTAACCCCACTTTGCTTATGACATCACCTTGCACAGGTACTTCACATTACACATGACCTTCAGTCTATCTGAAAGAATAACATTAGTAAATACACTACGGTGCAATTACACCGCTTCACCTCCAGGGGATGCCCTTCTCCAGGCATCCCCAGCTCAGTCCTTCATCCTTTGGTGCATTTCTCAAAACACCCCCAGCTGTAGAACAAAAGTTCCAGCCCAGGAGATGTTAAAATGCTGGCTGAGCCCTTGAGGGGTTATTCTTTTCAAGTCCCCATGAGACTTAGGGAGGGACTCCTCTTGTTGTGCTGGGGGGAGGCTGCGTTGCTCCAGCAGCTCCCCCTGCACCTGGGCACTCACTTGGTGGTGACCCCGTTCTCCTGGGCCACCACAACCAGAGAAAAAGCGGTTTCCCCCTTGCAGGCCGGTCCAGGCCTGCAAGGCATTATGGGGCGATTCCTCGTTCTTCGTGAATATTAGAGCAGCGGCTCCCCCGCTGCTCCGGGGAGAGCCGCGCTGCCTATTGGCCTGGCACTTCGCGCCGCATCCAGTTCATCGTTAGGGGGCCCGGTCCCACCCGGACCCCCAGGGGATGCATCGTAGCTCGGGGAGCCCACCCCTGGCTACTCCTTCCATGGTGAGTGTTTCGGCTCGGGGAGCCCACCCCCGGCCGCTTCTTTCTTCACGGGGGCCCGGTCCCACCCGGGCCTCTCGCAGTGCAGCCACGCTGGAGGGCAGCCCGGGGAGCCCACCCCCAGCTGCCCCTGCCGGCTCCCCGACTGGCCAGCACCCTCGCGTGCTGCCACGGGAGCCGGCACATCTCTTCTGGTCTGCCCGCTCCTGCTGACGGTCCGTCCGGACCTTGGGGGGAGTGCGACGGCACCCCCCGCCTTCCTCCAGCCACGGGGGAGTGCGGCGGCACTCCCCCGGTCTCTGCCATCCACTTGGGGCCCGGAGATGAGGTCCCGGGCTCCAGCCACTTCTTCACGGGGGCGCGACGACGTCCCCCGGCTTCATCTTCTCTGCCGGCAGCTTCGGGGCCATTCTTCACGGGGAGCGCGACGGCGCTCCCCGACTTAGCTTCCCCGCGAGGGGGGTTGCGTGACAGCGCCCCCCCCTCCTCTCTGCTACCGTCTTCGGGGCCCGGAGTTGGGATCCCGGGCCCCTCACACCATGCCCAGGGGGGGCGCGACGGCACTCCCCTGTCTCCCATTTCGGTGGGGGCCAGGGTGGTCTCCTGGCACCCCACGGGGGCATTCTTCACGGGGAGCGCGACGGCGCTCCCTGACTTATCTTCGCGGTGGGGGCGGGATGGCGCTCCCCCGCCTCCATCTTCCACGGGGGCCAGGGTGGGCTCCTGGCCCCTCTGCAGGGCATTTTCACGGGGAGCGTGACGGCGCTCCCCGGCTTCACTTCCGCTGGGGGGCAGCCCCCGGGACCTGACCCACCCCGGGGACATTCTCTGGACTGGCGGCAGAGCCCCACACGCTTCGTCGTCGGTTGGCCAAGGGTCTCCTCCTGGGCCTCTCTTCTCCCTGCGCAGAGGCCCCTGCTTCTGCGCACTGGTCCTGGACTCCTCTCCTGGCGCTGTTCAGGATCCTGGGACAGTCCATCCAACTGCCCATTGCGCCAGGCTCCAGCACCCTCTGCCTCAGCAGACCACACCCCAGAGAGAGCTCCTCTTCCTGTGCAAGTTCTTTTTAAAGATTTGGGGAGGGGGCTGGCAGGAAGTCTCTGTTTGCCCTATCACACAGCGACACCTCACTTCTCTGCCCCTGCTCCCTCCTTCCTGCCCAGGCCTCTGGGTTTGTTCAATATGGCATCGTCCAGGGTCTCCTGCCACGTGGTCTCTGAGAGCCCCTTCCCCCCAGAGCTGCCTTCTCCCTTGTGCAGCTAGGTGCCTGGCACCCAGTGACAGCTGCTGATGGATTAGCCTGTAGCTCCACCCATCTTCTCTCCTTGGAGGGAAGGTCATCAATCCAGGCTGCTGGGGTCAGCCCCCAGCCAGGCCCTGGTTATGAGCTGACTCAGAGAAATATAACATTTCTGGATGACCCAAAAGCAGTACAAATATGACTTTGGACTCTGCAGAATACTTCTTCTCACATAGGTTACAGTGGACTTTGGTGCGTGTCTGGAATTTGTAGGCCCTAGGGAAGTAAAACTAGCCCATGGGCTCCCTATCCCCATAAGAGAATAATGGAATAAACACTGTACAGCACACTGACTTTCCCTGGCATGTTTCTTCCCACTGTATAAAGCCTATTCCATGTCACCACCCAATTCTGCATAAGTCCTGCCACACCATTCACTTTGTAGCTACTCCTGGACTGCGCACGCCAGGAATCTCCCCTGCGCAGCCCACACACGTGTGCACACGCATGTACACGTGTCTGCATGTAACCAGCCCGGTGCCCCTTACTCCAGCTGCTGCGCAGCGGCCTAGTCAACCTGGGGGGACACCAGTAAAATCCACACGCAGTCTCTTTCCTCATGAGTTCACTGTGGGTGAGTCCCAACTTATGAGGCTCTCCCACAGTAAAAGCTCAACAAATAGGTGCTCAAAAAGTGAAAAATCCGGGAGGCTCAGAGTGTCAGAACCACCTTCTAACATATATAAAAATCTTTTATGCCACTATTTAGTGGTCAAGTTGTGGAAGAATCTGCTCCTTTACTTAATCAGCTCGATGAAGTGTTTTTAAACGACAGCAAGACCCAATTAAAATTCATGTGTTTGAGACTTCTCACCCTCATTCCCATTATAACATGGGCGATTGCTAGGTACAGTTCCTGGGCGTTTCTAATACTCTATTGCTAGGCCTTTAAATGCACATTATGAATATTAATATAATTACTTACGTGATGCTAAAAGAAATGCTTTCATGTGATGATAAAAACTGAGCAATATTAAACTATAGACATCCTGGGGCCATCTTTGAATATGTGAAGTACTTCAGTAGCATTACTTACACACTGGTGAACGCATTTCACTAAGGTGCAGGTGGGGGGTTCTGTTCACGCCCACCTTTTACCTTGGGCTCAATTCACAAAGATTCACTCTTGTAATACTCCTGCATTCCAGGGGTAAGCAAGGAGCACTACAGAAGGAAAAGTCTGTTTCGATTCACGAAAGTTGCACCAACATCTACTCAAGTAGTACTACAGTCCAAAAGGGTTCAGTTCTATTCCAATCAAACCTTAGAGTAAATTGCACACCACACTTGGCCATCCACAGGGACTGCAAAGGAATTGCAAACAAATCGAAGAAGACAAGCAGGCACCCATATACACCACGTTCAAATGTTTAGAAAAAACACACAAATTCAAATACTGTAAAGTTATAGAAATTTCGACATTTCATACACCTCCTGTATATATCCCATTGCGCAGCTATTAGAAATATAAATAATATAAAAGTGTAAGCAGTCACAACCTTAAATATATTACACACCCACACAAATCACAATACACAAGATTTAAAACATGTAAACCTATTACGAACATAAATAGAAAATTATAAATATTTAAATTGTTCATGCATTAAAAAAAAGTATGACTTGTCTCACTTCTAACACTACTCTTCAGGCTCTCAGAAATATCATGACACATTGCATATTCCAAATACCTAGCTACTCGGTGAATTTTCTTCAGGAGATGCCTTTTTCTCTGTTCCTTTCAGTCCATGGTTCTACGAGGTCTCGGTCTACACTATGCTGAACAATGTTCTCCACCTAAATTATGCCTGAAAAGTTCCTAGCAGTAACTTTGCAGCCCTATGTTGAGCTGTGTGTGTCCTGATGGCCTCAAGCAAGAGGGTGGGCAGACAAACTCCTACTAGCTGTAAATCTCTGCCCAGAGTTAGTCAGCTGCAACAAGACAAAGATTCGCATCTATGAACAAATCTGCAGGTGTGGAAATCTCTGCACATAGATTTACATTGGTGAATTGGGCAAAAAAGTAAGTCAAGAGAGTAGTACAAGAGTAGGCCACACATACTGTGAGAAGTTGGCCTGGTATATGCTGTTCACTAATTAAAGTGGACACCTTGCACCAGGGCAAATCGACTCTTATGGTAGATAGGTTTAAGACAACCTTTTAAAGAAAGCTATCCTAGTGGTAGCTGTGGAGAGCAGCCTTCAGGCTAAGTCTCGGAGGAATGTAAAGCAGCTTGTTTTACCTTATAATCTCTTGAATCACCAAATGAAAAGACACCACACAGGTATATATATCAAATATATATGTATTTATTTCTAAATAACTCTCTACTAATCTCTTTATGAGATTAGAAGACAAACATATGCACAAATCAACGTTTCACAATAAGTTAAGCACAAAATATGGCTGGGGCCCTAGGGGCGTACCAGACCATATACTAAGTAAGAGACTTAGAAACAACGACTTGCAGGGAGACAAGGCCTAGGGCCTTCAGAAGTGCTGGGGCCTCACAAAACCACCCAAGGCAGGTAAGTAGAGGACCCACGGGGGACGCGTGCAGTGTGGATACACAGGCGCGAATCGCCGTTAACTTCAATGGGGCAAGTCGCGGTTGGAAATAAAGAGTTTTAGGATACTTCGGGAGAACCTACAAGCAAGTCACTTACAGGGTAAGTAGTTCTAGGGCCCACACCCACAGGAGCACCGTAGTGCTGGAGTTACCTCACCCAGGGAAGCCGGGTGCACAGGTGTCCTTTGGTGTCGGGTCGCGGCGTCGTTTTCAATGGCGAACAAAGAAGACTTGCTGCTTGCGGGAGCTGAAGAAGTGTCCGGTGGAATCCAAGCCTGGATTCTGAAGAAGGATGACCTGAAAGCAGAGGGGACAGTGTTCAAAGTCACTTGGCAGTGACCCGGGGCAAGGAAGATGGATGCCCACCGTCGTCGGTCGCTTCAGGTCGGTTGCAGGTGCCTTGACTCTTCAGCCACGTGGTCCAGGAGGCGTCGACGACGACCAGGAGCTGGATTCCGTGTGTCTCTCGACGTCTGCAGCTGACTGCGGTGTCGGCAACTCGATAGGAGCCAACAAGCCTTGGCAGCAGCAAGTCTCGGGGAGATGAAGAAAAGTCGATGGCGCAGACCAGCAAGGTCTGAGGGACTCACCCAGCGAGGGTAAGTCAGGGCAGGCCTGGAGCAACCAGGGAGCCCTTTGGTTTCTTTAAGAAGTCTTCTGGGGACCCACAAGCCGGCGGGCAAGGGATCGCGAAGACACCTCGGGCGGAATCACTCAACAGGGGCCCACGGTCACTCGGGACGCTGTAGGCCTCTGATCTTCGGAGGGATTCCTGCTGGAGGTCGGGACCACACGTGGTCCAAAGCACAAGTTCGTAGAACGTTGTGAAGGGGTTGCACTCGACAATAGTGCACGGTACCCAGGGGTCGCGGTTCCTCGTTACTCGTGGGGTCCACTTGCCTCAGCTTCGCTGGGGACTCACGATGGCCTGGGAGAGGTCAGGAAATCCACTTCTTGGGCTGCAGGGACTTCGGACTCCGGCGGGAGTGGCGTAGTTTGCGACCGTCGTTGTCGTTTTTGGTGCCTGCCAAGCAGGGAGTCACTCCTTGACTCCAAGGGAGATTCTTCTGTCTTCCAAAGGTAGTGGAACGTCGAAGGGCCAGGATTCTTCTGTAGAGCGTCGTCCAGGGGTTATCTGCTTTGCAATGGCAAGGTTCCCCCTCTTATACTAAAAGAGGGGATGGACTAGCTCTATGACCCCACCTATGGGAGGGTCAAGGGAGGGGTGGCTACACCCACTTCCCTTTGTCCAGTTTCGCGCCAGAGCAGGGGCAGGTAGCCCCTGAGCTGGTTTGAACTGGCATATGCACAGAGGAGCCTTCTGCTCCCCCAGTGCAGGAATTCAAAGCACTCTAAGAGTGCACCCACCCAGCCCCAATACACTAAACCCTGTCTGGGAGGTGGTTACACCTCCCTGTGACAGGATGCCTATTGTTGGGCTTCCTCCACTGTGAGTTTCGGTCATCAGCAGGAGGGCAGCCCAGTGTCTGTGACTGGTGGCATCCATTTTGTGATGCCAGGGCTCTTTAGGATTCTACCGCGTTTCCACAGCAGGTACATGTCTTATCCCTCTAGAAGGGTGGAATGCTACCCCCGCCGCCAAGATTGGCGGGGGGTAGTATTCCAAGATGTTTGACACCAAACACGACATGTTTTGATGCAGCCATTCCAAAGTTAGCATTTACCGCGAGGATATAATGCACTTAAGAGTATATGGTTTAACCGCATCCACAAACAGCACCAGAGAATGGACTCTGAGAACTGCAGAGGGGCCCTGCTCATGCAGAGGCACCCCCTCACATAGAAGCCAAGCACCCTGCCCTCAGGATTGATAGGGCCTGCCTTAGGGGTGACTGATAGGTTTATATGTGTGTGCAGGAGAAATATAGGAAACCTATATCTCAGTGAGGGGTGCTAGCACCACCTCACCCAGGCTGCAGTAGCAGGCCTGTGGTGTCAGATTTAGACTGCTTCCCAGGGGTGGCATAACATATGCTGCAGCCCCTGGGAGGCCTGTGAAGTACCTATGCCCTTGGTACCTAAGGTACCATATACTAGGGACTCATAAGGCACCACAGTATCCAATCACTAGTGCACCTAGAGTGCACTCCATGTCGTTTAGAGAGAGCAGATAGACTGGGGCCCTGAATAGCAGGGTCCCAGTCCAACTAAGTCATAAACCAGCAAAACACCATAAAAAAAGTGGGGGCAACCATATAGTCAGATTCCACCTTCCTACATAACCCCCCCAAACGAAAGGAGATAAGGCTAACCTTGGCCAGTTGAGCCTTTATTGACTAAGTGGCCATATAAGGAAGCACCTGCACTAGCATGGTTGCCCCCTGTCTTATGGTCCACTAAGCAATCCCTCACCCTAAGGGTATGAGAGGGTCTCCACCATGGGGAATCACTACCTGTGGTGTGCTTTGGTAAAGTACCAGGCCGGTGAGGTGTCTGAGTAGGGAAGTGTGGCCCTAGGAATGTTGGCCTCAGCTTTCTCAGCTCACTGGTCACCATGTATGCCTGTCTTTCCATGACTGAGTGGTACTCTGCTCTAAGGGTCAACCTTTGACTGCCTACAGCCGGGGGTTGGGTCCCTTTGGGTGGAACACTGGAGGGACATGGCATGTTTGGAACCTTTTGGTCCCAGGTTTGCCCTTGCCTAACAGAGTCCTTCTGGGGAGGTCCCTACATAAAGGTATGGGGGATCCCTCAGTGGGTTGAGGAATTTCTACCTGGCTAGGGCTACTAGCCTGGGTGCCCCTAATCTGCTGATGGGGGGTTCCTCTGGACAGGGGGCCCTGGGGGTCCACTGACCTCCCTGACCTCTGCAGCCCTGGGCTGACTGAGGCAGGGTAGAGAGGGGCAGGTTACCTGCTCCAGACTGGGTACCACCTTGTAAGGGTCCTCTGCCATCAGGGGGTGGCCAGGCCAGGCCTGACTACCTCTGTGGCAGTTCCTTCACTAGGGGTAGGGTCAGTTCCCTGAGGAGGCTGACCCTTACCTACTGTCTGGAGGGAAGAAGACTTTTCTTCAACCCTTGTGCTCTCTTCTGGGGGAGAGTGGGCCATTCTTCCAGGCTCCATCTCTCCAAAATCTTGGGCTGGGGCTGTGGCCATCACAGCCCCACTAACCTTTACAGGGACACCCAACATCTTCAGATGGGTTTGGTGTTCAATTTCAGCCCAGGCTGAAATTTCCAGATCATTGCCCATCAGGCAATCTACAGGTAAGGTTGGGGACACTGCCACTCTTTTTGGGCCTGTGACCCCCTCCCAGCTGAGATTGACTATGGCCATGGGGTGATCTGTTCTGACACCATCAATGTTGGTCACCTGGTATTTAAACTCAGGTAAAAGCTGGTGAGGGGGACTAGTTTCCCTGCCACCATGGTGACACTAGCCCCTGTGTCCCTAAATGCCACAGCTTTCTGACCATTAATTATTGGCTCCAGTCTGTACCTGCCCAATGCTATGGGACCCATGGTAAAGGTGGCATATCCTACACCACCATCAGAATCTGAGGAGTCTGTTGAGGGGTCCTGTCTAAACTAGGGCCCACCTCTGTTCCTCTTGCAAAAGCACCTAACTTTTTGGGTGCACTACTCCCAACTGGAGGATTACTACTGGTAGTACCAGGAGGGGTGGTAGTAGTTGTTGGAGGAACATTTCCTTTATTGCCATTCCTGGGACAACTGGGATCAGATTTCCAGTGCCCAGGCTTTTACAGACATGGCAATAGGGTTTCTTTTCAGGAGAGGAAGGAGTTTGGGACCCACCCCCAGAAGAGGAATTTTGGGGCCCTGTAGTGGACTTATCCTTGGATTTATCCCCACCTTTCTCTTGGGACTTGGTAGAATCTTTCTTGTGGTCACCACCCTGATTCTTAGGCCTTACCCTGGTTCTGACCCATTTGTCTGCCTTCTTTCCCAATTCTTGGGGAGAGGTCAGATCAGAGTCCACCAGGTACTGGTGTAAAAGCTGGTTTTGACAATTATTAAGGATCTGTTCTCTCATCATTAGATTATAAAATCCTTTGAAATCAGTAACCCTACTGCCAACCAGCCAACCCTCCAGAGCCTTGGATGCACAATCTACAAAGTCCGTCCAGTCCTGAGTCTGTGCCTTCTGGGTATCTCTGAACTTCAACCTGTACTGCTCAGTGGTTAAGCCAAACCCATCTATCAGTGCACTCTTCAGGACCTCATAATCATCAGCATCCTCTTCTCTAACAGTGAGGAGCTTGTCTCTACCTTTATCTGAAAAGGAGAGCCACAAGATTGCTGCCCACTGCTTTTGGGGGACCTGCTGTACTCTACAGGCCCTCTCCATAGCAGTTATCCACTTGTGGATATCATCCCCACTCTGGTAGGGAGGAACAACCTTGCTCAGGTTCCTATGGTCAGGGACATATTCTCTGCCTCTAGGGACACTGTTGCTGCCACCAGGGGGTTCTAAACCCTCCCTTCTGGAAGCTCTCTGGATCTCCAGGGCTTCTCTATCCAGTGCCAACTGCTTGGTTCTGAGGGCCACTTTGGCTTCCTCATACTGGAGCAGTTTGCACCTTCTCTCAGAGGAGGTCTCTCTTAAGTTAAAGTATGAGCTCCTCTCTTGGACAAATTCTCTGCCAGAGTGATAAGAGTGCTCAGATTCCCTGGAAGGGGATCTGTGCCTCTCATCCACTCTGCCAGTTCTCTTAGGGAGAACTCTGTCCTGTTCAGGCTCCTTGAAGCCTGGCCCTTCAACCACAGAGTCTTGGTCATTCGGATTATCCTCATCTGACCCAGATACTATGATTGACCCACCCACTGATTCAGACCCCTTAGCTCCTAGAGCCAATCTAAGGTCATCTGCTGTCAGCAGATCTATCAGGTGTAGTGTTGAGGGACTCTGTCCTGTCCTCAGGTGTCTGTCAACACACATGGCTCTCAAGTCAGAGAAAGCCATGTCCTTATACTGAGGCTGAGTGGATCCACTGGGTCCACCCTTTAAGGACATTCTAGTGTTGTGCAGTGTTGTACTACCTACACTAGTTTGTGGCCTACTGATCCTAACTTGAGCTGTGGAAAGGGTGTGCTATCCCTTGGCACACAGCTCTAAGTTCAGTAGAACTTATTGATACTAAGCTTGACTTTATATGTACCTTGAGTACCTATAATGGTTTTCAGTTAGTAATTCAAATAGAGATTTTCTGGTAAAACAATGGCAAGCTGGAATCCCACACGCTGCCCACCAATGTGAGAAGTTGGCCTGGTATATGCTGTTCACTAATTAAAGTGGACACCTTGCACCAGGGCAAATCGACTCTTATGGTAGATAGGTTTAAGACAACCTTTTAAAGAAAGCTATCCTAGTGGTAGCTGTGGAGAGCAGCCTTCAGGCTAAGTCTCGGAGGAATGTAAAGCAGCTTGTTTTACCTTATAATCTCTTGAATCACCAAATGAAAAGACACCACACAGGTATATATATCAAATATATATGTATTTATTTCTAAATAACTCTCTACTAATCTCTTTATGAGATTAGAAGACAAACATATGCACAAATCAACGTTTCACAATAAGTTAAGCACAAAATATGGCTGGGGCCCTAGGGGCGTACCAGACCATATACTAAGTAAGAGACTTAGAAACAACGACTTGCAGGGAGACAAGGCCTAGGGCCTTCAGAAGTGCTGGGGCCTCACAAAACCACCCAAGGCAGGTAAGTAGAGGACCCACGGGGGACGCGTGCAGTGTGGATACACAGGCGCGAATCGCCGTTAACTTCAATGGGGCAAGTCGCGGTTGGAAATAAAGAGTTTTAGGATACTTCGGGAGAACCTACAAGCAAGTCACTTACAGGGTAAGTAGTTCTAGGGCCCACACCCACAGGAGCACCGTAGTGCTGGAGTTACCTCACCCAGGGAAGCCGGGTGCACAGGTGTCCTTTGGTGTCGGGTCGCGGCGTCGTTTTCAATGGCGAACAAAGAAGACTTGCTGCTTGCGGGAGCTGAAGAAGTGTCCGGTGGAATCCAAGCCTGGATTCTGAAGAAGGATGACCTGAAAGCAGAGGGGACAGTGTTCAAAGTCACTTGGCAGTGACCCGGGGCAAGGAAGATGGATGCCCACCGTCGTCGGTCGCTTCAGGTCGGTTGCAGGTGCCTTGACTCTTCAGCCACGTGGTCCAGGAGGCGTCGACGACGACCAGGAGCTGGATTCCGTGTGTCTCTCGACGTCTGCAGCTGACTGCGGTGTCGGCAACTCGATAGGAGCCAACAAGCCTTGGCAGCAGCAAGTCTCGGGGAGATGAAGAAAAGTCGATGGCGCAGACCAGCAAGGTCTGAGGGACTCACCCAGCGAGGGTAAGTCAGGGCAGGCCTGGAGCAACCAGGGGAGCCCTTTGGTTTCTTTAAGAAGTCTTCTGGGGACCCACAAGCCAGCGGGCAAGGGATCGCGAAGACACCTCGGGCGGAATCACTCAACAGGGGCCCACGGTCACTCGGGACGCTGTAGGCCTCTGATCTTCGGAGGGATTCCTGCTGGAGGTCGGGACCACACGTGGTCCAAAGCACAAGTTCGTAGAACGTTGTGAAGGGGTTGCACTCGACAATAGTGCACGGTACCCAGGGGTCGCGGTTCCTCGTTACTCGTGGGGTCCACTTGCCTCAGCTTCGCTGGGGACTCACGATGGCCTGGGAGAGGTCAGGAAATCCACTTCTTGGGCTGCAGGGACTTCGGACTCCGGCGGGAGTGGCGTAGTTTGCGACCGTCGTTGTCGTTTTTGGTGCCTGCCAAGCAGGGGAGTCACTCCTTGACTCCAAGGGAGATTCTTCTGTCTTCCAAAGGTAGTGGAACGTCGAAGGGCCAGGATTCTTCTGTAGAGCGTCGTCCAGGGGTTATCTGCTTTGCAATGGCAAGGTTCCCCCTCTTATACTAAAAAGAGGGGATGGACTAGCTCTATGACCCCACCTATGGGAGGGTCAAGGGAGGGGTGGCTACACCCACTTCCCTTTGTCCAGTTTCGCGCCAGAGCAGGGGCAGGTAGCCCCTGAGCTGGTTTGAACTGGCATATGCACAGAGGAGCCTTCTGCTCCCCCAGTGCAGGAATTCAAAGCACTCTAAGAGTGCACCCACCCAGCCCCAATACACTAAACCCTGTCTGGGAGGTGGTTACACCTCCCTGTGACAGGATGCCTATTGTTGGGCTTCCTCCACTGTGAGTTTCGGTCATCAGCAGGAGGGCAGCCCAGTGTCTGTGACTGGTGGCATCCATTTTGTGATGCCAGGGCTCTTTAGGATTCTACCGCGTTTCCACAGCAGGTACATGTCTTATCCCTCTAGAAGGGTGGAATGCTACCCCCGCCGCCAAGATTGGCGGGGGGTAGTATTCCAAGATGTTTGACACCAAACACGACATGTTTTGATGCAGCCATTCCAAAGTTAGCATTTACCGCGAGGATATAATGCACTTAAGAGTATATGGTTTAACCGCATCCACAAACAGCACCAGAGAATGGACTCTGAGAACTGCAGAGGGGCCCTGCTCATGCAGAGGCACCCCCTCACATAGAAGCCAAGCACCCTGCCCTCAGGATTGATAGGGCCTGCCTTAGGGGTGACTGATAGGTTTATATGTGTGTGCAGGAGAAATATAGGAAACCTATATCTCAGTGAGGGGTGCTAGCACCACCTCACCCAGGCTGCAGTAGCAGGCCTGTGGTGTCAGATTTAGACTGCTTCCCAGGGGTGGCATAACATATGCTGCAGCCCCTGGGAGGCCTGTGAAGTACCTATGCCCTTGGTACCTAAGGTACCATATACTAGGGACTCATAAGGCACCACAGTATCCAATCACTAGTGCACCTAGAGTGCACTCCATGTCGTTTAGAGAGAGCAGATAGACTGGGGCCCTGAATAGCAGGGTCCCAGTCCAACTAAGTCATAAACCAGCAAAACACCATAAAAAAAGTGGGGGCAACCATATAGTCAGATTCCACCTTCCTACATAACCCCCCAAACGAAAGGAGATAAGGCTAACCTTGGCCAGTTGAGCCTTTATTGACTAAGTGGCCATATAAGGAAGCACCTGCACTAGCATGGTTGCCCCCTGTCTTATGGTCCACTAAGCAATCCCTCACCCTAAGGGTATGAGAGGGTCTCCACCATGGGGAATCACTACCTGTGGTGTGCTTTGGTAAAGTACCAGGCTGGTGAGGTGTCTGAGTAGGGAAGTGTGGCCCTAGGAATGTTGGCCTCAGCTTTCTCAGCTCACTGGTCACCATGTATGCCTGTCTTTCCATGACTGAGTGGTACTCTGCTCTAAGGGTCAACCTTTGACTGCCTACAGCCGGGGGTTGGGTCCCTTTGGGTGGAACACTGGAGGGACATGGCATGTTTGGAACCTTTTGGTCCCAGGTTTGCCCTTGCCTAACAGAGTCCTTCTGGGGAGGTCCCTACATAAAGGTATGGGGGATCCCTCAGTGGGTTGAGGAATTTCTACCTGGCTAGGGCTACTAGCCTGGGTGCCCCTAATCTGCTGATGGGGGGTTCCTCTGGACAGGGGGCCCTGGGGGTCCACTGACCTCCCTGACCTCTGCAGCCCTGGGCTGACTGAGGCAGGGTAGAGAGGAGCAGGTTACCTGCTCCAGACTGGGTACCACCTTGTAAGGGTCCTCTGCCATCAGGGGGTGGCCAGGCCAGGCCTGACTACCTCTGTGGCAGTTCCTTCACTAGGGGTAGGGTCAGTTCCCTGAGGAGGCTGACCCTTACCTACTGTCTGGAGGGAAGAAGACTTTTCTTCAACCCTTGTGCTCTCTTCTGGGGGAGAGTGGGCCATTCTTCCAGGCTCCATCTCTCCAAAATCTTGGGCTGGGGCTGTGGCCATCACAGCCCCACTAACCTTACAGGGACACCCAACATCTTCAGATGGGTTTGGTGTTCAATTTCAGCCCAGGCTGAAATTTCCAGATCATTGCCCATCAGGCAATCTACAGGTAAGGTTGGGGACACTGCCACTCTTTTTGGGCCTGTGACCCCCTCCCAGCTGAGATTGACTATGGCCATGGGGTGATCTGTTCTGACACCATCAATGTTGGTCACCTGGTATTTAAACTCAGGTAAAAGCTGGTGAGGGGGACTAGTTTCCCTGCCACCATGGTGACACTAGCCCCTGTGTCCCTAAATGCCACAGCTTTCTGACCATTAATTATTGGCTCCAGTCTGTACCTGCCCAATGCTATGGGACCCATGGTAAAGGTGGCATATCCTACACCACCATCAGAATCTGAGGAGTCTGTTGAGGGGGTCCTGTCTAAACTAGGGCCCACCTCTGTTCCTCTTGCAAAAGCACCTAACTTTTTGGGTGCACTACTCCCAACTGGAGGATTACTACTGGTAGTACCAGGAGGGGTGGTAGTAGTTGTTGGAGGAACATTTCCTTTATTGCCATTCCTGGGACAACTGGGATCAGATTTCCAGTGCCCAGGCTTTTTACAGACATGGCAATAGGGTTTCTTTTCAGGAGAGGAAGGAGTTTGGGACCCACCCCCAGAAGAGGAATTTTGGGGCCCTGTAGTGGACTTATCCTTGGATTTATCCCCACCTTTCTCTTGGGACTTGGTAGAATCTTTCTTGTGGTCACCACCCTGATTCTTAGGCCTTACCCTGGTTCTGACCCATTTGTCTGCCTTCTTTCCCAATTCTTGGGGAGAGGTCAGATCAGAGTCCACCAGGTACTGGTGTAAAAGCTGGTTTTGACAATTATTAAGGATCTGTTCTCTCATCATTAGATTATAAAATCCTTTGAAATCAGTAACCCTACTGCCAACCAGCCAACCCTCCAGAGCCTTGGATGCACAATCTACAAAGTCCGTCCAGTCCTGAGTCTGTGCCTTCTGGGTATCTCTGAACTTCAACCTGTACTGCTCAGTGGTTAAGCCAAACCCATCTATCAGTGCACTCTTCAGGACCTCATAATCATCAGCATCCTCTTCTCTAACAGTGAGGAGCTTGTCTCTACCTTTATCTGAAAAGGAGAGCCACAAGATTGCTGCCCACTGCTTTTGGGGGACCTGCTGTACTCTACAGGCCCTCTCCATAGCAGTTATCCACTTGTGGATATCATCCCCACTCTGGTAGGGAGGAACAACCTTGCTCAGGTTCCTATGGTCAGGGACATATTCTCTGCCTCTAGGGACACTGTTGCTGCCACCAGGGGTTCTAAACCCTCCCTTCTGGAAGCTCTCTGGATCTCCAGGGCTTCTCTATCCAGTGCCAACTGCTTGGTTCTGAGGGCCACTTTGGCTTCCTCATACTGGAGCAGTTTGCACCTTCTCTCAGAGGAGGTCTCTCTTAAGTTAAAGTATGAGCTCCTCTCTTGGACAAATTCTCTGCCAGAGTGATAAGAGTGCTCAGATTCCCTGGAAGGGGATCTGTGCCTCTCATCCACTCTGCCAGTTCTCTTAGGGAGAACTCCTGTCCTGTTCAGGCTCCTTGAAGCCTGGCCCTTCAACCACAGAGTCTTGGTCATTCGGATTATCCTCATCTGACCCAGATACTATGATTGACCCACCCACTGATTCAGACCCCTTAGCTCCTAGAGCCAATCTAAGGTCATCTGCTGTCAGCAGATCTATCAGGTGTAGTGTTGAGGGACTCTGTCCTGTCCTCAGGTGTCTGTCAACACACATGGCTCTCAAGTCAGAGAAAGCCATGTCCTTATACTGAGGCTGAGTGGATCCACTGGGTCCACCCTTTAAGGACATTCTAGTGTTGTGCAGTGTTGTACTACCTACACTAGTTTGTGGCCTACTGATCCTAGCTTGAGCTGTGGAAAGGGTGTGCTATCCCTTGGCACACAGCTCTAAGTTCAGTAGAACTTATTGATACTAAGCTTGACTTTATATGTACCTTGAGTACCTATAATGGTTTTCAGTTAGTAATTCAAATAGAGATTTTCTGGTAAAACAATGGCAAGCTGGAATCCCACACGCTGCCCACCAATGTGAGAAGTTGGCCTGGTATATGCTGTTCACTAATTAAAGTGGACACCTTGCACCAGGGCAAATCGACTCTTATGGTAGATAGGTTTAAGACAACCTTTTAAAGAAAGCTATCCTAGTGGTAGCTGTGGAGAGCAGCCTTCAGGCTAAGTCTCGGAGGAATGTAAAGCAGCTTGTTTTACCTTATAATCTCTTGAATCACCAAATGAAAAGACACCACACAGGTATATATATCAAATATATATGTATTTATTTCTAAATAACTCTCTACTAATCTCTTTATGAGATTAGAAGACAAACATATGCACAAATCAACGTTTCACAATAAGTTAAGCACAAAATATGGCTGGGGCCCTAGGGGCGTACCAGACCATATACTAAGTAAGAGACTTAGAAACAACGACTTGCAGGGAGACAAGGCCTAGGGCCTTCAGAAGTGCTGGGGCCTCACAAAACCACCCAAGGCAGGTAAGTAGAGGACCCACGGGGGACGCGTGCAGTGTGGATACACAGGCGCGAATCGCCGTTAACTTCAATGGGGCAAGTCGCGGTTGGAAATAAAGAGTTTTAGGATACTTCGGGAGAACCTACAAGCAAGTCACTTACAGGGTAAGTAGTTCTAGGGCCCACACCCACAGGAGCACCGTAGTGCTGGAGTTACCTCACCCAGGGAAGCCGGGTGCACAGGTGTCCTTTGGTGTCGGGTCGCGGCGTCGTTTTCAATGGCGAACAAAGAAGACTTGCTGCTTGCGGGAGCTGAAGAAGTGTCCGGTGGAATCCAAGCCTGGATTCTGAAGAAGGATGACCTGAAAGCAGAGGGGACAGTGTTCAAAGTCACTTGGCAGTGACCCGGGGCAAGGAAGATGGATGCCCACCGTCGTCGGTCGCTTCAGGTCGGTTGCAGGTGCCTTGACTCTTCAGCCACGTGGTCCAGGAGGCGTCGACGACGACCAGGAGCTGGATTCGGTGTGTCCCTCGACGTCTGCAGCTGACTGCGGTGTCGGCAACTCGATAGGAGCCAACAAGCCTTGGCAGCCGCAAGTCTCGGGGAGATGAAGAAAAGTCGATGGCGCAGACCAGCAAGGTCTGAGGGACTCACCCAGCGAGGGTAAGTCAGGGCAGGCCTGGAGCAACCAGGGGAGCCCTTTGGTTTCTTTAAGAAGTCTTCTGGGGACCCACAAGCCGGCGGGCAAGGGATCGCGAAGACACCTCGGGCGGAATCACTCAACAGGGGCCCACGGTCACTCGGGACGCTGTAGGCCTCTGATCTTCGGAGGGATTCCTGCTGGAGGTCGGGACCACACGTGGTCCAAAGCACAAGTTCGTAGAACGTTGTGAAGGGGTTGCACTCGACAATAGTGCACGGTACCCAGGGGTCGCGGTTCCTCGTTACTCGTGGGGTCCACTTGCCTCAGCTTCGCTGGGGACTCACGATGGCCTGGGAGAGGTCAGGAAATCCACTTCTTGGGCTGCAGGGACTTCGGACTCCGGCGGGAGCGGCGTAGTTTGCGACCGTCGTTGTCGTTTTTGGTGCCTGCCAAGCAGGGAGTCACTCCTTGACTCCAAGGGAGATTCTTCTGTCTTCCAAAGGTAGTGGAACGTCGAAGGGCCAGGATTCTTCTGTAGAGCGTCGTCCAGGGGTTATCTGCTTTGCAATGGCAAGGTTCCCCCTCTTATACTAAAAGAGGGGATGGACTAGCTCTATGACCCCACCTATGGGAGGGTCAAGGGAGGGGTGGCTACACCCACTTCCCTTTGTCCAGTTTCGCGCCAGAGCAGGGGCAGGTAGCCCCTGAGCTGGTTTGAACTGGCATATGCACAGAGGAGCCTTCTGCTCCCCCAGTGCAGGACTTCAAAGCACTCTAAGAGTGCACCCACCCAGCCCCAATACACTAAACCCTGTCTGGGAGGTGGTTACACCTCCCTGTGACAGGATGCCTATTGTTGGGCTTCCTCCACTGTGAGTTTCGGTCATCAGCAGGAGGGCAGCCCAGTGTCTGTGACTGGTGGCATCCATTTTGTGATGCCAGGGCTCTTTAGGATTCTACCGCGTTTCCACAGCAGGTACATGTCTTATCCCTCTAGAAGGGTGGAATGCTACCCCCGCCGCCAAGATTGGCGGGGGGTAGTATTCCAAGATGTTTGACACCAAACACGACATGTTTTGATGCAGCCATTCCAAAGTTAGCATTTACCGCGAGGATATAATGCACTTAAGAGTATATGGTTTAACCGCATCCACAAACAGCACCAGAGAATGGACTCTGAGAACTGCAGAGGGGCCCTGCTCATGCAGAGGCACCCCCTCACATAGAAGCCAAGCACCCTGCCCTCAGGATTGATAGGGCCTGCCTTAGGGGTGACTGATAGGTTTATATGTGTGTGCAGGAGAAATATAGGAAACCTATATCTCAGTGAGGGGTGCTAGCACCACCTCACCCAGGCTGCAGTAGCAGGCCTGTGGTGTCAGATTTAGACTGCTTCCCAGGGGTGGCATAACATATGCTGCAGCCCCTGGGAGGCCTGTGAAGTACCTATGCCCTTGGTACCTAAGGTACCATATACTAGGGACTCATAAGGCACCACAGTATCCAATCACTAGTGCACCTAGAGTGCACTCCATGTCGTTTAGAGAGAGCAGATAGACTGGGGCCCTGAATAGCAGGGTCCCAGTCCAACTAAGTCATAAACCAGCAAAACACCATAAAAAAAGTGGGGGCAACCATATAGTCAGATTCCACCTTCCTACACATACTCATAGCAACATCTTTGTGAACCAGGCCCCCTGAGTTTCTCACAACATTTATTCCATGTTATGGGGTCCTATTGCATTTTTTTTTTTTACTCTCCCTTGACTGCTTAGCTTTTTGTGACACAAGTGTTGACCTGTCTTTTGTTCGACAGAACTTCATCCTTTCTCTGAACATGTACTGTCCCATGTTGAACAGTAGCAGTGTTTGTGTGCAAAGTAGAAAAGACAATCTTGTATGTGCAGCCTTAAATCAGGAAGACATATAAAATATCATATACCTCTTGGAAGAGTCTTCAGTGAGTCACTATACTGAAGCCAGTTTGTTAGATACTCATTTTAAATCACAATCTTATATAAAGTGAACTTAGTTCATAGATTTTACTATCTTTGTTAAAGTTAGCTTAACTAGAATGTTAACTTTTTTGTTAATATCTGCAGCAAGCTAACGTGTCCCATGTATACTTACCTCCGTTTACCCACAATGCTGTGCAATATCAAGGGAGGTCTGGGACATTGTTTTAGTTGAAGTAAGAGATCAGTGACGAGCACACAGGAGGTGGAGCCCCATCCAACCACTGCAAGATCCTCCCATGTAGTAAGGCTCCAGCGAGGAAATGTCACGTGCCAGGACCAACAGGGGAATGGCCTGCCATCTTACCCTGTCCAGCCCCACTATGCATTCTATAATGGACGCTCTTTCCATACTGGGGTGGAAACTTGGACAAATTTCTTACGTCTCGATGGCGTCAGTTGCTTGATTCTTTTTAGATGCTTGCTGCGTCTCCGGCACCTTTCGAGCTGGAGGAAAGATCTCCCAAAAGGTGTGAAACCAGCAGAGTGTAAGAGGGATTATTCTCAGTTTTGTCTGCAGTTTGAAACATACATGAGCCCCGAAAAGCATGATCCAGCCACATGAAGTGCCTGTGCTCCCCCTTTAAACATGGTTGTATTGACATACTTCTATTTGAAATATTTAACTTGCCTATAGATCCCTGGAATATGGTACAAAGTGTACCCAGAGCCTGGAAGTTAAATGCTGTTAGTGGACTGCACCACCCATTGTGGCAGTGAAAACACAGCTTCTGGTCTACCATTGTAGCCTGCCTGTAGCAGAGTAAAAAGTGCAATTCTGTCTGTCAAAGTAAACCCTTTGACAGGTCGTAACTTCCCTTTGAAATATGAAGCCAACCCTTTGTAAGCCTTGTAGCCCACAAGACCGGGTGCATAGTATTTAAAAATAGGGCATGGAAAAGGGAGGTAATGATAACATGTCTTTACAGTGACTACCGCCCAATAGCTATTTTTACTGTGGCAGGCCTGGCTGCCCTATGTGCAAAACCAGTGTACATATTAAAATCATAATACTGTATCCCGGGAATCTGATGAGCTAGAAAAATAATTAAACATGAATTTAATAAAAATCCAATTCAATGGTGAAGTTGGATTTTAATAAATATTTTTAAAAAGTAACTTTTAGAAATTTACCTTATCCTGCCTGAAGTTACCGGAGAATAATTTGCATTGTCTTTCTAGTCTAGCTTAACCAAGACAATACACGTGAATAGGTGTTAAATGCCTCCCAGGAGCAAACAATAGGCTGACCTGTATGGGCAGCGATGACTTCTCTGAACTAAACCGATATGCAGGGTGGGGGCTGTGGACATTTCAGGTCTGTTTGGTTCACATATAACACATGCGGCACACTTGAAACGGGAGGCAACAGAATGTCAAGACTATTCTTGTGGATCCACTGCCTGGGTACTGAAGTACTCTGCTTTTGTCCTACCAGACTTCTGTCTCTGGGTTTATTGTGGGTACAGTGACTGCCTCAAACTGGATGTTATGTTAGATATTTTAGGACACTAGGATAACCATAGTACTCCCACCCCTTCCCCCCTCCCCACGAGCTCAAGTTTAGTGTGTCTAAAGGCTTTCGCCATGCTGGAAATGCCCAAAGTGGGTAGGGTTGGCCCCAGGAACTTTTATCCCATTGATTAGGGCATGCCCAGGAGTCATTCCCACCCACTAACTAGTACCAGGCATAAATGTAGCACCTCCAGGTACCCACTTCAGAACACTGCTGGACTTGATGATCAGACGAGAACTGGACGTACTGTCTTTGACCTGAGAGGAACCCTGAAGGAATGGGCCTGCTCCCTCTTGTACTCAGGACAAAGAAGTGGACATGAAGGTTCATAAGGTTGACCTCCAGGAGGCATAGTCCTGCAACGGCCCACCTAACCAGTGTCAACTGGACCTGGACTGGATCCTGCTGTTGGCCTTTGTCCAGCACCCTCTGAGTCTCTAAGTGCCTCCCCTGAGGGCCGGGGGGAGTTTAGAAGTGTACTCCTGTGGTGGATTGGGACTTACAGGTACATTCGGGAAGTGGAGGAAAGCAGCAGTGCCTGCAAAGATGGTTCTAAAAAGAACCACAAGCTCACCTGCTTCCTACGGAGGATTGAATACCTCCAAACAGTCATAGGCAAGAGACTGCACCTATGACCACGTCAGTCCTGGAGCTATCTTGCTCACTGACGAAGAAGGGTAAATGAGCCCACTTACCCTCATAACTGAAATACACAAGTCAAATGACATGTGTTACTCACATTATGGTCCTGACGAAGGCCGCTTGACTCAACCGAGCAACCTCTGGCAAAAACATGTTGACATTCCACAAGGTGCGTGGGCCAGTAATAAATCCATCTAAGCACCACCAATTTTTTAACTAGACCCTTGTCCTGTTCATTAAAGTTCACTATACAAGAGGAGTGGTATTTTTAATCACTTGTCATGACTGCCATAACCCAGACAGTCTCCCTCCTGGTGGAGGATGGCTTACTACTTGGAGAACCAAACACTCAAGTGGTAAGGACCCGATGATGCAACTATCCACCTGACCACACGAGCAGAGAAAACATATACCGCACACTGTGACTGTGTGATTGAGGGTCCCAGATACTATTTCCATCGAGATTCTGGTGGGATGACATAAGTGGTTCATTCCCCTTTGATTAAAAAATATACAGGTCTAAATCAGAAGGTAAAAACTTTGACCAGGACCAACCTGGTTTGTGTATCTGACCCATGTCCCATTGGGGGATCAGTCTCAAATTGCGCCTAGATTGTAGTGTACTGAGGCCATTGACTATTATTTGTGCTTTGTGGCGCTATTTGTACTTAAAACTTTACAAATGTATCCATCAATTTCCCCATATGGTTATGGTTCATTTTGCTTATTAAATTCTTTTCTATTTTGATAGATTTTTATTGTGCTTCGACCTTTTAGCTGTTTTGGTACTTCTAAATACTTTACACATTTTCTTTAAGTTAAAGCTGTCTGCTATGTGCCACTGCTACCAGGAGTAGAGCTCCTGTTTAAATGACTGAAACCTTTGACTGGACCTAACTGGTTAGGGACTTTATTACTGGTGGTCGCCTACCATCCAGCCCATTCAATACTTCTCTTTCCTACACTGTTGTTTTCTACATTTCGAGTCTAAAGCAACACATTCCTTTAAAGTTGCAACCTCTCTATAGGTGGCAAGGGTAGCACCTCTTAAACAATTTTATGATGCCATTCAGCCTAAAACAGTGGCAGACACGCCTCTTAAATTAGCACTTTCAGTGCTTCCATTACATGATCTAGCCTCCGTAGGCGACTCCGTATGTGTTATACATGACTCATATGTTGAATGAAAAACAAAACCACAGAAACGCAGCTTTTAAAAGGAAGCACTTCTAATATGTAGGGGCGCATACACCATGCAATGTCAAGTAAAACGTGGGGAAACTAACAGGTGCTGCATTGCTCACCCGGATTGCCTGAAAGGTTCTTTGCACACCTGATTGAGAAAAGAGATTTGTGTTTTCACTTATAAAGTTAATGATCTAACTGTAGGGGCGGGCGGTGTCCCTTTTCAGTGTCTGATGCTGAGCGCTCGCAGGACCCGCCCCACTTAATGTCCTGCTGTCACTCGTAGGAAAACGAGCTTCCTAAGGCAGATTCAACCCCAGGGCCGACCGTGCCCTCCCATTTGTCAGGGCTTTTGGGAGCAGAAACTGAGCGGAATCTAGGGCAGAGTCATGACGACAAATCACCAATACATATACGTCATCTTTGCAACAAAGTGTTTGCAAAACTGTTCTGGCATACTTTGTTCTTAGACAGACTGTATTGTGGGGCACCTCTGCAAGTTAAGGCACGTGCTGGTGACGTCTGTGTGCCCAGCAGCTCTCTCTGCAGAACTGGTAAGATTACATATTTGCCACAGAGACCTGTGCACAGAGGCTTAGTGCAAATTGATGCCCCCCTGGCACCTTACCCCCGCCCCCCCTATCTTTGGACCCCTGCACAATGTGATGAGGGGCTCTGGATTCTTCAGTATCTCAGACATTCGTTGACCTTGCACTGAATGAGGGTCCCTTGGAGGTTTGAGGGACCCCCAGCGATGCAGGGTCTGCAAAGGGCTTGCGTTACACCTTTGCCAGTGTGGGAAATTTGACCGGCTTTACTCATAAAATAGCTTGCAGGATGCCTGCTGCAGACCAATGTATGAAATCAGTATGTAGCATAGCTGTGTTCTGTACATGCTAGCTCAGTGAGTTAATGCATGTGTTGACAAAGCCAGGGCTTTAATTGGGTCTGGTCCTGCCGGTGCTCAGCACCACCAAAGGGGATGATGGACGGAGCGTTAGAGCAAATCAAACACTCACCCCCAGTCAACTGATCTGGGTTTAATCCATCATCATTCTTTAGCTCACTCCACCACCCCAGTTCAGACATGGCCATATGCAAATCAGTCTGACCCTGTGCCTCATGGGAACAGTCCAGCCCGAACTGCCAAGCCATGCCTTCCCTGGACCGGAAACAAGCATCCTGGGACCGGTTTCGGGTTCAAAACCCTCATCAGCCAGGCTATCTTGAATCCAGTGGCAAAGTGAGCAAGGGACCCACGTCTGGGCATACCCTGCCAACTTAGGGCGAACAAAGCGATACCAAAGGGGATGATGGACGGAGCGTTAGAGCAAATCAAACACTCACCCCCAGTCAACTGATCTGGGTTTAATCCATCATCATTCTTTAGCTCACTCCACCACCCCAGTTCAGACATGGCCATATGCAAATCAGTCTGACCCTGTGCCTCATGGGAACAGTCCAGCCCGAACTGCCAAGCCATGCCTTCCCTGGACCGGAAACAAGCATCCTGGGACCGGTTTGGGTTCAAAACCCTCATCAGCCAGGCTATCTTGAATCCAGTGGCAAAGTGAGCAAGGGACCCACGTCTGGGCATACCCTGCCAACTTAGGGCGAACAAAGCGATACCAAAGGGGATGATGGACGGAGCGTTAGAGCAAATCAAACACTCACCCCCAGTCAACTGATCTGGGTTTAATCCATCATCATTCTTTAGCTCACTCCACCACCCCAGTTCAGACATGGCCATATGCAAATCAGTCTGACCCTGTGCCTCATGGGAACAGTCCAGCCCGAACTGCCAAGCCATGCCTTCCCTGGACCGGAAACAAGCATCCTGGGACCGGTTTCGGGTTCAAAACCCTCATCAGCCAGGCTATCTTGAATCCAGTGGCAAAGTGAGCAAGGGACCCACGTCTGGGCATACCCTGCCAACTTAGGGCGAACAAAGCGATACCAAAGGGGATGATGGACGGAGCGTTAGAGCAAATCAAACACTCACCCCCAGTCAACTGATCTGGGTTTAATCCATCATCATTCTTTAGCTCACTCCACCACCCCAGTTCAGACATGGCCATATGCAAATCAGTCTGACCCTGTGCCTCATGGGAACAGTCCAGCCCGAACTGCCAAGCCATGCCTTCCCTGGACCGGAAACAAGCATCCTGGGACCGGTTTCGGGTTCAAAACCCTCATCAGCCAGGCTATCTTGAATCCTGTGGCAAAGTGAGCAAGGGACCCACGTCTGGGCATACCCTGCCAACTTAGGGCGAACAAAGCGATACCAAAGGGGATGATGGACGGAGCGTTAGAGCAAATCAAACACTCACCCCCAGTCAACTGATCTGGGTTTAATCCATCATCATTCTTTAGCTCACTCCACCACCCCAGTTCAGACATGGCCATATGCAAATAAGTCTGACCCTGTGCCTCATGGGAACAGTCCAGCCCGAACTGCCAAGCCATGCCTTCCCTGGACCGGAAACAAGCATCCTGGGACCGGAAACAAGCATCCTGGGACCGGTTTCGGGTTCAAAACCCTCATCAGCCAGGCTCAGCACCAGCAGTTCTAAAAAGCAGGTGCTAAGACGGTCCCCATCGGGCTCTCCATTTTTGCCATCACCCTCAGGGTGAAAAAAAATCTTAACTCTGCATCAGTGACGTCCTTCACTGCCTTTGATGTAGCTTAAGAGACTCAGTATAGTTCTTTCACAGTCTCATGTCAGAACTGAAGCATTTTCAATGTTCGATACAACGAAGCCGTAGTTGGTGCTTAGTTGTCATATGCAACTAACAACAATTGACAAAGCCAATAGTCCTGGCTTGTTGTAGCTGTAATGTTACGTGTTGTATTATATGTCTGGACTCAATGAAAGAAGCAGCAAAATATCAGTCAGGCGCACACTATGCTAAGCACCAGAGGCGCAACTAGAGCCAAATTTCGGGGGGGGGCTAAGAAAACATTTCGGGGGGGGGCTAATTCTTCCAGCAATAGGCAGAGTGGAAATGCAGGGGCTCTAAAAAGGGGTGAAAAAACAACAAAGCCTCATTAACAAGCCAATGGTCTTTTTAAAGACCTGTGAAGTACTCGGGTGCGGCTGTGTGTGTACCCGGGAAGCTGTCTCAGCCCGGGCTGCCACACACGACGGGGGGAGCTGAAGCCCTTTGAGCCCAATGGGCGTTGCGCGCCTGCTAAGCACAGATTTGTAGCTTTTATGTTTTTAATGCCACGCCCTTAATTAAACTGGCCACGCCCCTTTGAGAGACCCCGTAGTTTTTTTCATCCAGCTTAAAGCCCTGGACGAGGCCTTTTTACTTAATGTGCAGATCTCAAGTTGTGTCTTGGTAAAATAACTAGATTGTTCGCTCGCTGCGAAGGGCTGTAGCTCGCCTACAAGGCCTACTTTGAAATCCCTGCAGGTTTTAGCTCCATCCTTAAATGGTAGTAGATGAACACCCCCTCCCCCTTCTATCAAGAACCTGAGCTGACAGTCTTATCCTTGGAGTGAGTTGACCATTTTTGCAAGGACCGCCTTCAGTTCTCAGGCGGCCCTACACACATGTAATCACTTTTATTCATTTTGGAGTAGTTTCCACAGCGTGTTTTCTTGCAGAAACGGAGGCGGGTGCTGATAAATTCTACATAATGCAAAGAGAACAGCAACGTACGTGCTACCATGAGTAACTGGGCGCGTGACAAGGGCCGGCTGAACGTGTAGCGTCATACCTCGCGGACATTACACAACCCTGCACCTTCTCTAATCCCCGCTTCCTCTGGTCAGATTCAGACCCACTCTCCCCCTATTAGGGCCTGCCTGATCAACTGCAGATCCCTCCCTAGACACGCAGATGAAATTTGGCTCTCGCTTGAGACACACTCTTGGGATTTAATGTTCCTCACGGAAACTTGGATCAAAGACAGCTCGAACCCTGACCTCACATTAGCCACTCCGGCGGGCTACCGGTTGCTAGGGGTCAACAGGGCTGGCTCCAAAACTGGGGGTGGTGTGACGGTGATCCTCCGCGCTGGCTGGGAATTCTCACACAGAAAGATTCAGAACTGTGGCCCACTCGAAGCCATGCTCTCCTGTGTCAAGTTTGCCCCTGGCCTGGCAATGGCCGGGATTCTTGCTTACAGACCTCCTAATTCCCCAGTCGGGCACCTTTCAGAACTCTATGATACAGTAGCTGACCTCTCGCTCAAGTATGCAAACTTTACGATACTAGGGGATTTCAACGTCCACATGGATGATGATAACTACACCATAGCTAGACATCTAGCCGACACTTTCAGTGGCCTTAACCTATCACAGCTGGTCAGTGGCCCTACGCATTCTGCCGGCCATACACTGGACCTCATTTTTACCAACAACTCCCATCTGACAGTTGATCACCTCCTACCACTCACCTGGTCGGATCACTTCCTAGTACCTTTTAGCCTGTCACTGAACTCCTGTATTCCTAGACCTCACCAAATCTTGGAAAAGAGAAGGCTGTGGCGCAACGTCACGCTAAACAGCATGACACCTGTACTCGCTACAACTCCCCTCCAATTGTCAGGCAACCCAGACTCAGATTCATCAAGCTTTAACAGCTGGCTATCTGCAGCCTTAGACACTGTTGCCCCCCTCAAACCTGTCTCTGCCCCCAAGCAGAGATCATCAGCCCCCTGGTTCTCCCCGTTTGGTGAAAAGTTACTGCAAGAAACTGTAACGCTCCTGGAGAATATCAAATGACCCCGCTGCTAAGGTGATCTATAAAAAAGCCTTGAAAGACTTTCATAAACTCAAGCGCTCCACGATGCAAGACTACTTCTCCAGTAAGATTCATCTAGCAGGGAACTCAGCAAAAGTTATTTTTAAAATTGTTCAGGAGTTCACTAAGCCCTCCGCCTCCGCCAGTACAGTTCTCCCTTCCGCCGCCCTGTGCACAGGACTGTCAGACTTCTTTCAGGATAAAATCGAAACCATATATACCACCTTCCCTCCCCCTCAGTCCACTTCAGAACCTTCTACCATATTGGTCAGCAATGATGCAATGACCACTTTCCGCCCTCACTCTCTTGATACATCACTCCATAAACTCTTAACCTGCAAATCAGGGTCACCGGGCGACCCCTGCCCGGCTCAATTTTTCAAACTCCTGGCACCCAGTATTAATATCCCATTGAATCTGATTTGGAACTCCTCGCTGAATTCAGGTATTTTCCCCGCAGTTTGGAAACAAGCCTATCTTTTACCGATCCTCAAAAAACCTGATGCTGACCCCGCAGCTTTTAAAAATTTTAGACCCATTTCCCTGTTACCAGCACCTGCTAATATTCTTGAACAAATTGTACAGGAACAACTCTCCAATTATCTGGAATCCAGATCTCTTTTTCATGACTCTCAATCCGGCTTTAGAGCTGGCTACAGCACAGAGACGGCCCTCCTTGAAGTGCCTGAGAGTATCCGCGAGAGCATCGACTTGGGCAAAGCAGCTATGCTTGTGCTGCTCGATTTATCCGCTGCGTTCGACACGGTTGCCCACCCCATACTCATTGATAGGTTGAGACACCTAGGTATTCAGGGCAGGGCCCTGTCCTGGATCCGGTCCTATCTAGGGAACCGGTCCCAACAAGTCTTTCTCCGCCCTTTTCTCTCGGACGAGAAGCCCTTGCTCTGCGGTGTTCCACAGGGCTCTGCGTCCTCTCCTTTTCAACGCATACCTTTCACCCCTCGCGGCGTTGGTGGAATCTTGCGGGGTGAGGGTTGTCTCCTACGCTGACGACACCCAACTGGTGTTCTCCTTCGAGCAGCACTCGGAGGCAGCCTTCTCCAATTTCAGAACTTGCCTGAGTAACATCTCGGCCTGGATGTCACTGAATTGTCTCAAACTTAACTCGGAAAACACTTAGTTTAAATCAAAAATCTCCCCCTCCCCCTGTGCTTTGGTGTCCTCAGGAGATGTATCCTCCTCCAGTACCAGTTGATTCTGTGAGAAATCTTGGCTTCAGATTTGACAGTGATCTCTCCTGTAAAGCACAAATTAAGCAGGTCTCCTCCTCCTGCTTTAAGAAGCTGAGCACGTTGCGGAAATTCCTCCACTTCCTTCCCTTGGATTGCCGTCGCACAGTCGTCCATGCGTTGATCACATCCCACCTGGACTACGCCAACAGCCTCTATCTGGGGGTTCCCGCCTATCTGACTCGGCGGCTGCAGATAGTTCAAAACGCTGCCACCAGACTAATTTTTAAAATTCCTTTCCGTCACTCTATTTCCCCCCACCTGAGGATCCTGCATTGACTGCCTGTCACCAAACGCATTGAATTCAAGGCACTTACCCTGGCACATAGAGCATTCCGGGGATTGGGCCCTTCGTATCTGAGAGCTAGACTCCAACACTACCATCATGACCGGGCCCTGACATCTAACCACCAGAGTCTACTAGTCACCCCCCAATTTCGTAAGGCCAGGACGGGGGGGCAGAGCCTTTGCGGTTGGAACCTCTAAACTTTGGAACGCCCAGCCACTCTCCATCCGCCTATCGGAGTCAGAAAATACTTTTCGACGGTCCTTGAAAACCTGGTTTTTCACGAGCACCTAGTCCTATCTTACATTTTCTGTTCCTACCAGTTCTGCCGCCTACAGTTCAGCCTCAGCGCCGGGACACCCCCGCTTGGGGGTAGCTGTGCGCTCTACAAATCCCATAAATAATAATAATAAAATTACGTGGTTCCGTGACCGGCCCGTGAGCAGACTCGGACTGAGACAGAAAATTGATCCAGGAACCAAAATAAGTGCCCCCATTAAATGGCTATAATTTCTGTAAAAGTGGCTCATACTTGTAAATTGTGCCACTTTTGAACTTGTAAAGACAAGCCGAAAAAGTGTTTTGGAAGGCATGGGAGACTCCATGAATCCGGGGTTGCTACAGGCCATGTTTGTTTTAAAATCGGAGAAATCAATAGTAATAAAAACGTCCTCGGCAGATCTTAAGACAGGCACACAAAGTGTCAAATAAACGGCCCGATTGCCCTATGGGCCTACCCTGCCGGTGACGTTTTTGTTGAGAGCCTGAAAATGACCTTTCCTGACCCTGGGAGATCTGGTTTGGCGGCATACCTCAAATGGATGGACCCTTCGCCCCCAGGTGCCGCCTTTCTTTGCACTTTTGGAATTGGTGGCAAAAGGTATTAGTGCGGTTGCAGTTAGTAGTTAAGCTTCTCCCATCGTGGAATGAAACGTTGCCTAAAAAAAACTGAAGTTTGGGAGAAAGCTTTAGCAAAATATAACTTTTAACTTCAATTTTGCAGTCATCTCCGTGACAGAGAAAGCACCGGGAAATTGACCTAAGACAAACATCGCAACATTGATTGTTCTATTGTTACGTTATCCGAACGCATTAAATAAGTGCTTAGAAATGGGACGATATGTTATTTTTATGCTTTTGTATATTGCGTAATGTGACCTCATAGCGCATTCGTAGTCAGTGCGCTTTCACACGGCTATAAGTAGGTGAAGGGCCCCCCGAAGAGGGTGGGGATAGCCAAGAACAAGTCCTAACACAGGAAAAACTTCTGCGCAGATGCTGAAAAAACTGAGCATAGGACCCATTTTATTAGTTTTGAGGAAATACTTCTTGGGACCTATTTCTTTCAACAGGGGAAAAGACATAAACATTGCATACCAAACCATCAATATTAGTCCAAGTTATTTGCATCCGTAATTCAAAACCTGCACAGATAACTAAATATCACCCCCCTAACTCTTTCCTCCACACAGTCATAGTTGACTACCCAGCCAGCACTTGCAGCACCAGACACATGAATGGGGCCCCTCCCACTAATTTTCCCAGGGCGCCTAGCCGAATTTCACTCAGGACAGCTTAGTCCATTCCCTAACTCTAGGGAGCCCGGTCAGCTGTAAAGCTAAGACCAAACCACCAGCCAGCCTGACCCAACTTGAAAGAGGGATTTGCTCCTGGCATCGTTTGTGAGCTAGGCCTGGACAACGAGGCAGGGTGACCAGATTTTGAGAAGCAAAAACCGTGACTGGTCAGACATAAAAGTAGAACTAAGGCCTTTCGTGTTACTTGTATGTCTGGCCTGTCTCGGTTTTGTGTGTGTGTGTACACACACAAAGGTTAAATTAACATTATAGTTGGGGGTGGTAAAAAGATCTACTTAAAAAAACAAAACCTACAGAAATTCACCAGTTATAGTTAGCACTAATTGTAACTTGCGCCCCCGCCATGCACTGCTCATGACCTTACATATGACATCGCTCATGACGTGCTATGACATAATTTGACATCACTGATGACATCTCAAATGACGTCATTGATGAAGCTTGGATGATGTCATCTATAATGTCATTTGAGATGTCATCAGTGATGTCATCATCTAAGCTTCGTTTTCCCACATATTGCTCTATAAATTTCTATGGCATTAGAGGCCTGAGAGTAAGTACAAAATAGTTCAGGAGAATGTCAGGCATCATTAGTGCCATCACAGAAACCACTGCCTTAGATGTACTAAGCATGGGTTATGTGCAACATTGACCATATACCATACACTTCACAGCTAGCATAGTTCATCTTAACAATCAAACACAGATATATGGGAAACCCTCATTGGGTACGGTGTTCAATCTGTATACAAATGTTCACAGAAAGCCAAGTTCCTAAAAATAGTGTATGTCAGTTCCAAAACAAATGCTGTACTAGGAACAACTTTTTTTTTAAAGTTTTTATTGTATTCTTGAAAACACATACAACAAACATCTCAGGCTTCTTCTCTGCTCGTCATAACAGTGCAAGTTACACATATATCAAAATTATACAGTACAATACAACGTTATTGCTTACTTCCAACTTCCGGAGCACATGCATTTATACAGTCAGTGTGGACATCATATCTGGATTAGCTCTTAGATAGTCTGATAGGGGTGCCCAGTAATCTTTGGGCTTTGACTTTGTCGGGAGTTCTTCTTCGTATGTTTTCAGGGTGTCTCTACAATATACCATGTCCATTATCCATTGTTTGCTGCTAGGGGATGGTTTACCGCCCCAGTTCATTGATATCCTCCTCTTTGCCAATAATAGCGCTATAGCACAGAGTTTTCGCTTGCCAGAGCGCAGATGTTTCACAAGACCCAACAAACATACTCTTATTGAACATTCTAGTTTGGTCTCTAGTACACGGCCAAGTATTATAGTTATCTCCTCCCAGTAATCTCTAATCTTAGCGCATCGCCATGCTAAGTGCATAAAGTCGGCGTTTTCCTCCCCACATCTTCGACAGCGGGCATCCGTCCGGAGCCCATATTTGTGTAATTTAAGAGGAGTGTGATAGATTTGGTGTAAATATTAATAGTGAATTAAGCGTAGATTTCCATTAGGGGTGAGCATTTCTGTTAATGCACAGCAACTTTGCCAGTTCTCCTCACTGAGGGGCGACTCAAGTTGAGTATTCCATCTCTCCCGTGCCTTACCAGCGACATTAGCTATATCTTCTTGTAGTAGCCTGTATAGTTTTGTCACCATGTGGGTATTGTTTGAATTAGTAATGACCATTTGTAATGATGTCAACGTCGGTGGTTCATTGGGAAAGGTGGGATATAGATTTTTTATTGCTCCCCTTAGCCTGTGATATGCAAATTTGAATAGTAGTGTTTGGTTACTTATGTAGCTTAGATCATTATGGTCAATGAATTTGCCTTCTTTATAGAGGTCCCCCATCGTATTGATTCCGGCTTGCTGCAGCATATCCATGCTACCTCTATCTTGTGTCACAGATAAGGAAGGATGCTGCTGCGGGGGGCGTGGCTAGCCGCCTAAGATGGCGGACAGGGATTAGGGAGGCTCCGGACCCGGGGGGAAGAATCCTGCAACATCGTCGAGCTGCATGTAATATCCGAGTGTTTAATCGCAGCCACACTACTGCTATCTATTGGAGATGTAAAATCTGCCCGATCTCCCCGCCTCAACTACCGGCGTAGCCGCATGGCTCGCTCTCGATCGACGCTGCGGCGAAAGCAACATAGCCGACATGGGACTACCAGCACTGCTGTAGCGCGTCTCCCAACTCCTCCCGGAGGCGCTGCCCACGTGGCTACTGCGAAACACAATGTGATGGGCAAAGTGCGAACACCCTGCGGCCTATAAGACTGACTGAGGACACCCCCTGGTGAGTGCGGCGATCCGTGCGACTTACTCTCCCCTGTGTGTGGCCGCCTGGGTGCAGGAGCGACGAGCTATGTGATGTGGCCGAGCGACTATGTGCTACATGATTTCACCCGCTGTCTGGCCTGGTTGCATGCCGTGTGACGCCGCGTTGAAGGGCGGTCCGACCCAGCGTGTGGATCTGTAAGCTCCCGGCGGTGCGCGACTCAGAGACTGTGACCGCTGCAGCAGCCTGTCTGGGCCTGGTTTTCTAGGTGAGGATGCCACCACTTGTGGGACGGGATGAGTGACTATGTGATGCATCGGGCATAACCAGGAGGGCAGCAACCTGTAAACTCACAGGGCACACGACTCTGACACTGAGACACTGCTTGGGGCCTATGTGAGGTGTGGAGGCGGCCGGACTAGTGCGGGCCCCTGTACGCCGATACCCTGCTTGTACACATTGCGGGGGCTGTTGTTTTCTGGTGTCGTCTGGAAAGGGGGCAGCTCCCTGCGTAAATACCTGGCTGTTTTCCCTCTCCCGCCCCCTCATCGCTTCACTTTGGCGGTGCCGTGCGATGGGCCTCGCTCCGCGGCCTCGATGTGCCTGAAGGACAGCCCGTGAATTGTCTCGATGCCGCATGTACCCAGGCTGGCCTCTCGAGTCTCCCTCTCATTCCCAACCATCTGAGTAGTGCTGCTGTACGGACTTGCCCGGGAAGATAATTACTTGGGATGTGGCCTGCTTTTTCTTGGACTCACGCTGCGCTGGGATAACACCACCTCCCTCAGGAACCTGTATACACTCACACGGCTGTTTGTGCCTTTGTCTCCCTTGTGGATAAGTTGCATGACTGCGGCAGGTACTGACCTCCTGATTGTGCTTCCACTGTGCTGCCAGGACAAACATACACACTAACTATACTGGGCTACGAGCTGACACATTGGGGGACGCTACTGTCGCTTCTACAACGCAGTGGGGGGGCATCCCCTAGTCGCCGCACTACTCGCTTTACCATACACCCAACGAGTACCAGTAAGCGAAATGGGGAGACTTAAAGGGAAAATCCTGGACAATAATCCCGTTGCAGGGGGCCCAGCAGGTGACTCCGAAACTACCACCAGACCCTCATCACCAGGCTCCTCTTCCTCCAACTCCTCCGTGATCCTCCCTGATAAACTTGACCTGATCCTACAGGAAGTCAGGGACTCCCGTAAAGTAATAGAACAGCAGATTGGAACACTTACCACTGGCTTCACGCTCCTCCGGGCGGACCACGTGAAACTCTCTGATACAGTACACGCACATGGGAAAACTCTGAGCAGCGTTGAACCTCAAATCAAGGAACATGCAACACATATACAACAACTACAGCAGCAGGTCAGTGGACTGCAGGATAGGGTCGAAGACGCGGAGGGCAGAAACCGCCAGAACAATATACGAGTCATTGGCCTCCCGGAACGCTGTGAGGGTCCCAAAGCTGCCGACTTTATGGAATCCTGGTTTCGGGAATATGTGGCCCCAGAGGGCCTATCGCCCTACTTCTGCGTGGAGAGAGCCCACCTGATTCCTACTGGAGCGCCAAAAGCTGGAACGCCCCCGCGACCCTTAATAGTTAAGATACTGAACTACAGAGACCGGGATATGCTGCTGCAAAAAGCGAGAGAACAAACTCCGATCCAATTTGAGAACCATCGGATATCTCTTTATCCCGACTATACAGTAATGGTGCAACACCAGCGATCCTCCTTTCAAGCAGTAAAGAAAAAACTGTGTGCTGTTAAGCTTAAATATGCACTGCTGTTCCCGGCACGTTTAAAAATAATCCACGACCAGAAAATGTATTTTTTCGACAGCCCGGAGGACGCGGAGGAGTGGCTTGAAGTAATGAACCTTGACTCGAGTTCTGGTACATCGTCCCGATCCATGCGCCACAGCCCTACACGAACTCAAGGCCGCGGCTCTCGCTGCACCGCTAAGGGGCTGCACAAATCTGCTACCACTGGTCCTACACATGAAAAGGTGATGAACAGTAAGACTGAGGCACTGGCAATAGCCAACTCCTTTAGGGATGACAACCTCCAGATCGCGACTGACTCTTCGGAGGACAGCACCATTCAGTTGGATTCCGAACGTAGTATCACCCTGTTCCCCTCAGTGACACCTCAGACTGCTGATGATCTGATAGGATGACTGGAATGGTTTGCACTGCAACATTGACCACCAGAACACTGGGGGCATGCAACGTCCTACTACGAGGCTTCCAGGACTAAAAGTATCCTTTTTTTTTTTCCTTATATATCACTCTTCAATTGATCCATATCACGAAGTGCCAACAAAGTTAATTGTTATGTATGTGGTTTTCAAACTACACGCATTCTGTATACTATATATACTTGATGCCCACACTGTCTGACACACTGTGGAATGTTTTCATTTTTATGTATATTGGTCTCGACACTACCATACTCTTACTTTAGTATGTAACCCTAAAGGCGATTAGCTCTACTAAACGAGAATGCTCATATATCCCCCCCGGGTCCCGTTGAGCTTCTGGACCTATTGTATATACACAAGCAGCATGGAGGACGGTGGCGACGACCCCCCACAAAGCGAACGCACTGTTTTATGCTACTTGTATGTTTTTGTTTACTGTTTGGCCCAGCGCAGTTCAAAGGCTGAGCCGAGTATTCCTAGTTTGAAGGGGAGGGGGGACTCCTGGCCCGCGATAGGAAACAGGCTCCAAGTTAGGGGGAGCGCTACTTACACTACTGACACATGCCTAACTACTCCACCACATTAGGCTCTTATAACTTACTGACCTGGAATGTGCGGGGGCTCGGATCAGTGCATAAAAGACATCGGGTTCATGCACAACTTCTTAGGCGTAAAGCGCACATAGATTTTCTTCAAGAATCGCACCTCACTGACTCAGAAGCTCTGAAAGTTCGTAAGAAATGGAGGGGCCAAATATTCTCTACTAACTATTCGGCTTTTGCAAGAGGGGCATCCATATGGGTTAGGCACGGAGTCCCATTTACAGAACTGGACCGACGCACTGACGAACAGGGTAGATACATATTACTGAGGGGAACCCTCAACGGTCTACCTGTGGTTTTTGGTAGCATCTACGCCCCGAACTTTAACCAGGACAAGTTTTTTAATAAACTGGGCACTGCTCTGACTGGTTGGGATACGTTTCCCTGGATACTGGGAGGGGACTGTAACTCTGTCATGGACGTGGAGCTAGATCGGTCACACCCTCCTCTGCATGGGGCAGGCGCCCAAAAACAAGCTGAGGCTCTGAGAACCTGGACGACTGGGTGGGGACTGTGAGATGTATGGAGACTACTGCATCCTATGCACAGAGAATACTCCTTTTTCTCACCAGTACACCAACTTCATACTAGGATTGACAGATTTCTATGTTCCCCTAATATAGCTGCCCAAATCCACCATTCCACGTACCTAGCCAAGACCTTTTCCTACTATAGTGCCCTCTACAGCGAACCCGCACACATTGATGACATATTGGTAGACAGCTTCTTAGAAGGCTTAACATACCCACGGCTTACAATAGATGAACAGAAGGATCTCTCAGGCCCGTCACCAGACTTGAAATACGGGCAGCCATCAAAGGTCTATCATGTAACAAAGCTCCGGGCCTAGACGGCTTGCCAGTAGAATTTTTTGACTCTTATTCGGAAGCCCTTGTCCCTAAATTTGAAGAATTGTACAAGAAAGCTCTAGAAATAGGCCACCTACCGCATTCCACCATGCAGGCGTTGGTAATTTCACTCCTAAAACCGGGTCGAGACGACACAGACTTATCCAGCTACCGACCCATGTCTCTATTAGCGACAGAATACAAGATACTAAGCAAGGTCTTAGCTAACCGGCTCCTGCCCCATTTGAATACACTAATACACAAAGACCAATGCGGTTTTCTCCCAGCACGCAGCACGTCCCTAAATATCAGACGCCTACACCATATCATGATGGCTACCCCAGCGATATATGATAACGCAGGCTGCATAGCATTAGATCTGCGCCAAGCCTTCGACTCCATTACGTGGGGTTACATGTTCATGGCCTTGCGCCAGTTCGGTCTCCCTCCTGAATACCTTCAATGGGTGCGCTTATTATATACTGGCCCCACTGCAAGAGCCCGCACCGGCAGCCATATTTCTCGAGAATACACCGTACACAGAGGCACGCGTCAGTGCTGCCCCCTCTCTCCTATATTATTTGTCCTTACCATAGAGCCATTAGCGATAGCGTTGAGACAGGCTGCTGATCGTTTGGGTAACACAACACACCTAATATCAATCTATGCGGATGACATAATCATTTACCTACGAGACCTCACTACTCCGTCAGAACCCCTTCCTACCATCTTTTCTAAATTTGAACGTATCTCCGGACTTGCTATTAATGAAGGGAAATCGAATGCCTTCTACCTACATGATGGACCCCACCCAAATGTACTCAAGTTTGGTAAATATAACCTACCAGTGGCACATCATACATTCAAATACCTAGGAATCCATATATATAGATCACAATCAGATCAACTTGACGGCAATTTGACGAGGGCAATTACTGCAATACACTCGAGTGTGTCCTTTTGGACATCTCTGCCGCTATCGGTGATGGGGCGGGTTGCCATCTCCAAAATGGTGGTACTTCCCCGTCTATTATATTTTTTTGCAAACCTACCTCTACTAGTTCCTCACTCCACATTTCGCACACTCGACACATTAATGCTGGATCTTATCTGGGGGACTGGTCGCCGCAGGGTGAGCCTCAAAAAATTGCAGTTAGAACCACACAAGGGAGGACTAGGGGTACCCGATATTAGGGCCTACTATTATGCTTGTCAGCTTCAATGGTTATCATATTTGACGGCGGGCAGGAATTTGCAGGAAATAGGTTATACGGCCCAGGACTTAGAGCGAGGATTACTACACACTCTATTGTTACCAAAAGGAAAACTTCCCCCGATTGTGCCACCGCTACTTAAGACGGCACTCCACTGTTGGAAAAAGGCACTGCTTTATACATCAGGTGCGACCCCTTACGCTAGTAACATCCCACTATTGGGTCTACCAACCCCTGGTGGCAGGCTCACGAAGGCTCGGCTGCACGCCTGGTGGGAGGTTGGCGTGGACACGGTTGGGTCGCTGTTCGGTGATGGCACCCTCCTTGATCATGACGCTTTTGTACAAACCAGGGGTGTACCAGATAGACTTTACTTAACCTATGCTGCGGTATCTCACTGCGTAAAGAAGACGTGGGCTCCTCAGCGACAAGAGCCCCCGCCACATGAATTAGTCCGCACGCTATATTATATGGGGGAGGGTCGCCACCTTATAAAATGGCTGTACGTTGGTATTCGGGCGCAAGCCTCCGTCCCACTCACGGACCTGAGAACAAAATGGGCGGAAACAACTGATGGTGTACTATCCGATAAAGCATGGGCAAGCATTCTGGAGCACCCCAAGCGAGTGTCCCGCAACGCCAAATTTAAATTCATACAAAGCATGGTGTTGCACAGAACATATTTAACCCCGCGGCGATTACATCGCATGTTCCCGGACGCCCAACACTGCTGTCCACGTTGCAGATCTGAGGAGGCGGGCTTCGTTCACATGCTATGGGCTTGCCCTCACCTTCGTGACTACTGGGTTGGGGTTCGTAATGCACTTGGGGAGATTACACATGTACAGGTTGAGGACAACATAACTGAGTGTCTACTAGGTCTCCGCAAGCGCACAAGCACCCTAAAAGTTCAACTTCGCTTCCTAGACCTTGCCCTTATACTAACTACACGCGCTATCACCATGAGATGGAAGTCCGCAAGATGCCCCTCTCTATCTGCATGGCAAGATGAGGTGGTACGCTGGAGTAGTGCAGAAAGCGCGGCAATTAGGCGCGAGGAGGCACGTGGATTACGGAAACACCCCATTGCCATGGAATGGGATATCATGCTGGAGGGGTTCAAAACACTAGACCTTTTCCCACACCAAGCCAATTCTACCTCGCAGTGAAACCCATGTTATGTTGTTCTAGGTTTACTAACTGTCAAACGACTACACAGCGTAAACACCCGCACTTCAGCAGTGAGCCTTAATACGTGATTTCTACACTAGTAGTTAGACGCGAGAGGCACATGGAACCGACGGGCCAGGAGGTGGGTGGGGGGAGGGGTTATTAAAATGGGATTGTTTGGTTCTATGTTGATTATCTACTCAAATGATGTTCTCCATCTTGTATCTATCCATATTATCATAACAACAATGATGCTATTATTTCCTTCCTGATTATGTACGCATACACTCAGAAATGCGAATAGATAACATATGGAAACAGTATGGAAACAGAAAATACCACAATGTAATGGATATGATAGCCTGGAGATATTCTGTGGTGATCAATAAAGTTTGGTAAAAAAAAAAAAAAGGAAGGATGCTCCTGCATTGGCATTGCCGGCGCATATAGCGGCAGCTTATGTGCTAATCTCCCCATGCTTTGCCGTGCTAAATTTGTGGTTTGGATGGTGTTTATTTCATTTTTGGCTATATGCGTGCGCTGGTGTGGCAATATGCATTTAAGTGGGATGGGGTGTGCGTCCCCATCTTCTACATGTGGCATATATTGTATTGGGTGGAACCAGTAGTGCGCGTATTGCGCTTGTGCGCACTGGTAGTATAGTAAGAGGTCTGGTACTGTGAATCCCCCTTTTGCGTATGGCAGCGTTAATGTTCGTAAGTCAATACGCGCTTGTTTTCCTGCCCATATGAGCCTCGTTACATTTGTGGTTAGTCTCTTGAAAACTGGCGCTGGTGGTGGTATTGGAATGTTGTTAAATAAATAGAGGAATTTGGGGAGGGCAACCATTTTAATGATAGCCATTCTGTCTGCTAGAGTTAAGGGTAGTTGGATCCATCGTTCAACTTGCGCTTCTAGTTTAACTATCGCTGTCCCATAGTTTGCTTTTATGACCGTCTCTGGATCCCTGTGGTACCATATTCCTAGATATTTGACTGGATCTACTTGCCACTCAAGGGGAAATTCCACAGAATGTGGTTGAGTGATTTCCGTTAACGGGAGTATCGTGGATTTGCTCCAGTTGATTTGGAGGCCCGATTGTCTCCCAAATTTGATATATTCCCGTAGTAGGGGAGATAAGTTGACTCGGGGTTCCCGCACATATAGTACCATGTCGTCCGCATATAGTGAGATGCTTATGGGGCGCTGGACAAATTTCAGTGCTGTGGCTGCATGTTGTTGTCTAATTTTACACGCTAGCAGCTCTAGCGCAATGGCAAACAGTAAGGGTGACAGCGGACATCCCTGTCTTGTTCCACGCTGTATTTGTATCGTGCCAGATATGTGTTTGTTTACTTTTATGCGCGACACGGGCTTGGTATATAAGATCTTGATCCATTGCAGCAGGCTGTTGGGCATACCCATTTTTTCCAATACTGTGAATATATATACCCATTCAACAGAGTCAAACGCTTTGGCAGCGTCCAGTAGAATTGCCGCCACCTCTAGCTCTGGATTAAGTTGATGGGATAGTGCGAATATGGTGCGTATGTTATGTGCCATGGATCTATTGGGTATGAAGCCTGACTGGTCTGGCAAGATGATATTCTGCATAAGTGGCTGTAGTCGCTTGGCTATAATTTTGGCTAAGATTTTTGTGTCTGTATTAATTAAGGATAGGGGCCTATATGATTCGCAAGCCTCCGGATCTTTGTCGGGCTTTGAAAGAGCTATTATTAATGCTTCCCGTAGTGTTGGTGGGAGCGTTTGTTTACTGTGGGCATCTCCATACATTTCAACTAGATATGGGCTCAGGAGTTCTGCGTATTCTTTATAGAATTCCCCAGTGAACCTGTTAGGTCCAGGGGCTTTTCCATTGGGTAATGTTTTGATGGCGTCTTTAACATCTTCTATCGTGATTGGCTGTGCTAAATATTCTCTCTGGTTATCCGAAAGCCACGCCAGTGCTATGTCCTCTAAATAGTCTAGGACTTCTTGTGACGTTGCTGTGAGTCGTGCAGCATAAAGATCGCTATATGTTGCCATGAAAGCCTCTAATATGCCTGCGGTGTCATAATATGTGGTGCTGTGTGTATCTTTAATTTTTATGACCGTGTGCGTTTTGCGCTCACTGCATATTTTTTGTGCCAGTACTCGACCTGATCTGCCACCCTCTGCATATGTTCGAGCTGTCTGCCTCTTTGTGATATATTTAAGCTCGCTTTCAGCGAATTCTTGGTATTAATTTAGTGTGTCCCTAATGCTTCCAAGTGTAGTAGCTTTTTGTGTTCGTTCATATTCCTCTTCTAATTTTTTGAGAGAGTTCTCACACCTAGCTAATTGGGCGCGTATATCACGCAGTATTCCTGCATTTGTACTTATGCAGATCCCACGTAGAGTCGCTTTAAATGCTTCCCAAAGTAAGTTAGCGTCGTCTACAGAATTTTTGTTCAGTTGGAAATAGTCTTCTATTGCGTCTCTAATTGGGGTGTTGTAAAGTGGGTCCAATAGTGCTTTGGCATTGAATCTCCATATATAAGGTGGGGGTATGTAATTTGGGAGTTCCAGGGAAAGTAGTACTGGCTTATGATCCGATAATGTCTTTGGGAGATGCTGTATATCCCGCGCCCATGTGCTAGCCACTTTCGTTGTCAGCCAGTAATCAATGCGCAACCAGCTGTTATGCACTGTAGATGTGTGTGTGCTTTTCAAAAGTTGTAGATTACGCAATCTCCATACATCTACCTTGTTGAATTCGGACATGCCATCCCTTACTACTTTGACTGCTCGTCTGTGAGGCTCTATTGTTGTGCCCGATCTGTCCTGATCGTTATTGAGTGAAATATTGAGATCCCCACCCCACAGTATTTCCATATCTGGCAATTCTCTCAATTTTCTCCATATATTCATGAAGAAGTCAGGGTCGTCTATGTTTGGGCCATAAACGTTAACTAGCCCCACATGAGTGCCCCGGAGGTGCCCAGTTACAATGATATACCTTCCTTGCTCATCTGTAATTGTGTGATTTATGGTAAATTGCATCCCCTTTTTGATAAGTATTAGAACGTCCCTAGAGTAGGACGAATAGGACAATGTTATTATGGTTTCCGCCCATTTTCCACCCAGGTTGCATGTACTGGTTTTTGCCAGGTGCGTCTCTTGCAGCAAGGCTATTTCGACATGGTGTCTGTCTAAATATGTTAACACCTGTCGTATTTTCCTGGGGTTATTTAGGCCCCGGACATTCCAGGTTAATAAACAAATCTGTGATGCACGCTTTCTGCTATCCATGCATGGACCTATGGCTTATTTGTACATATTGTTTCCCGCACTCTTGTGTATGTACATCTTGCGGCATATGCCTAATGCTCCAGTATAGTGTATATCTCTCAATTTCGTACAGCATTGCATCCCAATCTGCCAAAGACATACCAAAATAAACAGCATAAGCAACAGTTCAACTGTGTTGGGGAGTACCCTCGGGGGGGGGGGCCGCTTGATGCCCGTACTGTCATCCGCAGAGCGGATGTGGCCGGAATGATCGCATTTTAGATGACTTATATTCTATGCAATGTCTTGTAGCACTTTAACACAGCCAGGGCATAGTGCTATCACGTCGCCCCTGGCAGCCTTACTTATCTGATGCCGTTCTACCCTGCAGTATAAGGTTCTATGCCCTAACTCATATGCATTGGGGTTCGTGGCTGGACACACCTAGATATACACAACTGCATTAATGGTTGTGACCTTTATCTACTCAGCATTTCGTAAAGCCTAAAACATGGTTCTGTGCAGTCTTTGCACCATGCTTCATGCAATGGCCTAATGTCCATGTAACATAGTTACTACAGCCCATGTACTTTTGCAGGGTTATTCAACATATCTTGTTTACCCCTGTCGAGAATAACAGCATTCTGCCACTAGGGATATACTTATAGTAATGGTGTCTTACATTTTAGTGCTCGTAGTTCGTTAACATACCCATTGTCTTATTCTGAGTGTGTAGGAGACAGTGTACGTTCTGTATTTTTTCTTTTGGCGGTCGCTTGCTTCATAAAATCCTGTGCTGCATTCGGTGTTGTCAGTATTTTCGTTTGTCCGTCATATGTAATCCGTAATCTTGCGGGATATAGCATTGCATGCATTATGCCCATGTCTCGCAGTTTTTTCTTCATAGGCGCTGCCTGAACTGCTAACGTGAAATCAGGATAGAAGGACAGGTTGTTTCCGTGATAGTTGATCTGCTGTCTCTCTCGTGCTAGGCGCAGTATCGCATCCCTGTCCCTGTAGTTCAGGATTCGGAAGATGATTGGCCGCGGCGGGGTACCTGGCGGCGGTTTTGGCGCAAGCGATCTATGCGCCCGTTCGACAATGAGCATGGGAGAAAATTTGTCTGCTCCGAACACCTCTCGCAGCATATCTTCGACATAGGTTTCTAGTCTCCCCGTGTTTGTGCTTTCCGGAATACCCATGAGTCTTATATTATTTCGGCGAGATCTCGCTTCTAAATCTTGGCTCTTGTTTTTAATTACTTCGAGTAGCTTTTCCATGTCATTGCATTTTTTGGCTGTGGCGCTTGATTCGTTTTCGACTGCTGATATCCGCAGCTTCGCGGCATCCAAACACTCTCCCTGTTTGTCTAGTTTGGCTGCCATATTGTCAACTCTAAGTGTGAGGGTATCGATTTTCCCATCAATTCCTTGTAGGCTTTGCTGAATCGCATTCAGTGCAGCTTCCATATTTGAGTCTCTGACTTGTTCCGTGTCTAGTTCAGTATCAGAGTGCGCGATGGTCGACCTAGGTGTGCGGCGGGCCTCAAACGACAATTTCAGTTGTTGTTTGTCGGTTTTGCCCATTATTGTACTTGTGTGCTTCTCAAAATGTGATGAATTATTTCACCTGCGCAGTTTTTTGTTGTACAGTATAATGTTCCCGGCAGTGCTCGGTTGCGTCCGGTTTACAGTGGCAGTGCATGCAGGTAGTGCATATCCTTAAATATTAGAGACAGTTCTCACATGCAGATCGGAGGGTTTTGCTTTATACAGCGACAGAGCTGCCGTATTTCAGGTATGGGAGTGCTTAGAGCAATAGTTCGATAGCCGTTATGGTTGTTTTTCTTTCTTTTTTTTTTTTTGCAGTCTGACCCTCACCGCCGTTTGTGCTCGTTTTTTCTGCCTGAGCTATTGTCTACAAGATGGTGTCCAGTTCGGTGCTCCCTTGGGGATATGGTTCTTGTGGACAGGGAGCGCGCTACAAGTATTTAAGGCTAATGGGTAACGCAGTGGTGGTAGTGCATCTACTCCGCTCGTGGCGTACCCTCTGGGCACCGCACGCTCGCTGCCAGTACTTAGTGCGCCCTTCGCCGCTATTTTCCTTACCGCCCTTGTTCGCAGCTCTTGCCGTCCGCCATATGTTGTCTCTGCATTTTTGATATCAGCGTTTCCCCGCCGGTGTCACTCTTTGTCATGGTTCTCTGCAGAAGCGTTCTTACGTTGCAGTCCGCGGCGTCTCGGGGATCCGAGTTCCGCACTGCACCGCCATTTTCCTCCACTGCTTGTGTTGCAAGCCGCCGTGTTTACTATCTGGCACCACGGTATGTGTGCTGGCAGTTATCCCCACGGCCCGGTACAGTGCAGCTGGGATGAACGTTATTTCTGTGAGCACAGCGCACGTCTCAGGCGATTACTTGGATGCGCTAGCAACATAGGTTAGTTCGCCGTACCAGTTTATGCCGCGTACCGTGCCGCCATTTTGTCTCCGGTCCTGGATACGGAGCATGCTGCTGTCAAACCGGATTTCTTGCTTATATTCTCGTCAATATTGTCTTCCGACTTCATTTACTTGCAGCACTTATATTCCGACGTTTGATGTTGTGCTTTAATCATATCCATGTTTGCCATTTACGCTACTGATCGGCGGATAATTGTTCCGGCCAGCGGAGCTGCACTATCGTGCGGCCATCTTGTTGCGCGCCCTCTAGCGCCCCCTCCTAGGGACAACTTTTAACTGGTTCAAACCCTTGACACTCACCGAAACTACATTGAGAAATGAAGTTGATATCAGTACAGGACTGGGTACTATACACAGTGCTTACTCTATGGAGAGAGTTTACTCTTATGCCACAGTGTTTGCAAACAGTGAAACTCTTATGAGAAATACACTACAGAGTATTAAAGAATCTACTATGAACAGTGTACATTTTATGCCACAGTTGGCAAAAAGACACTATTTGCTAAAAATATCCACTGTCTAAAGTTGCTATAGATCCTACTACCTGTACCCTTCACACTGTGGTGAAAACTTTGCAGATAGCCCATCTCCTGAAGCAAAACATGTACATAGGTTAGTACCTGGTGCACACAGTCTTCTGTCTTAAGTATAAATTGTCATGCTGACACAATTGTCTCTAATAACTCAAGGCTCCTTACAAAAGATAGTATCTACTATATAGAATCTTTCTCCTGTTGAAAAGTTCTTTGCAGAACCAAAAAACTTGTGTGGAACCTAATGAACACAAGACAGTTGTTACCTGCACACAGAGTTACTCTTCAATACAAAGATTTATAATGTGTTTAATACCTCTACACACCTGTGATGCATTAGGAGCACGTGTGTTTTGTAAACACACCCATAATCTGGACCCAAGCTGTACAAAATTAGGTGGAAAAGTGATATGTTAGTTACTTGCCACTATGTAAACTATAAAACAAATTAATGCACTCGTTGGATGATGTAATCAGTGATGTCATCAATGATGAAATTTCAGGTCATCAGTGATGTCATAAATGATGTCATAGAACATGTCATGAGTGACGTCATATGTGAGGTCATAAGCAGTAAATGGAGGGGACGGGGCACAAGTTATAGTTAGTGCTGCTAACTATAACTGGTGAAGTTCTGTGTTGTTTTTAGTTCAAAACATCACTGTTGTCTTTGACAAATTCTCCCAACTATAAGGTTACTTTAACCTTTGTTTTTTTCTAGTGAATTTCTAGTTTTTAAAAAAAATGTAAAGTAATACTTAATTACCATACGTAAAAGCAACCCCAGCTCCATACGGCCAACTCCACGCTGGCTGTGCGCAGTGGGGGTTGGCCATGGGGCCTGGCCCTGGGGACCACATCCCCCAGGGCCATTTGTTTTTTTATTAAAGGGGAGGGGTGCTGCACAGCCCCTCCTCCCGAAGCCTTGTTAGCCCCTGAGAACCCAACCCCCAGGGCCATTTCCAAAAAATAAAGGGGTGGGGGATGCACTCGCAGTTAAAAGGTGGGTGCCGTGGTGCTTACCCAAGGCAGCCACCATTGTCTCGTTGGGGACCGCAGGGGAAGCCCCAAGGCCCCTGTAGTCCCAGCTGGCTCCACGCATACAGCGGGAGCTGTCATTGCTCCTGCCCGCAGGGAGCAGCTCCTAATGCTGCTCCCTTCGGGCGGTGGCAGTATTTTGATCTGTTTCCCTGCCCTCATCACTGAGGGTGGGGAAACAGATCAAAAGTCCGCTTCAAGTGGGCGGGAGCATTTTTGAAGCTCCCACCCGCTGGGAGTGGACTTGTTTGCTCCCGCTTGGCAGGAGTTTTGAAAATGCTCTTGCTAAGCGAGAGCAAACACAGGTTTCCCTGCCTGCACCGCTGATGACAGGGAAACGGCTAAGTCCCAGGGGTGGGCTCCCTGGGTCATAGGTTGCGAGCTAGCCCCGGGGGATTGGGTTCGCCAGGGTCATTAACAGCTCAGGGAGTAGGGCCGCGTGGCCCCCCTCCCTTAAAGTAATCAGCCCCATATAAAGAAATTTTGGCCTGGTGATGGGCTCCCCGGGGCCTCTGCAGGCTCGGGTAGGAGGGGCTATGCAGCCGCCCTCCCATTTATAAACATAGTCCTGGGGTTTGGCTCCCCAGGGTTAATTGTTATGAAGTGCGGCCGGACGCCGTTTTTCTTTTTTCCCGATCCCGCAAGAGTCTTGGTAGATCACTGCATTTTTTTTGGGCCCGGGGGGGGGGAACCCTCTGGGTTTTCCCTATTGGGTCTAGGGGGTCAGGGTATCCCTACCCTGCCCCCTTATGTTAATTTCTTTAAACTTTAGAACAGAGGACTAAGTCCCCAAGTCCTGTAATTGCTGCCAGCAACATTTTTTTCATGTTGCTGCAGCCAGTCGGAGATGTCGTGGGAGCGAGATGGCCCAATGGAAATAAAGTTCTTTGGGCTAATCAGAACGCTCTATTTTTAAAGTGACGCTCCCACAAGAGTCTTTCGAGACTCTTGCGGACCCAACTACCTAAATATAGAATTAATGTTTTTCTTGAGATTTCTCAAACTACTGAATGGATTTACCACCAAATCACAAAAAGCACAATCTGCGGACCAAGATCTAGCTTCCTGCCAAATTTGGTGTAATTCCGTTCAGCAGTTTTTGCTGTGGAACGTCTTAAAGAAGTCTATAGAAAATGCTTGGGAATTTTGCTTTTTTGGACTCCCCCTTTTTTCTCAGCCCCCGCTCGACGGATCACCCTGAAACTTTCAAGGAAGGAGCTGAGGCACAGAAACCTTTTTTTTTAGGGAAAACTTTGTGAAGATTCGGCAATCGGGGCCAAAGTTATTAGAAAGACAAAAACTCTTTCTCAATGAAAAAGCAGACCTAACTGTAACTACCTAGTGGGAAGTTATATATATATATATATATATATATATATATATATATATATATATATACTCGCATTTGCAAGGCTACATTAGACAACATTATCTGTAGCAGGACTTCCTTCCCACTCTGTCTACCCTCTGCTGCAAGCATGCAGCAAACCTCCTCCCGCGCTGCCCTAAAAGAAACAGATAATAACTTGTTACTTTAGAGGTGTCTGTTGAAAGGAGAGAATAGTTTAAATTCTGCAAAGTAGATTGACTTGACCTTTGTCCCAAAAACCGAGACATGTATTGAAAATTAAGAAAAGATTCTGGGCGCCCGGACAGTCCTCCAAAAACCAGGGCTGTTTGGGGAAATTAGACGTGTGGTCACCCTACAAGGCCATAACCTGGTCCCCTGGTGCAAGCACCTTCTCCCCAACTCTACATGGCAGTAAGGGCTAGGGACAGTCATAGAAGCTTCCACCCATAACCTTCTTGATCACTCGAGGTCCACTGCCCATGCTCTGGTTAAAAAATAATGAGGCAAATCCAGAATTCGTCTGATTTTTGGAATGTCTGATGCCAAGTGTCCACCTTCCTTGTGGCCATCTATGAGTTTTTTTTTGCAGAGTTTTATATAGCGCGAACTTGACCCGAATCGGGTATCAGAGCGCTTTACGTAGCACCAGTTACGTTACATTAGGACACACATTCATTTTTTTGTTAGGCACGGGGAGATTAAGTGATTTGCCCAGAATCACAGGATGTTCAGCGTCATTGCCGAGACTCGAACCCAGTTCCCCAGGTTTGAGGTCGGACGCCCTAGCCATTAGGCCAACTCCTCTCCCTTGTAAAATATGACAAGATCCAAAGGAAAAAAAAAAAACATCCATTTCACCCCTCCTCCATACTATGCAGCAACACTTAACATTAGGGGTGGTTGGGCAGATGAAAATGACATCATGACATGATTCTGATGAGGCAACTGCAGGGTGTCTAGAACCTTAACAAATTCCAAGGGTTTCCTCCCTTAAATAGGGCTCATCAGCCACCGTGCAAAGGCCCACCCTCCAACCAGACAGGGTGGGAATTGGACTTCAGGGGCTCTTGTGGCACCCCTGGCTCCCGCCTTAAATTCATAATTACCATTGCCGCTTTCATTGCCCATCCTTTCCCGACCAAAGTTGGGCCAATACCTATCCACCGGGGTCCCCCATGCAGGGGTCCCCTCTGGTTCAATTACACAACTTTGGGGATGCACAAAATTCAGACATCACAGATCTGAATTACCAAGGATTGAAAGGCTTATGTTTTCTGCTATTTTTATTTTGATTCATTTTCTTTGTATTAGGTTATTCTGTGCATATTTTGTTGATTTTTTTTGATTGTTTCGCTATATCTTATTTTGTTAGATTTGTAATGTTATGTTGGTTGTATGACTTATGTTTGAACATTATATGGTATTTCTTACTATTTAACGTTATTTGTGCTTGTTTCGCTTTGTTTCTAGGTTTTGCTTTATCTTTCTTTATGTTCCTTGTGTTTTATTCTTGTTTTATTGTTGTATCATGTTTTTTTGCTTCATTGTTACGTTTTGCATATTTTATGCAGTGTTAGTGTGTTGATATTTTGTAGTGTGCTAGAAACAATACTCTTTCAAAATACCAGCAATATGTTCTTTTGTGGATTATTTATGGTTTTGTGTGTTATGGTATGTTTTGTGTTACATTTTTTCACGTGTTAAGTTACGCTCTAAAGTGTTGTATTTTGCCATGCTGCTAATTTTTTGCGTTTAATAGTTTTTGAGCCAAGACCAACATAGGTATTCGAATAAAGACCATCGGAATGTTATCACGCAGATGATTATACGGTTTTGCTGCTGTTCTTAAGATGGTAAAAAAGAAAAAGTGCAGGCCCAAAGTTTTTCTAAGGAGCCCGCTTCCAGCGCTACTGAATGCTGTATGTGCTAAATATCATAGCTGCCTAGTTGTTGTTCCACCTCTGCTCTTTCACCACCCTAAACTGCCTGTTTTTTTTTTTTTTAAATACATCCTACTGTTGCTGGCTCTTTTTAGGTCTTGCTACAGACTGCTTTACTTAAGATGACCTCCTGTTACCAGTACAGTCTATACATAGTTGAAGTAATCCACCAGAGTGGGCATTGGGAAAGGCGACTGGAATTATGAGATTCTACAGCCATGGCTTTGTTTTTTGCATAATTACGGAAGGGTTTTCCGCTTTTGCCACATGATCCATCATCTGTTGCATAATCTGCAGATTTTAACCCCAAAGAATATTTCTAGCTCAAACGGATCAAAAGTTAATGAAAACGTGGTGATGTGTGTTCTCGCATGTTGGAAGACTGTTCACAAAGGTTAACTGGTCATCTTTCAGTTACTTTATTTATGTTTTTGATTGTTAAACTGGAATTAACGAGGTGAAATCTTTCCCAAACAGTATTACCATTTGTAATAATAAAAAAGAGTAGATACTATCAAAGAAATTGCTGCATTATGCCGCATAATAATGTGTTTCTTGCTGCATAATTTAGTCAAACCTGCCACATAATTCCAGTGGGCCCTGGCTTTGGCTCACCCTCTTTAGGTATTGGTTGTCCTGCCACTTTCAAGGTTTGTCAGGCTGCCCATCCAGCCATTGGCGTTTTGTCGAAAGTCATGTTATTCCTTTAGGCTTTGGGAGTCGCCTGTTCCAGCTCTGGTTGTTATGTTATGTTATTGAGTTTTATAACGCGCGCAGCTACTCCTGGGAGTGTCCCGGCGCGAGCCTGTGAGGTGCAGGTAGAGGAAGTGATTAAAACAGAAAAGTTTTGAGCTGTTTCTTAAACTGCCCCAGATCCCGGATGCTACGCAGAGAAAAGGGCAGAGAATTCCAGGCCGTGGCTGCCCTAACGGCCAGGGACCTGCCCCCCATTCTTTGTAGGCGCACACGGGGGATCTGTGCAAGCAGCTGAGATGCCGACCTCAAGTGTCTGGCAGGTGTGTAAAAAGCAAAACGCTTCCTGAGGTATTCAGGCCCACCAGCATGCAGAGCACGATGCGCTATGACCAAGGCTTTGAACTTAACACGTTTCGCGACAGGTAGCCAGTGCAGCATTCGCAGATGTTGCTTGACACTCTTTCTAATGGGAATGTTGAACACAAGCCTAGCTGCCGCATTCTGGACCACCTGCAGTTTTCTGAGAGTGTAATCAGGAAGGCCCATATACAAACCATTGGCATAGTCGACGCGAGAAAGGATCAGTGCCCGGGTCACTGTTTCCTTCGCTGTCCTCGGAAGCAGTGGAAGGAATTTCTTAAGGGACTTTAGTACCCCAAAGCAGCTCCCGGCCAATTTTTTTATTTGAGTCGAGAAGGACAACTGCTCATCGAACCAAACACCCAGATTTTTTACTGGAAGGCCAGAGGATGATGGCATAGGATAGTCAGGCGGCCAGAGAAATTCTCTGAACCGGGGGGGGAACTTTCCGTAGAGAAGGATTTCTGACTTATCCTCATTACATTTGAGCTGAGCAGCACAAAGCCATTGAAAAGCAGCTGTCAAACACTCTTTCGCCTTCACAGTAGAGAACTCGATTTACCCCAGGTGAACAAAAGTTGAGTATCATCGGCGTAAGCAACGATCTTGGCACCCTGCTCTTCTGCCAACTGGACCAGAGGGGTGACGTAGATATTAAAGAGCAGGGGGCTCAGAGAGGACCCCTGCGGCACTCCAGTGGTCACAGATTGAGGCGGGGACGAAAAGGCGGGAGCCAGACCTGTTGCGAGCGTCCCTCCAGGAAGGATTTCAGCCACCTCCAAGCCAGCCCAGAGATACCTATGTCCGCCAGCCGGGCCAGAAGCAGCGAATGGGGAACAGTATCAAATGCCGCCGACAGGTCCAGCATTACGAGGGCCGCACTTCCACCAGAGTCCAAACAGTCTCGAATAGCCTCAGAGATTTCGACTAAGGCGGACTCAGTGCTGTAGGCAGCTCTAAAACCAGATTGCGCCAGATGGAGTAGGCTAGCATCTTCCACAAAATCAGTGAGCTGTTTGTTAACTGGCTTTGGGACTCGCCTGTTCCAGCTCTGGTTGTGGCTGTTGCAGAGCAGCAGGCCCCCTCTCTGTCCCATATGCACCCCCCACCAAATATGGACAGTTGCATGCTTTCACCAGAGGGGAAGTGGAGGCCCTTCTGAGCAGCAGGCTCTGCCCCTGGCAGAGGTCCGTGCCCACCTTAAGAAACCATGGCATTAACGTGCACTGGTATGAAACCAGGCCTTGATACAGGGGCCCTTTAGGCAACACTCGCTATTTTGTTAGTCAGCTTTGTTACCCGAGATTGCGGCCCCCTTTCTCTTTCTGGCTGGCATGACTGTGTGAGTGTCTGCTTCTCTCTTTGCTCACAAGCCTTCCAGGAGGTTCAATATGTGTTGTCTGAACACCTTGACTGCAGAGAACCTGTACCTTAAACCACAGCTGCACATGTTTCGAACATTGCCGGGCAGAGCATTGGTACATGAAGAGCATGTCTTGCTAGCAGAGGTTTAGCAATACTTAATGAGAGCAAAACGAAAGTAAAAAAAACTTTAAACACAGGCAAAACGGCGAGATGTTTGGTAAAATGTTCCTTTCATTATATCTAAAAACACTTAAGGTCCTCTTTTTGGTATAGAAAACACTGTTTTGTACACTTTCCTTTGGATCTTATTTAGTATAGATATTTCCGAATATGTGATCTTTTTTCGCATGCGTTTACCACTCATGCCATAACGCGGTCGTTACAACGACCGCGTTGTTATTTCGCATATCGTTACAACGCAAGTCGTAACAACGACTTGCGTTAGGGGGCGCTGGATGTTGGAATAGTATAAATTACTATTCCAACTTCAGTCTTTGCGGACACTAGGGAAGGTGTTGGATTTTTAATCCAACACCTTCTGCCCCCCCCAACGCAAGTCGTTGTTCGCACTTGCGTTGTAACGGTATGCGAAATAACAACGCGGTCGTTGTAACGACTGCGTTGTTATTGCATGCGTTGTTACGCATGCGTGGTAAACGCTGTTTACCGATATTTCCGTGCATGATTTCCATGCCATAGGCCACTGTTGGCATTAACTGTGCTGATGTCACAGTGAGTAAATGGCTGAATGACGTGCAGTTCAATTTCTTTTTCAGTGTTTTGAGTCCAAAGGTTAACAGCTGTGCTTTTGCCTGATTGGTTTCAACGTGATACTTAAAGGTTGTGTGATGCTCCAAGCTGATGCCTAAATATTTATATGTGGTAGCGGCCTCAACCTTCTTGCCTTCTATAAACCAGGTAAATATCTTGAATTTGATTTTGACCACTTTCGTTTTGTTTGAGTTTACCTCTAGCTCTTGAACTTCCAAGTAGTTTTTTTAGAGCGTTCATGCTTCGTTGCAGGACTATTGGGGTTTGACTCAAGACAACAATGTCATCCACGTACTGCAGGCAACCTCTCTTCTCTGGCGCCAAGATTTGAGAGTGGGTTTTGTCTTGTGGGATAGCACCTACAAGGTCTGCTAGATATAGATTAAACAGGCTTAGGGCACGCACGCAGCTCTGTTTAAGGCTATTCTTTGTGACGATTATATTCTTAACTTGGCTACCATCTCCTATTTTGACCTGTGCCCAGGTTTCTGTGTGAAGCGCTACAATTGCCCTCAGAAAGTCTCTTGGGATGCCTCTATTTCTCCAGATTTACCCTGAGAAGATCTTGAAGGACCCGATCAAAGGGAGACTTGAGGTCTACAAAACATGCAAACAGCCAAGTTTTCCTTTGCTTTGCCTTGTCTACTAGGATGCTTGATGCTGTCAAATTCGTGAGTATCCCCATGCCCAGGGCCGGACGGGCCGTAGTGGGCAACGGGCATTTCCCTGGTGGGCTGGTGGGGTGGGGGCCGGTTTTGTACCCGTGGGGGCCGGTTTTGCAGCAGTGCTGCAATATCAGCCCCCTGTAACAACAGTGGGAGCGGTGCTTCTCACTAGCACCCTCCCCCGCTTCCGGGGCCGGTCGAGCAGCAGTCTGCCAGGGCTGGTTGCTGTTCCCAGTCCGGCCATGCTGGTCAGTCAGAAGCTTTTGTCGGGTCCTGGGCAAAATCTAGTTAGAGGCACTGACCAATAGAACCTTGTTTCAATCTCGGCTTCCCAACTTGACCCAACAGTGTTACCCTGGGCAATTGCATTTTCATCGCTGTGACTCCTTTTCCGTGGTCATCACATTTGAGAACACCCGGAAATAGCTCATATATCAGGATGCGCACTGTAGAAAAGCATTGGTTATACTGTGTAATAGACCATAATGTAGCTCCACCCACCACAACAGTAAGGGCTTTTATAGGAGCACAAGGATACTGTCTTGCCTCCTCAGTCACTGATGAAATCGTCAGGGCAGAATGGGGGTGGTTGGATTCTGTGCCCCTCGGTTGATGTAAAATTGTATTCCTTCCATTTTTGTGAAATGTCCCGTTTTTAGGTCGAGCCTAGAGCAGCGCATGCGCTGCTTGCGAGACTTTTAGTAAGGGGGTTTGGAAAGCTGACCAGACGCTCGTGCGTCATGGCCTTTTTCCTGCGGTTACGCGCGCAGGGCCGACATCTGTTCCCCATTATCGTGCCCAGACGCATTTTTATGGTTAAATCATGTTTATTGATGGAAGAGAGGATAGTGTCACACAATTGGCTGCCCACATCCGTGGGCCGGTAGAGCGCATAGTGATTGAACATACACAGCGTTTCCGCCACAACCCGGAGGTCGGCCGCGTGAGATTGTAACGTGTGATTATGAAATTTTATGTCTTCCATTTTTATCCCCCATATATGACCACCACAAATAAAAGAAAAATAGAAAAAACCTAAAACTACCCCAACGCCCCCCTCCCTCCCCGAACCGATGTGCCAAGTTAGAGTTCTGGGTGGTGTCCCCTCCAGGGACTACGGCCCTTCCGTGTGGACCCTGAGTAGAGAAAGCAAGACCAGCATATTTCTCCTCCCTCATCCTCCCTTCTAGGTTCCCTAGTCCGTGTATATCAGCCTGTCTCTGGGACCTCCCTTGTAGATGGAGCTCGATGCCTTTCCCGTGGGGGTCTGCAACCTCCTCTGTGCTATCCGTGAGTCGGAGAATACGTAAGTATCTGGGGCATGTAAGCTCGGTCAGTTCTGTCGACAGTAGGGACAGTAGGGGTGTCCATAAGGTGCGGAAGGTAGCGGAAGAACCCGTGAGGGTAGCTTGGATTCGTTCCATTCCGGCTATATACCATAATTTGTGCAACCATCCTGTATGTGTCGGTCTGGACTGTTTGCCCCAAAGCGATAAGATGTGTTGCGCTGCTGCCCCCATCGCTAGCCCCATTTGCTTCCCCCGGATCGATTTCAGGGGGTATGTGAGTGCATTAGGTAGTCCCAATAGCGTGTATGCCGGGAAACGAGGTATCTCTGTCTCGAAGTGTTTATCAATGTCATCTAAGACTGCCCGCCAGTAGTCCGTTAATTCTGGGCAATCCCATAGGACGTGTGTCAGGGTTCCCTCCGCGTCACAGCCCCGCCAGCATGTCGGACTTCTGTCTGGGTTCCCCCTATGCAGTCGCGCTGGTGTTAAATACCAGTATGTAGTGACCTTAACCGCAGCCTCCCTACTGGCTGTGTTACGTGCCGTGTGGTTGGCTCTAAAGGATATATCCGTCCATTCTTTCTCTGTTAATCCTCTCCCAATCTCCCGCTCCCACCGTTTCTGTCCCGCCGACGGGGAAAAGGGAACCTGAGGTCTCAGCATGCGATATAGTTCAGATATCAGCCGTTTGTCCGATGTTCTAGTAATAAGCCAGCGTTCGTATGTCGTGAGTTTCCTGCTGGCCCCTGGACACGTCTCCGGGTGCAGGAGCCAGTGACGCAGTTGAAAATATTGGAACCTTTGTGGCGCCGCGATGTTGTACCACTGCATCGCCTCCGTGTAAGGCATGAACCCCTCGAGGGTAAATAAATGGCCCGCTGACTTACAATCTGTGTCCCTTCATTGTGGGAACGCCCGGTCCTCCATGCCGGGAGGAAACTCTGGGTTCTCGAATAATGGCGTCAACGGGGAGGGAAAGGATGTGAGTCCCCTCTTGGCCGCTACTGAATCCCACACTCGCAACAGCGTGCTCGTGGTCGGGGATCCCCTCAAATTCGGCGGTCGGTCTGTGCGTTTTAAAAACGGGACTTTCCAGAGAGACATTTTCGCCAAGGCCCGGTCTTGGAACAACCATCGTTTTTCAGATGTCGGTCTGTTCCATTCCACTAGGTAGCGTAGTTGAGTTGCTTTAAAATAATCTAGGAAGTTAGGGATACCCAGCCCGCCTGCGTCGGGTGGTCTATGGGAGAGGTCTCTGCGCATCCTAGGTCGTGCCCCCACCCAAATAAAGTGTTGTACCGCTGCTTGTAGCTTTTGTAGGGCCCCTCCTGGTGGCCATATCGGTATGGTCTGGAAGACATAAAGTGCTTTGGGCAGGATATTCATTTTAACAGCCGCTATCCGGCCCAGAAGTGACAGCTGATGTTTCTGCCATCGTCCAAGAGCCGTTTGTGTCTGAGAAAGCAGTTTAGTGTAGTTTGACGTTACCGTAGTTGCAACCGTGGGCGCCAAATCGATTCCTAAGTAGGGAAGTGTGTTGCAGATTTGGAGCCCCCAATCACCAGTGTTCCCGCCGTGTGCTTTTCTGCACAGCTGCCCAGGGGTAGCACCATTGATTTCGGGACATTAATCTTAAAGCCAGAGACACGGCCAAAGGAGGCCAGCTCCTTTAGAAAGGCCGGGGCTGATCGGTCAGGAGACTCTAGGGTAGCTAAAAGATCGTCTGCATACAGACTAATTGCATGCCTTTCCCCTCCAAAGGGTATGCCGAGAATCTCAGGGTTATCCCGTATTCTTTGTGCAAGAGGCTCTATGTAGAGAGCGAATAGGAGGGCGATAGAGGGCACCCTTGTCTTGTTCCTCGTTGGATATCAAACGGTTTTGAGGCCATGCCGTTCACTCGTATCGTAGCGGTAGGTCCATTGTAGCAGCTCGCTACCCAGGCCTTGAAGCGATCACCGATTCCGAAATGGGTCAGTGTGGCTCCTAAAAGTCCCAACTGACGCGGTCGAATGCTTTCTCCGCGTCAATCGCTATTAGCACTGCGTCCAGATTGGTGCGATGGGCTTTGTCGATCATGTGGAGTATCCTCTTAGTGTGGTCGCTACTCTGACGGTTCGCGACAAAACCACACTGATCCGGCTCGATAATCCCGGGCATGCATGGACCTAGTCGGGCCGCCAGAACCCCTGTGAACAGTTTAAGATCAAGATTAAGCAGGGAGATCGGGCGATAAGCACCACAGTGAGTTGCATCTTTCCCGGGTTTCGGGATAACTACTATGTCGGCGGCTAACATGTCCGGGGGATTGTCCCGGGGCCCTGAAAGAAGTTAAAAGGCGCGTTAGTATTGGGGCCAGCTGTGGGCAGAAGGTCTTATAGAAACCTGCCGAAAATCCATCTGGACCCGGCGATTTCAGGGCCTTAAGTCGGGAAATGGCCCTGATCACTTCCTCCACTCGGATGGGTGCGTCCAGCGCATCCCGTTCCGTAAGATCTAGTTTTGTGATGGCAGCGTCCTGTAGGTAAGTTACTGCGTCCCTCGTTGTCTGCGAAGTCTCGCTATACAATGTGGAATAGAAGTTCCGAAAGGCCTCTGCAATATCCTCATCACGCTCCACTGTCTCTCCCGTATGAGTCTGAAGCCCTTTTACTCTGGCGCGTTCGTCCCGCGCCCTGAGTTTGTTCGCTAGGAGCCGCCCTGCCTTATCGCCCCCTAAGTAATAAGTGTGCTTAAGTCGTAGGGCCGCGTACTCAGCCCTGTCAATATCGAGGGCCGCTAATTGCGTTCTCGCCGCTTTGAGTTGGCGCCATATCCGTGGTGCGCAAGTGCGGCTATGTATTCGCTCTAGTTCCGTCACCTGGATCGTGAAGAGCGCCCTTTTCTCTTTCCGTTCCCTAGCCTCTGCTGCGCTGATAGCGATAATTTCACCTCGAATCGTGGCTTTAAGTGCTCCCCACAGTGCTGTCAGGGGAGTGTCTGGAGAGTCATTCAGATCCAGGTAGTCTGTAACCCGGTTTCGAAGTTGTTGTACTACCCCTGCTCTCTGTAACAGATTCTCCCTGAGACGCCATCTCCCGGGCGGTTTCCGTGTTGGGGGATAGTCAACGTCAGCATCACAGCGTCATGGTCAGACAGTGGGGCCGGCATGATTGATACCGTCTCCACTATCGGCAGCAACTCCGCTGTCCCTAGAAAGTGATCTAGTCGGGCGTATGTATGATGGGCATGTGAGTAGAAAGAATATTGTGTGGTATTGGGGTGGGCCACCCTCCAAATATCCTCCAGCCCCCTCTCCTTGAGCCATTCCCTCCCGCTATGTGATAGGGCCCCTGTATGTCCGTATCTCTGACCCGATCTGTCTTTGTCCGTGTCCATAACTAAGTTCAGGTCACCTCCCACCATAATTCGCCTCCCAGGGGAGGCCAACACCTCCGACATAGCATTTTGAAGGAACAGTTCTTGTCCTGTATTGGGTGCGTATATAGAGCCCACCACTATGGGGGCGCCCCCTATCCATAGCGTGTATGCTAGGAGTCGGCCTCGGATCTCTGCCACCTTATCTCCCACCGTGCCCGGGAATGTTTTAGCTAACAGTATAGCGACCCCAGCTGTCTTGGTTGTTGTGGAGGAAAAGAATTGTTGGGGGAAGGCCCGGGATTTCAGCCGATGCCAGTCTTTAGGGAGGAGATGAGTTTCTTGTAAGAGACATATTGATGCACCCGAGTTCTCTAAGTAAGAGAGGACGGCTCGTCTCTTAATGGGGTTATTCAGCCCCTTTACATTCAGAGTGAGGATCTGCAGCTCTGATACCGTCATCGAGGGAGAGAGGTAGCTGGCCGCTTGTGTATGGGTCTGTCCAGAGTGTGGAGCCTGGTGAGCCCCCATGGTTGATAGCACATCGGTTCCCCGGACCCTCCCTCCCCCTCGAACCCTTCCAACTCCCACCTAGCTACAACTCCCCCCACCCTTGTCGCCCCCCTTTCAAAACCCACCCTAATCCCATTTCCCCAATGCCCGTGCTCCCGCACCCCTCCCTCCCTAACCCCAACTTTGTGAACCTCCCCATGTAACATAGTCCATTGCCCATTGTCCAATGGCGTGGGCATCTGGAGTCCAGAAAATTGGGTTGTACTTGTGGCTCAAGTGGTCTCGGCTGCCCCCCCGGCCCCGCCCCCGGCATAACCCGGTTCATTGCTTCTATGACCCCCGTGATTGCTTGTACTGTCATTCTTGGGTTGGTGGGGTAGTGTCCTTCGCCACCGCCGCCACGGCCTCTCGCCTCTCCTGGGACATAATGTCCGGATCAGGCTTTTGGACAGGAGGGGGCCTACGCCTGTGTTTTACTTTTCGCCAGCCGGTCTCGGAGGGCCCCCCTGGGCGAGTAGGTGAGGCAGTCGGGCTCTCCTGCGTCAAGCCTAGAATCTCACAGGCTTCCTTGAGGGAACGCAATTGGTGTATCCGGCCGTTCCACTTAAAGATCAATCGGAAGGGGTGTCCCCAAGAGTAGGCCACCCCCTGCTCTCTCAAGTGGGTTGTCACCTCTTTAAATGCTCTCCGTCTCTGTAGGGTTATGGCGGCTAATTCCTGAAAGAGAGCTATGGAGTGTCCTTGATGTGCGAGAGGTTGCTTGCGCCGGGCCTCCCTCAATATACGCTCTTTAAGGGGATAGTCCGGGAGAAAGGCCAGTATGTCGGCTGGAGGCGCTGGTGCTCGGCGCGGAGGGCCCACTCGATGCGCTCTGTCAATGCGTATTTCGAAGTCTTGGTCCTCCCCAGGATGTCCCGAAAGAGCCCCCGTAGGTAGCCGGCCACATCGGTCCCCTCTTCTTGCGACGGAACCCCTCGGACTCGAATGTTATTGCGTCGGGACCTGTTTTCGAGGTCCTCGGTGTGGGTCTGGAGGTCCAGCTGCTGTTCTTGTAGGCGTATCATTTCCTGTTGTAGTTGCTCTATTTCTTCGCCTCTGGATAGTTTGCGTTCTTCGACTGCAGCCACCCTCTCTCCAATCCCGTCCACGTCCCGGCGGATCTCCCGTACCTCTCCCTTCACCTCCTGTTTAAGCATCTGGAAATCGTCCCGCAGGACATTGAACAGGGATTCCAGGAAGGTTCGTGTGATAGGCATGTCCCCTTCCTCCAGGTTCTCCCGTGGTGGAGGGGGGGTCGGAGTCTTGCGTCCTTGTTCACCTAATGGGGAGCTCTTGGCCAGCATATCTTTAATGTTGCGGTCCCCTTTCTTCCTGAGCGTGGACATCGTGGAGGTCCGTTAATCCCGCCAAACTCTGTCCTATACCTCCGGTGTATCTTATCAGAGGGTCCCTCTTCTCCGCGTCGCTGCACCCGGGGTGGAGCTGTGACCCCTTCCGCCCCTCTGTGTGCCTGAGCAGGAGCCCCGGGGTCCCCGGGCCTTTACACACGTCGTTGCCCCCACCTGTGGTGTCCACTCTGACTCTGCGTGTGTCTGCTGCGGAGCGCTGCCTCGAGTCAGCCCTTCCGCGGCTTCGGGGGGCTTCGGATGAGGGCCCGCTCCTCCGCTGCCCAGGTCACTCCTAACTTGCGCCGGCGTGCGGGGGCACCGTGTTGGGGTAGTGTCGCCGATCTGCTGCCCCGGAGCCCTCCGCCAGCGAGCTGTTGACCCTGGGGGAGTATTCGGGAGCTCACTCTCCTTCGTCCCTGCCTCGGTTCGTTGAGAGTGTTTCTGTGGGAGTCGCACTGCGCGTCGGGCCCGGGGTGGTCAGGATTTGGGCCCTACCTCTCTTTCTAGGCCTCCGGAGCCCGGTCTCAGGCGTCCACCCAGGGGGGCCTCTCCCCAGCCGGCGCTGCCGTCTCGTCCTCCCAGGGCCGCAGGCACTCACCCGGTTTCCCTGCAGGGGCGTCCGGCGCCGCAGTCCGCCCCCACCTCTCCCGTCGCTGGACCGGTGTCGTGGCCACAGCAAGTGGCGAGGGCCAAGCTCACGAGGGTGCCCCTCCGGCGCCGTCCGCGGAATTCCCAGGCCTTCGAGCCTCGGCCTCTCGCGGCTGCCGCCGTCTCACCTGGGCCACCAGACGTCTCTTGTGCCCCTCCTCACCATCAGCCGCGTAGCTCTCAGCCGGGTCGCTAGTGTCGGGCACCTCACCGCCCCCGGCGGGCGTCGGCGATACCGCCGGTGCCTTCAGAGAGGCCGCGTTTCAGCGGCGCTCGGACCCCCCTCAGCTCCGGGAAGAGGCGCCATTTCCTCCGGCCTCCGTTCAGGGAAGTTACGATGGTATAAGGGGGTTCCGTGGAGCGTTCACCCTGCAGGTGCTCCTCGATGGGCGGCGACTCTTCCCCGCCGATTGCGGTGCCAGCGCCGTGCGCGAAAAGGGGGGGTTTGTGCTGTGTTACTCGGGAGATAGGGGCCAGGGGCGAGGAGCCGCCGAGCCACACGTCTGCTCAGGTCGCCATCTTGGCCACGCCCCCCCAGACGCATTTTTGCCGTTTTACAAACATCCTTTCATGGCACAGGCAGCAGGAGAGAATATCTGTTCCATTTTCGTTTAGACTAGCAGCAAAAAGGCTGCAAAATTAATTGGCTCCATATTTTGCTCTGGTGGGACTGTATGTAATATAGCTGATCGATTATAACGTGACCTCTATAAGCAGAATGTGCTTAACAAAAAAATGTACACACTTAAGTGATAGGTGCTCAAAAGGCTTGATTTATAGGCAGAAATGCAGATTTGCTATTCTTTAGAAATGAAACTAGACCCGTAAAAACTGTACTCACACATACTTTTTCGAATGAGTACATCTTCTCCTAGTGACATGGAGAGGGCATTCCAGGGTGGAAAGATTGTGCAAACACACAAACTATTGTTTGTAGGTATTTGCGATTTGCACAGCCCATTCCCACCCTGGCCATGACCAGTGATTTACTCCTGGGATGGATAGGAGAGCTGCATTAAATCTGTGACCAGGAAGGGAATGGGAATGATGGGAGGCAGAGTTGGCCTTGCAGGGTTTAGAGCTTGTAACCTGGGGGCCTTGGCACTTGTTAACGTGAGCATTTAAATCAATAAGTCATTGTGCTGTGATATAAGAATCTGGCAGATTCAGAGCAAAATGAAGAGAAACATCCTATTCCAGAGGATCCCCAAGGGACATCATTTATGTTGTGGCCTTCTCACTTTTTCCTGTTTAAGTTTGTTGCTATTGGACTCTGTGCACTATGTCACTGCTATACAGTATAGAGGCATAGGCCCTGTGATTTCCAGGCCTCAATGACTTATTTATATTTTCTGTAAGACTGTAGTAAATGGTGCTAGCAATGCACTAGTGGCATTTAAAGTAAAAGTCATATCCAGTCTTCAGTGTGTGTTTACAGCACTCACATGTACGACAAAAGATATGGCTGCCAGGAGCAGCTCTTGCTGGGCTAAATTTTAAAAGCAATGCAGTGACACTTGTCAGGTAAAAGTGCCTTTGTCATGTAGAAAATCTATCTTTATACATTAAATAAGTCACCTCTAAAATTTCTTTTATAAGTCCACAGGGCTGGGTGCCTAATATATAAAATATGTTATACTTCTTATTAGGAATAGTGTGCCCTCACAGTGAACAATTACCCAAAAGTTGTTTTCAATGTGTTGAGAAAACTCAATTTTCGATGAACAGTCCTAGGTGTAAATGCACGTTTTACTTTATATCTCTACCAGGGACAATACTACAAAAAGATTCAAAGTTATTTTTCACTTAGTTTTAAATATCTTATTCAATAGTGAAAGTAGATTTTTGCTAACTTTAGTGGAAACGTAATATTTAAAAAGTGTACTTTGTGCTGCCTCAGAGCAAACTGGTTTAGAACTAATTTGCCACTCCAGAGGCCTAATGCACATTCCTGGTTGGGCTATAACTATGCTCCAAACTGACAATGGCTTGACCTCTGGGCCCAGGAAAGCAGGGGTGTTGTCAACAACTGGAAACCTTAACATGCATTAGCCACCTGGTATGGGGCAGGAGCAGCCGCCTGAATAAAGGACAGCCTTAGTGCTTCTGCTTTTGACTTTCTTATACCAAATGGGTCTGGAAGGAACTGTGGCCATTCATTCCGGAGCTCCATTCTAGAGTTTATGGCTCAAACCCCAGCAGGTGGGAAAAACCAGTTTGGACCCTGACAAAGGGAGGTCAGATCATTTAAACAAGAGCCACTATGGATGGAAGAAGTAGGTAGTCGTCTTCTATTTGGAGCTTCTGGAAATTTTTGAAGCAAACCAAAGAGGAGGTGCTGAGAATGAAGGTGGGGATCATGTAGAGAGAAGTTAGGATTGGGTGCAGAAAATTATCCAAGACTGCATGTCGCCTGCAGCACCCCCTCAGAACATTCCTGGACTCTAAATGTATCTTGTAAGCTCATATCCGGGGGCGCCTGAGATATTAAATAGCGACATATTAATATTAAAGAAAAGTATGCCCCCCCTCCTTTCCCCAGCACCAACTGCTGTAGTAAATATCCTCCTCATTAGCTTATTACCTAACCAACATGGCTGCCACCAGTTCCCACGGCAATCCATCAATGGTTTTTGCACATGGTAACCTGTGCAACCGTACTCTTTATTAATAAGGCCAACATGACTGACATTTGCATTCCATACAGTTTGTTTAAGACCATTTTTAAGACCTTTGTTTAACTACATAAACTAAAGTTTATTAGTTACCTGAAAGTTTATTAGCTACTGGTCGCAAGGGACCTTGTTTTTTCAAATGACTACGAGTCTGCTAATGCACATTTTACTGGTTGTGGTCGACCCAACCCAACAGACAACCTAAGATACATTTTTGTATTAACCTCTAGACTGCAGTCTAGCCTTTTATTCACATTAGATCCTTTCCATTTTAATCCCAGCACGCTTGAGCTGCATCTGTCTCTTAGGTGAAGGGGCCAACTTGAACCGTTCACCATTCAAACAAGCATTGGCATAGCCAATAGGTCTCGCCTTTGGGACCTTATAAGTGATTAGCCATGCAACAGTTGATGTTGTTGCACCAAGGATATTGTGCTGCATAACTAAATACTTATAAGGTCCCAAAAGCGAGACCTATTGGCTATGCCAATGCTTGTTGGATGTTGAAACCTGGTCATCCTGCTTCTGTAGCATCAAAGGGGGGGAAGGTTGTCAGACAGAGCTGCCGACTTTGGAGCTGGGGAACCAGGTTCGAGCCTTGGGCTCAGCTTCCTGTGATTCTGGGCAAATCACTTAATCTTCCCATGCCTACCAAGAAAACAAGCATTTGCAATGCAATAGGTCTCGCATTTACGAGAGTTTAAGCTATTGGCACTGTAAATGACTAAGCCTTTTATTTAGGTGTTGTTTTTAAAACAGATAAATAAAAGGCATTGTCATTTACAATGCCAATAGCTTAAACTCTCACGAATGCGAGACCTATTGCATTGCAAGTGCGTTCAGCGCCCGTGCTATAATTTTTTTTCAAAAGCATTAGGGGAGAGCGCGTCCTGCCTGCAACAGCAGGCAGGACAAAGCTTTTTGAGAAAATAGTGCTCAGAAGCTGTAATTAAAGCCTACCGAGTATCAACACACGTAACAGGGGGTGTCGCAATGGGAGGTTACAAAATGAGACAAGGCGGTACTAAGGAGGGACTACTAAGCCTATTGACCAATGAACAGGCACACTTTGCAGTGGACAATGACACAACCAAATGAAAAATATGGGCGGAGAGTGGGCGGAGCTTGAAGTCCCTACCTGAATACAGCATGCCTCATACAGCAGCGCAAGGGCTGCCCAGGCTCGACTTAAAAAAATAAACCATGACGCCACCTAAGCGTGGTTGTGCATGCTTGCAATAAAAATGTTAAACTGAAATAAAATTCACTGATGTGGCTGTTTACCAGTGATGTTTTTAAATAACATTTTGATTATACTTTATTATTATTATTATTTGTGAACTAGACAACAGTAAATCACCACCTAACCAAAGACTCAAATTACAGGCAGCTTCTACATTACAATATCACATAAAAAGTTATAACAATGTCTTCAAAAAGGAGACGGAAGATAAATCACCAAAGATAAAGGAACTATTTTTAGGCGGATGTGAACGATGTACACAGTCTTTGTACAATCACTCAAAGTGAAGGGAGCCAATGATAAAAGTGAGCTGATGCATTGTCCCATGCCGTGTGCTCTGATGGGTGGAGGCTAAATGTCAACGTCAGCTTAACAGGCCAATGGATGCAGTCTACTGTTCAAAAGCCCCTCTATGTATGTGTATTATGTTTAAGGCTCCCTGTTTTCCATTTATATTGATTTTTACAGATAAATGCAGACAGAAAACCATTTATTTGCTTGTCTGTATTTATTTTTAAATGTGGATAAAAACGGAAATTGGGTGCTTTTTGAGTGATTCTAATTGCTCTTTGCCATGACTGCCAGACCAATAACTGTGTGGATTGATAGGTAAAGAGGTTAAAAAGAGGAATTTTAGTAATGAGGCTTAAACGGCAGTAGGTATTCACAAGGCTGATACTGAAATGTGCATTTTTTCATATAAGTGCATTGATTTATCTTCTGCTGGTGTTCATATCACTGAAACCTGGCAGGCATTCAAGCATGACTGCATATTTATTGGTTAAATAAATGTGAAAATATACCAGTATCAGCTTTATTTTTATTTTTTTTACAAAACCCATAACAAATATGGATAAATGCAGATAAAGTTGACAAAAAATAAATATGGATAAATACAGACGGAAAGGTCAAAAAAATAAATACCATAAAACCAAGAGCCCTAATTATGGTGGATTTAAAAATAAATAATGAAAAACAGTAGTCTGGCAAAACAGCTCGTGCTGCCTCAAAGGCCAGACCTAAAATGGTAAGGGGGCGCAAACAATGTACCTAGTTCAGGCCCGAGTTGCATTTAAACAGCCCTGGATAACACCAGGATTGCAATAAAGTGTACGAGTGCCACTGGGAGGTGAGGACAGATAGAATGAAGGGAGTACTTCTAATATGTGCTTCTTACTTCAATTGTAATGTTGTCCAACAGACAGATGTGGTAAAGGTGCAAATGTGGGACTGGTGCAAGTTAGTTGGATGCCTCAGTGGGGAAGAAAGTGGTATTTCTCTAGTTGCTCTTCTCTCCAGACACACTGGAGGTATTGTACACGCTTTCTATCACTCTGTTCACCTGTGGGACCAAGGAAGGTGTGGGACTGTGTCTCGTGCATTGTCTGGATTTTTATAAAAAAAAGCACCTTCAAGGTGAGCTGTGCTGTGACAACACGTTTTTCGGAAGATACAGATTCTGTTACTCCTCACTGGACTAGGTATAATAATTTCAGAGAGCAGATACTTTAGACCATTCATCCAGTCTTCAGATATCACTGGCCGTTTTTAAGAGCTACCTTGTACCAGTGCTTAATTTCAGCTGGTGGTTTCCGGTGCTCGGCACTGGCACTTAATTGTCAGCATCGGCTCTAGTGACAGTTCCACCATGTGGTGGCGCTGTTAATCAAATTTTAATACCAGCACAACAGTGTTTCATAAGTCAATATACATTAAAAATGAATAACATACGTCCCTCATACCATTATTATAGCTTTGGGTGGCCGGGGATGGTTTAAACTGTCACACTTATAGCTGTGCGTTGGTTGGTACTTGTGTTGGTTCTGTCATTGGCAGCGCAGGCAGGGGCAATGAGTGGTGCAGGCTGCAGTGGCCTCACAAGAAGGGCTCTGGCACTTCCTTTTTTTTTTTTTTTTACAAATAAAGCACTGCCTTGTATAGGTTAACTGTGGAACAAACTAAAGCTAACTAGAGGGGCACTGAGAGTACGATTCATATAGAATGCCACAACCTGGAAAGGAGGTTCATTAAGGTAAATGCTCACTGCTGGCATCTGCTGCAATGCTGACGATGAATTCCAGCAAAGCGGCCTCAGCCTTTTAAGGTCCTCCAGTTATGCACAAAACTTCGAAAGAGGCCAGTGCTTCTAATGGGCAGGTACTGTCAGGTGCCGGGTGCCCACACTTCTTTAATGTAAAAGGGGGAGTACCTACACTTTTCAGCACTGCTGCAATACATTTAATAGGAGAGTACCAGTACTTCTTGAGAGGAAACAGGCACTTGGAATAGTGAGTTCCAGAACTTCTCTGGTTCCATTTAAAGCACTGAAAAGAGCAGAAGTTCAGCATGAAGGGCACATAAAACACTTATTATTAATGTTATATGTTGGTGCCACTGCTTCTGAAAATTCGAGCTTAAGCCCCGTCTATTAACTGAAAAATCTTTGTGAATAAGGCCTGGTATTCCATTCAGTCTCACCCGAAGCTTGCCACACGTTCTTGATCAGGGCTGTCTTCTTTCCATCCCATACAGTGCAACAGCATTTTAAATTTGGCTTTCAGCACCTCCACCATTGTTCAAAATATCCTTGAAAAAGTGAGTGAAAGTGGCAAGTCTGTCCTCGGCTCTTGTTTACAGTGCCCTATCCACCTGGCACTTTACTCCAAAGCTTGGAGACCTCTTTTCGTAATTGTTTCACCCTCCTTGCCTGCAACTATACTACTCTCCCGACAATCTCCATCTTTTGATTGCTGCCAGTGTCAATAAAGAGGCCAAGCATTCAATAAGACTGGTGTAACATGCAGGTAATGTGCAGGTAATGTGGGTGTGCGGACGCATTGTAGACTGTTTCAATGGGAAAAATATTATTGAAGTTATGGAGAGTCCCACAAATTGGGTGCCTTGAAAATATTCACGGAAGTCCACCTGCCCCTGCTGAGATCTGTGTGTGACCTACAACACACAGTTTGGTTTGTGATGCGAGATATAACATTGTCAGTGTTATTAATATGTAGCATAAATTTGCCATTGCTATTCCTAGAGTTACCCTATTCCAGAACACTTATGGTGTATATCAGGATCCGGGCAATTTCTAGCCCATCGAACAGACTGCCTTGAGACAGGGGAGGTTTGGCAGACCTCGTCTGGTTTTAAGAAGGTAAGTGTAAAATAATCTCACAGATGAATTTTCCAGCCATTTGTTCTAGAGGCATTGGCGGTGTGCTGTCTGCCCACTGCTTTTACAAGCTCTGCCTTCCTCCAGGGCTAACCATCCAGCATCTGGTATGCACTGAGAGACCTTGAAGGATGGGCCAGAGTGTGTATATACCACGTGACGTGACTGTAAATCCCAATTGCATGTCATTTAAGTGCAGTAAAGGACTCATGGGTGTGGGACCCGCTGTTAGAAAGAAAGCCATCACCAATACATTCTGGTTCAATAAACCACAAGGCGCTAAACGCTGGCTTATGAGTAACAGAAGACCCATAAAAAGTAATATTTTGTGGAAAACTAATCAAAAATTGGGTAGACCCAATGATAAGATGAAATGGCAGATATGCGTTACCTCTGTTATTTGCGGGAAACCATGATCAATTAGACTTCTGGGAAAATAATGAAATATTTAGCAAATGAGCCCCAACTAAACACATGTGGAGGCAGGATGATGGGGAAAGGTCTCTGGGATTCCATCTATTTGCGACTTCGGAAACTGATTCACTGAGCCATTTTTAGCATCCAATTGTTCGCCCCTACCAAAGGGACTCCCCCTGCGCTTTTTGGACCACTGGTTGTGCTCCACCGGAACTCCAATAAAGAGTTCGCTGCCATCGTATTCAAACCTACTCAGTAGTACATTACTTTTGGTGTTGCCGTGTTCTCAAGAAAATGCGGCACATTTTATGCACCAATTATACTGTGATAAAAAATAAGTAACACGTTGGATGTAAGTGACTTTAACATTTCTAAGATCCTTCATATGCTTATGTTTGCAACAGAAGTGATAACAAACAAACAAAATAAACTTCAGACGTAAAAGCATTTATGTTTCAAATGTGGCGCAGTATGTACTCAGAAATATGTCCCTGAAAATACATTTGCATGATTTATAATGTGCCTACAGAAAAAAGCATTGGCATAGCCAATAGGTCTCGCCTTTGGGACCTTATAAGTATTTAATTATGCAGCACAATATCCTTGGTGCAACATCAACTGTTGCATGGCTAAACACTTATAATGTCCCAAAGGCGAGACCTATTGGCTATGCCAATGCTTGTTTTTTTAGTTTTGTCATTTATATGTCGATCAAAGTGAGTTGCTGTGTGCTCCTAAACAAGAAACTCATGACACAATTAGATTTAATAGTGAAAACGTGAATATTGTTGGGAAAGTGACGTTCGCCAAAGCATGTTACGAAACCAAGAAATACACTTCACTGAGACTAAATCACTAAACGTTTTTAAAATTATTTAAATAACCGCTAAGATACCTCAGTTAATTAAGGCATGCTGCTGAGATCAAAGTGCAACATGCAGCCCAATAGTTTAACTCGAGTTGAGCTTTCTCTGCCTTTCATCCTTTTGGGGAAGATACATTAAGAACCACCGAATTGGATGCCAAATAAAACTATTTTTTTCTCTATTATTATCGCTCTTGCAGAGCTAATCTGACGCGTGTGAACCGGGACGTCATCACCACCTAAATTTAGAAATGTATATTCTCGCACACAAAGACTCAAACACGCTTAAAGGCAAACTGCCTGCTGCTTTATGTTAAAGTCAATCTGGTTTTTAACTGCCAAAATATACAAAGCGCTTTAAGTGACTACATAAGGTTACTCAGTTGTGTTTTCACAACAATCACTCAGTATCTTAAAATAGCCCTGCCCTTAAGAGACGAGTCCGGCGATTCTAGCACAACAGCATGGCTTGTAGTAATGCAAATTAAAACAGGAAGGACTTTAGTCGGCACAAGTCTTATCCACTACAAGGGACAAGAACAATGTTGTACTTTTAGCAGCGCTTCCAATGAGCCATGATGCGGTTTACAAATTAGATTCGAAATGCGCCGTTTATAGATTTTTGGCAGAAACCATCGTTGCAAAACTTATTTTCTGAAAAAAAAAAAAAAAGGGAAATCAACGCTCAGATTGACTTTTGCGAAAATGTGAAAACCGAGAGAACAGACCTGGGCTGGGGCTCACACACAGCAAGGCCGGGGTTTAAATGCATCAGCGAGAAAAGTGTAGACAGGTCGGGGCGGCAGCCATGGTGGGAAACAAACTAAGGCCATGAATGATGTTAAAGAAGCTGAGGCGAGCAGGTAAAGGTGTCACCGGCAGCGCGTGTGTTTTCAGTCCATGACACGAGCTATTCTTTTAAATGACCCCTCGCCTCGCCAGAGTCACTCACTCACTCCGCTGCTACATTTATTCATTTCCTGGGAGTACTTCGTGAAGCCGACAGACGTGTGTCCTTGCAGTCGGTCTTTGTCACGGCTCCTTGGTGCGACAACAGACAAGTCATGTGACACAGAGAGCTTGAATATGCCTGCGTAATCCCGGCGCTCGGCCTCTGGGAGGAGTCAATGTGTGGAAGAGCTGTTGCCAAGTCAAAGCAAAGCTCAGGCATAATAACATAAATCTGGAACAGAATCAGTAGGAACTCCAAATGTACACAGTAAACAAAATTGAATGGATCCGTCAGGAACTAGAAGCGAGATGGAGTAATGAGTGATGAGAGAAACTGCACGGGAAAGAGAAGAGGGATGTGGAGACGATGAAAGGAGGGAGGGAAGAAGCGATGGAACTAAAGTTTATTTGAAGTGGGGGAAGTGTGCCTGCAGAAACTGACGAGCAAAAAAATAAAACAGACCCACAGAGCATTTCCCTTGCGGGAACGAGCAGGGGCACCATCTGTTTGCAAGATAATTGCAAACAGGTGTCGCCAAAGCTCGCTCCCGCAAGGGAAACGCCAAACATGCACGCGTTGCCATTGAAAGCAATGCATAGCGTGGACGTTTTTGGGCGAAAAAGCGAATCGATTCCAAGAGGTCCCCTCCTATGCAGCGCCTGCGCGCTGCGTAGGCGAGACCTAAAAAGAGGCGGCTTCACCTCACCACTTTAATTAGGCCATAACAAATCGGCAAATACATATACCACTAGAAGCCACCAGCGGGGCATACAGCGCTATGTAAATGACTGCCAATAAAGGAAAGCAACTGTTAACCCAAAGGCAAGTCGGGGGCGGAGGTTGGAGAAATCCTAAAGGTGGTGCAGTGTTACCGAATCTAGTGGCGACTGTACGGTGCGGGTGCAAGTACAGCTCTTCGGAACCACACCGTAAAAATAATAACTGTATCATAAGCATCCCAAGTGAAGGGGTTCACTGTGAAGCAGCACGCCATCCACCCACAAGTTTAAAGGCTCCGATGCAGCATTCCACCGTAAAAATCGCCCTTTCTGCTCCACGCTCCGCAGCTCCCAAACCTACAATGATGAAACTGACACACGAAACCTAAATGCGGAAAAGGTCTGCAGATCTGGCTCTCGGTGTCTATTGCAAAATATTAAATCAAGGGCACTGACTACCTGGGGCGGATTAAAAATATACCAACGTTTTATTAATTAATGTCATTACATATGCAGCATTGGCATACGACACCTGGATCAAAACAGTTGTACATATGACCATATGTTACGATAGACTGTATTAGAGTGATTTACACATACCAGGTGGATGCGTGTAGTGTGAGTTGGGCATGTCTTTGTATGAAATAAATCAGCACATATGTGTGAAAACCACACACATATGCACGCAACACACCTTTGAAACTAGACCATCTGCAATGTAAGCGACCATTACTTAAATAGAGAAAAATGTCCATCTGCAGTACATGGCAGGTGGTCTTACCCATCACGGTTTTCCAAATTCAGCCGTTATTAACATGGTCCCTCGTAAGGTCAGGTCCTAAACATACCAAGTCAAGAAACTTGACCCACGCAACCTTAGTCTGCATATAGTGTAACAAGAAACGGAACGCTGCATTAGACCTGTCGCTCCTCCGGTCCAAGACCCAGACTCGAAACCGGGAAACTGGCGCTTTCAAAAACTGGATTCTGGGACACTGGCCCCTGCATGTTAATTTCTGCACTTGGGCCCTGACAAACTCTCATACTGGGCGTCAAGTTGCCCTAGAAAGTGGTCACTGAAGTTCAGTTCTGTGGGTATTGAGTATTGTGCGGCTGAATGTTTGTTTGCCTCCCTGGGTGTGAGGCAATCCCACCATAAGCATGCCCATTTCCGGGAAACTCACCGAGCGGTCGCCAGTGTACCTTTGAGATTGACCTTCTCGTGCCTGACCCCCCCCCCCCCCAAATTCAGCGTCCACGAAAATGACTCTGCATGTACTGTGTAACAACCAAAGTAAAGGGGCCAGTCGCCATGGGAGGTTACAGATGAAGACAAGGCGGTAGTAAGGAGGGACTAAAAAGCCTCTTTAGGAATCAGACGCCAGTCCTTGGGTAACGTAACTGGTGCTCATGTAAAGCGCTCCAATACCTCCGGGTTGAGCTCGCGCTATATAAATTTGAAAAGACAAAAAAAAAGTACCTGCTCGCTGAGTAAGAAGTAAAACGTGGTGTGTCACCAACCTCAGTGTGTGTGTCTGCACATAAGTGTGCGCACTTTCTCCCTCTCTCTGTATTGCACTCTCACACTCCTGTATAATAGCATTGCTGTCTGCCAGCCTCTGCTTCTCTCAGTCCTTGAGTGATGCGGACAAGAAACGAGGGTTTCTGGCTGAAAGTAACCTCCTGCATTGTGTAAATTGCTACTGGTGTATATTCTCTGTAGCTCACACTGGTACCTGGTGGTCAGCAGAGTAGCCACAGAGATTACTTGGTAAAAAAAGATCAGAATAACAAAGTGGTCACTACCTGATGTGATGGTGTGTGTAAAGGACTAGCACATTTCCTAATGCTACCCATTGGTTCTTTTTGCCTAACAGAAGCCTCTTTGCAAGAGTAAAGTTTCTAGTATAATACCTTACATTGGTGCAGCTCTGCACCCGTAGAGTATCTCTATGGGTGCATGATGGAGCGGGGGTTCTGCTTCTCACCATGCGGCGGCTCAGTACCCAAATAGCTCCAGTCGGGAGATGATCTTGTTCTCCCGCAGCAATGGATGTAGTCCTTTTAATTCATCCTAGGATGTAAGTACGGGTGAGTAAGCAGGTACAGTGGCACCAGGGTCCACCAGGGTGAGTGGCCTGCTGCACAGCACTTACGGCTGCATTTTCCTCCCATGCTAGGCCCTGGGGAGAATTTTCCTTCCTTGCAGTAGGGATAAGACACCTTTGCTACGCCTTCAATTCTCCTATTTTGTCAAGGGCACCTTTATATTTCATGTTTAGGTGAACTCCTTGAACCTGATCATCACTGACTCTTGTCCTCGCAGCCTTCATGTGGAAAGCATTGCTCCAGGTGAACTCCAACTCAAAAACCTTATTGTGCACAGCCAAAGTAGGCCATAACAATTACCAACACGGTGAAAACGCAACTTTTACATTTAAAATATACAGATAGCTTTAAGATTGCAAAAAAAAGTATGAATAATCATTAAAAATCTACGATTTGATGAGTTACAAATGTTAATAGAACCAAAAGGTCTTGTCTGTGATTACAGGGGGAACACGAACAAACTAAACACCCATTTGAATGGTTGAAGCCAAGGATCTTCCAATAATATCTAGTAATGTTTATAAGAGCAAAGCTCCTGTCTGGACCAAATTCGGATCCAATATTTTACAGGTGCTAGGACAATGCAATCCTCAATATTTTCTTTTTCTCTTCAATCCCCAAATCTGCTCGCTGCGCATCCATTGGTGTTCCACGGCCCAGATGCAGTAACCGTCATAAAAAGTTGTTCTCTGTGGTTTGAATGGATGGAGTTTCTCTATGCCCCCAAACCTCGGAACCATATATGCTGGTAGGTCTAGCTTTCATTTTATACGCGAGGGTGGCAGAGCTTATCGAGCGGTTTCCACACGATTTAGCAAACTTCCGTACGGCACCTGCTTGCTGGGCCAGAACAGTATTACTTTTAGACGCCTGTGGGGCCCACAACGGTTTACTATCCAGACGAATGTCCAGATAATCATAGGTGGTCAGGAGGTTCAATGGTTATTAATACTGCGCTGTCTGCAAAGAGCAGTATTGGTATTGGCTCTTTATTTATTTTTGGTACGTCCATGTCAAGGTTTGTAGTGTTTTTACGACTTCGTTTAGATAGCAGTTAAATAAAGTTGGTGCTAACACACAACCTTGCTTGACGCCTCGTTCTATTGGTATCTCTGCAGTGTATTCACCCCTGGGACTATATTTCACCCGGGTTGTGGTACCAGAGTGCATTGCAACTAGAAGCTTTGGTAGCTTATCGGGGACTCCATGTTGTTTTAAAATTTGCCATAGTGTACGTCGATCAATGCTGTCAAGAGCCGTTTGGAGAGCAATGAAAACAAAGTTTAAAGAAGACGTTTGAAGGGAAATATATTTTGAGTAGATAAAATGTAATCTCGTTACTTGGTCCACTGTACTCTGGCCTCTCCTGAAACCCGCTTGAAATGGAGATTTTAGATCTGTTGTCTTTTGAGACATCCTGATTCTGTATGGCTCAGCCACTAGTCGTTCATGATGATTTTACTGCTAGAGAGTTGCAAAGTGACTAATTCAAGTTTGTGGGCTTATATTCAACTCTAAATTCTTAGGGGGACGCTCGCAATCCCATCTTATGATTTCCCAAAGTTGTCTACAATTTTTGTGAGTTATTGCGTCACGTAAATCTTGCCAAAAGTTTCTGTGATTGATTTTTCTTCTGGTATTTTATTAGCCGTTTGTACTGCTTTCGAGTTTCATGAAATTGCTGCTTGCTGCTGTTGGACAGCTGTCGGTTTTTCAGGGCTAATGCCAATGCCTTTTTTTTAATTTTAAGCACTCCATATCATACCAGTCCAAGCAATCTGTGAATTGTTTACCAGATGAAACATGAGTTTTGCTTTTTCCTACTGCAGCCTTCTGTGCCAGTAGATCTTGCAATGTTTTCAGATTTGGTTCCCTCATTTTCGAGTCTGCGTTGACAGCCAAAGCATGCAGAGCCAACATTTAGAACTGGAAGTATACATCTTATGATCACATACATAGCTGCCAATGTTTCAGATTACTTATGTGTGACATTTTCATAATTTCAGTGTAATTATGAGTGACATTCAACGACTATGAGTGACACTTTCTCGCGAGCAAAATCAGGCAATGAAGACGAGGGAAACATATAAAATATAATCCTCCTTTTTTTCCCTTGTGTTTTTTCCCTCTTTTGCTCTGGGTCAAAGTCATGATGAAGAAAAATAAGTGCTGGCCCCCAAAAATTAGTGTTGGTGGGCCCAATCTGCATCCACCGGCTCAAATTAAGCATTGGCTGGGGGATGCTGAGGAGATATAATGCTGACATAGAACTTAGCCATCAGTCCCAGTACACTAGTTTCGCACTCCAATTCTTAAGTACTGTGTTGGCTGGCATAAACATATGGAAGAGAGGAAAGTAAGTACAAATGATAAACCTGTCACCCATCCGAGGGGGGGCGTAGCATCACTTGTTCCTGCGTTTAAAGAGGGAATTAGCCAAGAAGGTCAGAAAATTATCACCAACACACTTGACAACTACAACAAACACTCACCATCTGACTCTACCAAACACTTGTCTTCAAACACATAATTACCCTAACAAATACAACTGTATACCACCAAATAACATCACACACAGTCAAATCGCGAGGGAAGCTTGCACTGCTGAATCTGTGTGAGATGAGCCGAAAGTTTTCAGCCATTTATGCGTGTGCTCTGCTGCAGCTGGTGCCGTTATTGAGATATGTAAGTTCTTCAATAGTGTACAACAACTCCAGGGTCTCTTCACTAGACTCTGAACTGTCCCATGATGGTGCCATGAGTGACCAAAACAGCATTTTGTTGACCTCCAGTTCAATACAGAAAAGTCGCACATTACACTTAAAAACTTTTTAAAAAACATGTTGCTTTAACATCCTCAACCTTGTTTCCCGTGCCAGGCACTCAACGTGGAGTGCCTGGCACGGGAAACATTCAGAGAGCTGCCGCCCCCTGACCCAATAAACTCCGCCGTGTCATGTAGAAGGAGTAGTAGGATCCACATGAGCAGCTAATAAACAGTCTCACACGCGTAGATTTTATTTATCAGCACCCAGCTCTGCAACTGCCCAGAATGTACACTTCTGCAGATCGGTTTGTTGTAGCCCCAGGCTATGCTTCGGCAGAGGCATGGAAATGCGGGACAGTTCAAACTGTTGGAGGAACGGTCTTTTGGGCTCGCCAGGATGCCTTCCGGAGCAATGGTGATGTTTCTTCCGGTTCAGGAAAGACATGGCTTGGCAGTTCGGGCTGGACTGTTCCCATGAGGCACAGGGTCAAGACTCATTTGCAGATGGCTGGGTCGGAACTAAGGTGGCGAAGTGAGCTAAAGAACGATGATGGATTCAACCCAGATCTGTGATTGGGGGCGAGTGTCTGAAAAGTTTCAGCGCTCCATCCATCATCTCCTTGTGTTTGCTTTGTTCGTCCTAAGTTGACAGGGTATGCCCAGACGTGGGTCCCTTGCTCACTTTGCCACTGGATTCAAGCTAGCCTGGCTGATGAGTGGTGTTACCCCGAAACCGGTTCCAGGATGCTTGTTTCCGGATCAGGAAACACCTGGCTTGGCAGTTCGGGCTGGACTGTTCCCATGAGGCACAGGGTCAAGACTGATTTGCATATGGCTGGGTCGGAACTGAGGTGGCGAAGTGAGCTAAAGAATGATGATGGATCCAACCCAGATCTGTGACTGGGGGAGAGTGTCTGAAAAGTGTCAGCGCTCCGTCCATCCATCATCTCCTTGTGTTTGTCTTCAGGTGCAGCAGCCTAAGTATTTTGGAAGGACCATTTTTTATAACCGTAGCCAGCCACACTAGTGGGAAAGGCATCCGCAAAAATCCTTACTCCGTTAATCAGTTTTAAAGAAGGTTTCTAGTCTGCCCCAGCTCTGCCTAGACAGTGAGCTCAGTCTCAAGGACGCCTTGCTGCTGTATCCGGCGATCGCGGTCTAATTATACCTGCTAACTTCACCAGGCTCACAACTTGGGCAGGTGCACAACAGAAGCTAAAAATGCGTGACAATGCATTTTAATGCAGTGATGCGGCCCACCACATTAAACTGCGTTAGTCTAACGCCTGATGCGTGGTACTTGACAGGGCTGTGTCACATAAATCAACAACACCAGCAATGTCCTTTCTGTTTGGTCCCAAAATTAAAGTTTGATTACCTAGGATTGCTCCAGGTGAGATTGCAGAAGCTGTTGAGCGTGACATCTTACAACCAGAGGTCCCATTGTACACAGCGCTCCTGCACCCCACAGCCTTACCCCAACTTTCAATTCAGTTGTTTCTTTATTCTTTTACCACTGGTAAAAAAAATCTGACCTGTGCTGCCCTCCCCATTTTCCTGCCTTGATTTTCTTTTTTTACTTGCCCCAGTTAGGAGAAATATGTACTTTAAAATAAAATTGAGTTAGTAGTATCAACTGCATGTATGAGAATCACATTATTTTCTGTCTGTATTTATCTGCAAAAATCAGTAAAAACAGAAAACTTGTAGCCTTCGTTATAAATTGTGTTATTGATGGACAATCAACTTTGGCTGCTCTTAACCAATCCATCAAATTTTAAAAATAAATGACCTTGGTAACTAATATTGCTCATATCAATTTGGCGTAGATTGCTATGGAATATTATTGTCTCCAAAAGGTTGTTAGACTGAGTCATCCGATTAGAAGGTTCCTGCAAAAAACAAAGCTTTAACTTAGCAGCTCTGCCACTGCCCCTCCATCCTTGCTGGGAGATATGCTGGAAGCTGGGTTGCTTTGTTGGGCAAATTATGTCGCCACCGAGCAAAACTAGCCCCTAGTTAGGCAAACACTGTTCCTGTAAGCTGGCCCCATTTAGTCTACCCCATCTTAGAGCAAAACCGAGACCAAAGGCTACTTGAGAAAAATGCATGTTATCAGCAGTACTAAGATAACACTTGAATTAAGAAACGACTCAGTAAAGCCACAAATCAATTTTTAGTAAAAATGAAAAAGTATTTCATTTTTAAAAGAGTAAAAGGACAAAAATTGGATCTTTCACTAAACAAATGTAGTTTCAAGGTAAAAGTTCGTTCCATACTTCTCCATTCTGCATGGACAACCAAAGAAAGTTACTCACAAGTGAACAACACTAAAGGCTTCCTTTCGTTGCTGTAGCACAGCACCACTCCCATCTTCAGACTGCCTCTTTCCTTAAGTTGGGTTAGAGGGGCAGCATGAGAATCAGTCTCTTTGTAGAGATAGGCACAATTGACAGCTTCCAAACTTCACAAAGATCCTGCAGGGATGTCTCCTGCTTACGTCTTGACACCTTCTGTCACTCTGTCTCTGTGCAAGCCAGTAGACTTTGTCTTTACCTTCAGCGCTGCAGGAGCATCCTTCAATGCGAACACCATAGACCTCGCCTTCTACTGGGGAGTTTTCCTTCCAAATGCCAGGACACAGTGAATGGGAGTTTTGTCACTCACTTTCAAGTTCCAGCAAAGAATCTTCACATAGACCTGTGCTCAGTGCGCTTAATTTGCGCTGGTGGTTGCTTGTGGGGTCCACCAGCACTCATTGTTGGGGACCAGCACTTAATTTCCCTCATCAGACATTTCCAGAGCAAGAGGGGAAAACACACAAAGGGGAAAGAAAGAGGACGAGAAAGACGCCACAAAGGGAGAAAGCAGGAACCAGCCAGAGTGAGTGTTGGATAGTGGATTAAAGAGGCATGAAGTGGATTAAAGTCCATGAAGCCTTGGTATTCAAAGTACCAGCATTTATTAGCAGCTGCCACAGAGCTTTGAGCACCAGCACTCATTCATTTACAAACTAAGCACTGCCTCTGCCAAACCAGTTGCTAGTGGTGAACTGATCCCCTTCACAGGAAAAGTTTTCTTTGAAGCCCTCTGGGGTCTCTGGTGGCCACCACGAGATCGGCTCATTCTGGTTCTCTTTTAGAAACCCGGAGTTGGTGGTGTGGCTGCTTGCAGGTCTTTCCTACTCTTCCAGCAGTCTCTTCTCTTCTTCCAAATTATGCACCATGCACATTTATAGTCTCTCTTGCACACTCGAAAGGCTTGGCTCTACTTACCAACAGGCCTCACATGACCCTCCCAACCCCCAATTCTTTCTGGTTGTGGGGCTGTGTCCAGGTTTTATCCTGCGTGTAAGAGGCAGCAGACGCCACCTTTTTATGGACTGGCTCGACAGTGCAGCGGATTCTAGACAATGTAATTATGTGAGCATTACCAGAGAGGGCCTTGGTCCCCCCAACATGTTAGGGAAAAAAAGAGTACATTGCAAATGTTAACAATAATAATGGGACACGCCTCCAGGAGGCCATTTGGTGACCCATAATTCTAGCCCTCCATGAAAAAGCAGGCCTGAATCATCCTCTTCATTTAGTCACCCCAACTTCTTTAATCCATTGAAGCTTCAATATAGCAGTGACCCTGGCTGCATTTTAGTTACCGCTCGGGTGGTATGGCTTATCCAATGACAAACGACTACTTGATAGTGTGAAAAAGGCTGCTTTAATGAAACAGGTACACAAATCTTATAACAAACCTTGGCTCTAACGCCTTGCATAGTAAAGCAATCTGGCCTCACAATACATCTTAAAACTATCGAAAACCTACCTGCCCCCCTCCCTTAAGCCCCCTTAACAAACCAAACCAAGCAAAATCCAATCAACTATCTTCACTCAAACTCCCCGCATCCAAATCTTGTTCATACACTACTGTTGTCATCTTATTCCTATCATCAAACTCCCCCTCCCGCCCTCAAATCGGGTCTCAACCAGACCAACGTTTTGTTGCAATGACTTTTAAAACTTGTCAACACCTGGACACCTGCTCATCAATAGCAACAACAAACACTACAGACCCCCTCGTCCTTGCACACCTGCCTCACCAACATTGAAAACAGGGAAGGTGGGTAGGGAAAACCCCACAAAAATGTCCGACAGGTAGGGTGCACAATAAGCTAAAATGGCACCTGGCAACCAACTATATGGACTTGGAACCCTTCATTAACCCCGCCCACGCCCCCCCCCCCCAACCAATCAGGGCTGCCTCTCGCCCTTCGACCCTATCACATGCCTGAAAATCCTGGGGAGGGGGGCAGGGCATTCCCGCCCTCCCCAAACCTCCCCTCTCCAGCTTTAGGCTCCAGGCCCCCCCATTTCATCATGGGTATCGGGCCAGGCTCTTGCAGCTCGCTCATGCAAAGATCAGACAAGCTGAGCGAGCGCCCTCGGCTGAGAAACTAAAATAGGTGCGTTTGCATGCAATTGCAAACATTCCTGCAATGAATCATACCATTTCTCTATTCTTTATGAAAGAGACAGATGTACTGAGAAAACAGTTCGTTATTTCCTAATTGTGAAGAGTCAAGATATCAGCAGTACCTAGTATTGAAAAATTAGAGGAACCATTTGGAAAGCGCATTTTCCAACAAGGTGAAATGTACCCAATACTGTTTTTACAGTCCGCAGTGCTAAGCATGATGGATGTTGTAGTTCTATAAATACACATGCCAAATTAAGACTACAAGCCTGGTGTTCTTTGAGCAGTTGGTTGAAAAACTAGGCCTGGCTAAGTCCTTCTCATCAAACAAATGATGGACGGAATGCTGACAATGCAAACATTCTCCCCCAGTCAAAAGATCTGGGTTAGATCCATCGTTCTTTTGCCCACTACACCACCCCAGTTTGGACCCAGCCATATGCAAATCAATCTTGACCCTATGCCCCATGGGAACAGTCCAGACCGAACTACCAGGCCAGGTCCTCCCTGGACCGGAAACCAGCATCCTGGGACCGGTTTCAGGGTATGTCACCCTTCTTCAGCCAAGCTAGCTTGAATCCAGTGGCACAGTGAGCGAGGGACCCACGTCTGGGCATACCCATCCCACTTAGGGCGAAAAGTGTTACAGCAAACAAATGATGGACGGAATGCTAACAATGCAAACATTCTCCCCCAGTCAAAAGATCTGGGTTAAATCCATCGTTCTTTTGCCCACTACGTCACCCCAGTTTGGACCCAGCCATATGCAAATCAGTCTTGACCCTGTGCCCCATGGGAACAGTCCAGACCGAACTGCCAGGCCAGGTCCTCCCTGGACCGGAAACAAGCATCCTGGGACCGGTTTCAGGGTATGTCACCCTTCTTCAGCCAGGCTAGCTTGAATCCAGTGGCACAGTGAGCAAGGGGCCCACGTCTGGGCATACCCATCCCACTTAGGGCGAAAAGTGTTACAGCAAACAAATGATGGACGGGATGGTGACAATGCAAACATTCTCCCCCAGTCAAAAGATCTGGGTTAAATCCATCGTACTTTTGCCCACTACGGCACCCCAGTTTGGACCCAGCCATATGCAAATCAGTTTTGACCCTGTGCCCCATGGGAACAGTCCAGACCGAACTGCCAGGCCAGGTCCTCCCTGGACCGGAAACAAGCATCCTGGGACCGGTTTCAGGGTATGTCACCCTTCTTCAGCCAGGCTAGCTTGAATCCAGTGGCACAGTGAGCAAGGGACCCACGTCTGGGCATACCCATCCCACTTAGGGCGAAAAGTGTTACAGCAAACAAGTCCTTCTCATGACATTGGGCCTTTTTTGTGTGTAGTTTTTATATTTTTTGTGACAAGTCATTGTTAGCTGCTGTTTCAACTCTCCTTCTTACCACCTGGACTGCTCAAGGTGTAGCTCATTGATGGTGACTGGGTCTGGTTCTGTCTGGGGGGAAAAAATGCCCCCCAACCCCCTCCCTCCCCACACCTCCTCCCGGGCAAACTTTCTTCAAATGCAAACGTAAGCGGCAAGGACTCTCTAATTGCAAACCTCATGCTTCCAACCCCATGTAGAACACCATCTCTCTCGGGCAGTGAAGGGGTACCTGGAGCCCTTCCTTTCTGAGAGCACAGAAGGCCTTACTAGCAATTGTAGTTTTCCTATACCAAGATCAATTCATGGCATGTGAATGGGATCAGAATTGCACTTCATTTGTCAGGGGGTTACATAGCTGTCACGTTTGCATATTGCCTCTGTGTGACATTTTCATGGTTTCAGTGTGTGTATGTGACATTCCACAGCTAAATGTGTGATACTTCAAGTGACACTTTATCTCTGATAAAAACCAAGCAGGGACACCCATTTTGAGATAAATATCACAAATTACTCACAGTGATGAGAAACTCTAAAGAAAAAAAAAGTCTGAAAACTGCTGTAAAACCCAAAATAGAATGGCACAAACCACAGCAAGTGAACAGAACTCCCAGCAGCCTCTCAGTCTGAAGACAGCCCCCGCACCTTGACCTATTTAGGTAACTGAGTTTCTTCTTTGCGTGGCCAACGGATATTCAGTATTCTCAGAAACCCAATGTTCTCACCTACTGCCCTCAATTGGGTGACAGGTACATTGCACAAAAAAACTTACATGAAGGCGAGAGTCTTTTTCATGCTGCAGCCACGCCGGCTCTAGTGGTGCGGGGGAGGCCGAGTATGTGGCTATTTGTTAGATGTCTCTGTCAAGCTGGACTGTCTCCGGTTAGACTGACTCTGCCCACTGAGGGTTCAGATGCCACGAGGAGGACATGTGAGCCAATGATGAAAACAAGGCAGGCTTAGGTAGTTGAAAAACATTCAACTTGAGGTGTTAAACAAATACCTACAACATCTCCTAAAATAACAAAAAAGAGAAAAATTGGAAAAAACTCTTTAAACAAAAAAATAGAACTGCTGCCGGGAAGCGGGGGGGGAGGGGGTCTCTTTTCTTGTGAACTTGGACAAGCTTGTCCTGGGTAGATCTGCTTGTTTCAGACGAAAAAATGATCTGCTTGCACAAGCAGCAAAATAGTGTTTTATTCAACAAAGCAGGGAGCAAATGATGTGGGAGCCCCTGTACAGTTGTATAGCTACGCAGCATGAGCAAACTCTACCCATGGAAGGCTTTGCGTATGCATAGATCTGAGGTGTCTCCACATGCCTGTGGTAATCATGCTATAAATATGATAGAAGAACTCCTTGCAAAGTTTACAGATGACACACTTTGCAGAAACTTTCTTGCTACCTGGCCTCATATCAAAGAATTGCCACACCAAGGATTCCTTAGGAGGCTGAGATGGCTGAGCTGTTGCAGGTGACGCCAGCAGTTCATCAGAATCTGATGAAGACATCTTTGTGCTGCAAGGGAAACAGGAAACAAGATCAAGACAGATATGTCTACACTCGCCAAAATGCAATAGCGAAATAAATCAGAAAAGAAAATAAAGACAACCATATGAACCAATCACAATTCTACCTTAGGGTGTGCTTCCTTTCCCGGACCTCTCGCGAGAGGCTCGCGGGTGACATGCGAGACCGTAAAAAAAGTAATTGCTTTATATCTTCTATAGAACAATACATCATTTTTCTAAGTTAATATGTCTAATGTTCTACGTTTTTCAAAACTACATGAAAACACTGTAATTAACTTAATTCTAAATGTATGCCCTCCTGAGTGCATTGCAAGAGCTGAACAAAAAGTACAGCCCACTCTGATTCTGCGCAGGAGATTGTGCATCAAGCTCCCACAAGCATCTCGCAAGAGCCATCACTTTAAAAAATAAATATCCAACTATCTTTTTTTTCACTATTCTATTCTAGATTAGCATTAAATAACTAAATGCATGATACATAACTGTATTCAATAGATTACAATGAAATGTACAACTCTACAGTCCCGCAAGTGTCTCATGAGGGTCTTGTGAAAGTCATGACACCTGAAAAATGCATTGCTGGTAACATGTCTTGATATGAGAGTTTCAAGAACTGAGAAAATACACAATCTCCAATGATTTATTGAATATTTATCTGTTTAATACTCAGACATTTTAGAAACATTTTGCAAACTGAGAACCATATCCTGTTATGTTACGATGGAAAAAAAACATACAATGGAAAAAAAACTCTTTTTCAAAATAATGTCTGCACACAACATATATTATAAAGTCATTCTACCATCCATACACTCACAAAATAAATGAATTTACTTTAAAGAAAAACCTAGACATTCAATGAAAAAAAAACAAAGGTTAAAGTAACGTTTTATTTAGGTGTTACAAAAATGTTTTCTTTTAAAAGAAAAATGTAGAAATTCACAAAAAAAGGTTAAAGTTATAGTTAGGTGAATTCCTCAGTGACATTAACGTTTTGAACTAAAAAAAAATCAGAAATTCAGCAGTTATAGTTAGCAGCACTAACTATAACTTGCGCCTATGACATGTTCTATGCCATCAGTGATGACCATCCAATGAGTGTGCAAGTTTTTTTATAGTTTACATAGTGGCAGGTAAATACCATATTACTTTCCAACTAAATTTTGTACATCCTGTGTCTAGCTAATCGGTATAAGTGTTTGCAAAACGTGTGTGCTTCTAATGCACCATAGCTGTCTAGAGGTATTGAACATGTGATAAATGTTTGCATTCAAGAGTAAAACTGTGTGCGAGAGACAGTTGGCTTGTATTTAGTATGTTCCACAGAACCTTTTGGCTCTGCAGAAAAAGTTTCCAACAGGAGAGCCATTATACGTAGTAGATACGAACTTTTGTAAGCAGCCTTGAGTTATTAGAGAGAAATGTGTCAGCATGATAATTTATACTTAACATGGAACAGTGTATACCCCAGCTACGGTCCTATGTATGTGTGCTTATTTTGCTTCAGAAGAAGGGCCATCTGTAAAGTTTGTATCACACTAAGAAGGGTGCAGGTAATATGATAATTAGCACCTTCAGATCTTGATTATTTTTAGCAAATAATGTCTTTTTTGACAACTGTTGCATAGAATGTACACTGTTCTCAGTAGATTCTTTTCTATAGTCTGTGGTGTATTTCTTATCAGAGTTTCAGTGTTTGCAAACAGTGTGGTTTAGAATTAACTCTCTCCATAGATTAAACACTGTTTACAGTGCTCAGTTGTGTAATATCAACTTCATTTTGTATTGTGGGTTTGGTGCGTGTCAGGGGTTTGATATAGACAAAAGCTGCTCGTAGTAGGGCATTTATTTTGGAATTGGCCTTCACTATTTTGGCTTTCTCTGAACAGTTGTATACAGATTGAACACCGTACGCAATTGGGGTTTCCCTTAAATATATATATATATATATGGTTGATTGCTAATGTGAGCTATGCTACGTGTAAAGTCATGGCAATGTATACAGCAATATGTGGGAAAAGGAAGCTTCGATGATGTCATCAGTGATGTGGGGCCTGATAAATCCAAGCCTTTTGCCCTCCCGTGTGGGGTACCGCAGGGGTCTTCTCTGAGCCCCACGCTTTTTAACATTTATGTCAGCCCACTGGCGGCTTTGATAAGATCCTTTGGCCTGCAACTCACTTCCTATGCAGATGACACACAAATTGTGTTATCCATACAGCGAGGGTCTCAAGTGGATATGGCCGCGAGGTGCCATGATTGCCTGAAAGATATTGCGGGCTGGATGGCCTCGAATTGCCTTAAATTGAATGCAGGGAAGACCGAGGTCATTATATTTGGGAACAATCCTAATATCTGGACTCCGGATATGTGGCCTGATGCTCTGGGGATGCCCCCAGTCCCCATGTGCACGGCAAGGAATTTGGGCGTGATCATGGACCAGAAACTTGATTTTGGGGATCAGGTTAGCAGAGTGGTTTCGACATGCTTCCATATCCTTAGGATATTGAGGAAAATTAAATTTTCTCTTCCGGCCGATGGTTTCAGGTTAGCAGTCTCAGCCCTTATTCTGTCGCGCTTGGACTACTGTAACAGTCTGTACCTGAATTTGAAAAAAAAAAACATCTGCACAGATTACAGTTGGTTCAAAACGCGGCGGCGAGACTGCTGACAGGCATCCCAAGGTTTGCCTCCGTTCGAGAGGGACTCCGGCTACTGCACTGGCTGCCGGTATCAAGACGAGCTCAATTTAAGGCTTTGTGCCTCGTTTTCAAAGCAATGAAGGGCAGTGGCCCAGAGTTCTTGAGTCGGTGCTTTAATTGGTATGTGCCAGGGAGAGCGTTGCGCTCGTCTGAAGGCAGACTAGGTGCGGTACCCCGAATAAAAAAGGCCAGTTGGGGAGGATGTAGCTTTTCATACTGTGCAGCGAAGGCCTGGAACAGCCTGCCGGCGCATATCAGGAATGCCGAGGAGCTCCTCTCTTTTAGAAAGGGGCTGAAGACTTGGTTATTTAGGGAATAGGCCCCCGTGCTCCAGGGACTCAGTGTGCAGCGCCAGGACACCCTTGGGTAAAAGTGCGCTTTATAAGCTCATAATAATAATAATAATAATAATTTGAGATGTCATCAATGATGCCATAGAACATGTCGTATGGGAGGGCATAAGCAGTGCATGGTTTGGGCACAAGTTACAGTTAGTGCTGCTAACTATAACTACTTAATGTGTGGTTTTCTTTTAGCTCAAAACATTAATGTTGTCACTGAAAAATTCACCTAGCTATAACGATACTTTAAACTTCGTTTTTTTAAGTAAATATTTTTTTATTTTAAGAAAACTGATATTTTTACTCTACCTCATTGTAACGTTACTTTAACCTTTGGATTTTTTTGCAAAAAAAAGGTTTGTGAGTGTGTGTATGTATATATATATATATATATATATATATATATATCTCTTCCGTTTTCCACCAAAAGGAGCCAAACTCTTGCCGGTCAGGTGCACTGCAACGTGAAGATGGTCTCACATAAATACTTCAAAAACACTCTCCCAAAGGAAGTAGCAGGCACTCACGGGGCTCCTATGAATTACTTTCAATGTGTCAAATAGCAGACGCGTTTCGGTTTTCACCTTCCTCAATGCTGCTGTTATAGAACCTTGTATAGGCTGCCCCTTTATTCTCCGGGAGCCAGATTTTCACACTTACTTCGCATGGCTACTTGTTGCTCCCCTCGACCGTGCCGTGAGCTATATATCCAAAGAAATTGTATCCATGGGGCTCGGTCCAATTCTCCCACTCCCCGAATTTAAATAACTCCCGACTTTCATGTCGAGGATACCTCTGTTTTTGTCCATATAACAAGAGGGGGCCAAAGCGCCATGTCTTTGTGTGGAAATTGAATTGACTGTGTTATTTTTCTATCAAATTATCATGACTGCTATTGAGCAAATGTACTTTAATTACACACTGACATGGCGGCAAGAAAACGAGGCATTTGCCGCAATGGAAGCACAGTCCTCTCTCTATTGCCCCTAATAATTTCCCAATGGGGACGCCCTTCTGAACAACTTAAAAGCATGGCGAAATGTGATGCATTTTTAAAACGTGTCCAGCATTGAAGAAGGTGAAAACCGAAACGCGTCTTCTATTTGACACATTGAAAGTAATTCATAGGAGCCCCCATGAGTGCCTGCTTCTTCCTTTGGGAGTGTGTTTTTGAAATATATATATTTATTCCAGGCTCAAGGTAAATAAATACCAGCACTCACGGGAACGTAGTCTCCCAGATTTTATTGGGATTCTTCAACACGACCAGACGCGTTTCGGCTGCCGCCTTTTTCAATAGTGGCCGGCGCCGACATAAAGCAGACTTTAAATATCACGAACTGCTAAACATTAACAAAGGACACCGGTCTTGCTTCAGACCAAGGTGTCGGCCATTTATAAACGTGCAGTCACTAAATGAAACAATAACATAAAACACTGGATTTATACCACATCTATCTCGCCCTGAATGTGCACTTCTTGTGTTATACTACATCTTGTTTCATATTCATATAATTGTGTTATTCAGCCCTGAATGGGCTCATGATTCTCATCATTGACTCATTGTACTAACACACCAAAGTTAATAAAATGAATAAGCAAAGTTCGCATCATATAATGTTATAGCAGTAAAATGAGATTCACACATATAGGATATATCTTTGTTACTCTCCCAAACTCTAAAGGTGTACAGCCATCTCTTCCCCACTGTTCAAACCTCCTGGTATTTTAGTTTGGTTCTCGATGATATATCTCGACTCCAATCTACGCAGTTGTAGCTGCCTGTCACCACCTCTAACACTGGTGGGTACATGATCCATACAGAAAAAGCTCAGCAAGTCTCTGTTACTCTGATGAAATGCCTCAAAGTGCCTGGCCACCGGATAGGTTACATCCTTGTTATTGATGACCCTAAGATGTTCTAAAATGCGCACTTTGGTTGGATGTATAGTGCTTCCAATGTAACGCAAACCACACGGACACACTAAACAGTATACCGTGTGGCTTGTGTTACAATTCATGAGTTTCTTAATTTTCTTTGGTTCTTCCAAACCGGGCACTGTGTAGTCTAGCACTTTTTTACTATTTTTGCAGGCCCTGCATTTTAAACATGGGAAAAACCCAGATAGCCTACCAAAGGTTGATGGTTTATTTTCCTGAGCGCAGTGGCTTTGGACTAGACTATTTTGTAGTGACCTTGCCCTCCTGAACGTCATAAAGGGGTGCTTAATTCTCTCCCTATTACTGGATCAGATTTTAAAATATGCCAGTTTTTGACAAATATCTTTCTGATGTCCGAAGCATCACTAGAATACTCCGTGATCATCCTAAAGTTGTTTAGTTTTCTTTTTCTCTTTCTTTGTGTCAAGGGCACTGTCATTTATCAAGTCTAGTCTAAGCTTCTTATCCACTTTGGACTTAGCTTCTGCTAGGGTCTCTTTGTGGTATCCTCTGACCTCAAATCTTTGTATACTCTCATGAGCTGCTACCTGGTAATCGCAGTCACGTGTACAGTTTCTTTTTATTCTCAGCAGCTCGCCGTATGGGATACTCGTTATTGTTTTCCCAGAATGGCAGCTGCTAGCGTGTAGCACAGAATTCCCTGCGGTTGGTTTTCTGTGCAAAGAGTGCACAGTCTGCTCTCCGCAGAGAATACTTTGAGGTCCAGAAAGTTCACAGATTTTTACTTGTTTCTCCTGTGAACTTCAAGTTGAGGTCATTCCTGTTGAGCACCTCTATATACTCTTTGGCTGACTGTTCCGTGCCCCTGTAAATGATAAATAAATCATCTATGTACCTATTCCAGCTTACGACCCTACGGGTCCAATTTTCATTGTTCTCTGCCCAGGCCACCTGCTTCTCCCACCAGCCCACGAAAAGATTCGCGTAGCTGGGGCGAAGCAGGTGCTCATCGCAGTGCACGCGTATCTGTTTGAACAATTGTTCCTGGAATAAGAAGATATTATTACATAGACAAAAGTTCACAAAGTCAACCAGCATCTTGTTGTGCTCAACCAAGGTAATCGATCGCTTTCTTAAAAATACTTGACCGCTTCAATCCCTTGCAAATGATCAATACTGGTATAAAGACTTGAAATATCAAGTGTTATCATCACCAAGTCATTGTCCCAGATCAAACTCTCCACCCGTTTTAAAAAAACTTTGGTGTCTTTGGTGTATGAAACCAATTGTGTCACAAATCCAGATAGAAAGTAGTCCACAAACCTGGACATATGTTCCGTTAAACTTCCCAAAGAAGAGACGATAGGACGGCCAGGAGGACATGTTACACCAAAGATTTTTAAACGGGTGGAGAGTTTGATCTGGGACAATGACTTGGTGATGATAACACTTGATATTTCAAGTCTTTATACCAGTATTGATCATTTGCAAGGGATTGAAGCGGTCAAGTATTTTAAGAAAGCGATCGATTACCTTGGTTGAGCACAACAAGATGCTGGTTGACTTTGTGAACTTTGTCTATGTAATAATATCTTCTTATTCCAGGAACAATTGTTCAAACAGATACGCGGTACTGCGATGAGCACCTGCTTCGCCCCCAGCTACGCGAATCTTTTCGTGGGCTGGTGGGAGAAGCAGGTGGCCTGGGCAGAGAACAATGAAAATTGGACCCGTAGGGTCGTAAGCTGGAATAGGTACATAGATGATTTATTTATCATTTACAGGGGCACGGAACAGTCAGCCAAAGAGTATATAGAGGTGCTCAACAGGAATGACCTCAACTTGAAGTTCACAGGAGAAACAAGTAAAAAATCTGTGAACTTTCTGGACCTCAAAGTATTCCCTGCGGAGAGCAGACTGTGCACTTCTTTGCACAGAAAACCAACCGCAGGGAATTCTGTGCTACACGCTAGCAGCTGCCATTCTGGGAAAACAATAACGAGTATCCCATACGGCGAGCTGCTGAGGATAAAAAGAAACTGTACACGTGACTGCGATTACCAGGTAGCAGCTCATGAGAGTATACAAAGATTTGAGGTCAGAGGATACCACAAAGAGACCCTAGCAGAAGCTAAGTCCAAAGTGGATAAGAAGCTTAGACTAGACTTGATAAATGACAGTGCCCTTGACACAAAGAAAGAGAAAGAAAAACTAAACAACTTTAGGATGATCACGGAGTATTCTAGTGATGCTTCGGACATCAGAAAGATATTTGTCAAAAACTGGCATATTTTAAAATCTGATCCAGTAATAGGGAGGAATTGCCTAAAGCACCCCTTATGACGTACAGGAGGGCAAGGTCACTACAAAATAGTCTAGTCCAAAGCCACTGCGCTCAGGAAAATAAACCATCAACCTTTGGTAGGCTATCTGGGTTTTTCCCATGTTTAAAATGCAGGGCCTGCAAAAATAGTAAAAAAGTGCTAGACTACACAGTGCCCGGTTTGGAAGAACCAAAGAAAATTAAGAAACTCATGAATTGTAACACAAGCCACACGGTATACTGTTTAGTGTGTCCGTGTGGTTTGCGTTACATTGGAAGCACTATACATCCAACCAAAGTGCGCATTTTAGAACATCTTAGAGCCATCAATAACAAGGATGTAACCCATCCGGTGGCCAGGCACTTAGAGGCATTTCATCAGAGTAACAGAGACTTGCTGAGCTTTTTCTGTATGGATCATGTACCCACCAGTGTAAGAGGTGGTGACAGGCAGCTACAACTGCGTAGATTGGAGTCGAGATATATCATCGACAACCAAACTAAAATACCAGGAGGTTTGAACAGTGGGGAAGAGATGGCTGTACACCTTTAGAGGTTGGGAGAGTAACAAAGATATATCCTATATGTGTGAATCTCATTTTACTGCTATAACATTATATGATGCGAACTTTGCTTATTCATTTTATTAACTTTGGTGTGTTAGTACAATGAGTCAATGATGAGAATCATGAGCCCATTCAGGGCTGAATAACACAATTATATGAATATGAAACAAGATGTAGTATAACACAAGAAGTGCCCATTCAGGGCGAGATAGATGTGGTATAAATCCAGTGTTTTATGTTATTGTTTCATTTAGTGACTGCACGTTTATAAATGGCTGACACCTTGGTCTGAAGCAAGACCGGTGTCCTTTGTTAATGTTTAGCAGTTCGTGATATTTAAAGTCTGCTTTATGTCGGCGCTGGCCACTATTGAAAAAGGCGGCAGCCGACTCGCGTCTGGTCGTGTTGAAGAATCCCAATAAAATCTGGGAGACTACGTTCCCGTGAGTGCTGGTATTTATTTACCTTGAGCCTGGAATTGTTGCGTGGTGTCCGTCACCACGTTAAAAGGCACCCGGCCGTGAGTGAGGGAATGAAGACGGAAATTGAGCATGAATATATATATATATATATATATATATATATATATATATATATATATATATATATATATCATTTCGAAAACTCCTGTCTGGTACTCGATCTGACAGAATCTTCAGGCACGGACCTCAGGCACTCCCAATGAACTTGAAGAATCCACACAATGTAAGTGGATGAAGCAGTGGAAATTTATTTTAAAAAGTCCTCTCAAAATTAAACAGGCATAATGCCTGCCATGACACGTTTCACTCCTCACAGGGAGCTTGATCATGTGATCAAGGCCGGTAACCGCCGAAACGCGTTATGGCAGAGTGGTGTGAGCAATAAATCACCAGCACGATATTTGGGTCTGCTCTTTTTATTCTCCCTGGAGGAGATCGTGGTGGCGAGGTTTTTGGATATATATATTTTTTCTTTCTCAAAGGTGCTCAGAGATGAGGCCGAACTCCGCTTGCAGGTAGGTTAACAAACCTTTATTCTGAAAACATGCAGCTTCCCATCCCGATATTTAGTCCCTTGGCCTTACGCATTTCGAAGCATTCTCGCTTTTCGTCAGAGGCCCATGTGTTGTATATATATATATATATATCTTAAAGTTTGTGTAAAAAACGTTTGAAGATTAAACATTTTATTTTTTATTGTTAATTACTTAAATTTCAAACACTTATTTTTGAGGATTTTTTTGATGCTTTGCATCTCAACAGAACGTACATTGTCCAGTCAATATGCTTGATGACTTGGTTGTGATTCCTCATCTGTATAATTTTTCATAGCTTCCCCTGAAATCTATAGCAAAAGGCATAAGCACTATAGCCTGTAAGTTGCGAACCGATGAATCAGTGTGATTGTCTACTGATTCTTATATACAATAACATAGTAGAATGCATTGTGACACTCAACAAGTAATATTCCATCTCCAATCTCTCCTCTAGCCAGATAACTTTAGTCCATAGTGGGGAAAAACTAATGAGTCAAGAGTACTCCCGGGATAACGTGTGACAATGTCTGTAATTATGTATTCAACATTACAGACCCCCTGGATGTTAGGGGAATGCTGTTCTATTTTTTCTATTTCTAAAAATGAACTAGAGCAGGAGGAGGACATTTTAGTAAGCGTGTTCCATCCACATCCTATACAATTAGGAAAAGCTGCAATTTGATACCTTCATTTTTGTACTTTTAATTCAGCATGGGTAGCAGGAAATCTTATATGTACATTTACCCTGGTTAGCATTAAATCCAGGAATTGTCTAACTACCCCAGTAAGAGCATTTTGTGAGATACCTCTTATTATTGCAACAGAACTGTGATAACTCCCTAATGCTAGGAAATGTGAGAGCATAACACCTGAACATACACGGTTGGCTTGGCTGTCTTCAGTCTACATCTGTAGCTTAGACTTTCCCTTTTCTAATAAATCATGAAAGTGGTAGTCTTACTCATCCTGTATCTGGCAAAAAAAAAAACCTCTGACTGATTAAATCTGGTGACTCTTTACCCAAAAATCCCCCATCGTCTTCCTTTTCTGCACTATAGAGCTCCTAGTGCACTCCTCCTCACCACTGTCAAATAGTGAAGCTATTGCGAATGGCCTTTCGGTTGCACTTTTATTAGTTCCTCAAAGGTTACCTCCTGCTTCCACTTGATGGTAAATTGCATGTGTAATTATCCTGTTTTGTGTCGGTTTGTAGTATGCAGATCTTTAGTACACTGGAATACTGAATTGGAAATAACTTCAGGAAATCGCAAAATAGATATGCTATTATGAGATTTATGAAAATTTGTGTTTGCTTCACATTTTTTATGATTCATTTTCTTATTTACTTTATTAAATCGCTGACCCACAAAATGCAAACTGGTTTGACCAGTTATAGACTCTATTATTTTTGCACATCAAGACCTAAATTGAGGCCCTAAATCCTGCTGAGGTCTTCCACCAGACTCTGGGACTGAGCCAGTGCAAGCATAGCCCAAAATACAAGTAACCATATTCTTACGACACTGCTGCTGTCCAACCAAACAGTAATATAATGCACACTCTATACTGCCTGCCCTCCATTCCCTTTACTAGGCACATAACTGAATCATCTACCTCAGTAACTACAACTAACAGCTGACTTGCCTTTAGGCTAGAATGTGCATGCAATTAACCCAATAATGTTGCACAATGTAAGACTAAATGCAACACTTAAAACTAGCACTACAAACTAACTTTGGGTTCTAGGAAGTAGTGTGCTATCCTTCTGCATCTGCGTCATTTCCTTGTCAGGGGTTGGAAGTGCTAAATAAATCCACAATATATTACAAGTTGTACCTGTGTCCTGCTTGCCATGTCTGCTGCAACCCAGCTCCTCAGTAGAACAGTTATCAGTAGCATCAAGCCACTGGCTGGAAAACCCGCATTGCCTGTTCGAATCATTGTCTCCTCCACTTCCTTCTGCACTCTTGCCTTGTTTGTTTCAAGGAGAACTGCAGGAGCTGATGGAGGATGCAGCCTGAGCGACACGTGGTAGGGCTTTCTTAGGGAAACTGGATTTCCATACCTCTCGTGGGCTGGCATGTGACCCTTTTTCTTAACTTGTGCCCTCTCCTTTCTGATGACTCCATCAATTGTGACTGCCTTCGGACTCCCAGAACATATTCCTTGGGGTCAAGGACAAAAGGTTTTCATGTTTATGTTGTCCTTGGGAAAAGTAGGCCCAACCGCCCCTGCAGCACAAACCCTTTGGTGCCAGTTTACAGTACCACGTTATGGCTCAGTGAAGGGCATTGTCCACAGTTAAGGTAATATTTGTGTCCATATGTTAATGCTGTTCGAACTTGTATTTATGGTTCATTAATACAAAGCTTTTCTTATTAGGGTGAGCGCTTTAAGAAAATGTTGTAAGCTCAGACTGCACTTCTGACCGTGGTGCCAGTGTAAAAACGCGTACACAGGTTTGCAAAGTTTAACAATATGAGGCTACATAAAATGCTTCCAGAATGTTCTATAAATCAATATCTGCAGAAGCTTGAAAGCAGGATCGATGATCCTTTGCTTTCAAAATGAAATGTTAAAAAAAAAATGCAATGAGGAAAAAAAACGTTTTGCTAAACGACTGTGAAATTGTAGGTAACATTTCTTTGAAGCATCGAGTAAAACGTGTTGATGCATGCTAGTATTTTCTAAAAAATATTCATAATGGAAAATAAGTGCAACCAGTTTCAACACGATAATGGGGAACATGAAAATAAACAAGCATTGGCAAAGCCAGTAGGCCAGATATTGGTGGTCAGCCTTTTGGTTTTGTCAATGCATGTCTTGTTTTGATATGGTTTATGTAAAACTTTGTGAGAGCTGCCAGGACCGCAACATTATAACAACCTTTGGCAAAAAGCAATAATATTTTTGGTCTCAAAAAGCATACATTGCCACAGTAGTCCCTGGTACTGAACAAACCTACTTTGTGTGCTGATATGCTCCTTGTGAAAGAGGTGAAGCCTGCCGATGGATGGATAGATAGCTAGCTAGATAGATAGATAGATAGATAGATAGATAGATAGATAGATAGATAGATAGATAGATAGATAGAATTTTAATAAAAACAAAAGGTCTTGGTTAACTCAAGACCAACTTAGGTGCCAATTCTTAAAGAAGGTCACAAATTTGCACCCATGGTATATGTCCTTGCATTAGTGCAGATTTACGGCTTTCATGAATTCACAAGAATTAACAGAAGTAGGCCAGGAAATTGTACCCCAAGAAAATATTTGTGAACTGCTATTTAGCACAAGCAAATATACAGGTGTAGACTTGTTCATGTGAAAATCTGTTGAGCGTTTACAAGTTCACTTTTGCACCAACCACTTTTATCCCAGCCCTGGAAGAAGTTTCACTTCTGCCATTGTTGGGAGTAAATTTCCAACCGTTCTCAGTATGGGAAAAAATGAGAGAAGAGCTGACACAAACCCCTAAAACATACAATTTAGTAGGGTTGCACAGACTCAAAAAGGCATTCCAACCCTGGAACTATTGCTTAGCGCTACCTCCAGCCCCAGTATGTAGATCTGTGGAAAGGTGGCAAAATAAGGGCATTTCTAGAATTCAAACCCGGCTATAGTAAAAGCCTTGGCATAATCAGAAGGGCTAATATCAGAGCTTTTATATAGTGCTATTGCTGCCATATTTTGTCGCTGTACTAGTTGGCAATAAAGGGACAAGTGGATTTTTTTTAACAGAACAAGTAGATTTATAAAGCAACCTGTCCCATGGACAAGTAGATATTTGATTAAATTCCACACCCCTGGGCTACCACACTACAGGCTATCTGAAGCAAGCTTTCGTTTTTTGGGATCTTTTGACTCCTTTTCTATACATAAAGTGGTTGTTCTCAGTGGATCCATTCACAATTTTGAAACCGCTCTGACTTCATCTCTGCAGCCCCTTGCATCCATTCATGCATTCACCCAATAATCTAGCCATTGATCCATGCACTCAATAACCCATCTATTAATGCACAAATTCTACCAAGCATGCACACATTTTAATTCATTCACTGCACTTGCCCCATATAGCACCTTCTCCCACAATACCCTTGCCTCGCACATGCTACTCTTGCCCCCTTCATTCATCCATTCCTTCCTTCACCCATTCATCCGGCAATCCGACCATTCACTAATCCTACCCATCAAAACAATATATCCACTTTTCAAACTATACATCCTGCCACATTCTCATCACTTAGCACTCATACCTGCATTTTCTCTTCTATCAACCTTTTCAACTAATGAATCAATCATAGATTCAAACTTTAACCTATCCCCTCATGCAAACAGTCAATGAAGAAGCTTTTCCACTTATAAACCAGGCCTATTGGCTTTGGCATTGCTTGGGTCAATGTAGAAAAAACTACCACCAGTAGATGTGACAGCCATCACCACCATCATCCCATGGATACCTGTGCAGAGACTCCTCTGTGGAATTAATGTTGCACTGTTCAATTTAAAAAAAGAAATGTCAACAGAATGCATTCTAGTAACCTATGTTGTCTTGGGTTTAGTTATTAAATTAAGAATGAGACTGTATTACCTGCATTGTTTAAACATTATCCTACTTCTCTCGTTTGGATGTACCTTGTGCATGTATATTTGTTTACAAGAAAGCAGAATTATAAAAGGTTAACATTAGTTTGTTTTATGTGCTCATTGAGCATTCTTGCACAAGCAGGCCAAGTCTGTGAAGTTGCTGGTTGCTCTCGAACTCACGAGCTGTTGCACGGCCTCTCTGTCCAAGCGTGCATCACGCTTATTTGCCTGCCACAGATCCTGCCTTGGTGCTGTATGCAGTTCCATTGGCAAAGCTAATGTCTGCCTCTCATTTACAGCTATTAGTTGGCTTATTAGCTTTGCTAATGCTTGTTTTTAAGGAATGGCATCAATATGGCTGGGGTATAACAAAAAATGCAAGTTGGATCCCTTGGCTTTGCCAATGCTTTTTTCCTTTATTTTTGGCACTCATTTGTAGTGTATGTTTTCTTGCGGTCTCCCCTTTTCCTTTTGTGTTGCTTCCCCCTTGCTTTTTAGAAAGTCCTGGCAGCTGCATTTTGCTGACAGGCCACTCCTTTCTTTATAGGTGCATTTCCACACCTCTCATGGGTGTCTGCCATTTTGGAATTGTAAAAAAAGAACATTGGTCACCGCTTCATGCTGAATGTGCACACATGCATTGTGACAGGCTGGCCAAAAGCCATAAAGGGCTGCCACGTCATGACATGAGCGTGTGTGATGACGCATGCACATGTCCTCACAATGTGGACATTGGGGATTTTTTTCCAATGTTGCTCAGCATAGGCAAGTATTCTTTTGTTGTCAATGCTGAACAGTATCGGCAACACACACTGGCAAAGCCAATGCATTTGTAAATGCCAGACTGATGGCTTTGCCAGTGATGGTTTTAATGTATACGTGCAGTGGTTCACAGTGTTAATGTTTAACTGTAATTTAGTTACTCAGATGATATGAACCTGTACAAATAGGAAATGTATTGCTCTGTGATAAAAAAACTAATAATAACTAATGTATGGCAAAAGAAGATATGTGCTGTCAACTGTGTGGTTACCCGAATCTGTGTCATTTTAAGGCCCACTGCCGATGGTTTAAAGGGCCTTTTTAGGTCGAGCCTCGACCTGTTGTATCCTTTTCTATGGACTCTGGCACACCATGCAATTGCTATTGGATTTTTCTTGTGCCAATCTCAAATGCTGGCTTTTTATTGGTCACTCCTTTGGGTGCTTGTTTCAGCGAAGCGATTTCACTAAGTGATTGTAGCTGTTGGCCATCGGCACGCTTCCTCCTCGCACAGCGCGCGATGCCCCCTCCTCCTCTCTGGACATTGAAGCTCTGCAGAGCAACACTGACTAAACTATCACGCTGGCTAGGTATTTCTGGAGGGCTCCCGCGATGTTTCAGAATGGTAGCTTTAATTCATGCGCATGCTTTACAGTTTCCAACTGCATCTCATTCATTCTGCTGCCTCAGCACTCACTCACTTCATCCCGGGAATGCAGCTCGGGGTAGCAGCGGCTGGTGTGATCAGATCTCTCTTCGCGCCCAAGCATCGGGCAGAAACATGTTTACACCCAGCCAGACCCCAATATCTATAGGGCTCCGTTTAAAGTCAGAAGTAAGCAGCCAGGTGGGGCAGGCGGTGGGTGGGCTGTTACCCTTTGTGAATAATGCATGTGATGCGCAGGGTGTAAATCAAACATCACATTCTAACAGTGATTTACAGCTATGGTCTGTATGAGGAAATTAAGAGTTATAAACAGAGAGGGAACAGAAATCTGGGTTGCTTTCAATTATTTCAGACCTTGTCAGGCCGTTTCTGATAATCATAGAGGCACTTTTTTTGCACAGCTGTCCCTGCTGGTCCGTTCAGTTAGGAGGGAGGGTGTAACTGTGACCCAATTATCTAGACATTGGCAGCTTTTCTTCCTATTCCAGCAGTCAGCGGAAGTGGTGACACCGAGCAGGGCACGCGAGGCACCGCTGCTTTGAATGTTACCCAAAGGAGGTGAATAAATGAAAACAATTTTTAAGCATATTATTGTTTCTTTCAAAATGTGTATATTTCGCATTCATTACTATTGAGCAGAGCATTTTCAGATGGTGAATGTGAATTACGTAAGAAAAGGATCCGAGTAGTGAAGAATGTTGAAATGTGATTTTTTTTGGGGGGGGGGAATTAAAGGGGGTTGTTAGTGCCACTTGCAAATTGCCATCATCGTTTGGTGTCATATAATTGTTTCTTCAAGCGCACTGGGTGATTCCTTTCTCCACTCTGCATGGAAATCATTCGGCATGCAGCCTTGTGTGGCATATATTATTTACATATTATAGAGCCAAAGGATTACTGTTTGCCGTGTGATAGGCGCGGCACAAAAACAAAGATGCTTCTCACAGAAAGAACGCGCCTTGAGTCTCTGTTACAGACCCTGTTGCTGGTTTCACCATGGCAGACCCTGTTGCTGGGTTCACCATGGCAGACCCTGTTGCTGGTTTCACCATGGCAGACCCTGTTGCTGGGTTCACCATGGCAGACCCTGTTGCTGGGTTCACCATGGCAGACCCTGTTGCTGGGTTCACCATGGCAGACCCTGTTGCTGGTTTCACCATGGCAGACCCTGTTGCTGGTTTCACCATGGCAGACCCTGTTGCTGGTTTCACCATGGCAGACCCTGTTGCTGGTTTCACCATGGCAGACCCTGTTACTGGTTTCACCATGGCAGACCCTGTTGCTGGTTTCACCATGGCAGACCCTGTTGCTGGGTTCACCATGGCAGACCCTGTTGCTGGTTTCACCATGGCAGACCCTGTTGCTGGTTTCACCATGGCAGACCCTGTTGCTGGTTTCACCATGGCAGACCCTGTTGCTGGTTTCACCATGGCAGACCCTGTTGCTGGTTTCACCATGGCAGACCCTGTTGCTGGGTTCACCATGGCAGACCCTGTTGCTGGGTTCACCATGGCAGACCCTGTTGCTGGTTTCACCATGGCAGACCCTGTTGCTGGTTTCACCATGGCAGACCCTGTTGCTGGTTTCACGATGGCACGCCACTAGGTCAAAAAGTAGTAGGAAGTATTGTTAAAGGATGGCTAACGTCTTAAAAATAATAGAAGCAGCAGACGGTGTGTGCTTTATATACATCCCGGGGCCCACGCTCTGCAGAATGCCTTTGTTTGGATCAGGGCCGGACTGGCCGTAGCGGGCACCAGGCATTTCCCCGGTGGGCCACCAGGGTGGGGTCCGGTTTTGTTACCGGGGGCCGGCAATATCGCCCCCCTGTAACAAAATCGACCGAAAGAGGCCCTAGCAAACAGCTCGACAGCACACCTCCGCCGGGGGGGGGGGGGGTGTGCCTCCCCGGGGGAGGGGGGAGTATGGGGGAGAAGGGTCCGGCCGAGTAGTTTGCCAGGGCCAGTTTTGGTTGCCAGTGTGGCACTGGTTTGGATTCTCAACAAGATTTTTTTAGGTAACCATGTATTTTTTTTTTTAAATGTGTCAACTTTCTGAAAATCCGAAGCCCTTACCAGTATCTAGATAGGCCTCCACCACTTATTGTATGTGTGAGCATGAGTATAGGTGGTTCTTTATTTAATGAGCTTCTTTATAGCGCCTCGTGGCCATAACGAAGCAGTGCAGCATTGTCTCAGGACGGAGTGTCTGAAGGAATACTTGAGCTCCGTTCTGCGCTGATGGATATTTTAGAGGTGACCCACAGAGCAGCAGTCAGCTGCAGCGCCAACAAACTTGCTTATTTTAATCGGGTGTTTTGTAAAGCGCCTTGTGCCATTGCATAGCCACTTCAGAGCACTGAAAAATCAAGAGAAGCAAAACTAAATCCCAGAACACAACCTGGTGGAGTCCAGCCTAATGAGAGTTTGAGGAGTTTCCATAGTAGACCTGCATGAAAATAAATGACTAGGCAAATCCAAGGGTTTATTTTGACTAATATTGGTGAGGGCGCTCATGTTGTACAATACAAGTTTTGGCTGCTCTTGTGGGCCTTTTTAGTCATTATGACTATTCGTTTTTATTTAGTAGTGTTAGTCCCCCATCCTGTCCTGCTTTTCTAAGCATCCCAGTATCCTCTGTATAACGCTTCAAAGCACCAACTGCTTAGAAGCTGCTGTACATAAAGGTCCAGAGAGCATCTGAATGCCGGAGTTCGTAAGTCAATGGACCGTCTGTTCCAGTAGCATTACTTGAGCTACATTAAAAGACTGTATTATCATAATGGTTTGAAGTGGTGCAAATAACCTAGCAAGTACTTCACAGTTTACATAAATGAGGGAGTGGAAAAAACATTATTAGGAGTTGCACTGCATCATTTGCCAGGGAGATGATAATTTTCACATACATGCTATTTAGCACCATTTTAGATTTGAAAGGGTGTGTCTTTTAGCCCCGTTTCTTTTTGCAACAGACAATGCTGTATCGAGGCAACAACAATAAGAGTATTTTGTGTATTTCTAAAATGTAGCATAATTTGTGTACTTTATACAATCCACCCCTCTTTGGTCCAAACAAAGGTTTTGCATAAAATGTAACAAACTGAAATTGTCCTATGTATCCGTGTGTGGATAAGAAGCAGAGCAAGCAAAGCGTACCTTTCACCACCTTTCAAACGTGAAAGATGCGTCTAAGTTTGAGGTAAAATCAGTTTCTTCCATTTCTGATTAGATACTCGTTAAAATTTGTTTGGCCTTATCTGCTAAAAGCAAAAAATGGTACAAAATATATTGAATATGCTTTTGTACAAACTCAATGATTACATAGTGCGGCACCAACTGGAGAATGGGTTTATTTGCTAGTAAGTAAATGAATGCCACTGAGTGAAGGCAAAATATTTTAAATGCAACTATTATTCAGAACACCTTGAATTAAAATAGTATATATAACATAGCATTACATAACGTGTATTTGGAAAGCGCATTTTCACCCGAGTATCTTGGCTCTGAATAACAGATGTTTATTGTTACCCAACTCAATGGTACTCCTTTTATCGACCTCAGAAGGATGAAAGGAACATGATCATTAAACGGGGAGCCTTGTTCAGAAGCTCCGTTTTCCGTCGAGTTTAACCAGTGCGCATGCGCTGCTCTGCGAGGAATGCTGTATCCATTTCTATGGGCTTTGGCCACACCCTCGCTGCCCATTGGTTAAACTGTGTGTCCTTTTGAAATGCTTTTTTTCTGTTTTTTTGTGGCTATATGTCCCACCGTGGCGTGCCGCAAATGCTTCAAAAGTAAATAAATAGAAAAGAAAAGCGGGCAGCTGCCATTACATTATTGCCGGCTTTGCGGCTTGGATGTCGGCTTTAGCTTTAAACATGGCGGCCGCCTGCCTTTTTTTTCTATATATTTACTTTTGTAACATTTTCGGCACGCCACGCTTTAGCTTTAAACATGTGAAGTTAAAGTACGGCGTGCCACAAATGCTACAAAAATAAATAAATAGAAAAAAAAAAAAAGGAGGGCGGCCGCCATGTTTAAAGCAAAAGCCAACGTACAAGCTGCAAACATTGCCGGCTTTGGAGCTAATACATCGGCTTTAGCTTTAAACAAGGTGGCTGCCCGCCTTTCTTTTCTATTTATTTTTGTACAATTTGTGGCACGCCACTCTTTAACTTTAAACATGGCGGCCGCCTGACTTTTTTTTCTATTTATGTACTGTTGACCATTCGTGGCACGCTGCGCTTTAGCTTTAAACGTGCAGTTAAAGCGCAGCGTGCCACAAATGCTACAAAAGTAAATAAATAGAAAACAAAGGTGGACGGCCAGCTGCACATAATATGCTGAATGGCTAAATACTTATAAGGCCCCAAAGGCGAGACCAATTGCATTGCAAATGCTTGTTTCTATTAGTGTTGAAGGACTTTTGTAACTGTGCACGTGACACTTTTCTGTAATACCTGCCATCGCTTAAAGACTATGATCCTAATTCACAAAGGTAACTTACAATTTTAAGTAAGTTTAAACTTCTGAATTCCTCTTCTACTTTTCGTTTTTCACAAACTGCACTTTTGTAGTAACTTAACCTAGTAGTCACTTACACTTTTGTAGTAAGTCCAGCACAGCACATGGCCAAGCCCTGGTACTGCAATACCCTCCCATGGAAAATAATGGAAGTGGGGGGATGAACTAGAAAGTGAAAGTTACTACGAAGTGAGATTTTTGACTATGGATAAGTAGTAAACTTACTCGAAAGTGTAAATTACTACAAAAGTGCAGTTTGTGAACAGCACTCTTTAGAGAGTTTTGTAGTACTATAGAAGTGCTACAAAACACACTACAAAATGCATCTTGTGAATCAGGCCCTACAAGTCAGACTACAGAAAGGTGCCTTTTAGACTATTCATGGCGCTATAGTCCCGCTGTACCCGAGTCATGTTCTAATGCCACGCTCGAGGGTGTTTTTAAATGACATCACTGTGATCATTAATACCACCTACACTTCACTAAACTTAGTTTTTAATAATGTGTTAGACACAACGTGTCCTAAGAAAATGTGTAAAAGATGTGCTTTTAGCCATTTTGTGCTAGGTGGTTTATGTAAATTAAACTCCAAATACAATTTGCATTTACGCCTAAAATGCGCAAATCGAGTGTGAGATGCCTGTAAAGGAGGGAGTTGATTGTGCCATGGAACACATTTCTTGTACATCTTGAATTGTGAATTCTTGTTTGAGAACGAAGTCTGTACACAGAGAGAGAATGGAGTCAGATGCCACAGGAGAGGGCGTGGTGCCCTCTCTAAGCTGCTGCTTGTGCCAGCCGCAGTCTGCAAGGGCCGAGATTTACTGTTATTAATGCTGTAACCCACCACGGCTCACGATTTTGTAACCTCTCTTGCCACGCCGCTCCTTTCACAACACACTGGGCGGGGGCGCCCGTGTGTTTCTTAATCAGCTACCTTCCAAACCTGTTCTCTTTTTTTAGCAGGTGCCAGTCCGAAGCCGAGATGAGAGCAGGGCCACCGAGCAGCTCCAGGGGGGAGGACACTGACGAGTAGACCCGGTAAGTTTCCGTAGCAGGTGGCTCCTTCCGGGTATGTGTGGAGGGTGGTGAATGGTGGGCTTTAAAGTGTCCAATCCGAACAAGCAAGGCTCAGACTCCCGTGGTAGAAAAGATCCGATTGGCTGTTAGCACAGGAGCTAGGTTCGCCAAATTACTGATAGAACTCATGGTATGAGTTACATAAAAGCCAGAATTTCTGGGCGCCCGAGAGATGCCCCGTCCGATAAGCCTGATGTCCAGTGACAAAGGCCCTGCAACGATCACATTCCCGCAGTCTCATGACCCACAGATACATCTATATTTATTCTTTTTGTTTTGACCCAATCAAGAAGTGTTGCACGCCAAAGTAGCCCTCCCCTGAACAAGGCCTGTGGGGGACAAGCCCTAAAAATAGAAAGGAGACTAACTGGCTTGCCAATGTGCAGTGATGTTTCATCACCTGGAGAGTGGTCATAACCCTAGTTCTCATTTCCTTTGAATAGGAATGGGTTACATTTCCATTCAAAGGCGAGATATGTATTATGACATGCGTTTAAATATATGAATATTATAAATGCAAAAATTGAGGCTCCACGACCAGAGTTGATTTGTTCCAGAGCATAGCACAGGGACCAGTAAATGAAGATAGACACGGATAATGGATCGCCTATCCGATACCCTCTCAAATATACGTAGTATTAGCAATTGGCATTCAGTGTCTTACACTGAGACTACCTCTTCCAACTAGTAATGGGTGCAGTGGGTGTGAGGTTAAGGTTTCGACTTTGGACTGAATTGTTTTTTACTAATCCCATGCATGAGTCCACACCAGGCAAGCAATACTGAAATCTTAAAAAATTGGTTTAGGCACCTGACCCGGGTGTCCCATGTCCCCGATATTGTTTGGAATAGCCTTTGAGGCTCTGGCATGCATGATCCGAGAGGGTAAGTCTTACAGGAACCTTACAGTCACAGGCACTACACATCATACATTATTCTACGCTAATGACATGCTATTATATGGACAAATTGGGCAGGTGGCTAATGGGCTGCTATGCGTTCCCTTGAGAGGTTTGGGGTGGTATCAGGATTGAAGGTAAACTGGATTTAATCCATTGCATACCCAGTACCCCAACCCTCCGCTCAGGCAGAACTCCTGGATTGGGGTACTACGTTGATATTATAATCCGCCCCCGCCAAACTCTCCCACTGTACCTGTCCTGCTCTACTTAATGGGCAGATTGAGCGGGATCAGACGAGATCTGCTTGCCTAGATATACGCTGGTAGCGTTGCATGCTCGTGTCAAGATACGAGGACAGACGTAGAATGTGCTCTGGGGTGATCTCACAAGTTTTGTGTTTTGTTGGTTTTTACTGTTTTTACCCTGTTGTTGGTTAGGTTTTTGCATAGGGAATTTTGTAAATGATTGCTATGACACAAACTCTTGACTCCTAGACTGAGCCAGAACTGTGACATGACCCTAAGACGCATCTGGACTGTTATCATTCATTAAATGTTTCTGCAGCCAAAGAAACTTGATGTTGCATGTACGCACTGTGCCACTGCTGAATATTGAAAAATTAATAAAATATGCTTAGAAAAAAAAGAATATTTTACAGGGACCCTGTTGAGATAGATATGCCGCACGTTCTTGTATATCAAGTTTTTTTGTCTGTCATTGCAAACCAGCAGTGGATATTAGAGGCAATACCTGAAATTACATTAGGAAATGATACTTGCATTAATAAAATTGACTCATGCCTGTGCCTGTCATGTAAGAAGTTTAAGGATTACTTCAACAAGCTGTGCAATGTTATGCTTTATCATTCATTCATGAGTCTTGGGAAATGACTAACCACTGACGTATCAGGCCAAAGGCGTGTCTTTGTGATCTACTTCGAGAAAGCCCTGTTGCTCATGGGGACTTCTTTCCAACCAGGAATTGCAATGTTTTGTGACTGTGTTCAGATGGGGTCTACGTTATCTAAATAATACATTGGATATTATCACATACAGAAATGTGCCAAGACGTATTAAAAGTTACTTTACTTATGGTAAAGTTGCATGTATTTTTTCAGCTCCTAAGACGTAGTTCAGCTTTGAAGTGGTACAAAGTGGCCACGTTTTGAAAGAAAGGGGAGACCTGCTTATTTTCTACATTAAACAAGCATTGGCAAAGCCAATCGGTCTCTGCAATGCAAGAGCTATTGGCTTTGTCAATGTGTTTCAGCATTGCATGGCCAGATGGTAAGTGCTCCCCAGACAGATGCAGCACCCAAGCACCCAAGGCGGATGTGCTGTTACTGCTTTGTGTAACCACTGGCATACATGAACAAGACATCCCCAATTATATTTACTATTTGATAGAGAGCAAAACACAAGATGAAATGTGTCAATTCCCTTTAACGAGTGCTGCCAAAATTACCTAGTAAAATCATGATACTTATTTTATTTACCTCTCAAGAACCGAAGGCACCGTCTGCCTTCGTGCAATTCATACTTTTGACTCGCATGCTACACACACATGCCTGCTGCAGGCACTCAACCCACTGAGCTATCCGACTGGCTGGCTTTTACTGATCATTTGCTTTCAACCTGTAATTCTGCAACATAATAAACCACGTGCTTGCTTATGTACTGTGCGCTGCATTCTAAACCACAAAACGCTTACAATACAGATGCACTCCAGTGACTAAGAGTGCAGTTGGTGGTATGTGCCGCGTTACAATGACCATTCAGTGAATTGAAAGAAGCCATTCCCACAGCCTGTTTTACTAGTAACCGGCGAGCCCTTTAAGACGTGTTCCTGTTTTTGTGTAACTATCTCATATACAATGGTTTTATGCACAAACATTTAAAATTATAGCTCATTCAGACTACGCCCTTGCATTTCTCCCTGACCCTTTGAATTGCCCTGACTCTTCACTGGCCATAACTGGCGTTCAGTTTTATGGCATGGCTAAGGTGTACCCAGGAAACTCCAAGGTCGTCTCATTGTTAAAGACATCAGCTAAGGAAATGGTACATGGAGATTGCAAACACTGTTTGCTGGCACATTTGCTGCACTCCTTTAGTTGGTGTAGGAAATACAAACGCTTTTACGGCTTGTGGCCTCTTGTTCCTGAATTTGAGGTTAACAAATGAGCAGACTACAAGCAAAATATTTTTAAAAAGTACTTGGAAAAATATTTCCCCACTAACTCTGACCGGCCATCTCTTTTCAAAACATATTACTATAGTTTGTATCATTTTTTAACTAAAAGTAAATAATATTGTAGTAAATTGGAAATTATTTTATTATAATTTTAATTATTTTGTTAACATTATTTCTCTTATTTTTACTATATTAAACATGATATATCACAAATTCTTAGCAAAAATATCTTTAAATAGCCCTGTTCTTGACATCTAAACTTGCTTGTTATTTTATTACAAATAATGAGTTCTGATACCAGTAAGCACTTCCTGGAAGGAAAGGCGCTCACACAGGGGGTGCAGTCTTCCCTCTGTCGAGGTGTGTTAACTCGTCTACATCTGCACTGTGCAAAATAATACACAGCCTTTATAAACACTGCAACAGTATCCCTAGCCTCAATGCAGCCATTGACAACTTCAGAATTATAAAGCTTGCTGCCATGTTGGTATTTTACAGAGTAGCCTAGCCCCATGAAGGACATGTCACCTTGGAGCTCTGAGCCAGTATAGTGTATTCAATTGGCAGCTTTGGGCCTTGCAGGGCTGATATCGCTCTAGGCCCTCTTGAGTGCCCTGCCCTTTAAATGGCGAAGATCTATTTGACTTGTACAAGAGAATCTTGTTAGATGCATGTAAAGTTTTTTTTTTTGTTTTTTTTAGACTGTTAGGTATCACTTTCCAATCAAGGAGTTTTTATTGTTTCAAGTTACATCTGTGCAAACTCTTGGATGTGGATATTTATTTGAAATTTCATTTTCTGTGCACAAAATAGGTGTGGGCGTGCTCGAGCGTGTGTATCTGTGCATAAAAGTACAAGCTCTGTTTTATGCCCATCCGACGAGGAATATCCATGAACGTATACGTCTTACAGTAATCTTTAAAATGTGTTTGACTTCCGCTTCAGTAGGTGGCGCTGTACTTCGCATAAATCGGGGCCCAGTTACTCTCTCTTTGGCACTGGAGTGCGCTTCAGTTGTTTTTTGCAGCTAATAGAGCGCACTTGAGGCTGAGCGTAAGGTCTTATGGGGCGATAGAAGCTTGCAGTGACATGAATTCCTCCCATGAGCCACTCTCTGCTCAGTAGGCCTGCTGAATAAAAGAACTCGAAGGAGATTATTGATGCTGCGCTTGCCTCCGCTTGTAAAAAGGTAAAAATAATAAAAATTTACTTGGGAGTTTTCGGCGGTTTTTAAGGTTGCTGCTCCACTGCCACGATCTGCAGCTTAAAACGCGTGGTATGCCTGGGGCTTGGAACACCTACAAGCAGGAACGGCGTGGTGCTGGGAGTGAGCGACCACTCCTGAGGTGGGCTGTTAAACAACAAAAAAAGAAGTTCCTAAAATCGACATTAAATGGGAAGAGCGGATGGATAGTAGTAGTTGGTCCCTGGTCTCAAGGAGGGCTAAACATAGGAAGAGACATGACGCAAGCATGCCATGGACAAATTGGGAGAAAGAATAGGAGTGGGACGATGGAACCAGCAAATGGGAAGCCTATGGGTGGGTTGAAGCCCACAAAGTATATACAACTTGTCTTTTTCAAGACTGCGCAAGCGCTGTCTAGCTGAGACCAAAAAAAAGAAGAAAACATATTTTGCGCTTGTTTTAGTGATGGTACTAACTCTGATAAGTGACAGAGATGATTTCCATTAGCAGTTTTATATGCCCTAAATTGCAGCTTTTACACATGCTAACCCATGTCACACCCATGAAAGTTGTTTTATGAGCAGGGAGTGCCCTCAATTGGTGCACGGAGCCCAGAGCTGCAAGTGCCTTAGGTAGTACCATCTAGATTTGCACAGCGCTACAGAAATGTTAATCAAGCGTTCCATTTTGCCATTTATTTCTCCTGAGCCGCGCATCTCATTTATGCAAAAACGAGTTGATCCCCAGTTGCACCATGCCTGGCATGAATAGGTTGTCCAGTGCTTTTTTCCCCTTTTCATTCTGGTATTTGTGGTCCAGTATTTATAATGAAAAACGAACTGCAGTTACCAGAATCCAATGAAAACGAGCATTGGCAAATTCATTGGGTCTCGCGAATTCAAGGTATTGCCTTTGTCAATGTTTTAGCCATGTTGCACAGCAGCACGGCTGCTGCGTAACATGGCTGAAAATGATTGACTTTTTTGTTTGTTTAATAGCACTTTGATGCAGCCAGCGCCTGCTGCGTTGTAGTGCTTTAAAAAAATTGACAGGGGGGGAGGCATCTCAGAGGGAGCGCGGGTGTGCATGCAACATAGAGGGCATGAATGACTCCTACCCTGCCCTCCAACCAGCAATGTTTCTTTTCACTGGGCTTCAGAAACTCAATCTGGCTACAGAAATGCCAAACCAGCATCCATTGGAGCAACTAGACCTGAACTTCGGAAGGAGGCTAACGGGTCAACCAATGGAAGTGGGGCTAACATGTCAAGGAGTGGGGTGGAACTATCCTTGGAGCCAATACAAGAATATACAGAGATAAATTGTGCATTTTTAATACATTGGTCAAACCAGATAACAAAGATGGTGTAGTGGATTTGACAATGTTTGTAGGCTACTGATGGGAGATATTTAAAAAGGGGAATGAATGAGACAACCAAAAAGCAGCTTCCATAAATTTCAATCCAAAACACTTTAAAACCATTTTTTCCAAAGTTATCTCAAGACAACAACTCTTATTGCCAATTCTCCAAAAAGTTCCTTCTGTAAAATGACTGCATGAAATATGTTCAATTTAATCTTCAGAAAGAAATTTGTTTGACTGCTGATCAAAAGTACATTTTTGTTCTGCTCATCGGTACATTACAACATATGCCTTTGAGGCTGCACACATGTACAGGTCTCAGAACATTGACCTTGGTGGGTTACTTGATGTGTGACTGGCAAGTCTCGAGTTTGATTCTTAATGCCTTTTTCATTCCTCCTCAGATTGAAGAAAGGAGTGCCAGTCAGGTGGCAATTTTATCACCTGTTAAGCATTCTAAATCAAAACAAAATAGTTGCACCACACATCGAGCAGTTCTCATTTGACATGACTGAGCTACATCCATGGGGGAAGCCACCAGGCCTAAAGAACTGACAAAAAGTAGTTACATTGAAATAACTTTGCAACAAATGGGGTTCCAGCATGCAATGGGTACATGTATTCCTTCGAGAGCCAGAACACATAGAAAGTGTGGCTGATGGCTAATGTCCTGCAAAGATGTCACTCCAGCAGAAACAGTGCTGCTTAATAGTATAACTTACAATGACAGCAATCACGCTTTTAATTTCTGAAGCTGCAGCACCAAAGGTATGAAATTCACTAAAATATCAATGGTGTTTTTTAATCCTGCAGAAATGTACTCTATAAAAATGTAATATTTGTTACATATTTCCTTAAAATTACTTTGTAAAGAATGGCCATATGCTCTATAATGGTTGTCCCTAAACGTCTTTACTAATTATAGCAATTAGCCTGGGTTGGAAGAACCTTGAGTGGGCCCTAAGAGAGAAAACAAGGCAGACCACATGGCTACCAGTTTTTCATTGTAACACTGGAACAAGTAGCGCACAAAGTAGTTTTTTTACTGTGCAATTTATTTTACGTTGGTAACGAATTATACCCAATATCAGAGTTATGCTTCTTTTGACAGACCCAGGCTTAGTTTGGCAGCAGACTAAGGTTTCACAAGCATTTGATGCCAAACAGCACTAGTTTGAAGAGTCAGGACACAGCAATGCAAAGTGTGCACATGGGGAGTCGTGGTGTACTGCCTCTGCATAGATCCAATCCTGGAGAAAAACACACAAAGCATATGGCATAAGTTATATGTTAAAGCAAATTCCACGTCTCTCGTACAATGCACTCTGTGAAACTGGTCACAGAGGTGTTTGCTTTTGGTGGGAGAGGTGTACCTCTGATTAGACATATGTTAACTCAGCTACGTGAAGCTTTGAAGTCTTATCTCTGTCTACCTAGATACTTGAGCTGTTCCTGAGAACAGAATGCCCCATCTCCAAAGGGCAAGAGCCGCAACCCATAATTTCTGCTAGAATTCTTCTAAAATTTGCCCCAGCCCTGCGTTTAGTCCAGGGATACCCGCTAAATATGTTGAAAACCTATACGTGCAAGATATGATGGAATCTTGCATTCGTCTTTTTGTTGAAGTTAAAGTGTGATGAATTACCCGCCTGTGTATTTGTAGATGTGGTGGGATGCGATAACGAGGCCTTTAAACCCTGTTGACCTATCCCCAGGCACTGACGTTGACCACCATAGCCCTGATTACAAGTTGCAGTGTACTGGAGAGTGCAAACTCCGCATCAGTAATTACCAGTACCAGGTAGTAACAACCCACCCATAACCTGCACTTATGAGTTCAACCCCACAGAACGGGGAATTACTGTGAGGACCCAGATTTACCTGGTGGCATGCCACACGGTATCCCCTTTTCTATTGGGTTTAATGCACACATTTACCACCTGCTTTCAGCAAGTGGTAAAAGTGTGCAGGGTGCTATTTTAAGGCAGGGCTGGACAAAGGGGGTGAGAAGGGTGAAGCAAAGAGTGAAGAATGTTGGCTGGCGGGAGGGAGCATGTAATGCTCACCTGCGCCTTGTCTGAGGTCTGCGCAGGGGTCATGGAAAGGGTCTAGGCTACAATGCATTCTTTTCCGACAGTGATTTTAGCTGCTGGATTTTCCGGTTGCTAAAATCAGGTTCATTGTCCTCGCACCCAGTAAAACTGGAATACTGGCCCTTTAATAATCGTTCGGAACTGGTTCCACGTGGGAATTGCACTCTGCACAGTTCCCAATGAAGGCCCGTTCCTTTAATGGGCGCCTTTAATGGGCACCTTGTAGGTGGAGTCAGCGCAACACCATGAGTCATGAGAAGCAATTAAAAATAAACAAAGCATCTAACAGTACATGGAATTTGGAGCACTCTAGTGGTTGAAGTGGGCGGCATATATTGACAACAGCATTCTCAATCTAGTTTAATTTCTACAGTAACAGTTTCCATACTATTAAAAAAAACCATCTCAGAACGGATACAACCTTCACATGTCTCTGGCTCAAAGGTAGAAGGGGGCGGGGGGGGGGTCGCCTGTTCAGACAAGCAAAGTGAAAGGCAGGTAGCTAAAGCAGAAATATATATACTCGCCCGGATGCCTGCTACCACACAGAAATATAAATGTGTGCATTTGGTTAATCAGCAAATCTAAAGGGTGCTTGGAAGCCAGTATATGGCTTTAATCGATGGGGTATTTTGAGGCTTCATAGAGACAAAGGTTTATTCTCTTAGAGTGGTAATGTAATGGTATTCTCAGCTGCATTCTGGCGTGCGTCCGTCTAATGGAAACGTATTAAAAAAGGTACAGTCTGATTGCGTATTACAAAAAATATATATTTTTAACATGCTTTTTTTATCTTACGCATATTAGGGCAGGTTTACAAACCAAAGCTCTAGGTTGGTGTCACAAAAGTGATGCAAACCAGTGCAAGCAATAGATTTGGATTTACTTTCCAGTGCAAAACTTTATTTGGGCTGGAAAGTAGCCCTTAAGTAACCCAAGCTAGCACTGCTTTGCATTAAGGTGATGCATCATGGGAGGTTTATGGTGTTCTCATGCACCCATCTATTGTTTTCAGCTCAAAGCCCTCTCTACTAGCATTTGTTGACCTGATTTTGCACAGAAAAGTAACACATCTTTGAGGCTGGGTTTGACTTACAGAAATGTTTTTATTTCTGCAAATTGTTACCACTTTGCATGCGTGCTTCACTGTACAGCTAATGTACAAAGTGGGAAAAGTATTAAACTATGTCTAAGCATAGTATTTTGTATTGGAAGGTTACCCTTCCTCTACAAAACCTATGCTTGCCAAAACAAACACACCCTTGCACCAGTGCCAGGGTGTGTGTGTTGGCGCATGTCAACCAAAGGTGCACAAGCAAAGAGAGAAGAAAATAGTGCCATATCTTGGTAGGTATGGGGCTGTTTTTCATACGTTAGTAAATCTGCCCCTTCTCTCTCTGCACAGCATTTCTTACACTGTGTGTAATACAATTTTAAAATAAGGACTTGCACATTCCCTGTGCTTTCAGTCACAGACTGGGGCCACATAGCAATATAAATACACCTCACTATGCTACTGCTCCCGAACCAGGATTCAGGAGTGTGACTGCCTGGTTACACACACAGATATCTGCAGTGACCCCATTAACCAATTCAGCTTTCATTGCCTAAAAGAATACATTTCCCACAGATTATTTTTTTTAGATTTATTTTTCATTTAAGGTGTGTGCTTTATATTTTGTATGTATTTGCCTGAAGGTGAAAGGTCGACAAAAATAGATGCTGAATATTTCTTCATTTTTTGCCACATCCACTCCCCCGCCAGCGTTGTTTTTACGTACTTCATGTACTTCGAGGTTGTCATTGAGGCCTCATCTCCTACTCAGCCCAGCACACATCAGCTAAAGTTCTCTGTGTGTTCTGGATGCTACAGCAGCCCGGCTGAGACAAATGATGGTGGTGGGGGGGTTATGTGGAGAGGGGTGGTTCGTTGAAGCCCTTTGATCCCAGTGGGCGTTGCACCCCTGCCAGCATCCATCCAACATGAGTTAGTCTAAATTCGGGTGGCGTAGAATCCAGAAGCATTTTATATTGTAAGAATGTGGTTCGAATACTATTTACACATTTCACCAGTATCTACATTGGTACTGCCAATAAAGATACCAGGCTAAAGTAGGCAAGTAGGGCTGTATCCGTGGAAGTTTTTTTTTTTTAAATATACAGGTGACAAATGTTCGTTTTCAACTGCTGAAGATCTTAGGAAAGTGTTAGATAATTTGGTCAAAATGGGCACAATCCCACTAGAGCCCAAATGAAGGATCCTCGCCGGGCAGTGTTCCTTAGTATTCGGAATATCTTTATTTTTTCTATTATAAATGCTAAGCTATTATTAGTTCCACAATGCAAAGTGTCGTGGGCATGACAAAGCATTAAAATTGATGTCCGAAAGACATACCCATCTAGTGGCTTAAATTGCACAGTTTGAAACAGAAAAATCTGACATAAATCCGGCTTCCCTAGTTGACCAAATTGTGTGCTCCTTGGCAGATACTTTATTTTACTGAGCCTCCTTTCTGGTCGAGCCTGCTAGACAACGCATGCTCTGTATGTTGGAAGACATATTGTGGCTTACCAAGAACATAGAGGGGCTTGGAGCTCACCATTGCTTCCCATCGATTGGCTTGCCTGTCACTCTCAATTGCCTGATTCTTATTTGTGTCTCAGCTTGTCAGTCTTGTGTTTGTTAATGCCATGGAGAATTTCCTCTTTATTATATCTTGATTGGTTGGCATCTCTACTTCCACTGTTAGCCTTTTAAGCACTACTTTTTTCTTTTGTGTGAAGCACTGCATGAGAGTGCATGTGTTTTTCAAACTGTATTCCTTTTCTACATATCTTTCCAGCACTCAGTGTTGCCCTCTGTTGCCATGTGTTTCTCCCAGACGCCCCACTCTGTTGCACTCGCCCATGTGCTTCTCCCCACTCTTGCCCTCCTCCTCTCTCTGTTGTTGCCCCCCCATGCCCTCCTTGTTGCTTTCTTCCAACCTTCTGTTGCTTCCGCATCCCTGCCCGGTCTCCTCTGTGTTGCTATTGTATCCCCCGGCCATCTTGTGTGTTGCTTCTGTGTTATGTGTTGCTTTGCTGTCCCGTGTTGCTTTCCTGTCCCGTGTTACTTCTGCCCCCTAGTGCTTTCTGCTCCCCCACCCACCTGCTGTTTGCTTTAAAAAAGAAAAAATAGGAAAAAAAAGTTTTTTAGTAACCGATCCAACTCTGATTGGTAAATGCAAATTTTAAAAAAGTACTCACCTCATTTTAGAGGCACGCACATGCTTGGTGTGCGCACCTACAAAATGACGACACAGGAGGCCAGTGCCGAATGCTTTTTTTGTACAGCCTCAGGGATGCTGTACAGCTGGGCTAAAAATCACTGGCAAAGCTAAAAGGTCTCAAAGGCGAGACCTGTTGGCCTTGCCAATGCTTCTTTAGTTCATTATTTGATATGAGAGTACCTTCAAGCACACAATCTCAGAATTGCGCTGTACAAAACCCTCTCATCTGTTTAATAGCCTATACTATTGCTCCATCTGTAATAAGATTCTTGACCTTATATAGAATACACATGAAAACTGCCCTGCCTGTTAGTTCCCTAATAACATCTTAATCGGAACGGGGCCGGGAATGTTTCTCAGTTCATGTTTAAAAAATCTCACTTTTAATAAATAACTTCTCAAATAATCTGATGTACTAAGGCAAGATGATTTGCCATGTTAAAGAAATACAGTTTTGTGAATTCTGAAGACACATTCTGATATTTTAACATGATCTTTGTTGCACGATTTACATGCCAAATATTTTCCTGGGCTCGGCTCGAGCACAGGCTCTGAAAACTAGAGCTGACCTTTGGCTCGGCTCTCTATTAATTTGTTGGCTTGCTAGAGCGTAGTGGTCTCACTCACCCATGTTAGGCATTGCTGGACCTCACCCTTTCTTTTGAAGGGGTAATCTGATAGCTTCTACAAGGGTGAGCGCAGTGCCTCAGTGCATCTTTTCTTGTGGGATCATTGTGTCACCAGTTAAGGTAATGACCTATTTCCGCACTTATTTGGTACGGTAACTGTGATTTATTGCAACCCCAGTTGTAGCATGAGTTACAGCATCCAGTCTGCTCAATGGTTACCCTTCAACTCCTTGCACGTGTTCTAGCATTGTACTTACAGTGGCTACAGAGGTCCAAACAGCTTGTAGAATTATTGATGGGTAACCGTGGGTTACGGGGATGGTTTTTAACTAGGCGTTCTGAGTGACATGAAATAGACAATGAGAGCGAAGCTCGAGTTGTCTATGATGTCACTCAGAATCCCTAGGTGAAAAACATCCCCTGTAATTCACTTTTTACCCATCTATAATTTTATGTTAGGTATGGCGTCCCCAAATCATCTATCCCTGCTTTTAACTGCTACACAGGGGGCAGAGGAGTAATGGGGGAGCAATACATAACATGGCCTCTCCTCCCTGTCCCAAATTGGAAAAGAAAAACCTGGCCTCTAGTCACCCATCTTCACCACTCTTTGTGCCTCCTCTTCTTCTCTCCTTCAGAAACTGTGCTCCCTGCATTCCAGCGCTGCTCAGACACGCTCTTACAGAGCCCAGGCAGAGCAGCTTGGAATGCCTTTGTGAAGTAGCCAAGGTAAATTTGAGATTTGTAACCCACCATTGCTGTGTCACGGCAGTGAATTATCACATTTTGAATAGGACATTCACTCTACATAACATAACCATAAATATATCATAACATATCTCCCCCTTTAACAAAAAAATAAACATTAATATTCCCTATATATACACAAAGAAATTAATAATAAAATATACACTGTGTACAACTAAAATGTTCACATTTCTTTGGGCTTCACAATAACTCTTCCAAACCTTCCAGTATTACTACAATTTTGGTTTACCAATGTGGTGGAATTTTCATTTTCATCAGAATCTTGTTCTTCCTCATGCAGCATATCATCTTGTGTTACGGATTAATCCATACCGTCATAGTTGCATTGCACAACACAACCCCCAGTATAATTTCTTTCTATACTTCTGCATTTGGACAATATATTTAAGTGCCATACTTGACCACTTAACACTTAGTTACGAAATAATTTTTTCACACTCAAATGTTGTGTACCGCAAATCGTCCATGCATACTTTGTCTTTCTTAACTCTCACAAAATCACCCCGCTTTACATTAATATTGTTAACTAATTTCTTGTTGTCGCACCAGGATTTATAAACCTCTTGTGCCTGAGCAATTTTCCTTCTAGCCTGACCTGGAGCACAATCCACTCTCCTTGCATGAGGCATCCAGCACATGCTTTCTTTGGAAATGGGAACCCAACCACTCCCATAAGTCAAATGGACAAGGATTGGTAACCACACACTGTGTAATCCTATACGCCTAAACCATTTTCAACACTTCTTTCCCAACAAAGTTTATTGAACTTGCTAGTTGAATAGTGAGAACATTTGGGAGAAAAGTAATTGAACATACCTATTTTTCCAGAGAATACTTTTGAAAAATCCTCTAATAGTTTTTCCCCAATAACATCATCTTCTCTTACTGATAACACTGGTTCAGGACTGTTGGGATCCCAATTTCTTCAGAGCTCTCCTTGATCCATCCATTCTAAAATAGATGGTTCATCCTTTGGAATATTCAGCTTGCACTCTGTCTTTCTGCTTTTGAATTTGAAGATTAATTGTTTAAACCCAATTCTATCAATAATGATTCATGTGCAACTTCTAGTTTTAATACACATACTCAACTCATTTGTTAACAAACTGTTCTGACCACACATCTTTGTTAATAATGGTATGTGGGGACCCAGAATCCTCCATGGCATTCACAACTCCACACCCTATTTGTAACTTCCAATAAGGTTTTATCCTTATTGGATTACAGACACAAGGCACACTTTCTTCTGTAATGCAGATCACACAACAAGTCTCCATGTTATCTTCCGTATCTGACTCAGATTCCCGTTCTACCTCGTGAACACATTTGACTTTGAACTCTATTTTTCTTTCTACATACTTTCTTGTAATGCCCTTCAATCCCACACTTAAAATATTTCTGATTTCTTGTTGGACAATTTTTTTTTAATGGAAAGCGAGATGTTCACTGTTTCCACATCTATGACACCTACGTAATTCACCGCCTTTAATTTTTCTCATCTGCCTCAACTGCTTTATTTGATTTGCCTCGAGTGCTCTTCTTCTCAGGATTATTCTTGTTACGTATTACCAATTACATTACTCACAACCTCTTTACTTAGATTTTCTTCTATATTAGCTTTCCACAACGATCAGTTAAGTCAGCTTTTTTTGATTTAGGCTGTGACCTCCTTTAATGGTGACTTACCATTTACCCACAACTTATCTTGGAATTTGTGATTACTCACATGCATAATTATTGGATCTCTTATTAGTTCATCATGCAGTGCACCAAATCTACATGTCGATGCTAGTTTTTTCAATGCACACACATTATTCTACATTTTCATTTCCACCTTACTTTCTTTGGAACAAAAATGACTCTATCCACAGATACACATAGTACTGATGCAAAATGTGCATCTAACTCTTCTAGAGCACGTGAAAAAAATCAACTTCTCCTGCTTATCTTACTTGTTTTTCTATCTGGTTCCTATTTGGTCTTAAAGCACCTGGACCTAAACAACACATTAAACCTTCCTTTTTCTTTTCTGGAATAAAGTCTTCATCATCATCAAATGTGGATAAATAATTGCAGAAATATTCCTTCCATTCGTCCTATCGCATTGAATTTTCCCTCTTTGCATGTAAAAAGGGTTGAGGTGCTGCTAAATTTAATGAATTCATTGCACTCATTGCGTGAATATATTAATATATAAATCCACCATAAAGTACAGAGTATTCCAGTTTTAGTAGTTTAGATATAGTGCCAAATTCAATGACACAATGTTTTTACAGTGTGCACAAATACCTTGTCAAAATGTCTAGTTGAAGTCCCTTTGGTGGGGATAAGTTGTTGGCAAATTGTAATATTCTCTTCAAGACTCCAAATCGCGAGGAAGTGCCAAGTAGAATACTGCTGATGTGTCCCCCATACTTCAAGGACTTGTCTTGTGTATCAATGCGTTGAGTGCACAATACTACACTCATGGTCCTTCCCCCCCCCCAAGTAATCTTTGTGTGGCATAATAAGTTGATGTTTAGGTAGCAATGGTCCTCAACAGTGGATCGACACACAGCTGACCAAGAGGAGTACACGCGCATGCAAAGTTGGTTTACAAGAGCTCCCAGGATTTCAAACAATCTCACCGTCCCTAGGTAATGGTTCCTTAGTATAAATCATCGCAGTACATTCCTTAGTGAAACGTCAAACAAATGCCATAAGTAGTTCAGTAGACATGCATTTCAAAGATCGTCTCATTTTTCTCTGGCACGAAGAATTCAAACTCTGCATAAAATCCTCACAGTGTGATGTCACAACGTGAGTAAGTGTAGACAAATATCTGGGGCTACACATGCAACTCATCTGCAATTTTCTTAAGATAATGACCAATTTCACACTTATTTAGTATAGTAAGTTTGATTTATTGCAACAGATGTAGCACGCGTAACAGCATCCAATCTGCTCAAAGGTTACCTTTCAACTCCTTGCCCATTCAATATTCTAAGAACACACTTTGTTATAGCATTCTACTTACAATGGCTTCAGAGGTGCAAGCAACATAACCATAAACACATCACATCACCCTCCATCCCACCCAAGATGCTGGCTGCTGCGCTTTCTGATGAGAATAGAGCATGGGTACTCACAAACTTTCTCTCGGGGGCCAAATTTACAGTGTGGTTTGTGGCCGAGGGCCGCACCGGTGGGGGCGGGGTCATTGGGGGAGGGGGCGGGGCTAGAGCAAAACAAAACTATGACCATGAGGTGGATCACAGGCCCCTGCAGTGGACTCCTTCGTCCACTGAGCCACCGGACCCGGCATACACATCTCTCTCTCTCTCTGTCTCTCTCTCTCCCTCTCTCTGTCTCTCTCCCTCTCTCTGTCTCCCTCCCTCTCTCTCTCTGTCTCCCTCCCTCCCTCTGTCTCCCTCCCTCCCTCTCTCTATCTCTCTCTCTCTCTCTCTCTCCCTCCCTCTCTCTCTCCCTCCCTCTCTCTCTCTCTCTCTCTCTCTCTCTGTCTCCCTCCCTCTCTGTCTCCCTCCCTCTGTCTCCCTCTGTCTGTCTCCGTCTGTCTCCCTCCGTCTGTCTCCCTCCGTCTGTCTCCCTCCGTCTGTCTCCCTCTGTCTGTCTCCCTCTGTCTGTCTCCCTCTGTCTGTCTCCCACCCTGTCTCCCTCTATCTGTCTCCCTCTATCTGTCTCCCTCCCTCTGTCTACCTCCCTCTGTCTCCCTCCCTCTGTCTGCCTCTGTCTGTCGCCCTCCTCCCTCTGCCTGTCGCCCTCCTCCCTCTGCCTGTCGCCCTCCTCCCTCTGTCTGTCGCCCTCTGTCTCTCTCTGTCTGTCTCCCTCCCTCGGTCTCCCTCTGTCTCCCTCCCTCGGTCTCCCTCTGTCTCCCTCCCTCGGTCTCCCTCTGTCTCCCTCCCTCGGTCTCCCTCTGTCTCCCTCCCTCGGTCTCCCTCTGTCTCCCTCCCTCGGTCTCCCTCTGTCTCCCTCCCTCGGTCTCCCTCTGTCTCTCTCCCTCGGTCTCCCTCTGTCTGTCGCCCTCTGTCTCCCTCTGTCTGTCGCCCTCTGTCTCCCTCTGTCTGTCGCCCTCTGTCTCCCTCTGTCTGTCGCCCTCTGTCTCCCTCTGTCGCCCTCCTCACTCTGTCTCCCTCACTCTGTCTCCCTCACTCTGTCTCCCTCACTCTGTCTCCCTCACTCTGTCTCTCCCTCTGTCTGTCTCCCTCTGCCTGTCTCCCTCCCTCTCTGTCTCCCTCTCTCTCTGTCTCTCTCTCTCTGTCTCCCTCTCTGTCTCCCTCTCCCTGTCTCCCTCTGTCTCCCTCCCTCTGTCTCCCTCTCTCTCTGTCTCCCTCTCTCTCTGTCTCCCTCTCTCTGTCTCCCTCTCTCTGTCTCCCTCTCTCTCCCTCCCTCCCTCTCTCTATCTCTCTCTCTCTCTCTCTCTCTCTCTCTCCCTCTCTCTGTCTCCCTCCCTCTCCCCCTCTGTCTCCCTCCCTCTCTCTCTCTCTGTCTCCCTCCCTCTCTCTCCCTCCCTCTCTCTCCCTCTGTCTCCCTCCCTCTGTCTCCCTCCGTCTGTCTCCCTCCCTGTCTCCCTCCCTGTCTCCCTCCCTCTGTCTCCCTCCCTCTGTCTCCCTCTGTCTGTCGCCCTCCTCCCTCTGCCTGTCGCCCTCCTCCCTCTGTCTCCCTCTCTCTGTCTCCCTCTCTCTGTCTCCCTCTCTCTGTCTCCCTCTCTCTGTCTCCCTCCCTCTGTCTCCCTCCCTCTGTCTCCCTCCCTCTGTCTCTCCCCCTCTGTCTCTCCCCCTCTGTCTCTCCCCCTCTGTCTCTCCCCCTCTGTCTCCCTCCCTCTCTATCTCTCTCTCTCTCTGTCTCTCCCTCTGTCTCCCTCCCTCTGTCTCTCCCTCTGTCTCGCTCTCTCTCTGTCTCCCTCTGTCTCTCTCTGTCTCCCTCCCTCTGTCTCTCCCTCTGTCTCTCTCTCTCTCTGTCTCCCTCTGTCTCTCTCTGTCTCCCTCTGTCTCCCTCTGTCTCCCTCTCTCTCTGTCTCCCTCTCTCTCGGTCTCCCTCTCTCTCTGTCTCCCTCTCTGTCTCCCTCTCTGTCTCCCTCCCAGGCCTGAGCTCCCTGGCCTTGGCTCAACTCTCAGACTACAGGCTGGCGGGAAACATCACATCACAGGCTCTTAACGCACACCTCACCCGGCTCTCACTCCCTGCTGGCCTCTGTCACCCTCTGCCATCTCACACGGCTCTCACTCCCTGCTGCCCTCCGTCACCTTACCCGGCTCTCACTCCCTGCTGCCTTCCGTCACCTCACCCGGCTCTCACTCCCTGCCGCCCTCTGTCACCTCACCGGCTCTCACTCCCTTCTGCCCTCTGTCACCCTCTGTCACCTCACCCGGCTCTCACTCCCTGCAACCCTCTGTCACCTCATCCGGCTCTCACTCCCTGCTGCCCTCCGTCACCCTCTGCCATCTCACCCGGCTCTCACTCCCTGCTGCCCTCCGTCACCTCACCCGGCTCTCACTCCCTGCTGCCCTCTGTCACCCTCTGCCATCTCACCCGGCTCTCACTCCCTGCTGCTGATCTCCGTCACCTCACCCAGCTCTCACTCCCTGCTGCCCTCTGTCACCCTCTGCCATCTCACCCGGCTCTCACTCCCTGCTGCCCTCCGTCACCTCACCCGGCTCTCACTCCCTGCTGCCCTCTGTAACCCTCTGCCATCTCACCCGGCTCTCACTCCCTGCTGCCCTCCGTCACCTCACCCGGCTCTCACTCCCTGCTGTCCTCCGTCACCTCACCGGGCTCTCACACCCTGCTGTCCTCTATCATTCTCTGTCACCTCACCCCGCGTGTGTGGCAGCCCGGGCTGAGACAGCTTCCCGGGCACACACACAGCCGCACCTGAGTACTTCACAGGTCAGGTCTTTAAAAGACCATTTGCATGATAACGAGGCTTTGTTGTATTTCACCTCTTCTTAGCGCCCCTGCAGCTCCACTCGGACTATCGCTGGAATCGCCTGGCCCCCATAGAGCAGAGTCTGTGTTTGCTGACACTCTGTAAAAAAAAAAAACACGGGTACGATGTCTGCAAGGTCCACAGGCCGCCAAGGAAGGCTTGCCGGCCCGCTGGCGGCCCGCGGGCCGTACTATGAGTACCCGTGGAATAGAGAGTAGCGGTTGTAGCTGCACTCCCTGGCCCGGGGCAAAGGGACAAAGCTCAGAAGGAGCCTAAAAAGGGCCCCAGAGCCGATCAAACCAGTCATGCACACTCTGAATTTCTCTCTGTAGGCTGCATGCAGCCTACAGAGAGAAAATGGCCGCCCCATAGACGCTTGTGTGGTCGGCGTCCTAGCCAATCACAACGCAGCCATTGCAGCGTTGTGATTGGCTTAGGGGAGGAGAGGGATGCTGCCTGCTTCCTGTAAGGCGTTAGGCGCAGAGAGGAGACGCGACGCGACACCGGAGGCAAAGGTAAGTTTAAATTTAAAAAAAAATTATGTAACCCCCCTTCCCGCGTGACCCCTCCCCCCACATCTCAAACCCCCACCCCACCCCCCCCCCCATCTCCTACTCCCCCTCCCTGCGAGTCATGTCGGCCGCGTCTGGTCTTGACCCTACTCCACTGGGAAAGGTCCAGTCCAGTTCTTCCATGAACCAGAACATAAGCAACCCAGGACTGGTTTCATCCTGATTGGGGCTCATCAGCCAGTTCTAGCTTGATTCCAGTGGTACAGTGAGAACGGGACCCACATTTTCCCATACCCGTCACACTTAGGGTTTTAACTTCAACAATGTGACGGATGAAATGCTTGAATGAATCTCAGCCACTGGCATTCGAACGGGGCTGCATCACAGTCCATCATTTTTCGCCCGCCATGCCACCTCAGTTTGGATCCAGCCATTTGCAAATCAGTCTTGACCTTGCTCCAGTGGGGAAAGTCCAGCCGGAACTACCCGGCCAGGCCCTCTCTGAACTGGAACACAAGCAACCAAGGGCCCATTTTGCCCTGCTTAGAACTCATCAGCCGGGTATAGCTTGACTGTTCCCACTGGACCAGGGTCAAGACTGAGTTGCATATGGCGGGGTCCAAACTGAGGTGGCTTGGTGTTCAAAATAATGATGGACTCTGATGCAGCCTGAATAATTACCAGTTGTTGAGTTTAATTCAAACATTCCATCCATCACTTTTTTGTATACTTCAGTTAGTTTTCAGAGGTTTCTAATTGTCTCTTCTTTAATTGTAAATAGCTCCTGTAGCTGAAATTTTTTATACTTTGGATGCTTTAGAGCTAATTTGCAGCTTCCACCAAAATGCATTTATTAATTATTAATTTATTTAATGCAATCCAGCTCAAGTCTCAGTTTGGGTTAGACAGGGCTCGATGTAATATCCAAGTGAGGGCTGCCTGAGTGTGATCAAAAAAGTTAGTAATAAACCATCTAGTTCATTGAGGTGACAAATCAACGGAATTAAATTTGCAGTGTCTATCATGAGATAATCGACTCGAAAGCCCTCAAAATTGGCTTGAGGAGCTTGACTTCTTTGTGACCAAAGCAAAATCGAGATAGCCGTTATGAGCAATTGAGCACATCAATGTATCTGCCTCCTGTTCTGCTCCTCTCCAAATAAACCTCCTTGTTCTCTTTGAAACCATTATGCATGGAGCAAATGATAAAAGGTCTCAGATTAAGGCAGAAGCCACCAACCTACCTGCCTCAAAGAGTTCACTGAGATCCTTGGCTTGACCCGACTGAAGAGAAGGGGCAAGGAGTTAACTTGGAGGGCTACAGGAAGGGGTTGAGGTGATGGAGGGGTTTAAATGGAGGAGTTTAAAACTAGGGCTAGTAGGGCCTCTTTGCTGAAGAGAAAATAACCCAGTGTATTTTGTAGTGGGCAGTGTTGTGCTCGAGTTCTAGTTCTGAAATAGGTGCAGTGTGAGTGGAGTGTTCCCTAGTAGTTGAGCGTCTTGAAGGCCTGTTTTGTAACATGATGATAATGGGAACTAGTGCACGTTGTTTCATAGTCCTGTGGTGAAGTTACTGCGCTTGATCTAGTGATGGTTGTGATCTTTGAACGTGGTTGGTAGTAATACTTTCCAACGAGGAAGTCTTACTTCTTGTAGAAGCGGTTTGGAGGTAGAAGGAGGGGGGTTCTCCTCCTCTCCTCCCCTGCCACTCCAAGAACATTTTGAAGACAAAATATGGGTCAAATACTTCATTTGAAGGGCCAGTTTTTACACAGATTTGCAGAAATATTGTGTGCCAAGCCAATAAAGCATGATGCTCCCCAGGATTTTACCCCATTTGTTTTTTTTTTCTCCCAAAATATGCAGTGGATGCCCTCTTATTTATGCCAGTTACCTCCATTGTGCCAGGCCCATCATTTTGTTATGGATGACCCCTCATCCCCATGTGCCATTGTTGCCCCATTATGCCAAGAACACTGGGTGACCTCTATATTAAAAGTTATGTCTAGTACGCGAGCGAAGAGTTGTAGCAGTGACACGCTCCGTACTTCAAAGTAAGTGAGCACAACCGCTAAGTGTTGTTCAACACCGTAACCCAGAGCAGATACAAATGTAACACTTGTGTATCTGTTACAGAGAATTCAAAACTAACGCCGTAATTCAACCAGGAAGTCCCTCACAAGGGCATGTATTGTAAACCCGAGGCACAAGCTTAAGACTTCTTTAAACCAAGAATAATAGTAGGTCTATGAATGTGCATCTTAACACCTCATGTAATACTAATTTAAAACCCAAATTGTTGGCTAAATAAATCGTTTGTGTTTTTGACCCGACGGTCGGCAACACGAGCGATTTGGCACTTGTTGAAAAAGAAAAGACGACCTCAGCAGGTATTCATTTTGTTTTAACCGTTGAGTGATCATAATATATCAGAAAAGGAAGGGCAATTACTAAAAAATCCTCCTTATTTTTTGTTCCTTTAGACATCACCCAGTCCTTGCCCTGAAGATAGTCCGGTAAATTGAATTGGGACTTGAAACGCGTCGGCACGCATTACCCAAGCGAAAGATGAGTCTTTTTATAAATAGAGAGAGTCTCACAGGGAAATCATCTCTGAATACGTGACCCTGTGTGCAAGAACACTATTCCCTTTGGTTGGCAACCTCCGAATATTGTTTAATTCTGGCAATGAATTCAAGAGTAGGGTTGCTTTGCAAAAGTTGACTGGTCTAATATTTGAAAACTGTCTTGTTATTTGCGTATTTTTTGTCATATGAAATTATTCTGTTAATTATGTTCAAGGTTCGTGTTATTTTGTTTTATGTTTTGATGTAAGCAAGAGGTGTAATCTTGATCTGTCCTATAATTAACTACTTGACTAATTTACAAAACTTGTGTAAAGAAAAAACATAATAAATTAGGTATATCAACACATTCAGAAGTTTGGTCTCAGGTTGCTAATGGGAAGCAGCATGAAAATTGTCAGCTAGATAATTTTTTGTATTATGTGAATTACTGGCCCAATCTAGCTGTATGTTTTAGGGCCAACCCCTTTGTGTAACACTAGTTTAAGAGCGGGTTTTCCCGCGAGGGTTTTTACATAAAGGTTCATTAATTCTATTAAGTGACTCACTTGAAGGTCTGGGTCAGAGAGACCTTGTTCCTTCATATCATGTCAGAGAAAGATACACTGTCTTTTACGGAGGATTATATCCAAAATCTTATTACTGCCCCTTCACCCTTTTCTGCAATCACTTTGAGTACTACAGCACAACAACAAAATGAATCTGAAAAGCTAACCAGATTACGTAAGAAGCACATTCGCACAGAACTACACGAGTTCTTCCTACTTGAACACCTTAAGGCAGGAACCATTCCCTGGGGTCTACAAGTGAAAAATATCCCGGTAATTTTTACAAAAGACCCTGAGTATAAAAAAGGTTTCAGTTTTATTAGTACTAAATGTAGTCGTGACCTGATGGTCCACACCATCGATACAGCCCAGAGGATTTTCAAACAACAAGCCGCTGAAATAGAACAACAAATCCAAGCAATCAAGGACAACCACACCGTGGCCGAAACTAAGGCCTTACTTGAGAAAATTGAAAAAGAGATAGGGACATTTAAAGATAACACCATCAATTTTAAATTCACAAAATTCGAGAAGGATAAAAAAACATTTAATATTGAGTCAGTGTACCCCTACCTTAAGGAGGATTATTATACTAAAATTGAATCACGAAGAGCTCTATCAGACTATCAAGCCAGATCAAAAAATAGATTTCTCTCATTCTCTGACACCTCTTCATCAGACTCCACGGGGGACTCAGATCCTGGTGAAGGTTCGTCCAACAGAAACCCACAAAGGCAGAATACGTTTTTAGAAAAAGGTCAGCAAAAAAACAAGGTGCGCTTCAAACCCCAGCCATGGGAAATATGAACCCGACGCCAGTTCTACGAAACGTAGTTCCTTCTTCCATTGTGAATCTATCCAACAAAATCTTAACTAAAGATGAAACCTCCATTCTGCAACTTGGCCTAAAATTTGTTTCGAGAAGAAACTCTGATTTCACAAGACTCAAGATAGAAGCCATCAAATTTTTTCGCAAAATCAGACTCAAGGCTTTCTTTCATAATAAGGATAATACTGCTGCGAAAGAGATCTCAGGTCTTGCGAACAAATCCAAATTAATTCCTCCCGTGCATACAATTCCTAAGGAAATAATAGCCTTTGAACAGGTGGTTCCATCCAACAGTTTGAGAATAAAAAGTCTTCTCATCCAAGTAATTTGACGTCACAACAATTTAGAGCCATTCAAGATCTGAAGAATGATGACTCTATAGTGATCAAGATGGCCGATAAAGGTGGAGCAGTGGTCCTGTGGCCCAAAGAAATGTACCTAAACGAAGGACATAACCAAGTACAAAATCTAGCCTGGTTTAGACCTGTCACACGTGAAACACAGGAAATCATTCAATCTGTCCTTTTAGAGGGGCTTGAATTTGGCATATTGGGACCTAAAGAGTATGATTTTTTAAACAAAACACATCCCAGGATTTCAGTAATATTCTTTTTACCAAAGATTCATAAACGGATGATGGACCCACCAGGGAGACCAATAGTCTCTGGATGTGATTCTCTAATGGATCCTATTTCCAAATATGAAGACATCTTTTTGAAACCTTTTTTACAACAAGTTCCGTCCTACCTGAGAGACACGATGGACTTTCTAAACAAGATCGAAGGCCATGAATTCAATCCTACAAACCAATGGCTTGTTTCTTTTGATGTTGTGTCCCTGTACACACAGATCCCCCAGGGTGAGGCTTTAGAAGCATTAGAGTACTATTTGGATAACCGTGAATGACCACACCGGGTTCCTACCGAATTCATTCTTCATTTGGCATCATTGGCACTGAAGAGAAATTACTTTAAATTTGAGGACAAATTTTTCATTCAAACTAAAGGGACCACGATGGGCTGTCCCTTTGCCCCAGAAATGGCCATTCTCTACATGGCTAGATTTGAACACAAATTCATTCATAATGATAATCCATTTATACAACATCTTACACTGTGGTACCGGTATATTGATGACATCTGGTGCCTGTGGAGTGGCCTAGAAATGGAAATCCCAAGGTTCTTTGATTGGCTCAACACACATCATCCGGACATCAAATTCACTTTGACGAAAAGCAGGACATCGCTAACATTCCAAGATGTTGAGGTCAGACCTATTGAGAATGAGCTCAGGACAACACTACACCGAAAGCCAAAGGATAAAAACACCATCTTACACTACAGAAGTTCGCATCCGAGAAATTTGAGAGATAATCTTCCCTACGGGCAGTTGCTAAGGATTCGACGTAACTGTTCTCGTAGACAGGATTTTGAAATCAATGCCAAAGTTTTATGTGACCAACTGAGAGACCGAGGATATTCTCAAAAGCTACTCAAGAATGCAATGAAACGAGCATGGTTCAAACCTAGGGAAAGCTTGCTGTCTAAAAAGAACAAACAACCAGTCGAAAAGTTGGTTTGTGTGTCTACTTATGGGCCCTACACAAACAAATTTCGTCAAACAATATTAAAAAATTGTCACCTTCTTAAAAATCTTGAATGCCCTTTTGATCAACCATTGTTTGCTATGAAAAAAGACACCAGCATAGGACAGCAACTGGTCCGGGCTGAAATCCAAACAGCTTCTAAGAAACAAGATCTATTGTCCCAATGGAAGTTAAAACCAATTCAAGGCCACCACAAATGTGGAAACTGTGTTTCTTGCGAATCCACCACGGAAGGACTACAATTCGAACATAATGGTGTCAAATGGATGCACAAAACCTTCTCAAATTGCTAAACTAAGAATGTTGTTTATGCAATTATTTGCTCCTGTCAAAAAATCTAAATAGGAAAAACCAACCAAGAGGTCAGGTTGTGAATTGTGCAACACCGTTCACGTATCCGGACAAGGGTCCTAAACGCTCCGATGGTCAGCCATTTCATTCAGGCCAATCATAATGAGAAAGACTTCAAATGGACATTATTGAGTGTCATAAAACAAAACCTCAGGGGTGGGGACATTGAGGTTCAATTATTGCAAAAGGAGGCATACTTGATTTTGAAAGTTAACAGTGTTAATACAGGCCTGAACAAACTGTCGGAAATTTCTAAAACATAAACAGCGTTTTAAGTGTTATTAGCGATAATCCTCATAACGAACCATATGGCGTAAAGTACTTAAGGCTGGATTGATGCGAATAGTATGAATGCCTGCATCAATTTCAATAATCTGGAACTACAAGAACCTAGGTTCTATTGTGAGATGTTGGACAGAGGACGCCCCTCTGAAACCGGATGTATATGAGAAGACAGATTCCGCTACCTTCTGACTTGATGCAGCCACACGCCTCAAGTGAAGAGTTGTAGCAGTGACACGCTCCGTACTTCATAGAAAGTGAGCGCAACCGCTAAGTGTTGTTCAACGCCGTAACCCAGAGCGGATCCAAATGTAACAATCGTGTATCTGTTACAGAGAATTCCAAACCACGAAAGATTGCATCAATTTTAATAATCAGGAACTACAAGAACCAGGTTCCTTTACGAGATGTTGGACAGAGGACGCCCCTCTGAAACTGGATGTATATGAGAAGACAGATTACGCTACCTTCTGACTCGATGCAGCCACACGCGGCGAGCGAAGAGTTGTAGCAGTGACACGCTCCGTACTTCAAAGTAAGTGAGCACAACCGCTAAGTGTTGTTCAACACCGTAACCCAGAGCGGATACAAATGTAACAATTGTGTATCTGTTACACAGAATTCAAAACAAACGCCGTAATTCAACCAGGAAGCCCCTCACAAGGGCATGTATTGTAAACCCGAGGCACACGCTTAACACTTCTTTAAACCAAGAATAATAGTAAGTCTATGAATGTGCGTCTTAACACCTCATGTAATACTAATTTAAAACCCAAATTGTTGGCTAAATAAATCGTTTGTGTTTTCAGACCCGACGGTCGGCAACACGAGCGATTTGGTACTTGTTGAAAAAGAAAAGACGACCTCAGCAGGTATTCATTTTGTTTTAACCGTTGAGTGATCATGATATATCAGAAAAGGAAGGGCAATTACTAAAAAATCCTCCTTATTTTTTGTTCCTTTAGGCATCACCCAGTCCTTGCTCTGAAGATTGTCCCGTAAATTGTATTGGGACTTGAAACGCGTAGGCACGCATTACCCAAGGGAAAAATGAGTCTTTTTATAAATAGAGCGAGTCTCACAGGGAAATCATCTCTGAATACGTGACCCTGTGTGCAAGAACACTATTCCCTTTGGTTGGCAACCTCCGAATATTGTTTAATTCTGGCAATGAATTCAAGAGTAGGGTTGCTTTGCAAAAGTTGACTTGTCTAATATTTGAAAACTGTCTTATTTGTGTATTTTTTGTCATATGAAATTATTCTGTTAATTATTTTCAAGGTTTCTGTTATTTTGTTTTATGTTTTGATGTAAGCAAGAGGTGTAATCTTGATCTGTCCTATAATTAACTACCTGAATAATTTACAAAAATTGTGTAAATACAAAACATAATAAATTATGTAGATCAACACATTCAGAAGTTTGGTCTCAGGTTGCTAATGGGAAGCAGCATGAAAATTGTCAGCTAGATAATCTTTTGTATTATGTATAGTATGTGGGGTCCAGCATTTTTCTGGGTTGCTATTAACCCCTCCCCCACCCCGTTATGCCATGGTCTTCCCAAAATCCAAGAATTATCTTCTGTGTGCCAGCACCAACATTTTGTCATTATTGCCCATTATGGCAAAAATTACCATGCCAGCTCCACCATCTTGCTATGCATATGTCATATACTCAGAATTGCACCCAAAATGAAACACCAGCATTTTGCCACGGGTGTTCCTTAGCCTAACGCCAAACAATGTGCAGTATGCACGTATCTTGCCCCATACTCCAAGAATTACTACTTGTGTGGACGCGTGTTGTTAAGAGAACTCCTTCCATCAAGAATTACCTCCAGTATACCTGTGCCAGCATTTTGTCATGAGTGCTCTTTATGCCAAGAACTATGGGCAGTATGCCATTGCCATCCATGGGCGTACGAAATGGGTGTACGCATATGTACGAAATGCCTCTAATGTACCAGCAATTTTCCTTGGCTATCTCTTAGGCCAACATTTATGTTTAGTATAACAGCATCAGTGGCAGACTCACAAGAGTAACATGTTCCCAAACATACTCTCTCACGCCTCATTACATTCAGTCATTCTTATTCGCACTCACACCTCCTCATTCACACTCATACTTGCTCACAGTGATTCTATTGCACTCACTCCATCGCTGTCTCACGTTCTCACTCTCACATTCTCCATTTCTCCTTTATTTTCACAACTTATGGCTCATTAATTCTCACTGTTACACTCATTCCCCTCGTCACTCACTCTCTCACACACACTCACTCTCTCTAGCAGTGGTGGCTAGTAATTTTAGGAGGGAGGGAGGGAGGGAGACGAACGAGACACACACTCAAACACTCACAAGACTCATTACTAAATATTCAAACATGCACGCACCAAACATTAATTTTAAAAAAAGATCACACTAACCTGCTGCTCTGCTTTTGTGGTCCCAGGACGGTTGGGACTGTTGCCTTCCCTCCTTGGTTGACCTTAGGTCAGCCAATGAAGGAAGGTAGCAGTCCCAAGCCTTGTCACAGAGTGGGATGGGGCAAGTGACTGCTGACCCGACCCAACTCTGTGACGAGGTGTCACTGATTGACACTCTGCCGTGGGCACTTCAGTGCTTAAAACTGAAGCGCTGAGGTCTGTTTCAATGAGTGACGCTCCCCCCGTCACGAAGTTGAGCACCTCGAGGACCTTTGCAGAGCTGAGGAAGTCACACCCACAGGAGCTGTGACGTCTTCAGCCCAGCAAAGTTCAGCTCAGGCAGCCAGGAGCCTGTGCATTTAGCGCATGTCTAGCTCCTGGCTGTCTGACCTGAAAGTGAAGAGTGTCTGTCAGGCGTTTTGAATCACTTGGGTTAGTGGCTGTGCAGCCAGGTGAAGGGTGACAGTGGTGTTTGTTTCATATTCTGGCAGTAATTTGGTTGAGAGGGCAGAGTTGCCATTTGTCACTGGTTAGCATACTCTATGGCAGTGGTGGACAGGCTGAGAGGACCCATGACCATATGTTTTTTTTTTTTAAACTTTATTTTCCGTTTTCATCATTACAAAAGAAATATACATGAATGTTCGTACATCAGTCCATAGTCATAGATTGTCTCATCATTCTAAATTAGCGTCTCAAGCATTATATTATTATATTCGATAGACCCCAGGTAAGAAGACCAATTGCATTAATAATCGCTTGTCACATTAGGGTCTTTAAACCGACCCCACTCACAGTTGTAAAAAAATTCCAGCAATTACACTCCCTCCTCCCACAAAACCAACCTGTATCTCAGTTCGGCGTACTTACAATTTTACCTAAAAAAAAAAATCAATCCAATGGTGGGACGGAATCACCCCACTCCCGCCGGGACAATGCTCTGTTCCAGATGGGACTCGGTTTCTTGTCTAAGAGTCTCGACATACGACTTGTAGGGTCCCCAGATATCTTTGGGGCGGGACGTACTGGGCATCATATTTGCATAGAGCTCACTATTCACATTGCAATAGACGATACTGCGCAGCCAACCCCGGACATTTGGGGCAGTTTTCCGCCCCCAGTGCAGAGCCACCTCTCGCTTCGCTAATAAAAGGCCCAGTGAAGCAAACCTACGGATTTTTGGGGGGAAGGTTACTGTGTATCCTAGCAGAGCAACCTCTGGTATTGGGGTCAAAGGGATGTTCAACATCTGACCTAGCGTGTGGTCTACTCGCTCCCAGTAGTCATGTAGGTTCGGGCATGTCCAAGTGAGATGTGCGAAGTCCGCATGTGGTGCAGAACATTTGCGACAGTTGTGTGGCTTTGATGGGTCTATTTTGTGTGCTAGTGCCGGAGTAAAATAGATGCGACGTAAGAATTTGAAATGCAGGAGTTTGTGTCTGCTGTTCAGGGAAACGTCTTGCGTGACCGAGCAGCAGTGAGCCCACTGCTCATCGGTGATTGCGATTCCCAGGTCTTTTTCCCATGCGCTGCGAATTTTGCTGTCCTGCACAGGTTTCAGTGAGGCACATGCTTTGTAAAGCTTTGATATCAGGTGCGTACTGTTTGCTTTTTCTATGAGCAGTGTTAGAGGGGGAAACGAGACTGGCTCCAGTGGAAATGTCGGGAAGATGGATCGTAATGCGGAGTGGATGCGGCACAGGACGAATTTGTCCATGAAGTCACCAGCGTTAAAGCGTGCATCTTCCGTTGGGGAGAAGATGTGGCCATCCGGGTACAAATCTCCCAGTTTTGTTAGGTCAAATTTCGTCAGAGTGCGCTGCACCAGCCGCTCAGATGTAATGGGAATTAGTCGAGGGTTTACAACAGGTAGGGTAGAGGAGTATAACTTCTCCGTCCCGGTGATCCGGCACAATCTATGCCACGCCCTGCTCGCGGAGGATACAGTCTGAATATCTAGTGGGTTTCTGGGAAAACCCGTGGGTAATACAGCCGAGAGGCCCTCAGGCAGTACCAGGTCTGCCTCTGTCCTCAAGTAGGGAATTTGTGCATCCGGATGGTACCAGGAGTATGCATAGCTACATTGTGCCACCAAGTAGTAGAGCTGAAAATCCGGAACATTATAACCCCCTCTCTCATATGATGACGTGAGGATAGCCCATCGAACCCGTGCTTGTTTACCGCCCCATACCAGATGACTCAGGAGGGAACGAAGTGTGCTAAAAAAATGATTGGTGAGAGGAATCGGTATGTTGTTGAAAAAATATAAAAATTTGGGGAGGACTACCATCTTTATGATTGCTACTCGTCCTGCTAATGACAAGGGTAATTTTAACCATTTCTCTATTTGAGTGGTGAGTGTGTCCATTGCCCGACCATAATTAAGACTGAGTATTTGAGCTGTGTCTAGATGGACGTGTATACCTAAGTATTTTACCGATTCTGTGCACCATTCTAGGGGAAACCCAAGTTCCCATGGCTTTGTGCTAGTTGTCAATGGAAATATGATTGATTTGTGGCAGTTTATGCCCAGTGCCGAGAAACTGCCAAATCGAATGATTTCTCTAATCAATTCGTTTAAGTTATCTTGGGGGTGTCTAACATACAGAATTGTGTCGTCTGCATACAACGATACCAGTAGGGGGCCGGTATTAAATTGTAATCCCCTGTGTAGATGTTTTTCTTGGAAGTGACATATGAGGGGGTCCATGGCCAATATGAACAATAAAGGGGACAGTGGACAGCCCTGCCTGGTTCCTCGCGTTAGCCGAAAGGGACTGGAGAGTGTGCCATTTAAACGCAGCCGGGAAGTGGGTTTATTATACAAAAGGGCTGTCGTGGCAATGAAGCCCATGGGCATGCCCATGCGGCGCATTACGGAGAGAAAAAAGTACCATTCCAGGGAATCAAAGTCTTTTTCTGTGTCCAACAGAATGGCGGCAGCCGGGGTGTCTGGGTCAATCCTATGAATGACCGAGAACAGCGTGCGGGGATTCAGAGAGGTGGAGCGATGAGGCCCAAACCCGGATTGGGCTGGGGAGATTATAAATTCCATTAGTTGGGACAATCTATTGGAGATGACCTTCGCTAATATTTTATAATCTAAATTTAAGAGGGATAACGGACGATAGGAGCCACATTGCGTAGGGTCTTTGCCCGGTTTGGGGAGAAGGATTATGACCGCCTCACGTAGAGTAGGGGGAAGAATCTGCCTTTCCAGGGCCTCTGCATAAACTTCAATAAGTTTAGGAGCTAAAATATCTTTAAATATTTTGTAGAATTCTCCCGTGAATCCATCTAACCCAGGCGCTGAGGAGCCCCGAATGGTGTCTATAGCGAGAAGCACATCTGCAACAGAAATGGGTTCGGCTAAAAAGTCCTGCATATGTTTTTCAAGATACACTAACGCAACTTCGTCTAGGTAGCCCTCCTGTGCTTCCTTATCATCTCCAAGAGTAGATGAATATAGGTTGGAGAAAAACTCCAGGAAGCTGCTCTGAATGTCTTTTGTGGTGGTGTAGGTGTGTGAATCGGAGGCCCGCAGTTCGGTAATGTATGTGTTGTGGTAGGGTGGTCGCAATAATTGAGCAAGGACTCTTCCAGGTCTCTCCCCTTCTCCGTACCGTCTAGCAGTCTGGTATTTCCCTAGGAATAAGATTTCCCTGTCTGCAGTGTCTCTGTAATCCTCTAGCAGCACCAATCGTCTCTTTTCATATGTAGATGTTGTTTGTTGTGCAGAGGCCTCGTCTAGTGTTTTCAGGTCCCGCTCAAGTCTCGCCAGTGTGTTACGTAGATCTCTGAGGACGCCGGCGTGTTTCGCAATGCATGTGCCCCTAAGAACCGCCTTGAAGCCCTCCCACAGAACCGCCCATGAGTCTACCGAGCCAGTGTTTATAGCGAAGTAGTCCTCAATGGCCTCGTGTATCTCAGCCTTGAAAACTTTATCTTGTAAGGCGCGGTTAGGGAACCGCCATTGGCGCTCAAAACCCTCCGGGCGGGGGATCTGTAACTGCAATTTAACCGGGGAATGATCCGAATAGGTCCTAGGAAGTGTCACCAATTGCGAGCACCAGCCATAAATATCGGGCGAGATCAGCCAAAAATCGATTCTCGTCCATGTGTTGTATTGTCCTGAGTAGTGTGTATATTCTGTAGTGTTGGGGTTTCGTTTCCGCCAAACGTCCAATAGGGAGAACCGGTCACAGAGCTCCTTGAGTGCACGATGGGCTCGGGGTTTAGTGTCCTGTGCCACAGAGGTACTGTCCGCGAAAGGGTCGGGCAATAAGTTAAAATCCCCACCAGCTATCAAAGTCTGTGGATCTAGCTTGTCAAGCTGTAAGGACAGAGCATGAAAAAATTCTGGGGTATCTGCGTTGGGGGCATATATGCACAATAGCGTAATCTTCCTACCAAAAAGGGTCCCAGATACCGTCAGGTATCTTCCCTCGCAATCATGTTGAAAGGAACTGAGGCAGAATGGAACTCTGTTGTGTATTAAAATGGCTGTCCCCCTGGCGTAGTTACTATAATTTGCAAAATATCTGTTTGCACCCCAGCTAGTCCCAAAGTGCGCCTTGTCAGTCTTGGGGAGGTGCGTTTCTTGTAAAAAGGCAACATCCACCTTGTGCCTTATTAAATAGTGAATGACCTGTCTACGCTTCCGAGTGTTATTCAAGCCCCTCACATTCCATGAGAGTAGGGTGAGGCTCGATGGACCCTCTACATTACCGAACTTGGTCATCCAGCTGGTGTAACGTTTCCAATAGAGCAGACAATTGACTACGAACAACAGTGATCGATCTTGAATGATGTAACCATATGAAAAGAAACTCACTTGTAAATGAAATTACCCTCCCACCACCCCCACCCAGCCGGTCCCCAACCGGGGAAGGGCCATACCCCAAATGAAAATGAACGTGAAGTACCAAGTTACTTTGCACAGAATTGACATTCCCAAAAAACAGTACCCCAAAGTGAACCAAACCATACACAAAGGATACACCATGGGGGGCAGCAACGCCCCGGCTAGTCTCCAGCGAACTGCAAGATAAATACAGAATTATGCAACGTGTTCCTGCAAAGTGAAACATAAGAACATGTAATATAAAGTAGTCCGATCATCCCGTGCCAGCACTGGAAAGCAGTTCCGCGCTTGCATCTGAGCCGCTGTGCAGGGGAGAAGACCTTGATCCAGCCCCGCTTGTGGGAATGTTTTTCTGTTTGTATGCACGACAGAACTCCTGCGCCTCCGACGGGTTATCGAATATGCGGGCCCTGCCATCTACATCAACCTTCAGCCTAGCCAGATACAGCATACCATAACGCAGTCCCAGGTTTCTCAGGGCAGCCTTGACGCCGTTGAATTTCCGCCTAGACTCCTGTACCATGGCGGTAAAGTCCGGATAAAAGGACAGTTTGGCGCCTTGCCAGTCCACATCTCCTTTTTCTCTCGCCAGGCATGAATCGTGTCCCTGTCCCGGAAGTTCATGACACGTGCTACGATGGGCCTAGGAGGAAGACCGGGGTTGGGGCGAGGGCCCAGTGACCTATGCGCCCTCTCTATGACAAAGCCAGGGGTGAAAGCCTCCTTTCCAAATAAACCCAACAGCATAGTTTCAATGAACATATCCATGCGGCCGGTGGGAGTTGTTTCAGGAACGCCAAGAATGCGTACGTTATTCCGGCGACTGCGCTCTTCCAAGTCCTCATTTTTAATGGCCACCTCTTTTAAAATGCGTTCCACTCGCTCAAGACGTTTGGCTGATTGAGCCGTCCCATCCTCAATATCAGAGATGCGGGCCTCTGCCACATCCAGTCTTCTGTCGTGTGCTTGAACTTTGGCGCCAAGGCTGGCTATGGTGTTGTCGAGGGAATCAAAGCGACTGTCCAGTGCCTTAAAGCCTGCTCTCATCTCTTGGAGTAGTGAATGCGCCGTGTCCGTGGATCCGTCTCCCAAGATTGGGCCTTGCGCAGACTCCGCCATGGTGGATGTTTGCGCGGGGTGGTGTCTGTAACCTTTTCAAAGGGAAGCGTTCTCTGTTTAGGGTCCTTGCGGCCCATGCCGCGCAAAGTGTAACTGCCGCGACCCGCTAGGCCTCAGCGGGTGTTTCCGGGGTGAACTGTCCCTCCCTCCTCGGCGTGTGGTAGAACAGGTAGCAACCTCAGGCCCCTCAGCGGTGGATCAGGAGGGCAATTGGTCGGCTTGCGGGGTGCTGCGGTAGGAGAGTAGGAGGAAATACACCACTTTGAGTGTCTTCATATATAATAAAGAAGGAATCACTGCAGCCACGCCACTCGAGTCTCAGTTGCTGTGGCCGCTGGTGGAAAGCAGGCACCTATTTGCAGCAGGGGCCCAGGCACCGCTGAATGTGGGCAGTGCAGCAGGGTTAAAGGGTGTGGTCACTGGGAGGCCAGTCAGAAGTAATAGCGCCATACGTGCCGACCTCCAATGGAAAGGAGGATGTTACTTGCCGGCCCGTAGCGCCGCCTGCATGTGGCAAATCGGGGCAGAAAGACAGGAGTCCTCCATCAGCGCCGCTCTCAGCAATGTCTCGGAGGGTGATTCACTCCTTAACCCCCAGATTGGCCATCTCGCTTTACTCCGGGTTTGCAGGCAAGGGCAGGATAACTTCCCGAGCTGGAGATGGTGAGGCGCGTGGTATTACGATCCGCGCCCCTCCCCCCGCAGGCCCCGTGCTAGAGACTGGAGTTCGCCGCTTCGCCGGTACCGATGAATATCCCGGCTTGCGGCGACAATTTAGAGGGGCTGCGGGTGATCCGTGCTATGGGGGGGCGCAGCGGCACTCACCAATGTCTTTTGCGGCCGGGGCCGCTCCGGGCAGAACAGGCCTCGCACATTGCGACCTGGGCCGGGAGATGATCTTGCGGCAGGGGAGCCGCGTCACAGGGCCAGAACTGCCGCCCCCGGGCACCCAGCGGCTCCGTTCTTTCATCGGAGGGTTCCGCGTTGCTTCAGATGGCAGTTACATCGCGCTCGCCCCGCGATGTCAGCGCTGGCCACAGGAAAACGCCATTATGCTGGAGGGCCGGACGGAGCTTCAGAGCCGAGCGGCCATTTTAGTCGCCGGCTTGGCCACGCCCACCCATGACCATATGTAGTGTGGTTGATTAGTGCACGCTTTCCCTTCAGTTTAGTGTAGTGGCTGTGGTTAAGAGCTTCATGTACCTCTTTGTGTGTTACCAAATTATGTGGTTACTATATACAGCAATGTGGTTTGATGGTATATTGTTTGCTTTTGAAAGTTGGGAGCAAGTTTGCTTGTTCACATTTCTTGTGGTGTCCTAGTGTAAGGATTTGTTGACTGTGTTGGGCTCTTAGTGTAATCTTGGGTGTTGTGCTGTTTGTTTCTGGTCTATGAAGGGACCTGGGGGGGTATCTGATGCTGTGAAGCGGTAGGTGTCACTCCTTCCTTGTTTATGTATGCAATGTTTAAGAGCATGTTCTGTGGTTTGGTGAGTTCCATTAAATAAGAGTCTTCATTAAATATATTTATTTTAGTAATTCCATAAATATTCTAAGCCTACAACAATGAATCTTAAGATAAAAGAAGATAAGAATTAAGTTCATTCTATGGCATCAAAAGATAATGCTGGGGTAAAAAGGTGTCCTCTAGTCTGAGATCTTTGAGTATCTCCGCTCACAGAACACCTTTCCAAGAGAGAAAAAACTATCTTAATATTAATGTATTCGCATTTTAACTTCTAATAACGGAAATAATAAATCTATAAAAGAGTCAAGAAGAAGATTAAAAAACAGCAGAGCATCATTGCTGCCCAAATTCTTGGTTGCTCTTTTAAAATCAAAACCTTAAATGATATTGTTGTTACAGGCATAGCACTGCAGTAGAGATAGAAAGCTGCAGTGTGTCTTTAAGAAAGCCAAGGCGCAACACTGAACCCATCATGCCTCACAGTGACGCCCTCAAGGGGCAATCCCGAAGCAGGGACTCTCATCGCTCTCATCGCCTCCTCAAAGGAAACAGTATCTTGCCCCCTTGGGAGAGAGACGATGAAAAATCATTATAAGCCGCAGCTCAGTTGTTGGCCCGGAGTATCGCGTACTTTCAGACATACACTATATATACACTATACATCTCTGCGAACTAAAGGATCTGAAAGACGTAACAGTATATTAACTTTGTACTTTGGACATTGGGGCAAAAAATTACAGATGAAAACATTGTCACCTATTTCCATTTTGTCTGACCTATTTTCATTGATTTTTAGGTCTCGCCTAGCGTTGCTGCGCACATGCGCAGCTCGCTCGGCAAGATTTATTGCTAATGAGTACTTTTAGAAAAGGGCTTTAAGCCCCGCCCCTCATTTCCATTGGCCAGCGTCACCGTTTATGCTAAACGGTGGCCTGTCATTGGAAATGAGGGTTTTTGGTTGCCGCCCTTTGGCCTTCGATCCGGACTGGGTCGCCTGATTCACGGCTGTCGTGAAGCACTTTCTTATCTTTATGGGGCCATGTGTTTGAAACACATGTCCCCATAAAGACAAGAAATCCCCATGCTCCGGCTGCAGCGCGGTCCTTACACTGCTGCGTAACCCATATCAGTACTGTATTAAAGTATTTTTGTAACTCGAGTTTCCACGTTTAGTCATTTTACGCAATAGTCATCAATTAACGCCTTTTCTTTCTTTCACTCTTTCTGTTATCAGCCTTTCTTCTTTCCGTTCCTTTTGTTTTCAGTTGTCTTTGTTTTCGGGTTTGTGCCGTCCCTTCTTTATTTTATTTTACAGTTTGTTTTGCACGTTCTCATCCTTTCTTCTTTCCGTTCCTTTTGGTTTTCCGCTGCAACAATGCACGCTCTCATGTTTCAGCAGTCCATGTTTCAGCAGTCCCACAACAGTAGAGCTTATGGGAATGTTCGTTTTCAATAAAGTTTTGGTTTTGCAGTATAATGTCAGCAACAGCGCAGGGGGGTAATGATTGCCGCCTGTTTTCACAAACCTTACCTTATTTTGCATTCGTGGTAGGTAAAATAAAGGGGGTCTTTAAATATCCGTATGTTTACATCTTTAAGTAGCTGCTTGCTATTTCACAAGTTGCTGCTCGGTTTCGGCATCCTACAATGCCCGTTCTCATGTTTCAGCAGTCGCACAAGGGTAGAGCTTATGGGGATGTTCACTCTCAATAAATTTGTTGTTTTACAGTATGTCCTCATCGAGGCATTCAAAAACTCACTCTGTCACATTAGGCCACTTAAAGCAACTGGTAAATTTTCAAAAGGGACACCTCCGTAAGCATTAAGTATTTAGCCCACTAACCAAACCTCGTCTTTTGTTTCCAACAAACACTAGAGAGGCACAACCAATTAGGGGTAGCATGCAATTACAGAACCTCCGCAGATCTGCAAAAATAATACACAAAAAACGCGAGGTAACATGTGTGCTTATATCACAAGATATAGTAAAGCCTGCCTGCTGGAGGGCGTCTCGTGGTAGGTTCTATTTTTAAACACGCACATTTTCAAATGAGCTCAGTTTATCGACCTTGGAAGCATGAACGTTTGAGTTGTCCAAGCTATAATTAGGTTTACATGGCATCCTTTTGTTACGCTTTTTTACATTATACAGAGTGGATTCAGTCCGTGCTATTAATTATTTACTGTTAGCAGCGGCGGACAGGGGCAAGTTTAAAAATATTAAATACCACAAGAATTAGTGCCCAAAAAAGCCATTATATCAGCGCTTGCAGCCTTTTTAAATGACTCGGTGTCTACCAGGGCGCTAATATTTAGTAAAGCCTGCCTGCTGGAGGGCATCTCTTATGTTTACATCTTTACGTAGCTGCTTGCTATTTTACAAGTTGCTGCTCGGTTTCGGCATCCTACAATGCCTGTTCTCATATTTCAGCAGTCATTTCAGCATGTAACATTGTGCAATACTATCACTTCAGATATTTTGATTATGGTTTACATACTGTTTGGTTGGATACAAATTTCAATCCCAGGACTAAAGAGTCAATATTTCATGCAACAAAGGTCAGTACACACAGTACTGCAAATTACAGTAAAAACCCATACTATTACAAGGTGCAGTACTAAATAAAATCAACCATAATTCACAAGCGCAATAAAGCTAAAATATACACAAAAATTACTTAAAACATAGGCAAAGTAAATAACTCTGGCTAAAAACTTATAACATCCCAAAGGCGAGACCTATTGGCTATGCCAATGCTGCAATAGGTCTCGCCTTTGATTAAGTTAAAGCCATTTGCTTTGCTAATGGTATTGTATAGCAAAGCAAATGGCTTTAACTTAATGAAAGGCGAGACCTATTGCATTTTCAATGCTTGTTAATTCACCGGTTAGTTTTTGGGAAAAACCATGAGCGAGCTACATGAATGACGTAACTAAATTTAAAGTTTTGTCTACTTTTCTGAAATATACAGTTCCACATCTGTTTTCACCAACAGAATCTGCCAGTAGGCAGAAACCACAAACCAGGCCGGACTGGCCGTAGTGGGCACCGGGCGTTTCCCCAGTGGGCCGCCAGGTTGGGGGCCGGTTTTGGACCCCTGGGGGCCGTTTTGGTTACCGGGGACCAGTAATATTGGCCACCTGTAACAAAATCAGCCAAAACCGGTCCTAGCAAACAGCTCGGCCGCACCCCACCCCAGGGGGGCTGGCCGAGCAGTTTGCCAGGGCCGGTTTCGGTTCCCAGTCCGGCCCTGACCACAAATAATTGGAAATCTAGATTAGCACTTTGCAAAATGCAAAAACAGTTAAGATTGTACTTTGCAAATCTGCCTGTTCTTAAAAGCTGGGAAGATGGCGGTTTTAACACAGCACACTTTTATTGATGCCATTTTTAACAAAAACTTGATATACTTTCTTGCATACCACCTTTTCCCAAAAAAATAATATTGCAATATTTTGCCTACTTTCTTTTTTTCCCTCCAACACAGTCTACAAACCCTGGGCATCTTTAGAATCTCCAACATGTGGGGGAGGGGAGGGAAATGAGTCTCATTGGACTTTTGTGTTTAAAAGTTATGAAGGTTTGATTGTGAGGTGCTCTAAACATCATAATGAGGGCTAATCACTGGTGGGGATGGAGAAGCGGGGGAAGCCTCAGCGCTAAGGGCTGATCTGCAAAGATTAATTTTAGAAACAGTTGTGGATGCCCTGAGTAGTCATCATTGACACCAGTGGCCTGCGGACCACAGGGTGAGAATAGCTTTTCACTACAGACATTGTCACAAGTGCAACATCTTGCAGAGGATGTGAGGATAGGTCTACTGATTACAGGTGAAAACAAGCATTGGCAAAGCCAGCAGGCCTCCCCTTTAAAAGGCAAGTGCCAAACATTTACCTGTGCCAATGTTTGTTTGTACTGGTGTTCCCACAAACGTTTACATTTATTTTTATTAATTTTTCATTTTATCATTCTGAAATGGGCATTGGAGAAGGTTGAATGGTAAATTTAAAAAAGGTAAATGGCCTCTGTTGTGTCACAGCGCATGCACACACAAGGCAACCAACTTGGAACGGTTTGCACCTGAAAAGAGAGAGGAGGTCTCTTGGAGGGAAACAGGAATTCAAAACAAATAAATAAAAAATAGGGAGTGAGACGGGGGTACACTGTGCAAGCGAGAGGGGGGTGTAAGGATAAAGAGAGGGTGGCAGTCGGGATGGTAGGGTAAAGACAGGAGCAAAAGAAAGGAAAAAAGTAATGAAGTGCTGAATGATAAATAAAGGGCATCTCAGGCCTGAAGTGGAAGGACTCAACTCATTCAGTTAGAATCAGTGTGAAGTGGTGTGGTTCCGGAGAGGGCACCGGCGGCTGCTCTATTAGGGCGGAGGAGCGCCGCCCCCCGCCACCACTAGCAAATAAAACGATAATAAAATGTGTTTTAAACCCGTTTTATTATAGTTTTATTTTAATCCCCTGGACCTGCCCCCAGGACTCTGACGAGTCTTGGGAGCGGGTCCAGGGGATGACACTGCTGGTGGGGGAGTGGTGGGCATTCCCTTCCCTGTGCATGTGGGTTTGGTCGGCCGTCTCAGGTCGGCCAAACCCTCATGCGCGGTGAAGCGCTCTCCAGCCCCAGCTGCGTTGCTGGGGCTGGAGAGAGCAGGCACAGGCTCCCAGTCTGCCTGGGAGAGCGCAAGTTACCAGTGCTCAGGCCAATCCTGATGCTGCTTTCATGCAGCGTCAGGATTGGCCACAGTGCACTCTGGGAGCCTGTGCCCAGAAGAAGCCTGAAGGAGCGTGATGCGGCGGTTGGCGGCGTTCAGGTAAGTTTTTTTGATTTTATTAATTTATTTACTTTTTTGTCACCCGAACCCCTCACTCCCTCCCCATCTCTCTCCTCCTGCCGACCCCGCCACTTTGGCAGTGGACGGGCTGCCTCTGAGAGAGGGCAAGCCCCAAAAAAGGGATGAAGGCCTTCAAATAAGAAACCAAAAAATGTGATAGACAAGAAAACCATCCAATCACGAACAACGGTCTAACTCAAAGCGTTCTTTGGTATAGCATTGCAACTCTCAGTCCTTGAGAGCAAACAGCTAAAGCTGTGTGTAGATGAGACTTTTAAAAGCGATGTGTGCGCAGTCCAGTCCCAATGTCCGTGCACACTACATCAGGGCAGTCAGGGTCACTGGAAAAAATAGTGCAAAGTGGACTTTGACCGGAGCAGTTTGTTCTTGGCGTGACTTCTAGAAACCTGTGGAACAAGAGAAATCAATTAAAAATAATGAAATGTTATTGAATTGGCCTCTGATTTAGTAGACAATATGCCGGCCCAGACTGCAAAACAGATTTGTTTGAAGTTTTTTGGAGTAGCAGCATTCCAGCTTTCCACCAGTCTAAAGCACAAGGCCACACTTGAACCATAAGAAAGGCACATAAAACAGAGCATTCTTTCTGCACTGCGGGAGCCGTGGGCTTTGAAACAAGCTTGGCATAGATTCCAATACAGAGATTCTTGCAGAAGGACAGGTTAGCAGAAGTAACTCATGCAAATCATTGCAGCGAAGCAAACAGTACATTCCCAAACAAGCCCTGCACCCCATCCAGTGATGTCAATGGAGTAGGAAAGCAAGGCAGCACCTCTCTGTCCAGACTCCGCAAAGATCCAGATGCTGAAGCACAGAAATACACTCGTCATCATTTAACGTACCTTTTTGTTGCATAAAATGCACATCTTTTGTGCAGAGACCTTGAAAAATATTCATGTCCATCAGTGCATTCTGAGGGCTACAGGTTGGGGATAATGCATCGTAAAACCCCACACAGCTGGTCGCTCTGTAAAGAAAAGCAGCACATTTTTAGGTTGCGCCTGAACAGTGCGCATGTGCTGTCAGTGAAATATAATGTTAGTTTAAGAAAAAAAGCCTAAAAACACCAATACTTACCATTGATTGGCTTTCACATCACTCTCGTTTCCTTGCTTCCTACTTGTCGCGCCTCCCGGCGGCTGCTCATCTCCTCCTGCTTTCTTCCAATGGCTTCTGTCCCTGCCGTCAGGTCTGGACCTTTCACAGCTTCTGTTTGCATCCAGTGGCTGTGCACTTCTCCAGGTAATTTTTTTGTAAACTTTTTGCCATGCACTCTACAAAAGTGGCTTAAAGTCCAACAAGCATTGGCAAAGCCAATAGGTCTCGCCCATAGGCGAGCTTTTGCCTTTGGCGATTGGGTGGGAGTGGCGACCGGGGGCAGGGAGGGAGAAACAGACAAGGGGAGAAGAAACAGGGACGGGAGGGCAGAGGGAGGAGAAACAGGAAAGAGAGGGTGGGTGGAAGGAAAGAGCAGGCGCTGCCTAGGTTCGACCTACTAGTTTGACATGACTCAGCTGCGGATTTATCAAAAATGTTTTATGTTGGATTGTGGATTTTATGTATTATTTGGAATTATGCATTTTAATCTCCTTTCATGACATATCTTGATGTTTTATATATTTATGCACTTTTATGGTTGTAAACCAGCTTATAAAGTTGAATTGATGATGACATGATTCAGTTCGCAATTAAATTACATTAAAAAAATCAATGATTTCTTGGCACAGGCAAAAAAAAAAAGCATTTTCTCATACACTTGTTAATCAGGAGCTCCCAAGAAGAGATAATATAGCCGGAAAAGGAGCTGCGCTGCAAGGCGTGTGAGACTTAAGACCGGCAGCTCTACTTGTGCAAAACGTTTCAGGTCGTTATGGAGTTACTCCAGGGCTTTAAGTGGGCCGGGTCTGTCCGGGTCTGAGCACCGGCAGTTATTTTCAGGGGGCCTCGAAACGGGTCTCTATCGGGCTCTATTTTCGGGCCTCGCAGAGGTAGTCCGTTTTCTTTTTTTTTCTTAGACTATTGTTACACACATACTTAAGCAAATCAAGCTAACTCGCTCCCAGTACCCCTGGCATCCCCACACCAGCTCGATCAGAGGCGCAACTAGAGCCAAATTTCGGGAGGAGCTAAGGAAAAATTTCGGGGGGGGGGGTGGCTCATTATTCCAGTAGTAGGAAGTGTGGAGATGCAGGGGCTCTAAGAAGGGGTGAAAAAACGACAAAGAATCATTAACATGCAAATGGACTTTTAAAGACCTGTGAAGTACTCGGGTGCGGCTGTGTGTGTGCCTGGGAAGCTGTCTCAGCCCGGGCTGCCACACACGACGGGTGGGGGGGCTGAAGCCCTTTGAACCCAATGGGCGTTGCGCGCCTGAGCTCGATTGTAAGGTCTTCCTTTAAAGTCCACTTTGGTCCTCCGATTCTGAGGTACATCTTCGATTGCCAGTTTCTGAGTTGAGTATCGTGCATATGCCTGAGGCCGGCAGAGCTCTCGACATTGGCATTTGGGTTCACCCCGTCCGGATTTTCCAGTTTATGTAAGTACCGAACGGACACCATGTTTTTCAAAAACACCTCATTCCAATGATAAGATACCTTTTTAGAAACGTTATGTGAACTGGACCTATCTGATAGACTAGACGTAACCAGATAGGACGGTGCGGAGCACTGCAGAACTAGTCTGGTCTGAGCACCAAACCACAAAATCAGTTGAGATTTTTAAAAAATAGGATAGTGTCACACAAGAAAATGTAGGGTTTATTTTGAGCAAATGACAACTTCTAAAGTACTATATACGATGAAAGAGGACGTGTTACCCTTGAGCTTTTTCTTTCAGGTAAAGTGACTGCTTCCTAAAAGCGGTTTTGAAAATAGACCTTTCCACCGCGCAGTTTACTGCAGGTCAGCAGGGTTGGATTGGGATAAAAAAATCGTCCGGGGCACGCTAAAAAAAAGTGGCCCACATTTGCAGATTGCCTTTCCGCAAAGCACTGCTTTGGCGAAGTTTTTTTTTAAAAAGAAGGGGGTGGGTGGGTCTCTGACAGAGGCATGTTTTCTTAGGAGGGGAGAGAGCAAGCCTGAGCGGGGAATTCCAAATCTAATGACACTCTGAGGAGTCCTAGAGCTGACGGCTTGTCAGAGCAGGGGGTACTGCTACACTAGTTATCTTTATTTAGACCACGCCCCTACTTAAATAGGCCACACCCCTTTGAAGTTTGCCTCGCCCCTTTTAGAGCACCCCCAGTTTTTTTCCCCACTTAAAGCCCTGAGTTACTCAGACTACCGGAAAAAAATATGCCATGGTGGTGCTATACAGAAGTGTTTGCAGTCCCACAGACATTTCGATTCCATTGAGAAGTTGTTATCTATGTGCACCGAGAAGCATTACGAAGCAGTACAGTGCCTTGCACCACAGGCGCAACTAGAGCCAAATTTCGGGGGGGGGGGAGGAAGGGTGATAAAAATTTCGGGGGGGGGCTAATTCTTCCAGCCATAGGCAGAGTGGAGATGCAGGGGCTCTACGAAGGGGTGGGAAAAAAAACAAAGCCTCGTTAACAAGTGAATGGACTTTTAAAGACCTGTGAAGCACTCGGGTGCGGCTGGCAGCTGAAAAACTGTCTGTGTGTGTGCCCGGGAAGCTGTCTGAGGGGGCTGAAGCCCTTTGAGCCCTATGGGCGTTGTGCGCCTGCCTTGCACACACTATAAAATTACCCATACGATTGCAGTTAAAACAGCGCCTTAACGTATCTTCACACACTGCGGTGTTTAAACCCACTCAGCTACCTTACCTTACTCGTTTAATTGCCGTTACCGTCCTCTCTCTCAGATCTTGAAACACACAAGTGTTGGCGTTCCTGGTAGGGGGCTTAATTGGGGAGTGAAACCTTTTCTTTTCCCGTCTGATCCCTGCTTTTATTTGTTTGACTTGTTGCAGCATCCGTGGCCGGCTTCTGTGATACGATCTAATTAGTGCAGCTGTTGATTTCAAAAGCCGGTCAGGGAGGGGCTCTTTGGGGAAGCTGGAGAGCTCGGTCGCGTGGCTAAAGTTATGGCCTGGTTTTGATATATGCCCAAGTAAGGAACGGACGCTCGAGAGTAAACTGTGTTGAGAGGAGTCTAATGGTTCCTCCAAACTCTCAGATGGTCATCTCGCCTACTGAACATATACTGATGTATGGTATGGGCCATAAATTAACCGCTGGAGTGTTTCATACACGTTACAGTACACAGTGTGGTAAACTAACAGTATTTGTATAGCGTCATCATTCCATTTATATGTCGTCTAAGTGCTTCCCGGTACTGTGAAAAAATCGAAGCCAGCATTTTGTAATCTTTGCTTTTCATAAATCTGACTTAAACCCACGGCGCTGCTTTCCCCGTTGCCTGTATTTCTCTATACCCGTACATGATCGACACAGAGGAAAAAAACACTTCTCTGCAGGCCCCAGATGGTTTTTCACAAACAGTTTCGGTCACCATCTACAAAATGCCGCTGATGACACTGCGAAGAGTACTCTTTCTTTCCACTCAAACGGCCTGTTGCTGCCCGAGTGGTGCACCCAAGCACGAGTGTTTATTTGTTCACAGGAAACCTCTGCGTGAAGCTGCTGTGGAACATTGATAAAAAACAATCTAAAACAAACGAAAGAGAAAGCACGGTAACCTGACCCACGAGGAATGCAGCTGCCACACTGCGCGCCGCTGCTCGCTCCCGAGAGTAAAACGCCGTGGGAGTGAACATTAAAAAAGGAGTGGGACATGCGCCCGCCTTTAGTCATTTGCGTGCTTTCATTATTGAAAGACACACGCAAAAGCCAATCCTATGTGTGGGAGGAGTCAGACCCACACGGAGTAAACACAAGAAGCCTCACAGAGCAACGCATGCGCGCTGGCTCAGGCTCGACCTAATAAAAAAAGAGATTTGACGTGGCCAGCATTTACCACGTCCTATCTCTTGAAGCCATGTTGCACAGCAGTCAGCGCTGCTGGTCAATATGTCTTTAAAAAAAAAAAAGCAATTTAACTAAAGGGAGGTAAACGACCTCTTAAAATAATGCAGATATATTCTCAGGATTGCCTTTTAGAAGAGGAAAAGTTGAACATTCTGAAGCTAGTGTGAATGCTGAAGCATTTTGCCAACCTCCACAGAAACTCTACTTCTGCAGTAGGAGTTAGCTCTTATCATATTTCCTTTCTGATACCGGGTCCTTTCTTATGTGTAGGTTGGTATAGGCTCCTATAGGCTGCTCGGCAAATGGGCTGAATGATGAAAGGGAAACAGGCTTCAACAAGCATTTGCAATGCAATCTGTTTACTATTGGCATTGTGAATGTTTTTTACTTATGTTTTGTTTGCAAGCATTTAACACTGCTGTTCCGTAACCTGATCAATGAAAGTAATTTTATAGCAGATGCATATACGTGATCTCTGATGACCTTCTTGCACAGGTAAGCACTTTCCCTGACCACTTCGACAGACTAAGAAAAAAGCTTATATCAGCACAATGTTTAATCAGTACAGAAGTAGTTAAAATGGTTGTATATTCGGGGGACAGGAAGCTTCCCTTTCCCGCGTATAAGTGATCCCCTGCAGTTCCCGGCATGCACAGTGCTGAAGCTGGTGGGTTCCCACATTCCTTATGATGTCATGGACACAATGGACCCCTTTGGTGCTGTTGGTCCTTGTTCTCGGGGAATTTGCGGCAGACGCACGGTGTTTTAAGGATCTCTGCTGGCGGATGTAACCCCACCCTCTCGCATCTTTTCTGTGTCTCTTTCTGTGTTGCACGGTATTGTGCTATGGCTCTGCTGATTGCATGCACTGCGCTGTTGCATGGTGGATACACCCATGATGTGGGGCACTCGTCTGAGAAGTACTGAGATGGAAAAGGCTGTGGTTGGACATGGGGCACCCAGTAGTGCCCTGTAAGGAGGGTGGCCTGTCTACGCTGTGGAGTAGCAGAGAAATCCTGCTAACAACATAATTCGGGCTCCCGGTTTTATGGTATTTATTTTTTTGCCATTTCTGTCTGTATTTATCCATATTTCTTTTTTGCTAATTTTATCTGTATTTATCCATATTTACTTTGGGTTTTGTGGAAAAAGTAAGCTGAAATTAGGATATTTCCACATTTATTTAACCATTAAATATGCACTCATGCTTGAATGTTTGCCAGGTTTCAGTGCTGTGAACACCCGCAGAAGATAAATCAGTGCACTTATATGAAAATATGCACATTTCAGTATCAACCCTGTGCATATCTACTGCTGTTAAAGCCTCTTTACTAAAATTCCTTTCTTTTTTAACCCCCTTATCTATCAAGCCACACATCTATTGGCCTGGCAGGCATGGCAGACAGTATTTAGAATTACTCAAAAAGCAACTCAACTAACGTATTTATCCACATTTAAAAATAAATACAGACATGAAAATGAATGTTTTCTGTCTGTATTTATCTGTAAAAATTAGTAAAAACGGAAAACAGGGAGCCTTAAACATAATGCATTCTGAAAGTATCAATTCTAAACTAGCACACATGAAAAATAATTTGTAAATCAAAGGCGGAATACTGAAGCATTGCTTCCTTCCAGACATGCAGTTTTCTGGTAACCTTACACGCAGTGCAAATCAACATTCCTTTGAAAGAATGTTTACCTTGAGAGTAGCATAGTTTACATTTTAAACACACACAAAATCACAAAACACTAGAGCAATGGTAGAGTCGAAAATGTGTGTGGATACTTAGTTCAAATAATACCCACCACCCAGAAAGAGAAACTAATGGGGGGCGAAGGGTGAACGAGAATGAGGCTGCCCGCGGCCCACGCAGGTGGCCCCCATAGGAGGGCGACCACCTTAGTGCCACATGATGGCACAAACGCAACAGGGCTAGTGTTTGGACCCCCGGATGTCCAAGCACTACTCTTTGTCATTTCCGGCGCGGTTTCCTTACTAGACGGACGATGCAACGAGAACACAGCATGTATGAAACATGCAGCGTAACACGAGAACTGGTAAATAACCGGGAACCAACAGAGCGACGACCTTGCAAAGCCAGGCACAAAAATACTAACTAGCTAAGATTAGAAAAGAGATTCAGTCACACGAAGACCCAAAGGACATACATCCATGCAGACGGGCCAAAACAAATAGCAGACAACACAGGAGGCTTCCCCTGACCCCAGTTGCCGGGCTGGCAGCACCAGTTACAGGCAGCAAAGGCACACAGCCACCATACTTAAGGATAAAGCGCGGCGGCAGTCGCACTGATTATAATTTAAAAATGCAAGCGCGGAGTCTGTGAAGCGGTCGACATGCTAACACATAAGCCAGAGGCAGATCCCAAAAAAATTAGTGCGTATGAAGGAACGTAAATTAAAAAAAAGGAAGACCACATGTAAGGCAGTCTGCTGGGAGGGTCCGAAACGTCAAAAGGCAGGACAAATTTAGCATGCTGGCCAAACAAAAGCAGGCATTTTTGAAGGACACGAACATGAACAAATGAGAATGATGGGAGGTGCTTCAAGCCACAGTCTAGATTACAGCATGCCTCGCAGAGCAGTGCATGCGCTACCTAGGCTCGACCTAAAATGGGGCTGTGAAGTCTAGGCACTAATGCTCCCTCCTCTCCATGGACTAATGCACAAGCAGCCCGTTTGTTTTATAGACAGTGATCCTCTTGCACATGATTGTTATGATATCCAGCTCTTCGGTGCCCACAGCCCATTCATACATTTTACCCCTATAACTGTAAACACGGGGTCTCAGAGTCTGTTGCATATTTTATCTCCATAGAAGCCTTTAATAAAGCATATTGTGGGATATTCCTTAAGAAATGAAAGAGGAGCTTTTGCAAATGCGTATCAGGACAGAGGCAAAAGCACCGATGTTTGGGCTGCTGCCTGTCCAAAATGTAGCCCTCCCATTTCTGGAAGAACAGATCTCGGGGGAGGGGGAGAAATGGAGGTGGCGTGGGGCAAAAATTGGATAAGTACAATGGACAGGAGAGGGATCGGAGGAAGCTGTGGAATATCTGGGAGTATGGGGGAAACATGGATCGGTGGGGTAGGTATTTGGTGGTAAGCAATACACAAAGGGGGAGAGAGCTGGAAAACATGCAATCTTTGAGTGCTGAACTAAAAAAAAAATAAGGTAGCTCCCTAAAAGTAAGCAGTGGAGCAATACAAATCAGCCAAGCAAAACATTGGAAGAGAGCAGGGCCGTTTCTACCATTAGGCAAGACTAGGCGGCCGCCTAGGACGGCAAAAGGGTAGGGCGGCAAAATGTTTTATATCTAATGCATTAATTCTTCTAGCCTGGATGACAGGGGGAGAGAGTGATGGTAGTAAAAGGGAGGGGGCGGCATTTTTCAATTCTCGCCTAGGGTGGCAAAACATCTAGAAACGGCCCTGGAAGAGAGGGTATGCTCAGTGTGCAGGACAAACACAACAGGATGAGACTCAGAAAGCCACTGAATAAGAAACAAGCAAATGACAGTAAAGCCAACCAATGGTAAGCAGTGGGCGAGCTGGAAGTCCACTCTAAGTAAACAATATGCAAAGTAAGATTCGGGTTCTCTCGAAGAAAAACAGTTCCAGAACTGTCCTATCACTGAATTACAATGGGCTTTACAATATGTTAAACGATGTGTGTGGTCCTACATTTCTCTCAATGAGTGCTTTTTTTGCCATGTGCACTCTAACATCACAACACTACATTAGCTGTTAAAGATAATTCCTATACTTGACTATCAGCACAGCTTTTGGAATTTGGTGCAGGCACACCCACTGGAAAAAACACATCCCTTGGTTAATCCATGAAATTATTTTTTCCAGTGTCCACATTTCGATAGGTGGGGTGACTCAAAACTGAATCTTTGATTTAGTATGAAGAAATAGATGTGTTTTTTTCTAACGTCCTGTTTGGGAACTATCACTACCATACCATACCAACCTGAAACTCCTGATTTTTTAGTTCCTCTTCTTTAGTTAGTATCTTTTCTTCTTCTAATCCCCTGTAATGAATACTATGGCATTCATTACTTTTTGATGAGATTTTGCTGGCCTAATCTGCCAGCTAAGAACAAACCAATACTCCTTTACTTCATGATAACATTTAATAATGGCAATTGTCTTGCATGTAGTGTGCCTGGAAATTGTGCCTTCTTACACTGGAAGCACCATTCAGATACTGTGAAATTTTATTTCTTCCGCCGCTGTACAAAGCCTATTATGTTCTTAAATGGCTAACATAATTGCTATGAGCACTTAACTTTGGTAAGTGCTAACATTAGCAGCTAGGTATTAGTGGGTGAAAAGTGGCAAGACCTCTAGTGAGATTGCACATTTATTGAACACTTTGCTTCTTACATTTTACAGACTTCTTAACAATTTTGTGACTTGCTGGTAATCTTGAACTCTAACACTGGGTCACTGCTATCCAGGGCCAAGGGTATGTACTCTTTGCTCTAAAACATCTTGAAACTGGATAAAAACCAGATTGACACATTTAACTTTACCCATGGCATGGAAATTCAATGCCACTTGTGGACTACATCACCTTTTGTCCCATCTACTACTGTGGCATTGAAAACAAAACATGGCTTTGGGCATACCTGTGTAGCCTGACAGCAGCAGCTTGAACCTTGCTGCACAGGCCTGTGAAAATCACCCTTTCAACAGGTAAGACAACCTGATTTTAAATATTAAATAAGTCACCAGTAAGCTCATCTTGCTACCCATAGGGTAGGGTGCATAAAGAGTGGAGCATGTGTGACATTAGAAATGGTATTTTCCTCCTTTGACTAGGCCCAAAATGACATTGTCACAGGTCCGGCTGTAACTGACACACAGGAAAGCCAAAGAATATACTATTCACTTTAATCTATAACTTTTGACCTTTACCCGCTACAGATTCCACTCAAAGACTTATTTGTATATTTAAATAAAAATTATGTCCAATTGTGAAGTCAGTTTTTTAGGTTTCACCTACAGCACGCATGCGCTGTCAGCGAAAGCTATTGATCTTAAAAAAAAAGGGGGGGGGGGCTTACTTTACTTACCATTGGTTGGCTCCCATGTCACTTGTAGGAGAATAGGATCTGCTTCTTATAGTTACCCCCACTTTTTGCTGATGTTTCACTGTTTTTCGACTTAGCCAGACTGAGGCCCTGCTAATCAGGACCCCAGTCTATCTGCTTTCTACTCTAAATTGATTGTATGTACTTTAGGTACACTCCAGATTGGATTCTGGAGTACCCTTATCAGTCCCTAGTATATGGTATACTATGTACCCGGGGCATAGGTACCCCAGAGGCCTCCCAGGGGCTGCAGCATGTATTATGCCACCCCTGAGAGGCCATCCAAAATGACACCACAGGTCTGCTACAGCAGCTTGTGTAAGGTGGTGTATGCACCCCTTACTGAGATATAGGCTCCTATATCTCTCCATATCACTGCACATGTAAACCTATCAGTCACCCCTATGGCAGGCCTTAACAATCCTGAAGGCAGGGTGCTGGGTTTCATGTGAGAGGGTGCACATGCATGAGCAGAGCCCCTCTGCAGCTTTCGGAATCTTCATTCCGGGGTTGTTTGTGATGCAGCCAAACCATATACTCTTAAGTACATTATAACCTCGCAGTAAATGCTTACTTTAAAACGGCTGCATGGAAACATGTCGTGTTTGGTGTCAAACACCTTGGAATCATACCTTCACCCCAGTAACTGGGGTGGGAGGTATGATTCCACCCTACTAGAGGGAGAAACATGGCACCACCGGAACACCCGGTACCAGCTTAACAGAACCCTGGCATCACAAAATGGATGCTGCAGCCACAGACACGAGTCTGCCCTCCTGCTGCTGGACGAAACTCCGGCAGGGGAGGCCTGGACAATAGGTTTCCTGTCACAGGGAGGTGTGACCACCTCCCAGACAGGCTTTAGTGTATTGGGGCTGGGTGGGTGCACTCCAAGAGTGCTTTGAAGTCTGCACTGGGGGCACATTTGGTGTCCCTGTGCATAGTCCAGCTCAAACCGGTTGCAGGGGCTACCAGCCCCTGCTCCGGCGTGAAACTGGACAAAGGAAATGGGTGTAGCCACCCCTCTTTCCTGACCCTCCCATAGGTGGGTCCCCAGAGTTTGTCCCACCCCCTCCTTGGGTATAAAGTAGGAACCCCTGACTACAGGACTTTAGATTTACCTGGACGAAACTCTGCTACAGAATCCCAGAACTTCAACTATCTACACGACGTTGGATGACCGAAGAATCTCCCTTGGAGTAAAGGAGTTACTCCCCTGCTTGGCAGGCACCAAAGACGCATCTGTCCGGTTGGCATCTCCGAAACTCCAAAGGACTCCGAAGAATTTTGCAACACAGGAGGTGGGTTCCCGAGGTCTCTGAGGTCGATCTGTGTGCTCAGCAAGTCTGAGGCCTGTATCCCTCGTGGAGACCGTGCAACCCGAACCCCTGGACACCGTGACCATTTGCAGAAGCATCAGCTTTGAGGCGACCTCTGAGGCTGAGCTTTGGGTTACTTGTAGCCCTGACCCCAAGCAGCAATTCCACCGAAGATTGCCAGCCTACACTCCACGAGTGTTCCGTGAGCTGGCCCTTTGTGTTTTCTCTTGAGGTCCCTTCGCGATCCCTGGTCCGTCAACTGGTGGGTCCCTGTGAAGGCAACACTAAGATTAATTGGGCTACCCTGGTTGCTCCAGACGTGCCCTGACTCTCCATTGCTTGGGGAGTCCCCCGGACCTTGCTGGTCCGCACCAAAGCATCTTTACTCTTCCTGCGTGGGTTGCTGTTGCCAAGGCTTGTTTTGTTCAATCCGAGCACCGACACCCAAGCACTCGACATCCTTTGTGGGACAGCTTGAATCCGGCTTCTGGTTGTCCTCGACATCTCCTGGACCCCGTGGCTGCAGAGTCAAGCTTCACCTCTTCGCACCTGAAGCACCCAACATCGGTGGGCATTTGATTGCTCCGCTCCTGGTCACTGGCTAGTGACCCAGACTCTGTCCCCTCTGCTTTCAGGTTCTTCACATCTTCGATCCAGGCGTGGATCATCCCGGACACTTTTCTTCTTCACAGCAGCAGCACTTTGCAGCAGATCGCCATTGAAATCAACGACGATTCCCGACACCCTTTGACACCTATGCACCCGGCTTCCCTGGGTGAGGTAACTCGAGTACTACGGTGCTCCCATGGGTGTTGGCCCTAGAACCCCTTAAGTCTAAAGGGGTTTGCTCAAAGTCCTCACCTAAGTGTCCTTTATCTTTAAAATTCCAACCGCGACTTTCCTCTTAGAATCCTACGGCGCTCGCGGCTGTGTTCTCACACTGCACACGTCCCCCATGGGTCTCCTGTGTCACTACCTTGGGTGGTTCCTTGGGGTCCCAGCGATTCTACGTGCTCCAGGCACTGTGTCTAGTCAAGTCGTGGTTCTTATACCACTTTCTTAGTATATGGTTTGGTCTCCCCCTGGAGCCCACTGTGTATTGTGCTATTTACTGTCGTTTTAATACTGTGATATTGTGTATCTTGGACTCTAATCTCATAAAGAGATTAGTAGTGAGTGTTTAGAAATAAATACATATATTTTATATATACCTGGTGTGGTTCTCCTTTCATTTGGTCATTCAAGAGGTTATAATCTGGTAAACCAAGCTGCTTTACACTCCTTCAAGACTTAGCCTGAAGGCTGCTCTCCATAGCTACCACTAGGATAGCTTTCAATAAAGGTTGTCTTTAAACCTATCATCAATAAGAGTCGTTTGGACTGGTGCAAGGTGCCCACTATAACTAGTGGACAGCATATGCCAGGCCAACTTCTCACATTGGTCTGCAGCGGTTGGATTCAAGCTTGCTATTGCTTTACCAGATAATCTCTTGGAGTGACTAACTGAAAACCACAATAGGTACATAGGTACATAAAATAATCAAGTCTAGAATACAGTAAGTTCTACTGAACTTAGAGTGGTGTGTTAAGGGCTTAGCACACCCTTTCTACAACTCGAGAGTTTAGTAGGCCCCACTAGAGTAGGTAGGTGCATACACCACACCACACTAGTCATGTCTTTAAGGGCAGAAGCCAGTGGGCCTCTCCCAACTAAGTATGACCAGGTCTCATACCAAGAATTGAGGACTATGTGTGCCTCTAGGAAATTGAAGACTGGGAAAAGCCCAACCACACAACATCTCATAAAGTTGTTGCTTGCAGATGACCTCAGAAAGACCCCAGGGTCTGATGAGGTTGGCAGAGTGGGTGGGACATCAGAAGAGGAAAGGCCAGGTAGTGAACACTACTATGACCCAGACTCTGATGCTGGCCAGGAGGATCAAAATGATTCTAACCTGGAAAATCGAATTCTTCCTGAAGGTGAGGAAGGAGACCCCAGTGGGGTTCTATTTACCCCACCTGGAAGGGTTAACAGTTTACCAAGAAGATCTCCTCCTTCAGAGGAATCTAATCGTTCTGGTACATCTGTAGGGAGCTCTGTTTCTCATAGGACTTCTTCTCATAAAAGGGAGTCCTCTTATGAGAAGAAGTGCCAACTGCTTGAGTTTGAGAGAGCTAAGCTCAGAATCAAGAGAGAGCAATTGGCCTTAGACAGGGAATCCCTGGAGCTTCAGAGAGCTTCTCAGAAGTTGGGGCTAGAGCCCCATAGTGGCAGCAGCAGTGTCCCTAGAGGTAGAGAACATACTCATGACCATAGGAACCTGAACAAGATTGTCCCTCCCTACCAGAGTGGGGATGACATCCACAAATGGATAACTGCACTGGAGAGAAACTGTAAAGTACAGAGGGTCCCTCAGGAGCAGTGGGCAGCAATCTTGTGGCTCTCCTTTGCAGACAAGAGGTGTGGTGCAGCGGCCAGGGCAGCTGACTTCGGAGCACAGGGCTCATGGTTCGATCCCCGGCTCTGGCGGCAGCTCAGCTCAGCACCATGTGACTCTGGGCAATAGCTCACTTAATTTCCACGACGGCCCCCAGCGCCTTGAGACCCGTAAGGGTGAGTAGTTCGCGCTTTACAAATACGGATTTTACATTTTTTTTTTTTTTTACAAAGGTAGAGACAAGCTCCTCACTGTAAGAGAAGAGGATGCTGATAATTACAAAGTCCTGAAGAGTGCTCTGATTGATGGGTTTGGCCTAACCACTGAACAATACAGGTTAAAGTTCAGAGACACCCAAAAGGCACAGTCTCAGGACTGGGTTGACTTTGTTGATTGTGCTACTAAGGCTCTGGAGGGCTGGTTACTTGGCAGTAAGGTGTGTGTGATTTCAAAGGATTGTATAATTTAATCATGAGAGAGCAGATCCTTAATAACTGTCAAAATCAACTGTTGCATCAGTACCTGGTGGACTCTGATCTGACTTCTCCCCAAGAATTGGGTCAGAAGGCAGACAAATGGGTCAGAACCAGGGTGAGGCAGAAGGTTCAGAACCAAGGTGGTGACTCTAAGAAGCAAGATTCTAAAAACTCTGATAAGGGTGGGGAGAAGGGTAAAGACCAGAAGTCTTCTCAAGGGCCCCAAAAATCTGCATCTGGTGGGGAGTCCCAATCTAACAAAGGAAAAGGCCAAAAGAAGCCATGGTGTAAAATCCGTAAACAGAAAACCCATTGGACTAGTGATTGTACCAAGACCAAAGACTCAACTCCAGCCACCATTGCCCCTAATGCAACTGTTCCCCTAGTTCAGCTCCAAGTGGTGGTACTCAGAATAAGGGTGTAGTAGGGTTAACCCTGGGTTCTGAGGTGGACTCTGGCCTAGTCAGAGTTCCAACTCAGGCTGTACTGATCTGTGATGGAGGCATGGATATGTCCTCCTTTGTGAGTCCCAGTAATCTGGGCAAATATAGACAGCAGCCCTTGATTAATGAAAAAGAGGCTTTGGCATTCAGGGACACAGGAGCAAGTGTCACAATGGTGACAAAAGATCTTGTACCCCTGAGCAGATCATACTTGGTGAAATGTACCAAGTGACCAATGCTAGCAATGTCAGGACAGACCATTCCCTGGCAGTTGTTAATTTCACCTGGGGAGGGGTAACTGGCCCTAAGAAGGTTGTGGTAAGTGCAGACCTCCCTGTTGAATGCCTGCTTGGAAATGATTTGGAAACTTCAGCTTGGGCTGAAGTTGAGCTCAGGACCCATGCAGAAATCTTGGGCATCCCTGCAGATGTGTTTGCTATGACCAGGTCACAGGCAAAAATGTCTAAAACTGAACAGGCCCTGGATCCTGGAACAATGGACCAGGTGCCTTCCAAGAGGAGGAGCAGTAGGGTTAAGGCAGTGCCTTCCCCCCTGCCTCAGAATGCAGATCAGTCTCCTGAGGGAGATGAACTCAGTCCTGAAGAAGGAACTGTCCCAGATGAGCTTGAACCTGATCAGGTTGAGTTCTTGGGGACAGGGGGCCCTTCCAGGGCAGTTCTGAGCCAGGAGCAACTGAGCTGCCCCTCTCTTGAACCCCTCAGACAGCAAGCTGCTGCTGAGGCTGCTGGGAGTGCTAGTGGGTCAAATAAAATCTATTGGGATGATGGACTCCTTTACTCAGAGTGTAGAGACCCCAAGCCTGGAGCCACCAGAAGGTTGGTTATACCTCGGAAGTTTAGGAGCCTCCTATTGACACTAGCCCATGATATCCCATTGGCAGGTCACCTAGGCCAAAACAAGACTTGGGACAGAATTGTCCCTCACTTTCATTGGCCTCATATGTCTGAAGACACCAAGGAGTTTTGTCGCTCCTGTGTCACCTGTCAAGCCAGTGGTAAGGCAGGTAGCACTACAAAGGCCCCCCTGATACCACTACCTGTGGTGGGGGTTCCCTTTGAGAGGGTAGGGATTGACATTGTTGGTCCCCTAGATCCTCAAACAGAATCTGGGCACAGATTTATACTAGTGGTGGTGGACCATGCCACTAGGTATCCAGAAGCAATTCCCCTCAGGACCACCACAGCTCCTGTGGTGGCAAGGGCCCTCCTGGAAATCTTTTCCAGGGTGGGTTTTCCTAAGGAGGTAGTATCAGACAGAGATGCAAACTTCATGTCCAGTTACTTAACTGCTATGTGGAAGGAGTGTGGTGTAAATTATAAATTTACCACCCCTTATCACCCACAATGCAATGGTTTAGTTGAAAAGTTCAACAAAACCTTAAAGGGCATGATTAAAGGTCTCCCAGAAAAGCTTAGGCGCAGATGGGACATACTTTTGCCCTGCCTTCTCTTTGCCTACAGAGAGGTTCCACAGAAGGGGGTTGGTTACAGCCCATTTGAGCTTCTGTTTGGACATCCAGTTAGGGGTCCATTGTGTCTAGTGAAGGAGGGATGGGAGTTACCTCTCAAACCCCCTAAACAGGATATTGTGGACTATGTACTTGGTCTCCGCTCCCGGATGGCTGAATACATGAAGAAGGCAACTAAAAACCTTGAGGCTAGCCAGGAATTGCAAAAGGCCTGGCATGACCAAAAGGCTGTGCTGACTGTTTATCAGCCAGGACAGAAAGTATGGGTGTTGGAGCCTGTGGCCCCAGCAGCCCTCCAAGACAAGTGGAGTTGCCCCCATACCATTGTTGAACGGAAGGGAGAGGTTACCTATCTGGTGGACCTTGGAACTCCCAGAAGCCCCCACAGGGTGCTCCATGTCAACAGACTGAAACCATATGTTGACAGGGCAGACATGGGCTACTGATGAGGGACAGGAGGAAGAGAGTGATCCACTCCCTGACCTGCTCTCACAGAACCCTGATGATGGCTCAGTTGATGGTGTAGCCTTGGCAGGCAGCCTCACTGTCCAGCAGCAAACTGATTGCAGAAAAGTTATCAATCAGTTCAGACATATGTTCTCACTGACTCCAAGTCAGACTACCTGGTGCACTCATGAAGTGGACACTGGGGACAGTCTGCCCGTTAAAAATAAGATTTACAGGCAACCTGACCATGTCAGGGACTGCATCAGGACTGAAGTCCAGAAGATGTTGGATTTGGGTGTGATTGAACCCTCAGATAGCCCTTGGGCTAGGCCAGTAGTCTTAGTGCCTAAACCTCACACCCAGGGTGGTAAGATAGAGATGAGGTTTTGTGTAGACTACAGAGGTCTCAACGCAGTCACTAGGACTGATGCCCATCCAATACCAAGGGCAGATGAGCTTATAGACACTTTGGCCTCAGCCAAGTTTCTGAGCACATTTGACTTGACAGCTGGCTACTAGCAGATCAGACTAGCTGATGATGCAAAGCCAAAGACAGCATTTTCTACCGCTAGTGGGCACTACCAATTTGTGGTGATGCCCTTTGGTTTGAAAAATGCACCTGCCACTTTTCAAAGGTTGGTGAACAAAGTCCTTACAGGCCTGGAAGCCTATAGTGCAGCATATCTAGATGATATTGCTGTCTTTAGCTCCACCTGGGAGGATCACCTGGTCCACCTGCGAAATGTTTTGGAGGCCCTGCAGAAAGCAGGCCTAACTATCAAGGCCACCAAGTGCCAGATAGGGCAGAGTCAGGTTGTGTACCTGGGCCACCTTGTGGGTGGAGGCCAGGTTCACCCATTGCAGAGCAAAATCCAGACCATCATGGACTGGGTTGCTCCAACCACCCAGACTCAGGTCAGAGCTTTCTTGGGCCTGACTGGGTACTATAGAAGGTTTGTCAAAGGGTATGGATCCATAGTGACCCCTTTGAATGACTTAACTTCCAAAAGAATGCCAAAGAAAGTTCAGTGGACAGTTAGCTGTCAAAAGGCATTTGATGACCTGAAGCAGGCCATGTGCACTGCTCCCATTCTGCAAAGTCCTGATTACTCCAAGCAATTCATTGTCCAAACAGATGCATCTGAGTTGGGGATAGGGGCTGTGTTATCACAATTGAATGATGAAGGTCAGGATCAGCCAGTAGCTTTTATTAGCAGAAGTTTGACCCCCAGAGAGAAACGTTGGTCAGCCATTGAGAGGGAGGCCTTTGCTGTGGTTTGGGCCTTGAAGAAGCTGAGGCCATACTTGTTTGGCACTCACTTCATTGTTCAGACAGACCACAAGCCCCTCTTATGGCTAAAACAGATGAAGGGTGAAAACCCCAAACTTTTGAGGTGGTCCATTTCCCTACAGGGGATGGACTATACAGTGGAACATAGACCTGGGAGTAACTATGCCAATGCAGATGGACTCTCCAGATATTTCCACTTAGAACATGAAGTCTCAACTGGTCAAGGTTAGTTTAATGTCCCTGCGTTTGGGGGGGAGGGGGTTGTGTAGGAGAGTAGGATCTGCTTCTTATAGTTACCCCCACTTTTTGCGGATGTTTCACTGTTTTTCGACTTAGCCAGACTGAGGCCCTGCTAATCAGGACCCCAGTCTATCTGCTTTCTACTCTAAATTGATTGTATGTACTTTAGGTACACTCCAGATTGGATTCTGGGGTACCCTTATCAGTCCCTAGTATATGGTATACTATGTACCCAGGGCATAGGTACCCCAGAGGCCTCCCAGGGGCTGCAGCATGTATTATGCCACCCCTGAGAGGCCATCCAAAATGACACCACAGGTATGCTACAGCAGCCTGTGTAAGGTGGTGTATGCACCCCTTACTGAGATATAGGCTCCCTATATCTCTCCATATCACTGCACATGTAAACCTATCAGTCACCCCTATGGCAGTCCTTAACAATCCTGAAGGCAGGGTGCTGGGTTTCATGTGAGAGGGTGCCCATGCATGAGCAGAGCCCCTCTGCAGCTTTCGGAATCTTCATTCCGGGGTTGTTTGTGATGCAACCAAACCATATACTCTTAAGTGCATTATAACCTCGCGGTAAATGCTTATTTTAAAACGGCTGCATGGAAACATGTTGTGTTTGGTGTCAAACACCTTGGAATCATACCTCCACCCCAGTAACTGGGGTGGGAGGTATGATTCCACCCTACTAGAGGGAGAAACATGGCACCACCGGTACATCCGGTACCAGCTTAACAGAACCCTGGCATCACAAAATGGATGCTGCAGCCACAGACACGAGTCTGCCCTCCTGCTGCTGGACGAAACTCCGGCAGGGGAGGCCTGGACAATAGGTTTCCTGTCACAGGGAGGTGTGACCACCTCCCAGACAGGCTTTAGTGTATTGGGGCTGGGTGGGTGCACTCCAAGAGTGCTTTGAAGTCTGCACTGGGGGCACATTTGGTGTCCCTGTGCATAGTCCAGCTCAAACCGGTTGCAGGGGCTACCAGCCCCTGCTCCAGCGCGAAACTGGACAAAGGTAATGGGTGTAGCCACCCCTCTTTCCTGACCCTCCCATAGGTGGGTACCCAGAGTTTGTCCCACCCCCTCCTTGGGTATAAAGTAGGAACCCCTGACTACAGGACTTTAGATTTACCTGGACAAAACTCTGCTACAGAATCCCAGAACTTCAACTATCTACACGACGTTGGATGACCGAAGAATCTCCCTTGGAGTAAAGGAGTTACTCCCCTGCTTGGCAGGCACCAAAGACGCATCTGTCCGGTTGGCATCTCCGAAGCTTTTAAGGACTCCGAAGAATTTTGAAACACAGGAGGTGGGTTCCCGTGGTCTCTGAGGTCGATCTGTGTGCTCAGCAAGTCTAAGGCCTGTATCCCTCATGGAGACTGTGCAACCCGAACCCCTGGACACCGCGACCATTTGCAGAAGCATCAGCTTTGAGGCAACCTCTGAGGCTGAGCTTTGCTTACTTGTAGCCCTGACCTCGAGCAGCAATTCCACCGAAGATTGCCAGCCTACACTCCACGAGTGTTCCGTGAGCTGGCCCTTTGTGTTTCCTCTTGAGGTCCCTTCGCGATCCCTGGTCCGTCAACTGGTGGGTCCCTGTGAAGGCAACACTAAGGCTGTGCTGACTGTTTATCAGCCAGGACAGAAAGTATGGGTGTTGGAGCCTGTGGCTCCAGACGTGCCCTGACTCTCCATTGCTTGGGGAGTCCCCCGGACCTTGCTGGTCCGCACCAAAGCATCTTTACTCTTCGCTGCGTGGGTTGCTGTTGCCAAGGCTTGTTGTGTTCAATCCGAGCACCGACACCCAAGCACTCGACATCCTTTGTGGGACAGCTCGAATCCGGCTCCTGGTTGTCCTCGACGTCTCCTGGACCCCGTGGCTGCAGAGTCAAGCTTCACCTCTTCGCACCTGAAGCACCCAACATCGGTGGGCATTTGATTGCTCCGCTCCTGGTCACTGGCTAGTGACCCAGACTCTGTCCCCTCTGCTTTCAGGTTCTTCACATCTTTGATCCAGGCTTGGATCATCCTGGACACTTTTCTTCTTCACGGCAGCAGCACTTTGCAGCAGATCGCCATTGAAATCAACGACGATTCCCGACACCCTTTGACACCTATGCACCCGGCTTCCCTGGGTGAGGTAACTCGAGTACTACGGTGCTCCCGTGGGTGTTGGCCCTAGAACCCCTTAAGTCTAAAGGGGTTTGCTCAAAGTCCTCTCCTAAGTGTCCTTTATCTTTAAAATTCCAACCGCGACTTTCCTCATAGAATCCTACGGCGCTCGCGGCTGTGTTCTCACACTGTACACGTCCCCCGTGGGCCTCCTGTGTCACTACCTTGGGTGGTTCCTTGGGGTCCCAGTGATTCTACGTGCTCTAGGCACTGTTTCTAGTCAAGTCGTGGTCCTTATACCACTTTCTTAGTATATGGTTTGGTCTCCCCCTGGAGCCCACTGTATATTGTGCTATTTACTGTCGTTTTAATACTGTAATATTGTGTATCTTGGACTCTAATCTCATAAAGAGATTAGTAGTGAGTATTTAGAAATAAATACATATATTTTATATATACTTGGTGTGGTTCTCCTTTCATTTGGTCATTCAAGAGGTTATAATCTGGTAAACCAAGCTGCTTTACACTCCTTCAAGACTTAGCCTGAAGGCTGCTCTCCATAGCTACCACTAGGATAGCTTTCAATAAAGGTTGTCTTTAAACCTATCATCAATAAGGGTCGTTTGGACTGGTGCAAGGTGCCCACTATAACTAGTGGACAGCATATGCCAGGCCAACTTCTCACATCACTCTTCTTTCCCAGTTTCCTATTAATCTGCACCACCACCTTGCCTTCGCATTCCTCCTGGGCTTTAGACTTTGCTTAAGTTTTCATCCCTTCCATGGAGCATGGACCAGCAGCCTTCCACTGGCCACAGTCTTCTAGAGGTACTCCTTTTTTTAATACACTTTTTGTCCCTTTCCATTACCCTACCCTTCTCCCATTCTCCATGGTCACCCGCCCACATTTTTTTTTAAACATCCCACCCACCCCTGCTGTTTTTCTCTTTAACCCACCCATCGATACCACTACAAGATATGTGTGTGCACAATATTCTTATAATATTTGCCTGTAAGCAAAGAACAGTTCCATGTATACCATGGGCACTTCACAGCCAGCACACAGAAGATTGCCCATTGTTACCAGGGCTGCCATCATGACGGTGAAATGTCCAGATTTCTTAAATAAAGAGAAAAATTGAAGATTACGCGGTGGATCAAAATACTGAAACAACCGTTAGTTTCATAAGATGAGGCATTATTTCCAGTTTTGAGTTTTAACTGTGCTAATGTCACAGATAAATCGTTCTTTGTTGTAGTGTTCTTTAACCTCTGCTTAGCTTGAATGAATATCCCAATAAAGAAACCATGTGTAGAGTTTAAAGGGTTGGGATGGGGAGGTGCATCTGTGGTGTCCGGTGTCCACACTGAAGACAGGAGACAAGCTGAGAGGAGGTAACCTTCATTCAGACATCTCAGCCACCATAAACTGTCAACTTCACATCCACCCTCAACTTCACATCCACCCTCAACTTCACAGCCACCGTTTCCACTTCTCCATTCCATCATTCTGTTGCATCATACCATTACCAGCTATTATTCTGTTCGTACAATAACATAGCTTTAACACTAACCTAGTATGCCCCACTTCTCCCTCCCTTAATAGAAACCAAATAAAGAAACATCAACAATTGTCTTGAAGAGAAAATTAATCATAAAAAGATTGTCGAACAAATAGCACAAAAAATTAAATTACATCTCATAAATGACCCTCACTCCAGCATAAACAAGAGCTACCACTGAAGATGACACAGGGAAAATTGAACGCTAGCACTGAAAATCACATCATCTTGGAAGAAACAGCGCCTGTTAATGTGCAACAAAATCTTCCACCAATAGGAGGTCCATTGATATCTACAATCTCATGATCCGCTTCTACTTCATTCTTGTTTTCTGCATAAATCGGTTTCCCGTCCCCTCGTTCCTCATAGAGTCATGGCGAAGAGCTGCAACCCTCCTTTTGTTCCAATTTCTTATATCATGATTTTTGACAGCATTCTTGAAAAGTTTGACCTCCTCCAACCTTTAAGTGAATTTAGGCCAACCAGCACACTCAGTAGATGCCTTTACACTTACCCATTCACCCACCTTAGTTACAAGATCCTTCACATTATTTTGCTTATCATAACTCTCCTTCCTTAATTTTGTATGTCCATTTCTTACTCTCAAACAAGAACAAAGGAGGGAGCGAAGAGGTAAAGAAAAACAAGAGGTGGATTCGTCCTCCTCCAAAAGTCTTAAAGTAAACAAAAGGAATCCACCCTTCATGGAGTGAAATGAAGGTGTCCTTCCAGAGTATGAGTTGCGTGTCTCTCCTATTGTCCGGGGAAGCACACAGCTTTGTTAAAATAACCCTCACCCCCCAAAGGGACCCTTGGTGGCATGCTTCATCATCGGGTTCTTCCCTCCCCGCTGCGGAACGGGCGTGCTGCGCCCAACAGAGACGCGGGAGCACTAGGTAGTAAACACTATGTGTGATGCACAAGTGAGAGTGGAAGGGTCAGACGTGTGAATGGTGAAATAGCTAAAAAATACCTGGCTATGTGGAAGAATACATTTTAATGTTCCTTCTAGCTGGTATTGTTAAAAGTGGGGAAACAGAGGTTCTATGCTACAATGGGCTTACACCTCCTTTGTCGACATGTTTCGAAGCCATCCCCCTGGCTTCTCATCAGGACCTTGAAGATCCCTATACCATTCTTATTATTAAACAAAACAGTGAGTGATCTGCTACACAATCTAGCGGAATATTGTGCATATAAAATAACATGCACTGGATACTATACCCTATTAGGTATGGTTCTTCTAAACTGGTCTGGAAGAAAAAGACATTGTTCGGTTTTAATGCATGGGAAATGTCTCTCAAACACAACACCCCTGTAGTGGTACTCTGAAAGAGAAGTGATATATTTTTAGAGAAGTGATATATTTTTCTCTACATGCACCGTCATCATTGCGGTATGTGGGTGTTGTGCTGCCCATGGGAAACAAACAAATGACAATACTTGACATCACGACATATAACATAAAACACACACTCTATTTTAGATTAAAAAAAATGTCCATAGATCAGATTACACAGAATGAAGCCATGGCAATATATGTATGGCGTGATGTATCATGTTGCCTCTTCGAGTGACAAATAACAAAATTGCACGTACATTATTAATACCCTACTAATGCCCCATGAGCCTGTTCACGGGAGGGGAGGAGCGCCTATAGTCACACACTGTTGAGAAATAATTAAAAGAAAAAATGGGATAAGAAACCATGTCCAACTTGTTTAGGAGAATGTTAAATAAATGCTCGTTGCCTAGGGGGGATCTGCCGGCTATGCCGTACTCACGTCGTCAAGGTCACTCACTCGCCCGAGGTACTGCCTTGCCGTGGCTCCGCTGAACGGGGAGTCGGCGTGTGAAAACTGCTTAAATGTGGAGTGACTTCCGTGTTTGTGCGCGAAAATGGTTGTGCCGGTGAATGGAAGCTAGAACGTTGGACTACCCAAAATGGCCGCCGCGAGCGGGACCATGAATTCATTCGAAGTAGTTCACTTCCTGTTCGCCTACTGCCGGTGTAGCCCATCTCATGCCATGGAGAAAGGTAGGCTATGACTGGCTATGCCAATGCCATGGGACTTTTAGCAGGAAAAGACTCATTCTGTCCGTGTACACTGCTCATAAATCGAAGGTATTACTGTACCAATGAACTTCTAAAACCTCAAAAAAATAGGTTCCTAACCCACCCGTGGTTCCTATTGATAGTATAAAGGGGTCTGAGGCACACTGGTCTAAGTCTGTTAAAAAAAAAGGGGTATTGTGCCGGTTCTCTGAGTTCGGTGGTTCCTGAAAAAATGAACTATGGAAAAACGAAACCTTTTGTGGTCATTATTAAGTGGCTAAGCGCCCGAAAGATATCAATTTGCTTACAGCAGAGTGAAAGAGTAAATTGGTGACTCTAACGTATTCGTGGTGCTAAACATCGCATTCCAGTGTTCGGATGCAAGGGAATTTGGCCCCTCTTTCCAAACTTCAGGACTTTCTCGATATTCAGGGCGGCAAAATTCATTATATCTAAAAATAAAATGAGCAGCACTTTCCATCTAATCACGTTCATCCATTTAGCCGGCTACATACGGCATGGGTTCTGTGTGCTTTGCATCCAAACACTGGAATGTGATGTTTAGCACCACGAATACGTTAGAGTCACCAATTTACTCTTTCACTCTGCTGTAAGCAAATTGATATCTTTCGGGCGCTTAACCACTTAATAATGACCGCAAAAGGTTTCATTTTTCCATAGTTCATTTTTTCAGGAACCACCGAACTCAGAGAACCGGCACAATACCCCTTTTTTAACAGACTTAGACCAGTGTGCCTCAGACCCCTTTATACTATCAATAGGAACCACGGGTGGGTTAAGAACCTCGTTTTTTGAGGTTTTAGAAGTTCATTGGTACAGTAATACCTTCGATTTATAAGCAGTGTACACGGATAGAATGAGTCTTTTCCTGCTAAAAGTTCCATGGCATCGGCATAGCCAGTCATAGCCTACCTTTCTCCGTGGCAAGAGATGGGCTACACGGGCAGTACGTGAACAGGAAGTGAACTACTTCGAATGAATTCATGGTCCCGCTAGCGGCGGCCATTTTGGGTAGTCCAACGTTCTAGCTTCCATTCACTGGCACAACCATTTTCGCATGCAAACACGGAAGTCACTCCACATTTAAGCAGCTTTCACACGCCGACTCCCCGTTCAGCGGAGCCACGGCGAGGCAGTACCTCGGGCGAGTGAGTGACCTTGACGACGTGAGTACGGCATAGCCGGCAGATCCCCCCTAGGCAACGAGCAGTTATTTAACATTCTCCTAAACAAGTCGGACATGGTTTCTTATCCCATTTTTTCTTTTAATCATTTCTCAACAGTGTGTGACTATAGGCGCTCCTCCCCTCCCGTGAACAGGCTTATGGGGCATTAGTAGGGTTTTAATAATGTACGTGCAATTTTGTTATTTGTCACTCGAAGAGGCAACATGATACATCAAGCCATACATATATGGCCATGGCTTCATTCTGTGTAATCTGATGTATGGAAATTTTTTTGATCTAAAATAGAGTGTGTGTTTTATGTTATATGTTGTGATGTCAAGTATTGTCATTTGTTTGTTTCCCATGGGCAGCACAGCACCCACATACCGCAATGATGACGGTGCATGTAGAGAACAATATATCACTTCTCTAAAAATATATCACTTCTCTTTCAGAGTGCCACTACAGGGGTGTTGTGTTTGAGAGACATTTCCCATGCATTAAAACCTAACGATGTCTTTTTCTTTCAGACCAGTTTAGAAGAACCTAATAGGGTATAGTATCCAGTGCATGTTATTTTATATGCACAATATTCTGCTAGATTGTGTAGCAGATCACTCACTGTTTTGTTCAATAATAAGAGTGCGATAGGGATCTTCAAGGTCCTGATGAGAAGCCTGGGGGATGGCCTCGAAACATGTCGACAAAGGAGGTGTTAGCCCATTGTAGCATAGAACCTCCGTTTCCCCACTTTTAACAATATCAGCTAGAAGGAACATTAAAATGTATTCTTCCACATAGCCAGGTATTTTTTAGCTATTTCACCATTCACACGTCTGACCCTTCCACTCTCACTTGTGCATCACACAAAGTGTTTACTACCTAGTGCTCCCGCGTCTCCGTTGGTCGCAGCATGCCCCGTCCCGCAGCGGGCGGGAAGAACCCGATGATGAAGCATGCCACCAAGGGTCCTTTTGGGGGGTGAGGGTTATTTTAACAAAGCTGTGTGCTTCCCTGGACAATAGGAGAGACACACAACTCATACTCTGGAAGGACACCTTCATTTCACTCCATGAAGGGTGGATTCCTTTTGTTTACTTTAAGTCATTTCCTACTCTCTCCACTCACCTGGAACATTGCTCACACACCCTTTATTTCTTGTCTTCCATCCTGGCCATAGCTTTGTACATGGAGTCCTACCCTTAAACAGTTCAAGAGGAGATATTCCTGTGGTGAAGTGAGGAGACATGCAATATCCAGCTATTCTCCGGGACAATTCAATTTTCCATTCTATAGTATTCACTCAGGCCAAATGTATCCCTTCCTTAAATGTCTTTATCACCCTCTTAATTGCACCATTCAACTGGGGGTGATATAAACTGGATGTTTTACTAAATATTCCACACTCCTTTAAGTAACCTTCCATCTCCCTAGAACAGGACTGTACACCATAGTCTGTGAGTAAATATAGAGAATAACTTTCTCTCTTGAATATATTTTCAAGAAATCTTATCACTTTATCTAATAAACAAGACACTTCTACCCACCTTGAATATAGATACATCAGAGCAAGTACATATGGAGTTGCATGTTCCCCTTGTACCGGTCCCAAAATATCCATGATGACTTCCCATAAATAAGGTGGAAGCTTCCTATACACAATTGGTGTAGTAGAGATTCTCAAGCCCTTATCACACGTTACACATTCAAAACAATCTCCTACCATATTCTCCATATCCCGGTCAAGTGCAGGCCACCAGAAACCTCTTCAAAGTCTCTCCTTAGGTCTTTCCTATTCCTAGGTACCCCACAGGTGCTGGATGCAATAGTTTCCCTTGAATACTTTGTGGGGGTACTAATCTTGTCCCTCTCAAGAGAAACCCTTTGCCAACAGCAAGTTCCTGTCTCAGCATCTACCACACCTTTACAACTCTCTCTCATTAAGATTATCAGCAGTAAGCAATTTGGTCACTTGCTTTAACTCATCATCTCTCTCAATTCTTGCAGCCATTCCTCTTCTTCAATATTTCATGAGTGACCTCATACACTGATATTTTCCTCCACACTTTCTCCTACATCTAACTCGGCTGAATCACACGTGTCAACCAATCTGGATAAACAGTCCACCTAAAAGTTTCAGCACCAGAGTTATACTGCACAATAAAGCAATATTCTTGTAAACCTATTACCCATTTGCATTTGTGAGATGAGATGCAATCAACACCTTTCCTCATGGAAACCTCAACCAATGTTTTATGGTCTGTCTAAACAGTGAATTTCATTCTCCCAAGAAAATGTTTACATCTGCTAATAGCCCCAGTAAACCGCTAGTGATTCCTTTTCTGTAACAGAGTAGATCCAATCAGCATCTATTAATGCTTGCGACACACAAGCAATGAGTTTATCCTGACCATCTCTCACTTGTATAAGAAGAGCCTGTAAACCCTTCGCACAGGCATCATAGACCTCTTTGGTGTCGCATGTAGGATTATATGCTTGAAGACACAGTGTGTGACTCAATTCCTCTTTCACCAAATGAACTCTTCCTCTTATACACTCCCCCACTTAAGCTCTACTTGCTTCTTTCAAAGTTTTATCATGTTGTAAGTTTTGCTTGCAAAATCTTTCACAAATTTACTACTACTCAGCCATGCCAAGGAAAGGTGATAGTTCTTTACTCATACGTTTTTTCATGGACATGATCGTGTCTGCTAATTCTTTTTGAGGATGTACACCATCACCAGAGATTTTATATCCCAAATAAGTCACTCACAAACACACATGTTCCCGCTTTTAAGGTCAGAACAGCATCCTGTGATTTGCCTAGTACTTCACGTACTCTCTCATCATGTTCTCTCATGTTAGAACCATAGACCAAAATATCATCCTGGTAGCATTTAACCTCAGGAATACCCTTCAAAATTGTCATCATTGCGCTTTGAAAAACTGCTTCCACTTACATAGATTCAAATGACATTCTTCTGAATTGATACATGCCCATGGGAGTCGCAAATACTATGAAATCTTAAACTGTCCCATCAAGTTCCACCTGATGGTATGCTGATACCAGATCTTACGTTGCAAAAACTTTGGCTTCTGAAAACGTGAAAATCATTTCTTCAATATTCGGCAAAGGAAATTTGACGACTATTACTTCCTTGTTGAATGCTCATAGATAAACACAGAGATGAATATTCCCATTCCCTTTATGAGCAACAACTATAGGAGCCAACCACTCAGTAGCTTCCACTGGTTCGATAATCCCCAAGTCACACAACTTTTGTAATTCACTAGTGACCGCATCCTTTATGCTTAGAGGAATACTCTTTACCTACTCTACCACTGGAATTGCATTTTCTTTCAATCTTATCCTGTGGTTACATCTTTCCTGTTTCCCACGTTTGTCCTGAAAAAGACTTTGAAATTCCCATACAAACCTGTTGTCCCCAATACAATTTCTTCAACTTGAACCTGGGGAACTTTGTTAGGATTTAAACTGACACCCAGGATACCTTGGTGAACCCATCCCAACAGATCATCTCTCACTTGTAATAGATACACTTTCCAATTTGTGTATTTGGATCTCACTTTGATGCAGGCTTCAAAGTACTCTAACATTTTAATCATTTGAAACTCAATATCCACCAAGTTTAACATCATCTGTCCTCATTTTTTTCCCTTTAGGAAAAATGTATCTCGAATGTATCCTTAGAAATTATAGTAATTTGTGAGCAAGACTCAAATTTCATGGGTACACTTGCACCATCAATTATTATAACTTCAGTTGGATATCCAGTGGATACACATTTTACCTGCAAAACAACATCCTGACCATCTTCAGAAACTTTACTCTGAGGAACTTTACTCCCTTTGCTCGTAAAACACTTGCTGAAATGACCCTTACCACCACAAGCATTACATGCTTGGAACCAGGCTTAGCATATCTTTTGTCATTGGCCATATGCCCTTCCGTGCCACACCTAAAACACATTCCTTTAAATTCTGTCATTTTTTTCTGTTCTGTTTTGGGGTTTAATCAAGTCGGCCCCTACTGTCTTTTGATGCATTCCATGTTCCTCCTTTGTCAGTGCTGAGTTATTCCCAATACTTCAACATGTGTTCTATGCATTTTGCCACCAAAAGTACTTCCTCCAAAAGTGTCTCATCCTTCATCCATAGTTCTTCCTGGATCTTGTCACTATTACATTGCAGAACAAACTTATCTCTGATTCTCTATTTCATGGTTCCACCAAATGTACAGCTCAAAGCAAGTTTCCTTAGACTAGTGACAAATTCTTTCACAGACTCATCTTTCCCCTGACTTCTGAAGCCAAAATGATATCTTTCAAGTATCATACTCACTCTTGGCAGATAATGTAACTCAATCGAGGCGGTCTACCATTGTGATGGCAATTTCATATTCATTTAGATCTCTCATCTTGTCTGGTGATAACTCTGGTAAATTCTCCAACATCTCCTGCCCTTCCGCATCCAGACAATGTAATAGAAGTGCGTGCTTCCATCAGCACTTAAGTTTGTGCCACATACTTTTGAGTAATTGGCAAGAACCTTTTTCCACTTCTTCCATTTGAGAATTGGCTCATATGGGGAAGGTAGAAAAAGTGGCACAGCTGTAACATTCTGCATTTATCACCAAGTACATTAAATGCTAAGCTACTAAAATAGTTCTGTGAGGAGTGCTATCATTTATGGCAGACTAGCAACCCTCAAACCATTTCAACTACTTTTGGCAGGTTTAGGTTGTGAGCAATACACACTTCCTATACGTTCCGACGACTGTCTCTTCCAAAATTGTGTAAACATCTTCAATTTATTGAGCCGGTTTGTCACACTGTACATGATCAAGAAGTTGTTCTCCAGTAAACCCGACAACCTGGTATGTAATGTTATGAAATGTTAGTACTGTCACCACTTCAAGATGTCAGCTACCATAGCATTGCTTGCACTGTAGGCCTCACTGCAGACATCAAAATACTGTCCCGATTCAAGATGGCCACTGCGTTTCTGACGTCTCGATGACACAGCTACTGGTACTGTAGGCCTTGCTCCATTAATAGAAATGCTATCCCGATTTAAAATGGCCACCACATTTCTTACGTCTCTGCGTCACAGCACGGCCGCGCTCCTAGCAATGAAGCAGGTGGTAGCTAACTCTGTGGTTGCGAGTGCGCGCCCCCCTTAAGTGCATATTTCTTCCCGATGTACAATGTCTAAATAGTGAAAAGTCATTCTCACCCGCTGGGCTAACCACTGCTGCTGAACACAGTTTGGGTTCTGCACCGCCGACTCAATTCTTTTTCTGATGCCAATTCCGTGTCATTGAGACTTGTGTGTGAAGGGAAACAGCCCTCTCTACGTGTTGTGGTGTCTGATGCAGTGGTGTTCCAACACGCTTGTTGCCAAATTGTGGTGTCTAGGCTGAGAAGAAGTAACCTATATTCAGATACCTCAGCCACCACCAACTGTCAACTCGACTTTCATCCTCTCCACCTTTTCATTCAATCATTCCAATGTATCATACCATTCCACTAATTATTATTCTGTTTTTACAATAACATAGCATGCTCCACTAACATAGTATGCCACAACCCCGTTGCTCCTGTTACTCTGGAAAAGAACATTAATTGGGCTGCCACTCACAAAGGTATTGGAGTGCTTTACTTGAGCACCAGTTACATTACACAAGGATGCATTCATTTTTTGTAGGCACTGAGAGATTGTAATTTGCCCAGATTCACAGGATGTTGAGCCGACGTCGAGACTCAAACCTGGTTCCCCAGCACCAAAGTGGGCAGCTCTGGTCGTTATGCCACACCCTGTGCTTAGTATCCTTTATGGCTACAGAATATCCTTCTGTTGCCATAAAGGATATTAAGCAAAGTTTACCTGTACTTCCTAATTACCACACCAGGCAAGTAGAACATTAACTGGGCACCGCAGAGAGGAGGGATGGGTGATGGAGCAATTCACACTTTGCTTCTTGAAGAGCCTGTTTTATTATCAGATTTCCACTGATGGTTCCATTTTATCGACTATTCACGTTCAGGTCTTTTCTACAGTACTCTTGTTACTTACCGAACATAAACATTGACAAAGCTGTTTCGCTTTGGTAATGTTTCTTAAAGATGTGGCACAGCAGCATAGGCTGATGCGCAACAAGGCTTAAAGTAATCACAAAAAGCAATAAGAAACGGTCAACTCTGGCCACGCCATAGTGCTTTTTCTTTACTTTAAGCCATGTTGCTCAGTGGCCCGTGTTGCTGTGCAACATATCTAAACTATATTGGCAGCCCCTATAAGTATCGCATAGGTAAAACCTACTGGCTTTGCCAATGCCTGTTATTAAATGTATGGAAAATGTAACTTTTTAAAAATTACCTTTACCCTGCCTGAAGCTGCTGGAGGCTAATTTACTTTAAGGTCTCCAGCAACTTCTAAGTCTGTACTTGGCCTGCATTAGATGTGAAAGAGGTATGAAAACTGCTCAGCAGAGACAGTAGCCTGGGAGTTGGGAGGTGGTTTCTCCCCCTGGAAGAAAGCCCAGTTGGGGTTGTCACAGGAATGTAAACCACTTCAGACCGGCCCGACCTGTGTCACCTAAATTTCAGGTGACACTTGGAAAGACTCCAGCTTTTTCCCGCCTAGTGAGGCTGGCACCAAACCCACTGGGGGGAAAGCGGCCCCCAGAACCAGTTTTGAGTGACCACAGAGGAGGAGACTGCTCATGCTTCTGGGAGGGCACATAGGCTCAGCTAAAGGATAGAGGGTTCCCTCAGCTTGAATTTTGAGAGTGACGTGCACGCTGGGATTATTTGCACTAGGGCAAATATGGACTACTGCAAAAATGGGTTAGGTTGCCCCCGCACCTTTTATCCCATGATTAGAGAGTGCCCAGTAGTCACCCAGACCAACTAGCTGCCGCCGGGTTTGAATGTTGCATCCTCAGGAGCCCCCCTCCGCCTCCCTCAGAACACTTACTGGACTGCAGATGATCAGAAGAGGACTGAACCTGCTCTCTGTGACCTGAAAAGAGCCCTAAAGGACTTGTCCCTGCTTCCTTTTGTACCCAGGACAAAGAAGTGGACTTCAGAGGTCAGTTGGCTGACCTATGTGGCTACTGGGACACAACAAGCTGCAAGAGGCCTTTTCCTGGAAAGTCCAGTTGATCAGCAGCAACTGTACCTGAACTGGACTTTGCTATTATCCTCTGCCTGACACCAGGAGAGTCTCTTAAGTGCCCTCCCCTGTGGCCCTATGGGCCTTAAAATGTATGGGGGCACTAGAAGAAAGTTTGGAAACTTTTGAAAACTTTTCCTCAAAGAGCTTCAGGGGAACCTGCATGGAAAACGTATCGTACCGGCATTTGCACGGCATTGGATGAATTTCAGCTTTGTCCCAATCAGAGCTCCCAGCACCTCTGGGGGAAAAAAAGCAAGCACTGGCAACATCAATAGGTCTCGCCTGTGTGACATGTATTGGCTTTGTCAATATTTTTTGTTATGGTGTATAGAATGATATGTCATTGTATAGTATGGTATGGCCTGTCATTGTACGGTATGGTATGGTTTGCCATTGTATGGTGAGCAATAGAAAGCAGAGGATGTTAGTTACTCCGAACCACCTCTAGGTTACCAAAAGCGAGGTGTATGTCCGGTTTCAGGGAGGAGCTGTAAGTGAACTGAGATTCGACATCTGTGGGACTGACAGCAGGAACAGGTGAAAAGGTGCTGAGAAGCGTTAGAGACAATTGCACTGTTTGGTATTTGTTACTTAAGGCCAAGTGTGGACATTATCTGGGAAGAAGGAAAGAAACGTAAAGTTCCAGCATTCCATGCGAGGCGGGCTACTATTGTGAACTTCTTTTGGTAAATAGGACACCACAGTTACCAAATCCATGGTGATAACAGGGCCTCGTGTTGTCAGTTGTTACCTGTGAATTTGTTAAGAAAAGATACGGTTATTGGTTTTCACAGGGCATGTAAACTTAATGTTCACCTATGTGGAAGTATTTAGAACCGCAGACCAGGAACTCCCCGAAGCCTCACTTCAGTTACTTTGAATGTACCTGTTCATTCACTCTGTGAAGCTATAGAGATGGGCTGGGCTCACTACACTTGTTTAGTATTAGAATAGGGGTTACAAATGGACATTTAGTTGTCTGTTGTAAATGTCACACCTGATACTTCGGGTTACATGGGTACTCTGCTGAAAGAATTAAAGCCATAAGACATGAGATCGACTTAACCTTGTGGGTTGGCGAGGGGGTGCCACCCCTCTAGTGTGGTATTTGCAGCTTTGCCATGTCTTTCCTGAGTGAGGGGGGGGCAGTAGCCTGCTCTAGGTTGTACCTGACAGTCAGGACACGGATCACCTTTCCTAAGCTGGATTTTAATGACAGGTCATTTGCTTTCATCCTGTACATTTGTACGGTTTGTTTATAGCATTTGTATAATAATAAAGTGTCCATATCGTGTAATTAAGCCTTCTTTTATTGTCTTGTTGTGTTATCACGGTCACTAATTCCAGCCAGTGCTAACACCACCACAGCACACGTGCCAGGGCCCTTTGACCCTGACATAGGAACTTCTCACTTCTTTTTGTTTCTATCTTGGGACATATTTGAATATATTGCCATTGCTAGATAATAACTTTTGATTTTCCTGTATGTTTCATAAAGACTCCTGGTTGCATCCCCTCCCACAAGATCAGAGGTTTGAGCAGCTTGTTTAAATTTTTTTTTTAAATGCCCCAATGAACACCTGAATGTAAAGATGACCTTTCTGCACTGCGCCTTCACCTCTGAAAACCGAGCAAGTGAAGCAAAAAGAATCTACTCCAGGAGGTAGCACAGCAGGTTTGTACGCTTACTGCAAACTCGGGCTTCCCTCGTTAGTTTCATAAGTAATGGTGCCAGCTGTTGACGACAGATGGGTACAAACGGCAAAACAGTGCCAACCAGTGTTATTTAAAAGCAACTTGTGAATATGTAAAATTCTTCAGCCTGTTCTGTTAAAACTGAAAGGTGAATTCTGGAAGCAGGCGTTTCCCGCTGGAGGCAGACAGACAGAGGGACAGGCCTGCACCCGTCGGATGCCACGTGAGGCCTCGGTATATCTCCTCGGGTTACACGCCGCGTGTAAACAGCTGTTTAAAACATCTGCCCGCACAGCGGAGCCTGCGTGTTCCTTCTATCTCGGAAAACACGCCACGCACGACGTCCCTGTCGGGGTAGGATAGTCAGGCAAAGGATAGTCAGGCAAACGCTGCGTACGTACGTACCCAAACTCGGCGAAGTCGAGCCGCAAACAATTCAGCTGCGAGCTGGCGGGGCGGCAAGAACATAGGCCCTATGCAAGAATTAGGCACATTACAAATGGATTTTAGGAACCACAAGAAATCGTTTTCTCTGTAAAAATTCAGAGGTTGTAATTGCAATATTTGGAAGTAAAAAATGCGTAACATAAACATCATCAAAGTCTAAGTATTAGCCTGGAGGCAGCACGCGGCTGATGATTGTTAGAAGCTGTCCTTTACATACCCTGCAGCACAAGGGCCTCCTGTAAAACACAAGCCTGTGCGTCACGTTTGGCGGGCTACCCTCGTATCAATCACACATTTCCTTTCTTCCCGGGCATGTTGCAACTCAGCACAGTCTATTTTAAAGGCAAGCATTGCCAAAGCGAATCGGTCCCAAAGGTGAGATCTGTTGGCTTTGCCAATGCTTGTGTTATTTTCCTTCTACGCGGCGAGATTGGCCCAACGTGGCGTGCACAGGGCCGGACTGGGAACTGAAAGCAGCCCTGGCAAGTTTTGCCAGACCAGCCCCCGTCCGGCGCTTAGCGAGTGAGCGCAGAGAGCGAGCCTGACCACTACTCGGAGGGATTTGGGGGGGGGTTCTCCCCCCAAGAAATTTTTTGAAAAAGACAGACCAAAATGGTGAATTTTACACCACATTTTTCATTACATATTTAATTGTATCAACTTTCAAAGCACAGTAAATAGTAGATGATGACCTTAAAGAGCACCAGTTACCCATAGACATTCTTACAGAGAGCACCAAAAATAGACACGAGTAGTGAATCAGAGAGAACAAAGTAAAAGTGAGACCAGCCCCCACATGGTGTGTAGCGAGCAAGCGCAGTGAGCAACCACTACTAGGGGAGTTTGGGGGGCTTCTCCTCCCAAGAAATTTTTGGAGACAGAAAGGCCAAAACAAAGCATTTTTCAACACATTTTTCATTACATATTAGATTGTATTAACTTTTAAAGCATAGTAAATGATTACCTTATGGAGCACCAGGATACCCAGTCATAAATCACAGACATTCCTACAGAGAACACTAAAAAATGAAATGTCGAGCACGAAACATGAGAGAAGGAGAGAGAGGTATATATATAGAGAGAGAGAGAGAAAGGGGAGAGATGGAAGGAGAGAAAGAGAGGGAGAGAGAGGAGAGAGAGGTATAGAGAGAGAGAGAAGGAGAGAGAGAGAGAGAGAGAAAGGGGAGAGATGGAAGGAGAGAGAGAGAGAGAGGAGAGAGAGAAGGAGAGAGAGGTATAGAGAGAGAGAGAGAGAAAGGGGAGAGAGAGAGATTTCCATCATTTCACTACAGAACATACCACTAATTTACTTATAATTTTATCCTCACTACACCAAAGCGCCATCGTTGTTCTACATAATGCAATATTGTTTCACTATAGAATAAGGGAATAGTTGAACTAGATAATATAGATCTTATTGTATAACAAAACGGGTATCAACAAACTGAATAACATGTCATTACGGTACGGCAGTATATGCCCATCAATGTAGTACAGAATGTCCCGTACAGAATGTCCCCTTGACTGTACTTCCGAATGTAGCCATCTTTGTCCCAAATATGACCATCTCTGTGCTTCTGTACTACAAAATATGCAATGATTGTAGTACAGAATATGCAATAAGTGTATTATAGAATGTCATTGCTAACCTACCGAATGAGGCTATTGTACTACAGAATATGTCATAATTTCACTAAAGAATAAGGCTATTATTGCACTGTAGAATGGGCATTAATGTAATGACGTTTCCTACTATGGTATATGTTCATTATTGTACTACAGAATGGTCCCATGACTGTACTACAGAATATGCTATAATTGTATTACTAATGCAATCACTCTCCTACAGGAATGAGGCCACAACTGTACTAGAGACTATGTCATCATTTCACTACAGAGAATGGCTACTATTGCCCTACAGAATAGGCATTAATGCACCACAAAACATGCTGTTATCCTACTGTAGTAAATGTGCATTATTGTACCACAGAATGTTCCCTTGGCTGTACTGAAGAATGTGGCCATAGCTGTATAGAATATGAGTATCGGCTAATACTATCAATCAAATATTCTTTATCTATACTATCATCCCACTCAAATGTCCTTAAACAATCAGAGACGGCAGCACCAGACAGATACACAAAAATAACCACACGCGCAGTAAGGCAAACAAGAGGCAATCAGACATTTAATTACACATGGAAACTCTGTCAGACAAGCATTTAGACACTGACACAGAGGCAGACACAGTCATGGTGCCATTTTAGCACACAATGTAGCTAGACACAAAGATCCAGATGGATGCAATCACACAGAGACAGACTGTGTACACACTGTGACAGACACACATACACGTCACAGCCAGAAAAACAGTGATACGGCTATATCCCAAGAAATATATTAATATGTAAGTAAGTAAAATGTTAGCTACCCAAGAGAAATACTCTCCTCATGGCTATTAAGTAGTTTGGAAACTACTGCAATTGTCTTTTTGTATAGCTGTTTTTATATTAGTGACGTAGTAAAATGTATTTTTATTTTTGTATAGTCATTTTGAAATTAATGATGCTGTAAAATGTTTTTTAGATTTGTATTTTTAAGAGTATGTTTTTACTTGGTGATGTAAATGATCATAAATTGATTGAATGAATTACTTACTATTAGTATGTATAAACAACACACACAATGGCACAGTGGTATACAAGTCAAACACATGCTGTCAATCAGATGTACATACAGCACAGAAACAAAGTGACACACAGCAAAGACACAGTGTCACACAATACATACACAATGACATAAAACATGCACACGGTGACACTGCAGCATACAGCACAGATACAGTGAAACACAGATCAAAAGCACAATGACACATAGAACAGAAAACATTCACACAACACACAGTACAGGTTCATAGTGATACAAAGCACATAAGTCATGACGCGCAGCACGGACAGTGATGGACATCACACAGCACAGGGATGCAGCAGAGACCACATCACAGCAAAACACATATCTGTGGCATGCACACACCTGTTGCTGCCGAAGACACCACTGTCCCAACAACATCTAACATACCCAGACTTAACCTAGCCAGACACACACACAGACTAATATATCAGACACAAGGCACAGTCACAACGACGACTAACACAACTGCATTTGCTATATCAAGCCACACACGTACCACAGCCACAACTTTACCACCAGACCTCAGCCGTGGCCTGTTCCTGCCTGTGGAAATGATTCCTGTTCTGGGAACATCTCTCCACAGACCACAGCCCTGGTCTGGTCCTGTCTGAGGAAATGATTCATCCCGGTTCTGCGCTGCACAGTGGAGCGAGTCTCTTGAGGCGAGACCGACCGCACCAGACTAGAGCCTCCAGTTTGTGAGTGAGAGGCTGGGGGGCCGCCCACGCCCCAAATAATGTTTGCTCCGTGTTTTTTTTTTTGCACATACCATCAGATTAGGCCCCAATCTGATGGTATGTGCAAAAAAATTCATTGGGCCTGTATTACTTTCGTTGGCCGCCCCATGCAGCCCCCGAGAGTCCTAGCAATCACGGTAGGACGCGATTAAAGTAGGAGAAGCCAGCCTGCATTAGCTTCGTTCTCCTACTTTAATTGCGGCCCGGCCGCCCGCACCATATCAAAAATTTTAATCATGATGATGAATCTGATTGTTTGTCACGGTCCCTGACGGTGACAATCATCATGGATTCATCATGTTTACAAATTTTGATTTATTGCCTGCAGCCACGGCCCGCGACGGTCCTGTGAGAGCGCGCACCTCAGGCCAGTGAGGCCACCTCGCTCCGCACTGCGTCCGCCCTGCTCACAACTTCACAAGTCACAACAACAATCAAATGAATCCACCACTGCGCACGACGCCCGCCCAGTGCCAACTGTGCCACCACTGCCCACCATGAATCATTAATTGCCAAAGATTGGAGTGGACGGAAAAACTCACCTGCTGCTGGCGGCAGACAGGGGGGGCTAGGAATAATTAAATTATGACCATTAGCCGCACAGTCAAGCCTGCGCACGGTGCCTCTGTCTCAGTCGTCTGGGATCATGATGCAGGCAGTCACGCGCACTTTTAATTGCGCGAGGCCCAATGCGCATGCGGTATGACAACAACATCAGCCCCACCCTAAGGGTGAACTGAAGTGTGGCACGCAGACTAGACTAGTACTAGAAAATGGCTCTAAGGAGCAGTGTGCTTTACTGGACAGGCCCTTGGAGAAAACCTTTACACTCTTCTTACAGAATGGTACGATTGCATGTCGCAGAGAAGAACTTTACAAAACGTTTTCAAAGGCCACATATGTAAAACGTCCAATGCAGAGCCAGCGAACCAAACAGAGTGCCCTTTATAAGCTACGTCTCAAAAAACACTGTCACCCTTTTACACAGCCTTGGCCCAGTATCGGTGCTCATGTGGGAGCTGTAACCAGGGGTGCTGAGGCTACACATATTGCAGTTTAACTTTTAAATCAAGCACCCCAAGTTGTTCAAGCACCACTGTTGGTGTTAAATATATGACCCTCACAAACATTTGGCGGGATAATTGGAACCCAAACAGCTTTTGTCCTAAGGATAGTTTCACTACTTGGACAAATTGTGTGATCTTGGGCAAATCAACTCCTCACCATGGCTCTCACTTTTCTTATCTGCCAAAAAACATAAGAAAGTTTTGAAATAGGCTAAACCACATTGACCTCAATCCCTTGTCACCAGACACCCACAGTAGCTGCGCAATGCACACAAGTCACGAGCAACAGCACCTGAAACTCGTTCTCCTGCGTTTTAAGAATTCTTAGATATGGTACCGTTCTCACCTCTTTCCCAGCCAGGTCTGACCTGCCTACATACAAGTCCGCTCAAAGTGAACGGTCGGCCATTTTAGCCAATGCCTAGCAATCTGCCTGACATACATGCTCTAAAAATGGAAGTTCTCACTGCCCCACTCAGCAGTTTCACTCCCAGAATGTATGCTAGTAATGCTAAGGCGCGGCACGCGGATGCTGTGCAATGATTTTAATTAAGTGGTGCAATCAATACCTTTTGCCTCCCTGTATATTGCGTGAAACATGGTTATAATTACTGAGCATAATTTGAGAGCATTATTGAGCCCCCTCACACAAATAAAAAAAAATATCAGCTTCGAGCACAGCTTTTAGATATCTATGCTGCGCCTTTATAACATGTTTTACACCTGCTGAAGAGTGGCGCACAGACGCGGCTGAGGAGGAGGCAATGCATCTGCGCGCGGCGCACAGGCACCTCCTCCTGATTATTAAATGCTGCCTGCACGGTCTGCAATGTAGGTGTGTTTTTTCCCTGCAGGCCGTGCCTGCACCGCGGAGCGCAGACACGGACGTAGAGAGGAGTAGTAGTCTCAGTCTGTCAGACTTAGACAGCAGTGGTGGCTGGTGGAATTTGAAACTGGTGGGGCGTATGCAGAACGAATCAACGTATGCGAGCGAGCGCAGCGAGCAAGCTCGACGGCAATAAGTGGGTTGGGGGGGGGGTTCTCCCCCATGAAGACCCCCACACCCCACCCTTCCTGGATTCCTCTGCAGCTGTCACTGTCCTGCCCGCCCTTGTTTAAAGCCCCGGAGCAGAACCGTATTGCTCTGCACTTAAGTGCCTGTCACATAAATGCACCGACAACTCTCACTTCCTCCTCCCTCCTTGGATTTAAGATCGGGCGTGTCCTAACCCTCTCGTCGCCGGCACTGTCTGCATGCATAGGGCGTTGTGCTGCAGGGAGGTAGTGAATGGCTGTTTATATAGCTCTGCTTCCTAGACTGAATCACATCTAAGCGCTTACAAGCTGGCATAGTTACCCAAGACTTCCTTTAAAACATGCACTTGCGATTGTGTGCACCTGAATTTTGCAAATTGTGAGTTAGTTGTACTACACGACAGGGTAACTGTCTTGCCGAGTGTTAAATTTTAGGTTCATCCAGCTGGATATTCTCGCAACTCTACCCTTTCCTATTGGCTCCTTTGTGTACCTGTTAGCATGCTTTAAAAACACGTATAAAGATTATTTTTCAATTAAGCCGCCCACTGCATTACATTCAATAATTACTTGGGGCTTTGTACTCTCGCCCCAAAAAGAATGCCTCAAAGGTCCACTGACATTACGATATGCTTCCATCATGTCACGACACCACTCTCCTTCACCTTGGCTCATTTGCAGGTTATGATAAAACGTGTCTTTTGTATGGAAAGCCTTCGACGTGCAAGATCTTGCTACAAGTGAGCAAAGCTTGGCCACTAATATACCCACGTGTTACAAGCCAGCGGCCTTAAGCGAGATGGCAACCGATCATTTCAAACCAAAAACTAAAAATCAAACCATGTTAGAAAATACCTTCAACTGAGAAAGCAAAGTGCATTTTTAAAGATCGTGTTCTAGTAACTTCTTTCAGAATGACAATATTCAGTAGGAAGCAAGTACTCACACACAAGCTACTATCAGAAACACCAGTTAGGGGCGGGGTGCTGCTTAGACAGAAAGGAGGGCCACGCGACCCCGCAGTCTGGCTGGGCTTGTTTCAAAGCATAAATGTCGAGTTCGGCCACGAGACGGGGTCCCCCTCCCAGATGGTCAATGACCACATTTAACTGCAAAATAACACAAAGGGTGTAGTGCAGGCAACGAGATGGGCATGGGGCAAAATGGCATGCCAAGGGCTCATGTGAGAGGTCGGGAGAGCCAGTGTGCAACTTGTGAGGAGAAAAACGAAGAAAACATTCAGCGCCTCCTCTAAAGGGCAGGAAGCGCTATAAAACGCTTCCATAACACAACTGCACAATATAGTTCACGTGATCCCCACTTATTGGAATTCTCTCACAGAATAAAGACACATCTTGCAAAGTGGAAACACCTATCTTCGTGGTATCGTTATTCCCGGGTGCGGTATTACTAATGGAGTTCCCTACTAATGAGAGCTTTAGAGTAGACTGAGTGGCAGCAATTTCTAGCCAGTAGGCCTCCCTTAATTTAATGAATACAATAAAAAAATAAACTTACCAGGCATCTCCATTCTCCTCCGGTCCCGCGCGTCTCCTCTGCAACGTGGTGGAATTAACTTCTCCCCGCTCTTTTCTTTTGCATACTAAACTGCCAAATCAGGAGACTGGATGCGACGGGAGGCGGCTGACCCTTGTTTACTTACTTTGTATCCTGGCATTTGATAGGGCATGGGGAGACTTTGCGAAAAACGCGTCACCGCCCGAGCAGGATCCTATTCAGAGGCCTTCACGCTACACTAGGCATGCGCAGCATACCTAATGGTTTGTGAATGTGAGTGAGGGGCAACGCTCCTCACTCACATGCACAGTCAGATCACCATCTTCCGGACTCCTGCTCTGAGTGCTCTCCCCAGTCTCCCCCCGTCTCCCCTGCATGCGCTGTGCGTTGACATGCGCACTTTCACCCGCCCGGCCCGAGAAATGTAAACAGACAAATTGAAAGCTGTCAATTCGTCTGCTTACATTCCGTTGCCCGAACTGCAGACAGTGAGCAGTTTCTTTTGTGGGGCGCCGCCCCGGCGCCCCTATGGACCAGCCGCCACTGTTAGACAGACAGTCAGACTTCTCTCTGAAATGACTCACGTGACGTCACTCACGGACCGAAAATCGGCCCCAGCCACAAAACCGGCCCCCTGTTAAGAAAACCGGCCTCCACCCCATCCAGCCTACCGGGGATTGCCCGGTGCCCGGAAGTACCAGTCCGGCCCTGGGCGTGCATCATTAAAAGCCCCCATTCCCAGCTTAGTGGTAGAATGAACCAAGATGCCATGCAATCTTTAATGTAAATGAGCATATTCCATGGGAAGGTGGGCCTGCAGAGTCGGCATTACTCAGACCCCCAGGATACTGCGGCATGGATTGGGAAATTTTGCAGCACAAAATCTTACGTCACAAGATTGCGTTTTTGCGGCACCTTATTTTGGTGACAGTTAATGGTTATGTCCTATTAAAAAGGGAATCTGCAGGAAAAAGCCATGGTGTATGGTTTCCTAATCACAACCGCATTCTGCTTGTCACCCACGCTCTAATCTCATCCTCCAAGACTTCAGAACAAAGCTTGAACCTTTGATGTCAGGGATGCCCATCTAGTCGCTGAAATGCAGAGTGAAAACAATGTTGATCAATCCTGGCTTCCTACTTGATCAAATTGTGTGAACAAATACTTTATTTCACTGAGCCCCTTTTTGAAACTACTTTTTTGACATTGCTTGTGTGTAGCTGCCCACCACTTACCAGGGTTGGGCTCCCCAAAGGGAACTGTTGCCATCAAACACGGGTGAGCAGCCTGTCAAGTGTCCTGTGTTCCCTCTCCCACTCAACTGCTCCCCTACAAATGGAAAATACATGTACACATGTTAGGGCTGTCGGGGAGAGGCTGTGGGGTTGGATTGCAAGGAGCCACTGCCAGAGTGGTGCAGTAGGAAAATGCATTACCTCCCGTCCCTCCCTCGCCTTCCTTCAGCACTAATGAGGCCCCGCCTCCCACCCAGACCCACCCCCAGCATAAAAACTCTGCCCGCCCCCACCTCCACCTGTTTTTTTCTGTCTCCCTAGTGAGACTTCCCTTCAGTTCCTCCCTGTGGCGGTGCCGGGGAGTCTTCGAGTTGGTTCTCTGCGACGGCGGTGCCCTCGACAGCGTTCTCCTGGCGGTGCCTCCTCTCCTCGTCTCCCTCGTGGTATGGGGGCGGAGCGGTGGCTGAGGAAGCTGCTGCGTTGTTTGGCGGTCCTCCTGTGGCTGGGGCTGTGTTTCCGGGTCGGGCTGTCTTGGCTGCCTCCTCTCGGACTGCACTCTTCTGGGAGACCTGGTAGGACGGGTTTGTGCCCGATCTTTTATTTTGGCTGGCGTTTTTGTGGTTTATTTCCTGTTTTTGGCAGTTTCCTGGCCTGGGCTTTCATTGGATGGTTCCTGGTGGGTTTTCTCTACATTTAGGTGATGGGGTGTTGCTTCTCCATTCCTCTGCTGCCATGGGTCGCAAACGGGTGTTTAAGAGGAACAACCTGGTTTCTTCTTCCTCTTCTTCCTCTCCTGATGGTTCTCCTGTTCCCCCCAAGCGCCCTCGGGGTCGGGGCCTTTCTGGGGGTGATGTGCCTCTCATGTCCAAGGATGAAGTGCAGGGCATGATTGAGGCTGCAGTGGCTAAGGCTCTCTTGGCTCGTCCGGTGCCTGCTGCTCCTTCGCGTCCTCGCTCACTGGAACCTGCTGGGGCTGTTTCCCTGTCGGACGAGGAGGGTCCTTCTACCTCCTCTGGGGGAAAGTATATCTCCAGGGAGGAGCAGTGGGATGTTCTGGCTCTTGTGCGGGACAATTTGGGGTTCCCTCCATTCCAGCTGGGGGAGAGGGATGGGACTCTTTTTCCTCAGTATGCTTCTCCCTCCAAGTTGGGCATGCCCTTTCAGGGTCCGGTCAGGGACATGGTGTTGAGGGAGTGGCGTGAGATCGATAAGTTGCAGGTCCCTCGCTTCCTTCAGAAGCTGTACCTTTTGGAGGGGGAGGATCCCTTGCCTCACAGTTTGAAACTGGACTCTATCCTGGCCACTCTGATTGGCAAAACTGCGATTCTGCCTGAGGATTGTACCCCGGCGGATGCTACTGATAGGAAGGTAGACTCTGTACTTAAACGCTCCTTTGCTGCTGGGAACCTGGCGCTGCGGGCTAGCCTTTTCTCTGCCTACTCGGCGCAGTGTCTGGTGCAGGATTTTGAAAAATTGGCTGCCGCGGTTCAGGAGGGGTCTGAATGCTCTGACCTCCTGGCTGCTATGGAGCAGCAGGCTAGGCTGCTGGCGGACATTTCGTCAGACGTGATCAAGTCTTCCGCTATGTCCACTGGAGCTTTGGTGGTGGCGCTTCGTTCCCTCTGGCTCCGGTCCTGGGAGGCTGATCCTGGTGAGAAGGCGGCTCTGTTGAAGTTGCCTTTTGATGGACTGGCTCTGTTTGGGGAACAATTGCCTGCCCTGATTTCGAAGGCTTTCAAAGAGCGGAAGCATGCCTTGCCCTATAAGGGCGGTTCGGCTCCGTCTGGCAGGCCTTGGAATAGGGCCCCTCGTTCTTCCCCTAAGCGTGATTCTCGTCAGTCTTTCCGCAGGTGGCGTTTTCAGCCCCGTTTTTCTCCCAAGCACGCTGCCTCCGCGCCTAAAGGCCCTGCCAAGAAGGGTCCCTGACAACTACTGTCTGGCCGGTTCCCTGCCGGTGGGTGGCCGTCTTCGGCGTTTTCTTCCTCGGTGGCAGCAGGACGTTTCGGATGGCTGGGTCCTGAGCACTGTGGGTCATGGGTATGTGATCGACTTTGTGCTGGTTCCGCCGGATTCGGGGGTTCGGCTGACTCCGGTGCCTGTCTCCGGTCCCCGCAGGGTGGCTCTGCTGGACGGGGTGTCCTGTTTGCTTGCCAAGAATGCCATCTGCCGGGTTCCTGTCGCGGAGATGGGGACGGGGACCTACTCCATTCTGTTTCTGGTGCGGAAGGTGACCGGCGGCTTTCGGCCTGTCCTGGATCTCAAGTGGGTCAACTCCTGGGTTCGGCCCGTTCACTTCCGCATGTTGACCCTTCAGGCCATCATTCCTCTGGTTCAACCTGGCGACTTCCTGGCTTCCGTGGATCTCGAGGACGCCTATCTCCACATCCCTGTGGCCGCTTCTTCTCAGCGTTTCCTGAGGTTCGCTGTGGGAGACGCCCATTTTCAGTTTTGCGTGCTTCCCTTCGGCCTCAGGTCAGCGCCCAGGGTTTTCACAAAGGTCCTGGCGCCTCTCATGGCTCTCCTTCATGCAGAGGGGGTTTTCATTCATCCTTATCTGGACGACCTCTTGCTGCATGCTGCGGGGGAGTCTCTTTTGCTCGCTCACATCGGGAGGGCCTTGGAGGTTCTTCAGGGGCACGGGTTCTTGGTGAACTGGGGAAAGTCTTCTTTGGTCCCCTCTCAAGACATGGTGTTCATCGGGGCTCGTTTTCAGACTTTGCTCGGCCTTGTTACCTTGTCCGACAAGCGCTTGCTCTCTCTTCAGTCCCAGGTTCGGGCCTTGATGTCCCGGGCGGCTTCTCCGGCGGTCCAGTGGCTGCGGGTGCAGGGGCACATGGCTTCCGTGGTGTTTCTGGTTCCTTGGGCTCGTTTTCATCTCCTCCGCCTGGCCAACTGGATCCTGTTGGGTTGGTCTCCGGGGTCTCAGAGTCTCCTGTCCCTGCTACCCATGTCGGACCGGATCCGGGGGGAGCTCTCCTGGTGGCTCTGCCGGCGTCACCTTCTGGCCGGGGTTTCACTGGCTCCTCCGGCTCCGCTTGTGGTGACTACGGACGCCAGCCTGTCCGGATGGGGTGCTTGGCTGGGGTCGGATCAGGTTCAGGGGTGCTGGTCCCTACTACACTCACGGAGGTCCTCCAACTGGCGGGAGTTGAGGGCGATTTGGCTTGCCCTGTGCACTTTCAGGACTCTCTGCAAGGTCGTTGGGTGTTGATTCAGACGGACAATCTGGTGGCAAAGTCCTATGTCAACCGTCAGGGGGGGACCCGGTCCCGGTCCTTGAACTTGATTGCCAGCGTCATCTTTCAGTGGGCTCAGGTCTGGGTGCTGGGTCTGTCGGCTCTCTACATTCGGGGGTGGACAATGTGAGGGCGGATCTGTTGAGCAGGGAGATTCCGGTATCTCGGGAGTTCTCTCTCCTTCCCGGTGTGTTCATCCAGTTGGTGAGTCGTTGGGGCCTCCCTGTGGTGGACCTGTTTGCGGATCCGGGGAATGCCAAAGTGGTCCGGTTCTGTTCTTTGGGCAGGTGTCCCGGGTCTCTGGGGGTCGACGGCTTGACCTGTCCTTGGCCTCGGGGTCTGCTGTATGCCTTCCCCCCCTTTCCGCTGCTCCGCTCCTTTCTGGTGCGGGTCCGCAGGGACTGTGCTCAGGTGTTGTTGGTGGCTCCCTGTTGGCCGCGGGCGAATTGGTTTCCTCTCCTGTCCGGGCTGTGTTGCGACCGGGAGTGGGTCCTTCCACTGGTTCCGTCCCCTTTGGAGTTTCCGGCCCTTCCTCTGGATTCTCTGCGGAGGTTGCACCTGACGGCCTGGCGGTTGAACGGCAGGGCTTAGCTGGGTTGGGGGTTCCTGCCCCTTTGGCTGTTACTTTGCAGGCTTCCCATAGATCCTCTACTCTGCTTTCCTATGCTAGGCATTGGCGGGTCTTTTCGGCCTGGTGTGCTGGCAAGGGTGTTGATCCCACGGTTGCTGACCTCTTTGTGGTGATGCAGTTCCTTCAGGATGGGGCTCTTCTGGGGTTGTCGGTGGCTTCTCTGCGGGTGCAGTGGGCGGCTATTCAGGCTTTTCGGGGCTCCTGGCGAAATTTGCGGGATGACGGGGCTCTGATGCCGCGTTTTTTTCAGGGTCTGGTGAATTTGTTTCCCCGCCCTGTTCGGTCCTTCCCTTCGTGGGATTTGCATTTGGTGTTGGATGTCCTGTCTGGTCCTCCCTTTGAGCCCCTTGAGGGTCTTGAGTTGCGTCTCTTGACTTTTAAGACTTGTTTTTTGGTCGCTATCACCTCGGCGCGGCGCTTGGGGGAGTTGGGGGCCTTGTCTTGTAAGTTTCCCTTCTGTAAGGTCTTTTCGGATCGGGTGGTTCTGATTCCGGTTCCGTCCTTTGTCCCTAAAGTCAATTCGGCTTTTCACCTCAGTCAGGAGGTGATTTTGCCTGAATTCTGTCCTGCTCCTTCCTCGGCTGAGGATTGTCGCTTGCATTGTTTGGATGTCCGTCGGGCTTTGCTGTGGTACCTGCAGGTTGTGGAGTCCTTCCGGGTGGGGGACTCTTTGTTTGTTAACTTCGGTCCGGCTAGGAAGGGTGTTAAGCCTTCCACGGCTACTTTGAGTCGTTGGATTCGGTCCACGGTTTTGATGGCTTACCATCTTACGGGGGTGGCTCCTCCTGTGGGGGTTCAGGGGCGTTCCACTCGCAGTATGGCAGCTACGGTGGCTGAGTTGCAGGGGGCTTCGGTGGTGGAAATCTGTAGGGCGGCAACCTGGTCTTCTCCCTCTACTTTTGTCCGTCACTATCGAATTGCGAGTCTGGAGCGTTTGGATAATGTTCTGGGCCACAGGGTTTTGTCCTCTATGCGGGACCAGGGATGTTGATCTGCTGTGTTTGGGGCACTGTATTAAATTTTGGTGTTTCTTTATCACTCAGTTGTCCGTCTCTGTTTTCTTCTGCTTGCTATGTCCCCATTAGTGCTGAAGGAAGGCGAGGGAGGGACGGGAGGTAATGCTTCCATTTCTAACGATAATGGCATTACTCCTAGTCCTACTCCCTCGCTTTCCTTCGAGGACCCTCCCTCCCTCCCGGTGCGGTTCAACTGAGTGCTAACTCGGCTTGTTTACGTACAGGTGGAGGTGAGGGCGGGCAGAGTTTTTATGCTGGGGGTGGGTCTGGGTGGGAGGCGGGGCCTCATTAGTGCTGAAGGAAGGCGAGGGAGTAGCACTAGGAGTAATGCCATTATCGTTAGAAATGGAAGCAGTATGAGTAGTGTGCCTGTATGAGTGCAGGGTGAGCAATGTGCCTTAGTACAAGGTGTGTCTGTTTAAGTGCAGGGTGAGCAGTGTACTTGAATGAGTGCGCAACATCCTGTGATTCTGGGCAAATGACTTAATCTCCCTGTGCCTAACAAAAATGAAAGTGTCCTCATGTAATGCAACTTGTGCTCGTGTAAAGCGCTCTGATACCCGAAACCTTCAGGTCAAGTTTGCGCTATATAAAATTCCGTAAAATTTTTTTTTTTTAAACTCACATCAAAAATCTTGCCTAGGAACGAACAGTGGAAAATATGACTTCTGGACTGTGACTTTAAGATAAAACACAAGCCTAGAAAGGGATGCAATATGGCAGATTACATACCATGTCACCCACTATCCAATTTGGATCACAGGTGTCCACTTGCTGAAGGGTACATTGATCCCATCACCAGAGAGTCAACTGCAGAAAGAGCAACAACAGAAGAACTCCAAAAAGTGATTAAAGAGGATATAACAATGCAAGAGGTGATTCACACAAATAAAGTGGAGACATGTTATTGCTCTGACTCCGTTTCAAAAAGGGGTGAAGAAGGATGAAATGTTGGCTATTGAATGGATCCAAGATTAATTTACACTCACTGCAAAAGAATTTTTGTTAAGAGGAAACAGGATTGTAATACCACAAGTATTGCACAAATAAATAGTGAACATTGCTCATGAGTCATTTCGGCATGGTGTTATCAAAGACGTTACAATGGAAAAGGTGTGGTTTCCAAGGTTGTACTTCCTGGTTAAACATACCATACAGTCCTGTCGTTGGTGTCAGACTGTGGGAAAGCAAAACTCATCTGCCTAGTTGATAGTGTTGGACCATCCACAAAATGAATGGTTGTCAATAGTGGTCGACTTTTATAGTTCTTAACTGTGTGTTGTGATTGATGAGTACTCGCGCTTCCCTGTCGTCCATGAAGTGTCCACGGCTTCTGCCATGGCTGTACATCCTGTTTTGGATTTTTGGATGAAATGTTAGCAGACTGGGAAATACTGGTAACATTTAGGGCTGATAACTGCCCGCCATTCAGTGGAACGTAGTTTCAACTTTTTGTATGATATCTAGGCATAGATCAATAGAAAATCTTGCTATTGTGGCCCGAAGCCAGTGGGCTTGCAGAAAGATCCATAGATGCAGTTGAGTGCTTGTCAAAAGGCAAAAGTACTACAGCTAACTCTGTATCAAGCGGTCTGGCGAAACATTGTAAGACCACCGGCTGGCCCTTGTTCTTTCAGTGGAAAGTCTTCCTCAGAAATATTATTTGTAAGGATAGTTAAGACAATGTTACCTCAATTTATGGGCAAGTAATCACCTGGTTGAAATGATAGTTTAGACTATAACTAACCCACAAAAGAAATAATGTGCTGATGTTTGTTGTCACGCAAGGGGTTCCGATATTGGTCATGGTAATTGGGTATTGGTGAGGCAACCACAGCTAGGACCGACTGATGCTCCATTTGAAAGCACTCCATTCCAAGTTACACAAGTTAAAGGTGCTAGAGTACTGACAGCAAAATCTAGAAGGTCTATATATCAACAAATGTCTCATTTCAAAAGAGTAATGTGGAAAAACTTTATACAAGATCCGAAACAAATTGAGATGAATTGCACAGAAAATGGAGCCAGTGAGGCGCAAGGTCCAAATATGGTTGTGAGCTTGTTGCTATTGTGCAAGCTTTACCCCTGGGTTATGCTATCCAGAGGCGGGACCGGGAATCAGGCAGAGAAGGCGGCATATCAATTATTTACAAAACTGGATTTAATTGCTGCATTTCTGCAAGTCCCCTACCCGACTGCGAGAGTATTTTTTTCGCTATCGGTTTTTCACATACTTGCACCTTCTCGGGGATTTTAATCTATCGCCCTCCAGGCCCCCTTGGCCAATTTCGCAATGATCTTCTTGACATAGCGGCCAATTTTGGTAGCCCCCTCCCCAATTTTACCCTATTAGGTGATCTCAATCTTCATTTGGAGGACACCTCACACCCAGCTACATGTGAGCTGATCGATGGTCTGGGGGCGTTTCAACGTAATCAAAAAGTTGGCAGCCCCACTCATTCTAAAGGCCATTTACTTGACCCCATCTTCTCTAATCTTGAGAATCTTCTGGTCGGGGACCCTATTCCAGTGCCCTGGACCGACCACTTCTTAATTTCGTTTACTTGGGCCTCTCATGCGCCCATTACGCCGGTTGTAGGAACCAAAAGACAGGTTCGCGTATGGTCAAAACTCCCAACAGAGTCCTGGGTGACATTGCTTGAAAACACTAGACCAACACCTGATTTAAATCCCACCATTGCAAATGATAAATTTAATGCATGGCTTGAGTCATCATTGGACATTGTTCTTCCAAAAAAATGGATTTGTAATAAGGTAGGAGCCAATCGAAATCCTTGGTACTCTCCCAAACTTCGTGAGCTCAAGCAATTTTGTAAAAAGCTTGAAAGAAGATGGAGAAAGGATTTCTCAGTACTCAACAAAGACAAATATAGAGAGGCTATAAGAATCTACAAAGCTGAAATAAAATCTGCTCAGGCTCTCTATTTTGAAGAGAGAATTACATCGGCCTCCAACTCTCCACGCAAAATCTTTCGCATCGCGAAATCACTTCTCCAATCCCCCTCCCCTCCCATTGTATCTGACGATACCTTATCTCGCTGTAATCAAATGGCAGAATTTTTCTTCAATAAAATACAGGATATATATTCCTCTTTCCCCAGGCTACAGTTCAACAAAATGCACTATCTATGGACAATAGGCCCCAAGATAGAGAATGCTTATTCGAAGAAATTCCTCCTCTGAATCTGCCTTCCCTGTGAGGGATTCTCAGCCAATTAAAATCTGGCTCTCCCATGGACTCTTCCCCCCCCCATCCTAAATCTAGTCGCGGAGACCGTGTCCCCAGTTATTCTTGACTTGATTAATGCCTCATTCCTGACGGGTTATGTCCCCCCCTCTTGGAAACGGGCAATGGTCAAAGCACTTTTATAAAAACCTAATCTGGACCCTGAAGTGTGGGGAAATTACTGTCCCATTTCACTACTGCCAGGAATTAGCAAAATTGCAGAGAAGCATCTTAACTCTGCTCTTTCTGCCTTCCTGGAAAATAGCAACTGTCTCCACCCTTCGCAGACGGGATTTAGACCTCAACAAGGTACGGAGACTGCTCTCCTGGCAGTAGTAGAGGAATCCAGAAAAATCCTAGATGACGGAGGCTGCGCTGCTATCATTCTTTTAGATCTCAGCACAGCCTTCGACACGGTTAACCACCAGCTGTTGATCCAGAGACTTAGGGATGTGGGAGTGGCTGGGATAGCTCTGAAGTGGTTGCAGTCTTTTCTGGAGGATAGATCTTTTGAAGTTTTCGAAGATGAAACCACCTCAGAACGGATGCCTCTTAGATGTGGGGTTCCTCAGGGATCCTCCCTAAGCCCCACACTATTCAATATCTATATGAGTTCCCTGGCAGAAGTAGTGCTACCTTTTGGAGTCCAGATCGTCACCTATGCTGATGATACCCAGCTGGTTGTCTCTTTCAATCAGCTGGACAGTACTGGACCTGGTTTAACACGGTGCCTTGAAAAGGTTTCAATATGGATGGAATGTTCCTATCTGAAACTCAACGGGGCGAAGACGGAGCTGATGTTCCTTGGCAACTCTGCCACCCCGAACGTAGGATCACTCTGGCCCAGCTGTCTTGGTCCCGCTCCTCTCCCCAAAGACCATATTAAGAGCTTGGGCGTCTGGCTCGACCGTAATCTTGATCTCAAGGTGCAAGCACGGAAGGTTGCAGCCAATTGCTATGGGATCTTAAGGATGATACGCAAAATCCTCCCTTTGTTACCCTTCTCTGCCAGAAGACTGATGGTGCAAGTATTGATCCTTCCCCGGCTTGACTATGCCAACGCCCTCTATTTAGGAGCTCCATGCTGTACCACAAAAAAATTACAGATTGTGCAAAACTGTGCAGCACGTTTGCTCCTGAACATTCCCAACCGTTTATCAGCTAAACCTGCCCTTGCTACTCTTCACTGGCTTCCTATTCAGGAGAGGATCCAGTTTAAGGCATTGTGCACGGCACATAAAGCACTATCAGGCAAGGGACCACCCATCATCCGTTCTATCATTCTGCCCTACCGTCCCAATAGGGTCTTGAGGTCGGATAACAAACATCTGGTGGTAGTACCGAAAATCAGAAGGTCAAGGAGTGGAGGGCGTCTCTTTTCATATAATGTTGCCAAACTTTGGAATCGCCTCCCCCTCCAGACCCGTCTTGAACCAAATTATCTGATCTTTCGGAAACAAATTAAAACCTTTCTTTTTCCGTAATTATCGCTCGGAGATTTTGGACTGCACTGCTAGCAGTTCTGGGATGCCCTCGGGTAACCACGCGCTTTAGAAATGCTCATTCATTCATTAATTCATTCATTCATTCTGGTGATGACTGTGCAGACAACCAAAATTTGGTTGGTGTTGAATTGATACCGGCATGTCCAGTGGAATGTAGTGATACACCTGTTCACATATCTAAGAGAACCATCAAAAAGCCATGCACAGCTGATTGGACAAATGCGGTCATCTCCACATCCGTTTGTTTTTATATTTTTTATTTTTCTAGAGGACAGGAAGATGTAATGTCTCTAGTTCTTTAACTGGAATCATGACCTATTCGTGATTCCATGATGTCTTGTGATTTTGAATTTTTGATTTGAGTCAGTGGTTCAATCGGAGCTAAATTTGCAAGGAAGAGCCGTGTTCTTTGAGCCTGGAAATGATCAGTACTTGACAATTTTTCTCTATTAATGAAGCATCTCAGTTGTTTTGTCGTAACTAAAACACTACACCATTGTTTCAGCCACTGGCATTTCTTCCCTGACTTGCCACAACTGGGCTGCCTCAGGTCTGTACCAACCCATCAGTACTCCCTTGAGTGAGTCCTGCTCCACCTCAAAGCTGTACGCCTCTGTGTCGTTGAACTGTAAAAATATCTTATAATCTGGTCTGTCAAAGCTGAAATGGCTACCTGATCCTGCAAGAGGCATTCGATAAAATACAGAGTGCCTTCTTATACCTTCCTCTGATCTACTCCTTGCATCCTGTAAATCACCAGAGAGTGATGAAGTATGGACCTCACTCCAGGTTCAACCCACCTCGTGGAACATGTAACTTTCTGCCATTCAATACTATATCCTACCTGACATAAGGCATGTGTGCTGCAGGAAAAGTGAGAGCATCTGCTGGGTGAAGGAACCTCCAACTATCGATGGATACCGTGTCACTGTCTCCACTACCTCGAAAAAGCGACAGTGCCCTCGAATGGATGTTGGCATTTTTCAGTACTACCATCCAGGCCTGTGTTTGTCTTCTTAACAGTTACGAGGCTAGTAGAAAAGTACATGATGTCCTGCGGTGCAGACTTGACAAATGCCTCTTGACGCGAGTTAGGGACATACACAGAGGCCAGCGACTTCCTGTTCAGTGCAATACGCCACCCCCTCCTTGCCCATTTGTGAGTTCTGAAATGAAAAAACATCACATGTAGCCAACAGTATGCCCACTCCTGTTTTGGTTGGGTCCATGACATAGGTTAGGATTGTATCTACAGACCATTTCCAAAGTATCACAAAGCAACAGGTTGATCTTCTGCAGAAAGCAACCATCCCCCTTTAAGCCGGTTCAAGGTCTGGTCTCTCGGCAGGAGTACCTAGGCTCCTCACATTATAGGAAATAAAATGGAGCTGCCTATTAAATTAATTTAGCCACCTTTAATATATTCCAAAGTATCTGCTGGGCCAAATATTGTGATCTGAGCGAGTAACCCAGCTCCGGAAGAAGCCTTCCCCCCCAAAGGCTCGTCTTCTCAGTCTGGCCAGAGTCTCAAACCCCCTACAGATTTAGTGCAGCAAGAAACTCCTGTAACTAAGGAGCTCGGAAGACCCCAGAATACTGATGGGCAAGGCCTTCCAGGACTTCCTGGTGACCACACTTAGAATCACCCTCACCTCTTACCCTACACCCGCTTCAGCGAAGCTTCATTGGCGACTTGACTGTGACTGTCCTACACAGCCAGGGTCAGTGAGACTTAATGCCTCTTGGACCACCTGCGGACCCTCGTTACTTTGTAGAGCGATGGGGATGATGGTCCTAGTGACTCGCTGGACTAATCTTTCCAGTAGAGGAGCGTGAGTTGAGTTTGGCCCTGTAGTCGCAGGTTCGACTCCCGGGGGGAGCACTCAGCCTTTCATCCATCTTGGGGCACACTGTGAGTGCATTGAGTTAGGTAACAGTACATATTCGGTATCTGTTCCTAACATCTTGGCTGTGAATGTGCACTCTTCAAATAGGCCATTTATTTTGGGGCAGTGGGGGGGTTGGAATCATACTTGGCAATTGAGGGGTACTCTGGTCCCTGATTACAGTAGAGGTGCTTGGTGCCAGACCCCTTCCAACAAGTCAGTGTACACAGGAAGGCTGAGCAGGCTTGTGGACTTGTGTAGGCAAAAAATACTTCCACCCCTTAACAATAGACCCTTTCCTTAGCAAAAAGAAAGAAAAAGATTTAAATATATGACTGTGAAAGAAACCTTGGCAGCCATTTCTTCTAGAGAAGTAGAGAACAAAGCTCGTTTTTTTCGGCTACCAGTACGGTCTACGTGCTTGAAAAGGCTTGTAACCTGTTCTCTTCACTTCTTTTGTTGTAATCTGGTGTGAGTTTAACCTATTATTTACATACCAGATGTTTTTTTTGCATTTTTAACTGATGAGTTTCTCCTTGTTACACCACTTGCTGTAACAGAATGTTAATGGTACTTTTCATACAAGTTTTCACAACCCCTCTCTCCCTACAGCCAACCTGAACTCAGTGGCCTCCCCTCGCTTGTTCTGTGCCCCTGCCGAGGAAGGAGAGTGGAAAGTCCTGTTCGGGCCCAGTCCCGCATATAGAACAACAATTCTACATGTTCAGCCCACACCTTGGTTCTGGTTGTTAAGAGATGATCTGGAAACAACTAATCCACCAGTGCTTAATTTGTTAAGCTATAAGTGCCAGGGCCCTCGTCAGGAGGCCACTGCAGTCTGCACAACCCGTTGTCCTTGCCAGAGCTTGCAATGACAGCACCAACACACTACTAATCATCACACTCTTAAAAGTGTGACAATTCCTGGCCCCCAAAGCTATGAAAACGGCCTGGGTGGTAGGTATTAGTCATTGTTATTGTGCATTGAATTAATAAACAGCTGTTGTGCTCATCTCTAACGACTGACAGGGTCACCTTGTGGCAGACTAACGTAAGTGCCGATGTTGACAATTAAGTGCCAGTGCCGAGCACCGGAAACCACCGGCTCAAATTAAGCACTGTAAAGAAGTCCAAACAAACAGCGATTCCATTCCAGTCTGTTAGACACAATGCTTAAAAAACTTAAATGAAACAAAGTACATAAACTCTCTACTGCAGGAGTGCCCGGAAAGGATTCTTCAACTTGCTGGTCAATAATGCTGCGATGCATGTCAGTGGTCTTCAAGCTACTAGTCCTACACTCAAGAAGTGGTTAGTTCTGGACCACAGTCTGTTGTGGGCGGTGGCCACTGTGTAGTGTGTGTTAAAAAACGACAGTCCAAGGCAGGCGCGCAACACCCATAGGGCTGGACGGGCTTTTGGAGAGGGTCGACTCAAAACAGTGGAAGGCAGATTTTTAAGTGTTCCAAAGCAGGCTAGTTAGCAAATGTTATAAGAGAGCAATTTAATTAACAGGTATGATACTGGGTTTAAAATTGTAATTTCATGTATTTTCTTAGTACCTGTTCTGCATTTCTATGTTGATGAGCACTGGCATTCTCTGGCGCTCCGATAGAGTAAAATTGTTATCCTCCTTCTATTTTTGGGAAATGTCCCGGTAGTTTGTTTTTAAAATCTGCTCACCCTAGAAGTATTCCTTTTGGCTCCCACGCATATAAGAACAGATTTTGCATGAACAGCCTGCGTTAGCTTTTTGTGTTTTTTCCCCCCTGCAACTCTGGTGCCCCTGGCACCTGCTCCGCCCTGCCTAATCATTTCCCTTTCAAAGAAGATTTGGAGGTGTCAAGACAGCAGCGCGGATAAACAGCTGCTGTTCTCAGAGTCCACCCTTGCTACCAATACCATACACAGCTGGGGTGCTCTACAACGTGCTCACTGGAATAAAGGCCAGGCACTGAGCCCCAATAAATGAGCAATTTCGGCAGAGTGAAATGCCCTAAAACGTTTGCCCTATAAAGAAAATGCTTATTTTTGCTAAAATATTTTTTAATTTATTTCGCGCGAACTCGACCAGAAGCGATTGGAGCGCTTTATATGATCACCAGTTACATTCATGTTTTTTGTAGGCACAGGGAGATTAAGTGATTTGCCCAGAATCACAGGATGTTGAGCCGACGCCGAGACTCAAACGTGGTTTCCCAGTTCCAAAGTCGGCTGCTCTGGCTGTTACGAAAGTACAACTACTGAGGATGTGAAAACATTAATATTACCAGCAGTTTGTTTTATTTTCTTAGTAGTAGTGAAACCACTTCCAGCGTGCAATGTCACTACATAACTGGAAATATAATCTAGCATCCTGACATAAGAAGTAGGAAATATATATAAATGCTATTGGAAAACATGCAGAAAATATGCATCTGTATAGAGATAGGCATATGCGCCTTCCGCAGGGCTCTGAAGCCCCCATGAGTTTGGTTTCCACCAGGCTTATCCTAGCCTTTCATCATTCTGGTATTGATACAATAGGTAACACTACACAACATTTGTAGTTTGGGTAACTTTTTAGATTATAAATTGTATATTTCTTAGATGGAAAAAAAAACCAGATTTCAAGAAAAGTTAGTTACATTGCGTTGTATACTACAACGCCTATAAAAGCCCAAAAATTACTCAAACGCATCAAAGTACTGTAAATCTCCCTGCAAAGATGCACAGAACTAGGTCATGTATTTGAAGTAATGCTAGTCATTCAGAATTAGGTGCATTTCAAAATATGTACTATATATCGTTTAAGAGTTGTAGTCTACACCAGTGGTTCCCAAACGTTTTCGACATGCGGCTCCCTTGACCTGTTGGGCATTGGCCGCGGCTCCCAATTCTGTTACTTTTTTTTGGGATGGGTGGGGGATGTAAGCCCAGCCTCCGGAGTATTTCCATTTTTCTCCCTGAAAATAATTGGGATGAAGCCGATAAAGGTATTAGAATCATAGATGCAATCCTATCCACTCCACTACTGAGCCCCATGCAGTATCAACAACTGATTGGAGGGACACTGGGTTGTTGGAGAAGTGAACTGTCACTGCATTGTTATGTAGTGCTCTTTGAAGAGGTGTGTCTTTAGGACAGGTCATTCCTGAGCAGGGTTTGTAAGGGCCTGATAGATACAGGAATGTTATTTCAGACCCTCGGTGCATTGATAGAGAAGACTGCATCTGCTGTCTAGTTTTTTCTGTTTTTGCACATTATTGCCTCCAGTCGGATGACCCCAGGTAAACCCTTGTCTGGCTTGCTCCCTTTTCACCCTGTCCTCTTTAGGAGTGTGTTTTGTGGACATCTCCTGTCTGTTCCTTCCTAACTCCAGACTTTACGTTCTCATGCATGCTGTCTGTCTCATGTCTTCTGTCTGTGTGTTCTTGCATCTTATCTCGGTCCTCATGCCCTCAGTCTGTTTTTGCCTACTGCCTGTGTGTCCTTGCCTCCTGACTATGTGTTCTGGCCTCCTGTGTGTGTCATCATGCCTTCTGACTGTGTGTGCATGCCCCCTGGGGAGGGCCTGGTACCTGCCAGGAGAGCTCAGGGCTCAGAGCTGAGGGCTCCCATTGATGCACCGCAGGCTGCTCCTAGTTCCCAATAATGCACTCTCAGCATCTTTCTGGGCTCTGAGATGACGGGAGCATGCTGCCTGAGCCTCTCTCTCAGCTCCAAGATGATGATGACATCAGTGCTGTGCCAGCTCCTCCCTGGGCTCCCGGATGCGTCCCTCCCAGGTCTCTCCCACCACACACTGTTATTACCACTGTTTTTCCTGTCACCTTGGTTTGGCCACATTTTTGGAATTCAATTCTTTTGGTTTAGGACTCCACGTTCTGTTTCATCAGTGACATTAGTTTATTTATGGGCATTTGTTCTGACCTTTGTCCTATGTTTTTTGCACTTTAGTTTCTGACCTTTTTGTTTGAACTTCTGCTTCTAACCAATTCCATTTGCTTTCGGTCGCTTATGGAAATGTGAATTTATTTTTAGAGAAATAAGCATCAAAATATTCACTTCTTCTGCAATCTCAATGAACTCGAACATCAACCTTCATTGAATACTGCAGATGTCATGCCTCCCTTTTATGAATTTTGAACACTTCAGATAGCCTGTGTATATAACTTAGCATGAAACTTGTATTTGGGCATTAATTCATTTTTTTCAGGGATAACTGGAGGCAATTACGGCCTGAGCATCGTAAATAACTTGGCTTTGACATTTTAACTGCAAACTATGATTGAAATGTTGTTCAGCTGAGGGAGTGAAACTAGAACTCTGTGCTTTAGAAAGACATGATTAACTGCCAAATTCATGTACATTCCCAAACTGTGTGCTTGGTGTGAGGCGCCCCAGACTAGCTTTGACGGCGCACTGGGGTGGCGCGGCGCACAGATTTGGAACCACTGGTCTACACTATTGTATCCTTGACTCCTGTGAAAACTTTACAGCGAGTTTCAGTGGCTATTGCCCTAATTACAAGGGGCCTAGTTAATTCCAAAATGCGCAGTAACTAGAACCTAGAACTGCATCTCCACTAATTTCCGCAGGTAAATCTCAGCATGTCAAACCTGACAAAATTTACCAGAGGAAAAAAATGGCAGGTAAATACCAAGATATGTGGCTTTGGTGTGGAAAGCACCATTTGATACCTGTTATGCCCCATTTTTGGGCAATATAATAATTGGTGCTAGTTATCAAGCACAAAAAATTCAGATCCAGTGATGTTGGATTTTATCAGTTGTTATAAATATCGCGCTGCACTCCGGTGAATTTCTAATCTTGGCCCACGCAGAGCTATGTAATGCACGGTACAAAGTTGTGCAGTCCGAATAGTATTCGTTACCATGCTTGTTCAGGGGAGAATATGTGCATGCAATGTTTTTTGTGAATGAACATGTCTTCTTTCATGCTTTATTAATTCCGTACATGTTTATTTGCATTACATGTATGTGTCGCACATTTACAAACACAAATTTTACTCTGTGAATGAAAATTAATTGATCTAAATATCCTTTGAAGAAGAAGCACCTGGTCAAGCAGTTGGAAAGCTGGAGTGGTGTGGAAGCCTACGTATTGGTGCAGTACTTGTCTACCTGCTGCTTTTTTTGTAGCCTTCAGAATAGGTAGACTGATGCGTCCAGATAACATCTGCATGCATTTTCCAGTTGCTATCAAACTAGGTAGAAAGTGGCCCTTCAATGGGAAGCCTAAATGTGGGAAAATGCAGAGAGGCTTGGCATGGTAGGAAGCTGCTTTTGATAACTTTGTTCACTTGAAGGACGACTGATATATAAAAATCCCAGATTACTCCAAAGTGTATTCATTAAAAAAAAAATATCTTTGTTTGTCATTTTCTACATAACACAAAGAGACAAAGAAAACATCACTTTTCAACACATCACTTCAAGGCGCTTCAGCTTGCTCTCTCTAGAAAGGAAGGTTTATTAACAATGTTGGTATTGTTTACCTTTCCTGTTACAAATGATTCTGTTCACTCACTAGACACTCTTAATTAGGTTCTTATCTGTAGGATTCATTATTCCCTCTTACTGTGCAAGCCTTGTCCTTTTTTTTTATTATTATTGCTGGCAAGGCTCCGAGTCCTTTATTTCTGTGTCTTCTCCAAAGTTACCTATTTAAGTCCCCTGGGTCTATGAGGAAGAGTCACCTGGCACATTGCATAGTATGGATCATGTCAGCCCAGAGTTCTAGGTCTTCAGCCGCCTCTTAATCCTTTCTAGTAATTCTCATGTGGGGATCCTCTACTAGAACCTACTCTGTCATGTCTTTCACCTAGATTTCGACCCCGTGCACTCTAGGCTTCATCCAGTGGACGGCAATTCAATGTTTTGTCAAGACTGATCCCAAAAGCGCACACGTGTGTCACAACTTATCTTTGCTGGGTTTTGGGATTATTCCCAAGAGGCATTGTTTTATAGTGACCTTCAGGATATTATCCATTGCTGAACGCAGCCTTGCCGCCACCATTTCCCTATATTCCACCACCATGCGATAGGACCATATCATGTGAAGGAGGATTCACCTTCCCGCATCTCAGATATTATCTCTCCGGGTGTATACTCTTAATCTTATACAGGGTAAAGTACGTACGATGTAGGAAATGGAAGTTCGTCAAATGGTACCTAGCTTTGCTTTATATTTTCTTAGCCTGCTGTTAAGTTAATTCCCATTTTTTATGTTAATGGTTCCTGAATGCCCTCCTCCCATAGCTGTCTTTCCCGCAAAGGCTGCCCATTTCTCTCTGCCTTGAAAGCCTTGTATAATTGTGAGACCGATGTATGACTCCCTTCTGAGTGTAAAATCACTTCAAGTTTTGGCGATGACTCAGACACTTTGGGAATTCTGTCCAGATCTCCCTCACCATCCTGGACAACTTTGCAAACTGCAAAAAATTGCCTCATCGCACCTCGAGTGCTTCCTGGGCTTTCTTAAATGTTATGACGGTTTCTCCTGGATACATGTCACCCAGTGTGCAACATCCTCCTCCCTCCATTTAGTTACAACCATGTTGCAACTAATATCTTGGAATAGTTGCAAGGACCGAAATACCAGTCTTCTAGTGAATGGGGGTCATTTCATGACTCTCTTCACTGCCACCTCCCAGGCTCATCCTGTCTGCTGCACTATATATGGATAATCAGTCAAATTTCTTACTTTAGTTGATGTCATTGTGGACGGACCAAGTTCCTTAATTCAGATGGTCATTGAATGGCAATTCTTCTTTTTCTACCTGTGAGGACTTCTGTTTTGGATGACTAGAGTTTCATGTGGTTGGTTAGCATCCATAGGTCCATTGCTTAAATGCACTTGTCTCTGCTGGAGCAATTTAAGTCCAGTTGATTTTCCAGCTTTAGGATGATCTAGGTATCATCAGGTTAAATTGAAGTACCTGTTGAGGATGGTAATGATGTGAAGTAAGTATTGAAGAGCTTTGGCAAGATGATAGTACCTTGCATCACCCCAGAGTTAATATGTAATGGAGGCATTGAATACGGAGGGAGCATGATAGTGCTTTATCTGCCAAAAAGGTAAGAGAAGGTTCCGTTTAAAATGATACCTTCCATGATCAAATCTTCTAGCCTCTGTAGTTGGGTGAAGTGGTGGACTGAATAGCAGACAATCTCAGGTGTAATATGTGGCAACTCCATTCCTATCAGCTGTGGTCTTCAGGTGGAAATGAGAGTGTGTAGTGTTCCTCTGCCAGGATAGAAGCCAGTTTGACGATTAGTGAGAATGTTGTTTTCTTCCAGGAATTTGGAGACTTAATTAAAAGCAGCTCTTTTAATCAGTTTGCAAAGGAGTTTGCTATTGGCCAATATCAAGCTGAATCAGTCGAATCAAGGTTATTTTTCTGTATGATTGGCTTGGTGTTGGAGATGTTGAGGTCATTTGGAATGATGTCTTGGTGTATGGAGCTTCGGGTGATGCTTCTTGCCTAGATAGAGGTGTTAGTCAACAGTTGGTTGTATTTGAAAGTGCAAGATGGACAAGTGTCTGATGGGGAGTCAGCTGGGAGGCTGGTCTTGGGCAGGTTCCTGAACTGGCTGGAGAAGAGTTGTTTGAAAATTGACACAATGTGTGTCTGCCACCACAGATTCTCTTGTATGGTCTAAGGACAGAGGCTACTAGGTGATTTATTTCTGAGTTAATGTCAGTGTATTGGTTTTCACGGCAAGTTGGTATGCAGGGGGCTCATTCATGCTTTGGAGGTAGTGTGATCTTGATAGTGGTGTAGGCAGTGATGTGAACTTCCGAGTTGAGCTAGAAAAGTTACTTCTAGTGGAATTCTGCTTTGGAGCTCCCATGGGAGTCATGGTCCTTCTGCCTTTTTTATTGGCTAACTGTACATCCTTGTGTGATACTGGAAGGGGAGCTCGTCAGAGCAGTCATTTCACTTCCTCCAATTGATATTTCAAGGTTCTGTTTTCTGTCTTCAACGTCTTTACTTTTGTGTTGAGCCACATTGTCTTTGGTCCGTGGTTCAGGCAAAAGGAGGTCTTGACTAGAATAAATCTGTTGGAGACTCTGAAATGCATTTTCTTCTTTTATACATTTGGAATAACAAGGATGTGATGAGGCGAGAGTTGAGTGTGATGAAGCTGAGCTTATTCTAATGTATGTAGATGGTATACTGCTGCTTCACAATGCTAAGAGAGGGGCATAGGGAGAATAAAAGCAGAATACAAGACAGAGGGAATGACCCCAAGACATTATTAGGGCAACCGTGCTTTACATGCTTCTACTTATACACATCAAGCCAAAAGGAAGGGAGAAGAAAAAAAAGTTACCTTCCTTTCTTTCAAGGGCACTCATCCAGAAGAGCGCCAAGAAGAACTAATCAAACTATCCCAGGCACTTCCAGCCCTCAACAGATGTAAGAATCTACAACACCACTTTGAAGAATCATGTATAATGCTATCTATGCTCCTCTGAAAACCTGTGCCCGAGCCTTCAGCACCCTGGTAAACCCAAGAACCCACGGAAAACAAGCATGTCCTACAAAGACAAAAGATGAAATTGTGATTGAAATGACAGGAGGACCATACCCTTCTGAAAGAATTCTGCTCCAGCCAGCATAACCACAGCTAAAGCCACTGACTACAAGACCATCAGCAATGGTGCAATTAACAGGAGCAAAGCCATCTTTAAGGCAATCAAACAGTGTGACAGCCCATCCTACAACCCACTATCTCACCATCAGCCAACACAAGCAATGTTATCAACCCCTTCTTCTTGAAGAAAATCAACAAAATCACATCTAACTTCACAAGTTCACCATCATCATCAACACTACTACCTATACCCAGTCGTCCACTAACAGATCAAACACTCTCTCCCACACAAACCTCTCTAATATTCAAACACACTCAAGCCACCTCCTACAAAAATAATGTGCACCTCTCCTCCATCATCACGTCTCTGCAAGGAAAAGCCCTGGCACCCCTTCTCCACATCATCAATACCTAGCTCACCCACGGCACCGTTCCGAGAGCCTCAAGACTGCTCATATCCTCCCCTTGCTAATAAAGCCCAGACTAGCTCCAACTGACCCCGGCAGCTTCTGTTCCATAACCCACCTCCCATTTATTGGAAAAATTGAGATGGCAGCTGCCATCCAGCAGCGGAGGGCACATCAGCAAGAATAGTATACTTCAAGACTATCAACTGGAGTTCAGACCATGCTGCAGTATTGACACATTTATGCTCCAGCTGGTTAACATCGCCCTCTTCCTCAATGGCAATAACAGCATGGAGGATGGGTGCTCCGTTTCTATCTTTCCTGACCCTTATTACAGCGCATCTTTCCAAACATGAGTTGTGTTGGAGGACTCATGAATGCCCAATCTTTTTAATACAAAGAATATTTAAGGGAAGTTGTATCATGAAATACCAGGAAATCCATATTCAACATTCTGTGTGTTGTAGAGCTTAGACATGAGCTATGTCCACATAGAATCAAGAGGGTTGTGAACTAAACTAACATCCTATTCTGCAAATAATATAAAAGCAATATGTGCAGGTATATCCATTATTACAGAACAATATTAAAAGAAATGTGCTTAAGCTTTCCTACATACTACCAATTTCCCAAAACTTCTTTTGAGGAATGATGCTCAAATATCTTGTTAAAGTTGTTTTTCTGTCATTTTAAGTTGCTGCAACTGTCTCAGTGTGTTTGGAATCGGCTACTCGCCATAGACTGCCCCAAAAAGTAGAATCTCATATTCCACATCATATTAGGTTGATTGGCCCAATGCAAGATAAAACACATTTGTAATTCACTGTTCTAAAATTTTTCAGTAAAAGCTCCCCCAAAACCCATGAAAATGATTAGATATACTTCTATGGTGTGAACAATTTTGCTGAAATAGTTTAATTTTGAATGCACCTATTCACCTCATGTAGTTCCAAAGAACTAATATGCATTGCACCTGAACAGCAAACGCGGACACCCCATAACTAATTTTAAAATGGCTGTAATGATTTCTGCCCACTTGTTTGACTTGTTAGCCCCCCAAACTTTGAGTCAAGTTGCCCCTCTGGTCCGAGGACAAACGCCGTAGGTACCACGTGTCACGTGGTACCTACGAGCTGGTTGCCTCTGATACAGACAACCCTGAGGACTCCAATCTGATGCAACAGGAACACCATCTAATGAGGAGCAAGGGCTGACCCAAAGAACACCACATGTGCAGATATTAGTGTATTAGTAAGAGTAGGTCTCCCAAAACAGACGGCTTTAGCGGGATCGAAAAGGCTTGCCATTTATTGTAACTTATTTGTGCTGTCGCTTTAAAATCCAGCGGTACAAGTGATGTGTGCACAAACAATAAAAAGTCAGGGTGCTGTAAAGTGGTCAGAAGAAGATTGAGATGTGCTACATTGAACCATCACTTTAAAATTAATTAAGAGTGTAATGTAAATGTGAGTATTTCTACACACTTCACAGCTGGAAATGTAAGCACTCTGTAGAGGCGTCACTGGAGCGAAATGTTATTCCTTATTGTAGTAAAACTCAGACAGTCTAATGCAGTTTACAAAAGAGCACAGTCATTGAACAAAATATGTATGTTACACTGTGGCATGGGTAGTGTACATTAGGATCTTAAGTGATGAAATACCCGGTGGGCAATGCACAAACAGAAAAGCCCTTTGTGCAGCACACAGGTCAAGTGTTTGAATATAAAAAGGGACACAACTGATTTTTCTTCCTTTCAAGGTTCATAAAGGACTGCCATAAAATATGATATTTTAATTGTAGTGCTAAGAACCTCTAATAGTGCCTCTAAATGATTTGTAAAAGTGTATGTTTCACCTAAATACGCTGCACTGTGAATGACACCCAATCGTCACGACACCCTGCATGGTATGCAAAGATTTAAACTGCTTTACAGGGATTTGTACCAGCATTGCTACTGGTCAGAATAAGTAACTATGGGGATTGGCTTCCTCACATTAGGATTCCAAGTGATGCAACAGTCCAGTGGGTAATGCACATGCTGCTGAGATCTTTGTGCGGGATTTACACCCCCTGTTTGTAACATAACAAGCAACAAACCTCATTTTTAGGTCTCACTGAGCCAGCGCATGCGCTGCTCTGCGAGACATTTAGTAAGGGGCTTTTCAAAGTGCTACCCAGAGGCTTTTTCCGGCCACCAGCTTGCTGTTACACGCACAAGCGCGCGCGACGTGCACAGCTGCCATCTGGCTTTCTGTAATGGCTCATTAAGCCTTACAGCGCGCTCGTGAATCCCCTCCCTTCTCCCACTCCCTCCTCGTCAGCTTCATTGCTTTCACTTTTGCGCCGCGCGTGAATCCCCTCCCCCCTCGTCAGCTTCATTGCTTTCACTTTCGCGCCGCGCGCCCGTGTCACTTTCACGGCCGCGCGGCCAATGCTTGTTTTCTTAGATCAGGGGATGTTGAGCTGAGGCCACCACCCGAACCTCATTCCACAGTGCAAGTCCGGCATCTCTGGCCGTTAGGTCGCATCTCCCCCCTTATACTCTTCTCTTCATGCGTAGGATGCTCCTCGGTGCAGGCGTCACCCCCGGGCTAGCTACCACCACAATGGTTCACTAGTCCTACCTGTGGTACTGCTAGTTCCAATCCCGGCGCTGGCTGGAGCTGCGTGTTCTGCTGCAGCGTGTGCTCCAGTGTGGTGCTCCACGTAGGCTGCTCTCCAGAGGTTCCAGGCACCCGGTCCATCCCCAGATGAGCTGTATTCTCCACTGTACGAGTAAAAACGCGGCAACTAGATAAAATACGTTTAAGTAATAAATAATTTTACAGTTATTTAAAACAAGTAAAACATGCACGTGTATTCTGCATGTGTTTTACAAAAAGAGTAAGGAGTGTTTTACCTCATGCTATTTTTCTCTTCTATAGTTTCCAAAGATGAAAGGAAACAGTTGAGATTATAAGTGGTTACATTATTAATTCACTGTACATCACAAACACGTCACGACTGGCATGCAAAATATTTCCGATCTAGCAGCACATTCATAAATCAGTGTAATTTATCCCGGTGCCCAGGGGAATAATTGACCAAGATGAGAAGGTCAGTTGTGTTTACAGTTGCTTGTGAGCCAGGTTTCATGCGCATTGTTACACCAGGTTATTTGTTCTGCCCTGAAATTACACTTTTAAACCCCTAAATATCTGACAATAATGTTGCACTCTGCGCGTCGGGCAGGTTTAGACAAAGTTTGCAAAGTGTTATGGCGCTAATAATGCAACAGCCTGCTGTGATGCTAATGAAATTTCTTTGTTGTGATCTATGTTGAAAACAGCGTGTTGACTGTTGTAGTTAATCACAAGGTGAAGTATGCTCCCGACCCTTACACTACGTCCATCTGCCCCTTCACTGTCTCCTGCTCGGGCTCTCCACTCTTCCTCTATCTCCGCCCCACTCTCTCCTCCCCCTTCCGTCTTGAGAACCCATAAATGCTGCAGTTTACTTTGTCTGGGTTATGCAGTGCAATGTATTTTCTTTCCTTACTATGGTGATGTGTGCATGTGATATTGTCGTGGTGGTTAAGTGACAGTGTGACCTATTTGTGATGACATTTGTGGCAGTATTTTGTATGTGTTATGCTGAGTTCTGCCGTGACTTGTGTTTGTAATGTATATCTTGGTCATGTGCATTTTAAAGCGTGCGTTTATTTATATGTAATGGAGAATGTGGCTCGTGACTGTGACTTATGTACTTGGTGATGTATGTGGGAATAGTGTGTGCATATGATAACGTGCACGGAAGGAGGTAAGAGCCAGCATAGCATTTCTGCTCAGCATTTATTATTCTAAGCACAAGCATTTTTCAGGGCATACAGTACTTTATTTGTTAACAAGGGTTTTCCATTATAGGACTCAATAGTAGTGGTACATTTGTGCCTTCAGTACCTTGAAATCTAGTCTTCTACTAACCACATACTTCCAATTACCCAATAAGTGCGGACAGGCCTTATGCATTATGCATCATAATGCAGCACATTTTATAAGAGTATTACCTCATTAATTTGTCAGGACAAAAACTAAAATTAAGAACGCTTCATTAAAGTTGTTAACGCATAAACAGCACCTTTAAATACAGGTAAATACATCACCTTAATAAGCTCTTATAAGGTCCCAAAGGCGAGACCTATTGGCAATGCCAATGCTTGTTTATCTTACAGGGTCCATAAAGGGACTGGCTTTAGTATCTGGCAATAGCAACATTAACCAAGAGTGTATTCTCCTAGGTGTCCAAAACTATAGGAACACTTGGAAAGTTTTACCACCGTGGCGTTGGTTCAGCTACTTTTACTGTGGGAAAGCAGCATGCACACTATTTCTTCACAGCAGTCTTTGCATTCATCCCCTATCCCCTCCAAAACAAAAAAGTGTTGTGGCAATGTTTTGAATTTTTCACCCAGTTAATTTTACAAACTGGATGGCACGCCTACTTCAGTAAACCTTTTCTTGCATAATTATAGCTCTACTGTTCCGCATAGAGGTAGGCGAGGCACTGAAGCCTGGAGCTGGGCTTGAGGCACAAGCCTGTGTGAAACGAGAGCGGTCACACCACTGTGCAGGTCCGCCTGGACGTTTCCGCTAGAACCCGCAATCCCATATGCACACTATGAAGCACTAAAGGTGAAGAGCACTACAGACTCCGGTGGAGGATTAAGTGGAGAACCACTTGCATAGGGAAGTTCCAAAGATGGAAAGCAAACTGGGAAGGTTGGCCTCCCAGGCATTAAAAATCACCTGTCATCAAGGGCTGGACCGAGATGGCATCGGACTGTATGCACTCACACTCCTACAAGAAAAACCTTCAACAGCAGCAAAAAACAACACAACTCGCATGCTAGGATAACCCCCACAGATCAAAACAAGCTTTGGCAAAGCCAATAGGTCTCGCCTTTGGGATCTTATAATTTTTAGCAATGTAACAGTTGTTGTTTTTGCACTAAGGATTTTGTTTTGGATAATTAAACATTTTTTTGCTTTTATTGTATATGGAAATAAGTTTTATAGCAGTTTGGCTTATCCCTGAGTTAATGTGTAAAGCGTTTGCGCAATACGTACATAGCAACACCATACCAGGCACACCATAAAAAGAACTCGATACAAGTTTATATGAAGAATAGCCTTTGTATTTTTATAAAACATATTAGAACAGAGGGAAATGCGAAAATGAGCTTCAATTCGATAAAGTATATTACTTGTGGACAAGGCTAGCTTTGGGGAAATAGCACGTGAGTTCAAAATGCAAAAGGCCCGCGCTATATTTATTTTTTAATAACAAGCCGGAAATGTTTGTTTAAGAACGAAAAAGTTTCTAAATCGTGTACGAGGCTGGCTTTGGTCAGAGAGCACATAAGTTGAAAATGCAAAAGGGCCGCGCTCTATTTATTTCACAATTATGACTAAAAAGTGTATCAATTATGGACGACGCTGGCTTGAAAAAGTGTATAAATCGTCTACGAGGCTGGCTTTGGTGAGAGAGCACGTCAGTTGAAAATGCAAAAGGGCTGCGCTCTATTTATTTCACAATTATGCGCCGGAGATGTTTGTTTAATGCCTAAAAAGTGTATCAATTGTGGACGACGCTGGCTTGAAAAAGTGTATAAACCGTGTACGAGCCTGGCTTTGGTGAGAGAGCACGTAAGTTGAAAATGCAAAAGGGCTGCGCTCTACTTATTTCACAATTATGCGCCGGAGATGTTTTAATGCCTAAAAAGTGTATCAATTGTGGACAAGGCTGGCTTTGAGAGAGAGCACGTGAGTTCAAAATGCTAAAGGGCCGCGCTCTATTTATTTAATAATAACGCTTCCGAAATGTTTGTTTAATAACGCAAAAGTGTACAAATTGTGTACGAGACTGGCTTTGGTGAGAGAGCACGTCAGTTGAAAATGCCAAAGGGCCGCGCTCACACGCCACACGCGTGCTTGTAAAAGTAAAACAAAATCACACTGCTGGCACTGCAATGATGTGTTTGCTGGGGCCGCGCTCTATTTATTTAACAATTATGCGCCGTAGATGTTTGTTTAATTACTAAAAAGTGTATCAATTGTGGACGACGCTGGCTTGAAAAAGTGTATAAACCGTGTACGAGGCTGGCTTTGGTGAGAGAGCACGTAAGTTGAAAATGCAAAGGGCCGCGCTCTATTTATTTCACAATTATGCGCCGGAGATGTTTATTTAATGCCTAAAAAGTGTATCAATTGTGGACAAGGCTGGCTTTGAGAGAGAGCACGTGAGTTCAAAATGCTAAAGGGCCGAGCTCTATTTATTTAATAATAACGCTCCCGAAATATTTGTTTAATAACGCAAAAGTGTACAAATTGTGTACGAGACTGGCTTTGGTGAGAGAGCACGTCAGTTGAAAATGCCAAAGGGCCGCGCTCACACGCCACATGCGTGCTTGTAAAAGTAAAACAAAATTACACTGCTGGCACTGCAATGATGTGTTTGCTGGGGCCGCGCTCTATTTATTTAACAATTATGCGCAGTAGATGTTTGTTTAATGACTAAAAAGTGTATCAATTGTGGACGACGCTGGCTTTGAGAGAGAGCACGTAAGTTCAAAATGCTAAAGGGCCGCTAATAATAACGCGACGCAGGTGTGTGTTTAATAATGAAAAAGTGTATAAATCGCAAAACAAGGAGGCACGTCTGGCGAGTGGTGTGCGATGTGCGCGCTGCGGCACGTCTGGCGAGTGGTGTGCGATGTGCACGCACTGTAAGGGTGCCCGCGAGCGATACGCTTAATGAGCCATGACAAGAGAGGAAAGCCAGATGGCGCCTGTGCGCGTAACTGTGCGCGTAACCGCAAGCTTTAGGCCACAAGCAAAAGCGTGTGGTCAGCTTTTTGAAACCCCCTTACTAAAAGTCTCGCCAGAGCAGCGCATGCGCTGCCTGAGGCGAGACCTAAAAAACTAGAAGACATTTTTTATGTTAAAATCTTTTTTTAATCAGGTTGTTCAGTTGTATATAATGTCGTCTTGGTTTGTATAAAGGTAACAAAAATGCTTAACACTTTTTATTATAACTTTTCAACATGATGCACAGCAGCCACAATGCTCTACAACATAGCCAAAAGTTCTGGCTAAACACATAAGGTCCCAAAGGCGAGACCTATTGGCTATGCCAATGCTTGTTATTCCTTGATTTTGCTTTTAAAAAGTGTAACTCATATTTGTAGAAATGTCACTCAATTACATTGAAAATATGAAAATTTCACACATAGCAATCTGAAACCTTGGCAGCTATGCGCAAGGAGTTCAATTTATAAAAAACACACGACGCCCAGATTCCAACGTGTCATGCACATCGAGTGAAAGACGACTTCACTCCCATTCCTCATCACATTTCCTACAGCTTAAACCTTTAAATAGAAAGGGAAATGACATCTGCAACAGTTTTTGTTTTCCACGCAGCCTTTTGTAGCCCCTTCCTGAAATTCCAACTCACCCAAGGTACACTGAGGCAACGTGACATTGTTATATTTCTATGGCGAGCGTGCAGGCAGCGCACACGCAGTTGGGTCAATTTCCCGCCATAACCTGCCCTCATTATGTAGCGCTTCCTGCGGAAATCCGTATTCGGACCAAAAACTGGGCGTTTTAGGTTGAAGGATGTGAACTCCAGTGTTGTGATTTCTTGTCAGGTCTCAGCAGTTCAAAAGGTAGGCTTTCAAAAAAAGAAAAAATCAGGGTGGATTCAGGCCTGGGTGTGCAATGATCCCTGAAGACCCTGTCTTGTTGAAGAGGCAGTACAATAGGAGCCACTGGAATTATGTGAGTCAATGACATCACGCTAAGAATATGACACTCGTCAGGGGTAGTAAGAGCTATATAAATGCAATTACAATACAATTCAATACATTGTGCCACATAATTTGACTTTCCTATTTGGTCTTCTACTGCCGCATAACTCCAGTGGCCTTCAGTATACCTCCTGAAGCAACATGCAACAAAAATCTGGAGTACAACTATCCAGCAAAAATATTTAAGACAAAATGTACGCTATCCAGTATTGCTTTCTATTGTAACATTTGTACTTCTACTGCTTTAAGGGTTTGCGGAAGCTTCAACTGCGACAAGCTTCCCTATGAACTGTCTTAATAGACCCCAAAGCAGCAAAGACTGAGGTTTGCTCTTCGGGTATCCCAGGGTCATTACCTGATTTCTGAGCTCATGCTCTCTCAGGCAAATGCAATGGCCCTCCAAAATTAAGCGAGAATCATTCTTATGGAGGGAACTACGAGGAACAAGACAGCTTAGGGGACATTTCTCTTAATACTTCACCAGTCCCAGTTCTGTGCCACAGAACTAGTTTCAACTCCAAACTGATCCATGTGGACAAATCCGGATATCGTTGACTCCATGTCCTAAGGCAAGCGATGAATCCATTGCCTGAGCCAGATTGAAAGGTAGTTTCGGCGTTGGTTTTTGACGGACATGCAATGTTACAGTGGCAAGCCTAGACATAATGTTTGCGCCCCCTTGTTACATATATTTGCTCAACATTTACCGGTCAGATAATTTATTTGTGTGAAGAAACATTTCAAGTTACAGCCCCCGAGGAGTCAATCCTAGCTAGGGAAATGAAGGCTTTTGTAATTCCAGGCATCCACAGTGATGGCCCAGGCCCAGAAGGAGGATTGTGGGAAGTCGAGTACCCTTTTAAGTTTGTTCAGTGGATCCTTTTCTGTTTCGAGGATCCGCTTTTCGGGCTGCAGAGCAAGGTGATGCCAGATACATTTGGGGGATCTGTTCCACGTGGGTAGAACTTCGCAAGCTGTGTCTTTTTACCAATCTAACCAAGCATTGGCATAGCCAATAGGTCTCGCCATTGGGACCTTGTAAGTAATTAGCTATGCAGCACATTATCCTGGGTGTAACAGCATCTACTGTTACTTCACGTGTCACTGGTGAATGGCCACACACACACCCAAGGTTGGGCGTTTGTGCTATTTAATGAACAATGGAAATGCAATGTATGCCCAGAAAGGGCAAGCCTGCAATTTAAACGATGAATAAAAATGTCATTCAAATAATGCCTTCACTAACTGTACCAGTCGGTGATGCAATTTAAACAAACCTAAATTGATTATTGGCAGGAGTGACATGATGCATGTCACTTGATTATTTTTGCACTCTCTGTAATTTTGCGTTGTTTTAATAGTTATTACCCAGGTTTTACTATATGTAGTGCCTAGATGGAGCCTAAAGGTGCTCTTTTCAACATATAGTGTGCCATGGAAGAGTACTTAACTAATTATTCAGACTACCCAATGCATCACACAACCTAAAATAATTAAATGAAATACGGTCTGATAATCATTAACTACCTTCCAGAGAAAGCCTGGAGCACGTAACGAGCTCGTGGCACACTCGAAAACCGCATATGACATTTGAGCTCGGTCTTTGAAAAGCAACCCAGATAGGTTTGGACTCGCACCAGAGCCGAGCCAAGGGTCTGGCTCGGTTCTTTGGGCCCATGCATGAGGCGAGCCCTGAAAATATTTGCTATTTTAAATCAATCAACTAACTTGACATAAAATATCAAAAACAGTTTGTCAGGGACGTAGTTCCGATTTACATTTCAGATCTTTTACTTAATCTTGCTTTCCCTAAGAGTGTTTGCTTTTTCCAGGATGTTGTTTTGTATTTTTTTTTATGTAGCTTATTATTCCTGAATAGTGCCTACTTTGAACTGAGTCGCCTCTAGGCGCCTGTGTGATTGTTTATAAAGGGCCACGTTTGTGACCTCTGGAGCGGAATCTGAAAGTAGTGCTAGTTTCTCACAGTGCTTGCCAGTGGACCATACATATATTTAGATCACATGGTCATTCAATCCTTGGCCTCTCTGCAGTGTGCACAGAACAATTTACATGTTTGGTACTTGCAATTGTGATTCTGTTTGAAAGTGTGCAAAGGAAGTACAAAGCTGTCAAAATATTGACAGGTTGAAAGCAATCCGCAGTCCTTAGAGGTGAGTGGGTGAGCAGGGATGGTGAAGTTTAGAAAGATAAAAGGAAGTACAAGCAAGAGAAAGTGAAAACAGGGAGTTGTAAAAAACGAAGAGTTGAGTGGAGGTTTTCAGCCCAGTCTGCTCTGTGGGTCTCTGGGGTGACTGCAAAGATGCGGTACGGCCATCAGACTGCTCTTAGTGCTGGCACACCTCTGGGGCTTTTAGGCGCCGCTGGGCACCCGCACAGGTGATATCAATGAGCTAGGGCTCCCCGGAGGCACGGAGGCTTCTCTCTTGCCCAGGGGGACAAGGAGGAAGCTGGCAGGTGACATTTCAAAGGCAGCCAGTGAGTCATTTGGCGCACTTTGTTCCAGCATCCTCTTTTTTCTCTTTCTACAAAGAGCAGGGTTGGATGTGCTGAAGGCCAGGCACTGTTAAAGGAAATGCATGTGTGGCTCTACATCTGTGAAAACCTCATACTCGCATGCAGTTCAAAGCTCTAGCCTCTGTTGCACAGAAAATAGCACTTCAAAGCCTCTGCCTATTACACACACAGCACTTTTCAGACAGAGCGGATCTCGTTTTTGCTACACTTAGTCTTCGGATTTTTGTGGCGCAGGTGAAATGTTACACAGTAAAGGGAATGGGATTACTGAGAGATGTCTTACATGGCAGACGCACAACAGATCTCAAAGTGCGAGCAATTTATCCAACCACATTTATTTTTTATGTGCGTTATTTTTACATCCTGGTACAAGCTAAAGCTGAAAACGGATGCTCCAGAATGCAAACACACACACACACACACACTGCTGGCAGACAGCCATGACACCACCTACCGAGCAACGCTGCTGTGTACAGTCCAGCCTATCATCACCCGAACAATTGGTACAATGTAACATCACGCACAACGAACTTCAAACGTCGACACAAATTAACGAAGCTGAGGTTTTGAGTTCCAAAGTGAGCATGAGAAAGCCGATCATGTGCCTCTGTCTGTGTTTCTGTGTGCGAGTGTTTATTCTATGAGTGTGTTGTGTCTGTGTGTGAGCGATTACAGGATGTGCACCCGTGCCCTGCCAGGAGTCTACAGACCCCCACCCCACTCTGGTCGGACTCTGAGAGGCTGTAAAGGGTCCTCGGCTTGTCTCGTGCTTGCGCCCAGTGCCCTATTGTAAAGCTGAGAGGTTAAAGTTCCCGCTCCGGATAAACAGTTTAAAGAAGCGGCCGCCATTGTCCCGACAGCTCCGGCTGCTTCCAAATAGAAAGCGGGAATGCAGAAAGAGAAACTCAATAATGAACAAGCATTGGCCGCGCGGCCGTGCGAGACGCGCTCTGTGGTGGGGGAGGGAGGAGGAGCGGGAGAGCAAGTGACGCGCGGACGTGAAAGTGACACGGCCGCGCGGCCCGAGAAGCGCTCTGTGGTGGGGGAGGGGGAGGAGCAAGTGAGAGAAAAGACATATGGCGCCTGGAGCATGCGAGGAATGCGCGTTACTGTGCGCGTACTCGCATGCTCTAGGCCAGCCAAAAGTTGTGGTCGCATTTCTGCAAGCCCACTACAAAATGTCTCACCCAGAGCCAGCGCTGAAGCGCTGGCTTTCAGGGCGAGACCTAAAAAGAACACAGTATTTAAGGGTGAAACACAGGGCTCACAGGAAAATTAAAACTATCGCCTCAAAGGAGCAGCTAAGGATAGCAGCCAAGAAACATAAACACCTTATTTAAGAGCATAGGCTTAAAGCACAGGTGGCCAAGTGGACTAAAATATTTGATTTGATGGCTGCCAAAAAGCACCAACAATTTTGGCAATATCTTACCACCCTATGCCACAAGGATACCAACAGAGGGAACTCTGTTCCAGCAGAGAAATGGATTGCACACATCAAATCCCTTTACATCGAACATCAGGACACATCTCTCCCAAACAAATTAGATCTCAGGACGGAAGCAGAAGAAACTGACGTGGAACACTAAGCACTGAGTGAACTTGCGGTCTGCAGTGTCCTGAAGAGGATCAGAAAAGACCGTGCTCTTGGCCCCAATGGCCTACCAGGGTAATTATTTAGAGAGGACACACAGTTTTGGAATTTGGCTCTTGTGCCATTGTACGACAACTGCAGGCTCCTTGAAAATCTCCAGAGTCGTAGAGGGGCTCTCTTCTGCAGCCCATTTTCAAGAAAGGTGCTGACACTGACCCAAGAAACTATCGTCTAATAGCATTGTTGGACATTGAGAGCAAAGTTTATGCCAGTAGATTACTGCAGGAGCTAGAAAACTGGGCCTCCACCAAGGGGCTACTGCCCTTCTATCAAAAAGGCTTCTGAGCAGGAGGGTCAACAGAGGACAACATTGTCACCCTCCCATATCTAGCCCATCAAGCGGTAACCCAGACATCGCCTGTCATCTTCGCCTGTTTTATCAATTACTCTGCAGCTTTTGACAGAGTTGTCTGGAACATCCTCTGGCAGAAACTAGAGAGCTGGAACATCTGCCCTAAATTACTGCGTGCAATCATGTCCCTCTGCACCAGGACCTGGGTAAGGGTCAAGCTTACAGGGTAGACAGCTACTGCCAAAAACCACTGATAGAGGTCTGAAACAAGGCCGTGTGCTGGCCCCAATTTTATTCAACCTATACACGCCTGACTTTCCTGGTCCTTTCCAGTGAGGCCTTAGACACCCCAAGATTTGGAGACAAGAAAATCCACCTTATGCAATACGCTAACAATCTAGCTGCTTTTGGACCACATGAAAGTCGGCCTACAGAAAGCCCTCAACACCCTGAACACATATAACCTGAAGAACAAGCTAGTAGCCAACGAAAGGAAAACAAAAATAGTGATCTTTGGACAACACCCAGAAAAAAGGTCCACGAGATGGTGGTTCGGGACACAAAGGCTAGAATGCATACAACAATATAACTGGGGTGGCGAAGTGAGCTAAAGAACGATGATGGATTCAACCCAGATCTGTGACTGGGGGTGAGTGTCTGCAAAGTTTCAGCTCTCTGTCCATCATCTCCTCGCGTTTACAAAAATATAACTATCTGGGAGCATGGCTGTGCGAAACTGGAAGACCAACACTGCATCTACAAACAAAGACCAAAAGGAGGATGGTTACGTATGCACTCTGCAAATTAAATATCACTGTCGACAGCCCAACAACCACGGCTACACGGAGGTGACTCGGTCAAGATAGCTCTCCTTAGTCAACTACACACAGCAAGCATTTCCCGGTATGTTGGTGCACAAACTGGAAAATAGCCTATAAGAAACTGTTTCACCTTCCCCCCATACAAAGAACACATTGATCAGGCTCGAATTTAGCCACGTTCAGCAAAAACTAGAATGCATGGCCACCCTGGCAAAGTACTGTTTCCAGACAACAGTTGCTCCCAACAACACCTTGAAGGCACTCATAAAACAATCTTTACAAGAGCCAACAACCCCTGGTCCACGAATCTTACAGCCACGAGAGAAAGTCTGTAACTTGCTATGGAGAACTGGGACACAAAAGCTATTAACTACACAAGCATTAAATCAGCAATAAAAAGTAATTATATCGTCGCTAATGTGATCTGGATATGGAAGCCCTCCAGGCAAAGGCCTTACATGACTCCTTAACAGTGCCTCAAACGAATCACTCAGCCAAGCTCCATTTCCAACACACAGTGGGAAAGCGTGCTTTAACTCAAATCCTAGTAACGAGACTAGAGCTACTCCCAATCGGAAAAATGAGCCCAACTTGGCGATCCCTTGAAACAATCATACACTGTAGACTGTGCAATTCCAGAAGGGAATCATTGGCACGCATCCTACTCTGCTGTCCGGCACTCTTACATGCCTGCTAAACCCTACTGAGGTCAATCTTCCTACAACAGGGCACCCGCTTGGCCAAAGAGGCTGTTCACCACTTCTACACTTTGGAAACTGTGGTGGACATGGCCAAGTTCGGGAAATTTATATCCTATGCATGCTCTTTGTTAAAGGAAAAAACGGCCACAGTTTCGCCCTAGCCCTGCCCTCAAAGAGCAGCCCACTACCCAACAACTTGCACGAACTCAAGGATTTTATCAAAGTGTCTCGTATTTTAACTCTTGCTATTTTGCACCAAAGATTGTAATTGCTGCCTGCACTCCATTAGATGTGTCCCTCATGACTGCACACATTTGTTTAGATGTTACCTAACTATACAGCTGGAGGACACAAACCCGAACTCACTCGCCAACCTCGACCTGGAAATTACCAAGCCCTGCATCATTTAGTGCCTAGTACTCTAATTAACGCTATTATGTATCAATGACTAACAGTTGCTTGCTCTACGTATTGCATATGTTTTGTAATTAATGTAATCAACGTCGCAGTTTGTAGCATGATATTTTTTAATCTAAATTGTATTTATTTGTAATGATTTTAAGTAATCATACAACAAATAAACTCAAACAATGTGAAACCAGAAAACCTGAGAGAGAAAAATTGAGTGATCCTAGGCAAATATTTTATTTCACTGTTTGTTTTTAGGTCTCACCTGAGATTGCGCACATGCTGTTGCTTGTGAGACATTTTGTCTACTTACATGGGACTTAAAGCCCGCCCATTACTTAGCATTGGTTGCCTTCATCGTCACTCCTGTTTCCTTGCTTCTCTGCAGTCAGCGCGTGCCGGCTGCACTTCATCTGCGTGTGCTTGTCCTTCCTCGCGAGCAAGGTGGAAGAACTGCATCCTTGGCCAGTGTGTGTCCCCCTGGTTGCAATTTGTAGGTACTTTTTTCCTTTATTTTATTTGATCTTTGCCTCCCGCATTGTTGCTTGCCCCATTACCATGTTGTCCCTCTGGCACCCTCCTGCATTGGTGCATGCCCCATTACTCCTGCCCCCTTCCAGTTGAAACTTGAGGGAGCCCCCTTGCAAAGTACATGGAGGGGGGCCCGCCCACGCTCCAGACCCAGTCAGGAGCTCTCAGGCCAGCGGCCCGCTGCCTGCCCACAGTGCCGGAGGTGGGCCCCGGAGCTCGGCCCCCCTCCCCCCACAGCACTCGGGCTATTGTTACGCCACTTCCTCCTTCAGCTTTTTGCTTGCCTCCTTCTTTCCTTGCTCTCTACAGTTTTCTATTAAGGTCAGGGCCGGCGCTAGGCATGGGCAGTGTGGGCAGCTGCCCAGGGCCTCGTGCTCAGATAAAAAACTGGGGGCCCCGCTTCACTGTGAAATGCCACACTTTCACAGTAAGCCCACCTGCTCCTCCAGGACCCCCTGCCCCACACAATCCCACTACAAATGCGAGATGTCTCTACCTTGTTTGTCAGGGCGTGGTGGCATTCCTGGGGGTGCAGGGGTGGGGGGGAAGGAAGGGACAAACAGATTTGGGAAGGCACAGCACCCGGGCCAGCAATTATCTTGGCTCACAGTATCAGAGGCCATTCCCTTTCTGCATTTTGTTTCTAGGCGACAGAAGGCCCTTTTGTTTCCAGGACCAGCCAGACACAGGTAAGGAGAGGTGGGTGAGGGGAGGAGGGAACAGCCAGATCAACTGGCTTTTGTTAACTTTTGCATCACCCGTTTTTTTTATGGGAATGTGCATTTAAAATGTATGTTGAACTGCCGTGGTAGGGCAGTGTTTTATGAAATGGTTACTGCTTAGAGGCCCAGGGAGGGGGCCCCCTTTCCCTGGGCCTCTAAGCACTAGAGCAAGCTGCAAGGTCCAGGTGTGGGGGCCATCTTCCCTGGGCCTTGTAGCCATTACTCCCTCTTTCCTTTATTTGTTTCCCAAAAAAGATAAACACTTTTGCTGGAAAGGTCGTCTTTTTCGGACATTTTTCACTTCCAAAGTGCACACTTGGGAGGGAGAGAAATAAAAGGTTAAAAATGTGAAAAATAACTAAAGCAAGACAGAGTGGGTCGAAAAGGGACCAGATTGATTTTATTCACACCCAAAACACATTAGCGCCACTTTACAGAGTTTGCCAGTGAAGCGTTACTTTTGTTTTCTTGTCTTTCTCTGAACAGCACTGTTTTCCCCGGGTGGGGAAGTGCACCATTCCTGGATGTACTGCAATACCTGCTTGATGGGTGGATAGGAAAACAAAGTGCATACCGCGGCTCTGTATTCACATATGTGGTCTTGTCTTTTTAAACCTTACTGCTTACGTTTTGTAAGGATATAAGCAATGGACATTGAAACAGGTCCCTTCCGGCCCTGTAGTCATGTCCTTAACTTTTCATGCAAAAGCACTCATTGATTACTGAATAATAAGTACAGAAGCGTTAAGGTAACCAATTTGTTCCTTCTTACATTTCACATGCTTTACTTAATCTTGCATTCCCTATGAGTGTTTGCTTTTTCCAGGATGTTGTCACTTTTTTTTTTTAGGCAGCATATTGCTCTTGTCTAGTGCGTAATTTGAATTAAGTCGCATCCAGGTCTTTATAGCGGGCGCAATTGGGTTGTAGTTGAAGGCAGTGCGAGTTTCTCTCAGTGGGGCAGTATGGTGTTCAGTGAGAGGAGGATGTGGCACTATGACCAGAGCTGCCGACTTGGGAACTGGGGTGGGGAACCAGGTTCAGCCTTCATGACCAGTCCCCCAGACCACTCTCCTGAGGGAGCACATTCCAATGCTAGACCTTAGAAAGCCCTGCTAGACCTTAGAAGCCCTGGTGTCTTAGCACCAGCAGGTGGAGCCTAGCGGTGGCAAGTGTGGGTTAATCTTGAAGGCCTGTCCACCACAACCCCTATTGAAGCTTACCTCAAGTCTTTTGGGCAGGCCTATGAAGCAGCACACCCTAGAGCAACAGTGACTCTGTCACTGAGGTCACAGGACCCTTGAGCAAGGAGGCTCTTGGGCGGAGCGACCGGTGATATCGCACTGAGCGCTCACTTCGGGTGGGGGCGTCATGTTTGCAAGTATAATATGTTTTTAAAGCGCATGCTGCCTCCTGCCTGGCCTCCAGCAATTTTCGGCAACAATAAAAATGTCATGATAACTCCGGTGATTAATGTTCTTCCTAGAGAGAGATGGAGTTTTGTCAAGTGGAAGTTTTGACTCATGGAAAGGTAGCGCAGAGGGTTAATGTGCCTGCTGCAAAGAACATGTACCATGCAGATCACAAAGTGCACATAATGTAAATAGGTCAGTGGGTTGCTGCTTTTGTCATTGAGATCCTTTTGTTACTTGCAGTTTATGAGTCAAAATCCTAACATTGAACAATGAGCTATTAACTGTCATCTAAGAGCTGCATGCAAATTGCAAGGTATAAATTAGAGTGTCATGGTTTTTTCCCCAGTCTTTGGTTACCATAATGTTGCAAAAGGGTTTGTTTGGGTAGAAATCAATTCTAGTTATTAACCCGTTCCGTGCTTATGACGGAACCACGCCGTCATGAGCCACGGGCGCCGTGTGCTCATGACGGCGTGGTTCCGTCATGCGGCTGCCGCTCCGCCCACGCGGCATTAATTCCCCGCCTGTGCGGGCGAATTAATGAGCGGGCGGGGCCGTGACGGAACCACGCCGTCATGAGCACACGCCGCCCGTGGCTCATGACGGCGTGGTTCCATCACAAGCATGGCGGCGCCGCGCTCACCCCCCACCCCCTCAGCGCCGCGGCGGAATTACCGCCGCAGCCAAGGGGTTAAAGAGAACCAAGCAAACACAAGGAGATGATGAACGGAGCACTGAATCTTTTCAGACACTCACCCCCAGTCACAGATCTGGGTGGAATCCATCATCGTTCTTTAGCTCACTTTGACACCTCAGTTCAGACCCAGCTATTTGCATATCAGTCTTGACCCTGTGACTCATGGGAACAGTCCAGCCCGAACTGCCAAGCCAGGTCTTCCCTGAACAGGAAACAAGCATCCTGGGACCGGTTTCGGGGTAATAGCCCTCATCAGCTAGGCTAGCTTGAATCCAGTGGCAAAGTGAGCAAGGGACCCACGTCTGGGCATACCCTGCCAACTTAGGGCGAACAAAGCAAACACAAGGAGATGATGGATGGAGCGCTGAAACTTTTCAGACATTCACCCCCAGTCACAGATCTGGGTTGAATCCATCATCGTTCTTTAGCTCACTTCGCCACCTCAGTTCAAACCCAGCTATATGCAAATCAGTCTTGATCCTGTGCCTCATGGGAACAGTCCAGCCCGAACTGCCAAGCCAGGTCTTCCCTGAACCGGAAACAAGCATCCTGGGTCCGGTTTCGGGGTAACACCCCTCATCAGCCAGGCTAGCTTGAATCCAGTGGCAAAGTGAGCAACTTGTGTTTGCTTTATTTGCCCTAAGTTGGCAGGGTATGCCCAGACGTGGGTCCCTTGCTCACTTTGCCACTGGATTCAAGCTAGCCTGGCTGATGAGGGGTGTTACCCCGAAACCGGTCCCAGGATGCTTGTTTCCTGGTCAGGGAAGACATGGCTAGGCAGTTCGGGCTGGACTGTTCCCATGAGGCACAGGGTCAACACTGATTTGCATATAGCTGTGTCTGAACTGGGGTGGGAAAGTGAGCTAAAGAACGATGATGGATCTTTTTTGTACTTGTTACTGATATCCACTTTAGGTCTCTTCAGTGATGCCAAATAAGATCAATAGTCCTGCAATGTCACTTTCTGTGATGTCACTTCTTGTGATGTTACATGCAAATTAGAGGGGCCTCACATCTTCCCTTTCACCCGGGGCCCCAGAAGTTCTAGGACAGGCACTGATTAAGGTTAATAACATTTTCTTCCTCTTTGTGAAACCTTTGTCAAAGCCATGGCACTGGCCTGTTCAAGAGACAATATCTTGACCCTATGCTGAAGAACGCACCGAAATTTCATTAGTTAACACTTGCCTGTTTCTTTTCGATAAAGCCGCTCCCCAGAGAAGAGGATAAGGATAAGTCGAAGGCGGGCTCACGAGCAGCTGCCCCCTCCCACCCACACTTGCCGCATCCTCTCCTTGGAAGTCCCATGTCTGACTTATAGCTGCTTTTTCCATCTCCTTTCTTTAGTAAACGAACTGAGTCCGCCGCTGAATGCACTAACCCATTTCAGAAATGTATCCAGAGTGACTTTTTCCCCTATCTTTCTTAGCAGTTAGCGGTACGCTGACTGCAGGAGACTTCCTGAAAGGCGAGGGACTACTAAAGTCCAGTAGGGCTGGTGCAAAGTCGGTCATAAGCACCGTCTGCAACCAGCCTATGTGACTAGAGAAATGCAACAACTGATCATGTGAGCCAGACGGCCCTGTTTCTTACGACACTTCCACTTTCAGACCTGAAGCCGCCTTATAGTTCACTAGTGAACACGTGTGATGCCATCAGTTTTTATTCCAGGCAGTCAGCCTTTCGCACGTCTTAGTGCACTTCCTGTATTTATTTCACAAGAGTCCGTTTTTAAATTGTACACTGCGCCGTCAGTATTTGAAACAGTGCTAAATATGTGACACTGTGCATAATTTGACACGTCCTTGAAACCATGCTGCATATGTGATCAGTGCTTAGTTTGTAAAAGATTAAGTGCCAGGGCCCTCATCAAGAGGCCACTGCAGCTTCCACCACCCATTTCCCCTGCCAATGACAGTACCAAACCAGCTACTAACCATTGCGCTCCTACAAGTGTGGCAATTCAGACTATTCCAGGCCCCAAAGCTGTAAGATTAGCATGGGCAGTAGGTAAGTCATTTTTAACATATATTGAATTAGTAAACAACTGTTGTTGTACTCACTTTAAAGAAGACAAACAGCCCAGCATGTGGAAGACGGTCATAAGTTCCAGTGCTGCCAATTAAGTGCCGGCGCCGAGCACCAGAAACCACTGGCTTAAATTAAGCACTGCATGTGAGTATTGTACATAGTTCGCAGTCACACCTGGCCCTGGATAGCCTGGGGCCACTTTTTTTTCATTACTTAGCCATGCTGCAGAGAAGCGGAGATGCTGTCCTGCTTAACTAAAAACCATTGACAACGCCAATAGACAAGACCTATTGGCTTTACCAGTGCTTGTTCTTAATTATTGCATATAAGAGCATCTTAAAATCCGCAAGTTCAGGTTATGCGCTTGTTGGAAATGGCCCTTTTGCAGGGTCACCCCCAAACCTTTTGCCTTTCTTCATACTTTTTGCTGAATTCGTTTTTGTTGGCCTTAGGACTCATCACACTTTACCATTGCTAACCAGTGCTAAAGTGCATGTGCTCTCTCCCCTAAACATGTTAACGTTGGCTCATACCCAATTGTAATACAACAAAAAGGGGGGACCCAGGGCAATAAAGGTCCAGCATACACGCCCCTGCGTATGAACTATAAACCAAGAGGTATGCTGTTCCTAGTGTTGAGAAAGAAGAAAGAAGATGCGAGGGGAGTGGCTCCTATGAGGAGCAAGGGCCCTCACACACCCCGAGAGGTGTCATGCTTCACCCTAGGGCAGCTCCTCGTTGGGCCGGTGCTACAATGCCCAAAAGGGCTCGCAGGGGGGCTCTTTGCCGGAGATCCTTTGAAGACTGTGGTTTTCGCCGTAGGTGAAGTGGGTGTGTGTGGGAGAGGGACTTGTGGTGTATATAACAGGTGAGTAGAGTGTAGGGAGTGTGGATTAAAAATACCTATGGAAGCCCGCTGAACTAACTTTAATTAGTGGGTTCCATGTCATGATTAAAAGCAAGTAATACTTAGGTATGGAGACGTTAATAGTCTCGTCAAGTATTTAAGTTCAAGTGACGGTCGACATGTTTCATGCTCTAAAATGTCAAAAATTATCATGGCATTTCTTCAGGACCAAAAACAACTACTAACTACTCGAAAAAAAGGGAGGGGTTGTGTTGGTACACAACTATTTAGTGGAGTCCATTCACCATACCCTTTCTAAATACACCTGCAGTCAGTATGTCATCAATAAGCAGGTTCCTCTTCAGTAGGGACCAAAAGTTTGAGGCACAGGGAGTCAAACAACTCCGGAGTTACGAGACGTGCAGTGGTGTCGCGACCAACTCTGTCCGTCGGTACGCGGTGTGCGACCAACCTACCCTCTGTTGGAACAGCATACCTCTTTATTTATGGCTCACACCCAACTGCCATATTTAATTTACTTATAAGTCCCTAGTAAAGTGCACTACATGTGCCCAGGGCCTGCAGATGCAACGCTACAAGTCAGCCTGCAGCACTGAGTGTGCCACCCACTTAAGTAGCACTTTAAACATGTCTGAGGCTTTCCATTGTAGAGCCTGTGTGTGAAGTTTACACTACTATTTCAATCTGGCAAAATAAACCTTTTGCCAGGCCCAAACCTTCTCTTTTTATACATATGTCACCCCAAAGGTAGGCCCTGAACAACCGAGAGGGCAGAGTGCAATCAATGTAGTTAAAAGGCAGGACAGGTACTTTTACGTTTTACATGTCCTGGTAGTGAAAAACTCTTCAATTCGTTTTTCACTAGTGCAAGGCCTAACTCTCCCTTGCCAGTTCCTGCTTTCTCCCTTTGTGACGGATTTTTTTTCTTTCTCATTCTTTTACCTTTGTATGTTTTTCCCTCACGTGCTCTCGGGAAATGTCTGGTGAGCAAAAATAAGTGCTGGACCCCAAAAATGAGAGTTGATGACCCCCACTGGTTCAAACTAAGCACTGACCTCTGCCACTAAGTAGTACCCAACGTAATACTGCTACGAAGGAGTAATGTTGTTTTAAAGCAGAATAAAACAAAGGGTCACGGAGAGTTAAGCCAAAGTGCAGCAGCGTCACGATCCAAAACACACACTGAAACACAAGTGCTGTTGGTTCTCGGGTGCTTGATGGGCCGTGCTTGGCACGCAGTCCCATGACATTGGCAGATGGTCAGCTGTGGGGTTTGCGCAATTTGGTGGTGTTGAATGTTTTCCAAAAAAGCGTAATCCAGTAAAATACACCAACGGCAGGTAAACGTTTTTTTTTTTTACAGTTTTCTCCTCCCACTTGCCGGTGCCATTTGCAGCTGTTTCCGTTGTTTTGGGGGACGTTTGCTCCCCGTTGCTGAGGGATGCTGCTAGTGTGCAGAGTAATAGTGGAAAAGGGCGTTCACGAGATGTCGCGACATTGCTTCCACCGACTGATGGAGCTGTGATCCCTCAGAGGAGTGAAGGTGTGAGGCTGCTGGTTTGGGGCGGATTCCGTTGTGAGGATGCTGCTGAAGAAATGTTAATTCAGAGAAGGAGTGTTTACACAATTATGAAATGCGCCAAGAAGCATACCGAATTTGTTTTGTGTTTAAGGGGGAGACGATGTGGTATCCGTGTCCTCACGTACGGATGTGTCCATGATCTATTCTTCATTCGGTTTTGCATTTTATTTACTTCTTTATTGCAAGCATTCTTATCTGGGCTCCACTAGGTCTCGTGGCGAACTAGCTACGGCGTTCCAATTCTCGAGGTGGCAGTTGGAGTCTGTGGTTTGGCGGTTGCTGGTTGGCAGGCTGTTTTCATTTTACTATTTAAGTATATGCAACGACTTCCTGTTTGCAACATGTGCCTTCCTGCTTTGAACTTCTGTCTGCTACAAATGCTTTGATACATTAGGCCATCAACAGGGAGGCTCATACCCATGTGGCATTTCTCCCACACAAAGCTGTTCACATGTTGCGGCTGTTCACTATTCTTTTTTGGAAGGTGGTCTTACCCAGGGTAATGTCCACCATGAGGTAATATTGAAATGTTCCATGCAAGAACTCCAAATCTTACTGTGGTTACAGGCAGTGCTTTAAATGGGAAAAAATAAGTGCAGGTACTCATTAAAATGAGCTAGATGTGTAGTGAGGGGGCGGGGCTAGGGGCGGGGCTAAAGGCAAGACATGATGATAACGACTTCTATATTAGTTGCAGCACATACCAAAACACATGAGAAATGTGTTTATATAAACAAAGCAAGTTAACTCATTACACAAAATGAAAGAGAAATGCTATAATATGTTAACATTTCCTTTTTTTTTTGCAATAGTTGCACCTTCTTAATGCCATACTGTTAATTGCTGTTGTTTGGCACAATACTATATATTTTTCAGCACGTGAGTAGGAAGAAACTGAAAATACCCCACTTCGAACCAAAGCTCTTATGGCACAAAGCAAATGAAGCAAATCTTCATGACCCTCCCCAGAAGATAGGTCTTGTCTCTTCCATAGATCTATCCATTCATTCTTTCATCCTACCATTTACCTACTGATGTCCGCCATTTAACCTTTACATTCTGTTGTCTATTCCGTCTTTCATCCATCATTCAGTTTTCACCATTCCGTCTGTCCACCCTTCATATCCAAACCTATCCATCCATCCATCTCCAAACCTATCCATTCATCCCTTCACTCATCCATCTCTTTATCCACTCTTTCGCTCATTCATTAATCCTTTCGCTCATCTATCCATCAACCCTTTCACTCCTTTATTCCATCCACCCTTTCACTCAATGCCTCCTTCCACTCATCCATCATCCACCCCTTCATCCATCCTCCCTCCCTTTCATTCATTCATCCATCCAATCTTTCACTTATCCACCCATCATCCGCCCTTTTATCCAATCATCCACCCCCTTTCACCCAGCCATCCATGCTTTCACTCATCCATCCATCTATTCATCCATCTATACATCCACCCTTGTTCACTCATCTATCCACTCACTCACCCACGCACCAACCCTCCCTACTATGCTATTTATGAATCTTTGTCGCCGAGCAGACATGTACACACAAAGTGCCACCCATTTTCTTTAAAATACCTCCTGAGAGTGTTTTGATTCTCTCTCTCTTTCTCTCACTTTTTTCTTACAAAAAACAGGCATACAAATGCAGGCAAACACACAAACATAAGCAGGCACACAAAAGACTTGGGTATGATGAAAGCCATGTTATACTCTTCACCTACCATGGCTTTTTTAATTGCCACCAGGGCCGGACTGGCCGTAGCCTGATTGCCACTGCCACGGGACTGCCATGATTCCTGTTTGCACAAATGCACAGGATCGTGTGACTGTGATTGACAGCACAGGGCCTGAACGGACCCTGCTCTGTCAAACACAGCGTGATGGTGAGCACCCGGCAATTATTCAAATGAGCCCAGCTGAATAGCTCAGCTGGGGCTCAGATCGGGGATACAGAAGTGGCGCCTTGGCCAGAGATACCTTCCACTCCGGCTCACCAGCACTCACAGCCAATAAGCCTACCTTTTCATGAGTACCGGTACTCTCCTCAGCAGGAGAGAAGTGCCGGTACTCAGAGGGATAAATCTAAGAAGTGCCGGTACTCAGTACCGGTGAGTACCGGCCCATTTAAAGCACTGGTTACAGGAGAGGTCTGTGCAAACCTGCTGTAGTTCTATTATTCTGTGCCATTTTCCACATAATTCTGTATTTGCCACCCTTGTCACATAATCCATCCTTGTCACATAATCCATCCTTTTCTGCATAATTTGCAAATATTAACAAGAAATAAATGTTTCTAACGTAAGTGTATCAAAACATACTAACAACGGACCTGGCGTCATGCTACTCTGGTTTGTGCAAAGTGGCAATGTCTGTCCCTGACCAGGAGGGGTCTGCCAATCGTGCCCTCATAGTAATTCATGAACCACTGGTCATTCCCTTAGTGTATCACACTAAGCGCTGGTGGCGGCGTACTGTATTTTTGAATCCGTAGTGTTACCAGACCCCTTTTCCTGTGTCTCTGTGCAGTTGGTGCCCACACATGGAAAGTTCCACTGTGATGTGAAATCCTGAAACAGGGGCTGACACCCTGTGTGCATGTCAAGTGTGTGTGTGCGCGTGTGTGTGTATGTGCATGTGATATTAGGACTGTGTTTGTTATGCGAGTCCGAGAACTAGGGGGAATCGTTTTGGATGTTTCTGGTTTAGCATCACTCAAAATGGAGGAGGAGGACAGTTTCTTCCAGACAGTGCAAGTGTTTTGCCTGCATTCTTACGGCTGGAAGGTGGCGACCCAGACACTGAAGTGAAGAGGATGGATAGGGGGACCCTTTTAGAAATTCCACAAGAGCCATGTTAACAAACGAGTCTTCCGATTAGTTATTCGGGATCACCGCTAGAGGTGATGGGTGATCTGCAGTTTCTGTTGTTCAAGTTGATGACGTTTTTAAGCAGGTTCTGCCCTTTTTCTATCCCTTCTGCTTCAGGAAGGCTGAGGACAGCCGGGGCAGAGACCTCACACTTCATTGTGTCCATGTTTTCGATATTCCTTCTTGGCACCAGCCCCATTGCTAATTGCTGTGAGAGCCATCACTTTGCACACCGGCTGTGTCTGGAGAGCAGCCAGAAAATGACATTGAAAGAGAAGCAACCCAAACTGGTTCACAGACCGCTGAGAGTGGAACCACATTGTCTGGCTACAGATGTTTATAAAAGCGGGATTCAAACCACCCCACTTTGCTCTAGGTCCAAATCCTTCAAGACCAAGGAAGAGAGTGTACGCAGAGTACTTCAAGGACTGCTGTGTGCCCATGTCTGCTGTAGCATGACAGCCAGTCACCCAGAGGGGAGGAGTAATCACCTGAAGTCTACACTTTCTGCTGGAGGAGCTAAGGGTCTGCCAAAAAGCCGCATAACTGCTGAGAGAGGAGAAACAGTCCACGGTGAGAAGCCCAGCATGTTCTGGCGTGGAAAAGCCAGAGAGCAAGTGATTGCCTGGGAGCATGTCAGAAGTGACCCATATTTAGGGCCACTGAAATTAGGTGGCAGGAGAGGGCCAAATTATGTGGCAGGGTTGAGTAAATTATGCAGCAAGAAAAAACAAATTATGCTGCATAATGCGGTACATTTTGCAATAGTATTACTTCATTATTTTGTCATTTCTAAAATTAGTAACACTCTCTGGGCATTGGTTGCACCTGATTATTACCAGTTTAATACCCAAATATATCAATAAGGAACATAAATGTGACCGGTCCAGTTTTGGATAGGGCCTTCCACTGAGTGGCAACACGTTTTGCACTTTTAGTAACTTTTGAACCGTTTGAGCTGCAAACACATTTTTATGATAAAATCCGCAGATTATGCAGCAGATGCTGCATGATGTGGCAAATGCGGCAAACCTATAATTGTGCATCAATTTTCGTACAATCACATAATTCCTGTGGCCCTGCCTATATATGGAGGGGTCCCCCAATCTCCCTTAAGATTCTCATCATGAACCACATTAAGCCTTCTACTAAAAGCAGCCACTGAGTGAAATAGACAGTCTGCTGCAGAGGCCGAGTGCTCCTGCACTACTGAGGTGTGCACCCTGATCAGGCTGGAGATCACAACTGCCGAAACCATCTGAAGCCTGTGTAGAGCGGCCCAGAGACCGCACCTGACGAACTAGCATCCCTCCTAGTCCACCGTCTCTGAAGGAACTGCTGAAGAATGTAAGCCAGGGTTCTCCAAAGTCGGTCCTGAAATGCAGAATCCATGCTAGATTTTTAAGATAACTACATTGATCTAAATGGGGATATGCTAAAAATCTGGCCGGGATCCGGCCCTCTAGGACCGACTTTGGAGAACCCTGCTGTAAGCTAATAGAGGATGTTGCTGCACCAAGATCGTAGAAGTTTGCGTTTTCCGAGCAACTCCACAGCCACAGCTTCGACAGCTTAAAAGTCGCTGCCAAAGTGGGCGTGCTGTACGTATCTGTCCAACACTTGCCTGGACTCCAGCTGCCCAAAGTAGATACCTGCTGGGTGGAAGAACACATGTGAACAAGAGATTGCGAAGTGTGCAGAAGCCTGCTGCACAAATTCCTTTTCCATGCTATTATTGCACTGAAGGAAAAGCAAACCGCAATGTTGGCTCACATATAAGAGTGATTGAGTGACACCACCTGTGCCTAGCGAGCACATGTCCCTAATTAACACCAGGGATCTCCTCGGGACTCTTTTACAGGAAGGTGTAGCCAGGGCCGTCTTAACAGCATTATAGGCCCCCTGACAAAGCAGTGAATTGGGCCCTGCCTACACAACCACTCACAGGAATAAAAATGTTTAACGGAAAATTAGTGTTAAATTCTGCTCTGCATGGGGCCCCGGGGCAACTGCCCAGCGTGCCCATGCGTTAAGACGGAACTGGGTGTAGCTCCCATTTTTGAACAGGATTTTAGACCTTAATTTTATTTCTGTATATGCGCTGTGTAGTATTGTAGTACTGAGGAACGCTATGTGACTATGGCTCTCTCTCTTACTTAAGACTAGCACTGGTCTGGACAATACTTTATAGTGCCTGTTGGTTGAGGATTCAGTTTTGACTCTGCGTTGCTCTGAAGCCTGTGACTGCTCACACTTGCTACCCTGAGAGTCAAGTGCAGAAAGTTTGCAGAGCCATAGTAGGGTGGACCCCAGGACACCAACAACCTCGGCTGGCACCCAGGGGCCTGCGACTACCCTCTGGGCCCCAGAACATGGTCTGATACACCATATGACGAAAGCAGGTCTCTGGAAATTGGTGCCGTGTAACAAGATTCTGTATGCATATTTGCTATGTGGCTTTTTTGTGGTGGGGATGTGCTGTTTTTTTGTGCAGCCATGTATTTGTGCTGAATTAATGCAATGTATGTTGTTTTGTAGTTGGTAGTTGTGTGACATAGCGGGCCGTTTTGACTGTTTTCTGTGATGACTGGTTATGTTTTAATTGCTTTGTGTATGTAATGTGTTGTGTTGTGTACCATAGATATTCCTTTGAATTATATGCAGCTGAAAGCTGCATCGATTCACCACTGTATAATGTGGTGAAACAGCGCTGCTGCAGCTCTTCAACTATTTAAGTCACCAGTCAGCCCAAACTGTCTGAGACCAGCACTTCCAGGGCTCGCTTAGTGGTACAGCCTCTGACCTTTACCACTTCAGCAACTTTAGCCCTATCAGTAACATTTTACCACACTTGCCATTTATTTTGTAAAACATTTATTTATGCTAGTAAAAAGAAACATTTGCTCACTGTTGTTTTTAGTTACTTCAAAACAAAACTTGTTATAACTTTTTCACCTGAACTCCGGTGGCCTCCCCTCGCTAGGCCAGGGGGCCCTGGGAGGATGAGAGTGGTAAACTCCTGTTCGATACCCAGCTTTGGCATATGGAAGCAACCAGCTGCTACATGTGCCTTCCTCAACTTGGTTCTGGCAGGACTGTAGGTGATCTAGAAACAGCTACTCCACAAATAAACAGTGGGCCGTCTGTTGTTTAGTCATTTAAGATTTAAGTGCAGAAAACTCTTCTGCAAGAGTGGCCAGATTCAAGAACCACTTACAGATGGTAATTAGTGCTGTAATACCCATCAATGGTGTTCAAAGTACTATCATGCACTCGAGAAGTGGCTACTGCTGCTGGACCATGGCATCTTGTGGGCAGTGGTCATAGTGTACCCCCACACCCAGACCTCCAGAGATCGCCCGATTGGGTGAAAGGCTTGCTGGTTCGGGGTTGAGCAGCATCTAAAGCGATAAACTCACGGAAGATCTGGCAGAGTGGGTGGGAATGTTAACTAGGCTGTATCACCCTACAAATAATACACCACCATGAACTTGGTGGGTTGGCAAGGAATGTGAAGAGACTTGTATCATGTATGGGGTGAGTTGTAGTGTAGTTGTCGCAACTATATGCAATGCTTTGTATGGCGCACTGCCACTTATTTGAATGGTTGTTGAAATGGATGCTATGTAGATGGTGTAATGCCTTGCTTATTGATATGTGGTGATTACGTGTTGTTGATAAAATGAATAAACAGAAGTTTAAGAAAAAAACAAGTTACTCCATGAGCAAAGGCAAGCAGAGCTGTTCTGTTGAAATAGGCCTGCTGGCTTGTTGCTAATGATGACAGGCAGCCATACTGACTCCAATTTGATGGAAATGCTGGTTGCTTTTTTAATATAACTGAGAAAGGTTTCACATATTATTAATTTCCCACTCCGGCAGATCATTCATCCTACTATTAAAATGGCTGCTACTGTGTCCTTACACGTCCTGGACACTGTGCTGTCGATCTCATCTTCTGAGAATTGTGCATTGAATATTAACCACTGATAGGTCCTCTTTACCACTTCTCTGTAGTCTTGGGCCATGATGGTTGGTGGCAGGGAGTGTTTAATCTCCAATTCCATCCGGTATCCCCACACCAACATTCGGGGATTACAACTTATTTTTCACAGAATGGGGAATAACATTTGGCCTCTGGAACACTGGGTTCAGTTTCCTGTTTCCCTCCATTCCAGGCAAATAACAAACCCAAATCCTCATCCACTTAGCACCTTCTAAGAGCAAGTTGGAAATTGATGGGAGTGGGTGGTGGGGAGTGGTTTGGCTTGTGGTGCGGGGGAGCAGAGAATTTTGGAGAGCATTTGCAGGCAGCTCCTGTTGTAAAGAAACAGCTGTCGGGAACCGGCTGCAGCAGCTGCCTGTGGCCCCTTGCAGCACCACACACAGGCCCTGGTCCAGTGTCCTCCGGCCCAGAATTGCCAGGTCTGGAGTTTACGGCTCTGGTCATTCCGGGCCCTGGAACATTGAACAAGTTGAAATGGCCCGTAGCTCCTAGTCACTCCCAGTGAGGGCTAGAATGGCTCTTATGGACACCATGCCGAGCTAGGGCTTAATCTGGATTTGATTTTGACCGATGAGCAGCTGAGAATAATGAGGAGCTCAACTAAAGATGTGTTTATCTCGAAGAGAAATTAAGGGATCTGCGCACTACCTCTCAACATACTGGAATGATAACCACAGAACTGAGATCAAAGATCTTGGTGAACCAACTTCCAAAACGACTTTTGGAACCCTAACACGATTCATATCACAGAGGGCATATGAAAAATTAAAAAGGACAATTGTGTTGTAACGTGATATTTTTTAGAAATGCACTGTAGTAAAAGTTAATTAAAAAATAGAAAATGCAAACAATCTAGTATTTTGTCTCTAGGCCCATGAAAACCCTTTGGTAGACCCCTTTTCCAAACAAGTATGCTTAATGTAGACCATCCTTTTCCAATATCTTACATTCATACCTTTTCTCCTTTGCAGGAACCCAGAACACTTTCATGAAAGAACTTTTCGTAATGTTTGGATACATCTTTACCTCGCTGGTTCAATATCTTCTCTGGCCAGTCCACTGGCTATTTGATCAACTGCAAAGACTTAGCTCTGACATTCTGGAGGCTTTCGCGCTAGCCCCTTTGCTCCGTTCCCAGATCCTTCGCTGCTGTGAGGGTGCCATCAAGCAAGCCAGTGTCCTCAGCATGGTCTGTCTAAGAGGTATGCTTCTGTCGTCATGGGGAAGAGATTGTATTGGATGGAGAATTGATATGTTTACCAACCCTCCATGCAACTGCTTGTGTCTTTGTTGGCAGTCATCTGCTGGTTCAGCCAGTATTATTGCAGAATTGTAATCAGGCTGAGGAGGGGCCTGGGCTCTTGGGAGCATTGGACATCTGCTTGTCAAAAGAATTTGTATGCCTGTGGACCTCAGGCATGGTAACAATGTAATGAAAAATACCTGGAAAGGGGGTTGGGGTTGAAATCTCAGGTAGAAATACTTTAGCAGATTGAGTTTTATAGACCCAAGCTTGAGAAAGAGGGTTGTATGTCAGAGTAGCTGGGGAAGAAATATTATCCTCAAAAAATCTTGTTGCCTAAATACTGAGAACCAAAATAACTATGGATTTACTATTCCTGATTCCTGACTCCACATCCAAGTGCCTTGAAGATACGCACATTGTCAAGGCACATCTATGGAATGAATCCAGAAGTCTCTGTTATGGGGTCAGGAACACACACGGCAAGAGTGTGTTGCAGATATCTTCATTTATTCAGTCAACCATAATCACAGGATTTGTGATTGTGGTTGATTGAATAAATTAATTAAGATATCTGCAATACACTCATAGAGTGCCATGCCCGTTCTTGACCCCATAACAGTTGATTCTGGATTACCTCATGTGGCTTGTTGCTTTTCGAGTATATGGGAATCCGCTGTGGTTAGGTGCCTTTCGGGACAAGCAGCGTCCACGATTTTGCTATATGTGGTGTTAAATGCAGTAAACCCAAACTTACCTTCCTATACACCTTTGTGATATTTTGGGAGGTGATATTTTGTCCACAATATTTTTGTAGACAATAATTCAACCACAGTATTCTGATACATTACCAAAGAGAAATAGGACAGTCTAAGCTAATCATAAATCTGAAGGGTATACCTGTAAAAGTTGAAAAGCATGCGTTTGTTGTCCCTTTAATTTAACAAGCTTCTTTGAGATCCCTAGCAATTGAAAATTTTGGGATGTTCTTTTTGCATTGTCAAGTTTCTGATCCTGAAAGAGTTTGGTTTTTGTATAAGGAATCTCAGAGAGACCAGACCTCAAGTGTGCACCCATTCTGCATCTTCCTAAACTTTGCGGCTTTCTGGTTCTAAATGTATTCATAACCTTATATATTTATTTATGCAGCATGGTTGTGTAGCGTAGCGCATACAAACAAGAGTGAAGTAGTGACAGAGCGCTTTGTATACATACTTTAAACATGACTGGATTGATCCCACGTGGGCATTATAGAAATTATAGAAGCGGGGGGGTGGTAAATACCAGTATATTGCTTTGATGGGGGGCTATATTTGAAATGGCCAGACCATGAGGCTTATGCTAACATTTTCTTGTCCATGCTACCAGCCTTAAAGCTGCATGTACAGATGCTTTAAGAATATAGTGTAAGGGTGTGAGAGATATTGCGCTCATTTAATGCATTCATGGTGGTATTGTAGAAAGGAAGAAGGCCTATTGAGGACAGTGTTGTTGATATACATTTTTTCTTTCAGTGTGCTGATTAAGGGGGGCTGAACTCGTGGAGTTTCACTCTGCGGAATTCCGCGGAGTTACAGAAAAACTCTGCGAGATTCCGCAGAATTCGACCAACGGGCAGAAAATATGCAGCTCACATTGCACTTTAGCACTGGTAGCACGAGCAGCACTGAAAAACAGCACGAACAGCACCATGCATTGCGCAAGAGCACTTGGCCATTCCAGTTGATTTTACTGCGGCTCAAGTAGAAAATCTACTCTAGCAGCAGCAAATCTACTCAAACGACAGCCCTCTGACCGCTCGCGCACGCCAGTGAGTGCTGCATTAGAAATATGCGCTAGGAGTCGCCAAATCTCGCTAGTCTGCTTGCATATTCTGTAGCCTCTTGGGAGAAAAATTCCATCACACGGCGATTGGCAGAATTCGGCCAAAACTCTGTGTTAAAGAGTAATGCAGAGTGGCCAAAATTCCGCCAATTCCACGGGTGGAACAGAACATTCTGCCCACCACTAGTGCTGATGAAAATCGAGTGGTTTGAGTCGAAAGCAGCAGAAATGTCAATTAGTATTATGAGGTAGGAGTCGCCTTTATCTAGCTTGAGTAATGCATCATCCATCATTTTTATAGTAGCTATCTTGGAGCTGCATCACCCAGAAGCCTGATCACCCAGTGTGATGTTTTTCTCTAGGAACAATATAAACTGGGCTACAACACAGCTTTTCAGAACTTCTGTCACAAACTAGATGTCTAGGATGCTGGTTATGGTTTTACAGAATTGAGAGACAAAATCATTGGTGTCTTAATCATATTGAGTGGATTGTAGAGCTGAGGCCACTTGGTTGATGAGTGATTCTGATCTGTGTTTGAGGTCCCCATCCCACTCTTTGGATCTTCTAGGCTGGCCTGGAGTGACTGTAGTGTAGAGTATAGAGAAAGGGATGATGAAGCCATTGGAGCCAGTCTACTTGGATTGGTGTCTCTTCCTACAGTGTTGTCTGTTTGCTATAATTCGGTCCAAGATTCTGCGTTTTGAGTATATGAGAGAGTTGCAAAGTTGGGAGCGGTTGATGGTTTGTAGACCTGAGTAGAGCAGCTAAGTACTGGCTTAGGCATTGGGGTTTACACAGTGGAAGTTGAAATCTCCCAGTAAGATGTTATTTGCGGTAATCATATGTTCAGTAATGACTTAGGTGAATTGTTTAACAACTGATGCACTGTTCCTTGGTGGATGATAGATTAAGAGAATTTTGGTGGAAGCGGGATCTAAGATTTTTTATTTTCAACTAAAATGTTTGAAAGGTTGAATAGGTTTCTGCAAATTATTGTATCTTTGTGGATTATCGCTTCTCCACCACCTTTTGTCTCAAACCAGCCTGCGGGCAGTGTTTTGCAGCTAATTAACAGTTAGGTATTGTTGGGACGGAAGTCTTCTGCATGTCTCTGGGAAGAGTGCTTCCCATGCCTTATGCTGATCTCCAGACAAGTCACTTAAAGGTTACTGTATGTTTTTGAGATCCCTACCTCAGTGAGCATGACTGTCATGCATGTCCGCTGAGGGTCTCCCTGTTTAGATGGATTGAGATCCTAGAGCTTGGCTCTGAGGTCAGGGGGCAGGCCTAGTGCACCCCTATTTCACAGCGTGGCTACTGTCCGCTCTACCCAGGCTGTGGATGACTGACAGTGGTGGCAGAAATAAATCTATAGTAAGGTATCCTTGTATTCTAAGATGAGTGTGTTACTACTGATGGAGCAGGATAAATGAACATTTTTTAACCTCCTAATAATTTACGTAAAATAATTAATAAACATGTTCGTTTAAGTAAATAACCAACAATGTATGTTACATGTGAAGGGTTAAAGGTAACACGCTATTTTGTGTGCAAATTTATCTACTTATAATTGTTGACGTGGCTAATATAAACGTAATATTTGCGTACTAATAGAATAATGAAATGCATGATTTGTGCTTTAAAAATAAAACGTGTAGTGGCAAAATAAAGCGATGGGAAGTAAGGGACGGCTTTATATGTTGCTTTTTGCTAGGTAATACCTAATTGGGGTACGTAGAATGATGGGAGGGAAACGAAAGGGTTTATATTCTTTATTTTAACAATATTTTGTTTATCTTTATAAATAGTGCGCTTAGGCCTGTTGAGCAGCGATATAAAATGGCCGCCATGAGCTAGAGTACGCATGTGCGAGAAGCCGTGTGGAAAAGGAGAAAGGCCGTGAACAAGAATGACCACGTGTTCATTCTGAGAGCCTAGGATGGAAGTATGGTCAAGGCTATCATGACCTTACGGAATAAATGTGTGCCAAGATGATCAGCAAGAAGCGTGAGAAGTCAAAATGAATAAATGGACAAACGGAACTGTTGAACCTAAAAAGTATCAGAAAATGATACAAATTGGACTGATTGAAACTGATGAGTAATGTCATGAACTGTGGGAAACGATGCAAGTATGGACATTCTACAAAGAACTGGTTAAGACAAGGAAGTTTGATAAAAATGTATATGGGCTCGAATGGACTATTAAGAGAGAATCACGCCATAAAGAGGCAACATTTTATTTAGTAAGCGAGAATTAGGGTATAAGAAGACCTACTCCTGGTGGGAGGGATTGATGATGATGAGCGAGCGTACTGTTAGGAGAAGAGAGAGCTGAGATTGCTGATAGATGAGTTGCGGGTGCTGAGTTGCTGTTGCAGATGATCGAAGCTGCTGCTGCCATTTTTATTAAGTATAAGATGCTGCTTTTGGAGAACCTTTTTACTCCTGATAGATTTTTCATTTAGAGCTATTAGATTTTCCAAGACAGATAGATAGATCTTTTTGGAGTTCTTGCTGTGACAAACTTTATCTTCCATCTAATAGGTATGCATTGTAATTTCAATTTATTCTTATAATAATGATAAATGTAATAATCTGAGTGACAAACTTAAACTTATGCATTGTTTCTAAAACTTTATATAAACTTTATTATCTTTAAACAAATGACTCAGTGATTCATTAGCTCAATAATTAAGGTAAAATGTTAAAAAGTTTATTGTGATTGAGCTGGTCTTAATCATCATCAACTAGATTCCTACTAGTTGGTCCATCGACCAATGAGCGGAATACCTTAAAAGCAATGAGAAATATTATGTTGTGTTAAAAAGAGGTATCCCGTCTCCTTCCAGCGAATCGTTTTACTGTTTTTTCTCCTAGGTTAAGGACGGAGGTAATCCAGGGAATAAATGAGTAAGTGAATGTATATGCGGTGTTATGGGCCCCACCGTCATATGGATATAGTTTTTGTGTTGGAGGGATAGTTGTACCTGGATGACCGAGTCATATAGGAGAAGAATTTTTATTGTTAGCGCTGGATCACTACCCACCCTCCTGATCAAGTCTGTACAGTCTCTCTTGCCTGTGGTGCTGTTGCCTTTGTCTACCTGGGGTGTGTGTTTGAGAGTCAGCTGGTGTACTGGGGAAGGATGGGGAGTTGAGCCAATATGTGTAATATGACCTTTTCTGTTGTACATTGCAGCTCCTCGTTCCCCTCCCTATTCATTGGAGAAGCCTGGTGAGCTGGGGGGTAGACTCTCGCTCTTATCTGTGTTTAGCTGCACTAACTCTGCTAAGAGGTACCCCTCCCCTTTCTGTTGGGTGATGGTCAGGGACTCCTTGTCTGGAGTTAATTAAAATTCCTCTCTTGGAATAGCCCGGGCTGGCACTAAGAGACTGTCCAGGGAAATACAGTAAGTCATGCATTGCATGCTTTGGACACGCAGTAAACATGCCAGAAATATGTCTCAAGATTGGAGGGGCACAGAGGATTCAAAAGTAGCAGACCCTCTGATTAGATCAGCCTATCAATCAGAGGTGATAAAAGTCTGGCGTTAGCGGGCAGTTTTTGTTCAAGACTGGTCTACGATTCTATCAAGGCGGCCCACACCGGGTCCATCCAATGAAGCCAGCCAGGGCCTGTGGTGTGAAGACAAGGTGATAAGCTTGCTCACCACTTCTGGAACCTGAGGAAGTTTTATCTACGACTGATGGATTATGCTGCAAAGGAATGTGCCAGTTTGATGAGGAGCAAGGGACTCGGTCAGCATCAGTCAGAGGACCAGCTGTTCATGTGAGAATTTGGAGCGGCCGCTTGGGAACACAAGGAACAAGCATTTACAATGCAATAGGTCTCGCATTACTAAAGTTTGAGCTATTGGCATTGTAAACGACAATGCCTTTTATTTATGTGTTTCGAAAAGCTGTATTCGGTGCACAAACACGCCCTTTGTACTTATAGTCCTTGCTTACGAAAAGGAAGGCTGGCAGTAAAAAAGGCATAGTTACTGCCAGCGTTGCTTCTCGTAAGCAACGACTGCAAGTACAAAGTGCCTGTTTACGCACCGCTTGCAGGACTTTTAAAATACAGAAATAAAAGGCATTGGTATTTACAATGCCAATAGCTCAAACTCTGCTAAATGCGACACCTATTGCATAGCAAAAGCTCGTTTTCTTATTGCGTAGTAGAACCACTCTTTGTGGAAAACAACAATCATGCCATGCCAGATGGTCTTACAGGCATTCACAGATATACAAACCTACAATATGTTTCCTAAATTCAGGTTTTGGAATGTTCCGTTTTTAAAGCACAATAAAGATGGGGGGCTGTTGGTGGGGATGTAGGCATGCACCGAGCTTCCTGGCACTGAGGATCTATTCCATGCGTGTGGGTATGCACTGTGCTTCCTGGCAGTGAGGGTCTATCTCATGCGTGTAGGCATGCACCGAGCTTCCTGGCACTGAGGGTCTATCCCATGCGTGTAGGCATGCACCGAGTTTCCTGGCAGTGGGGGTCTATCCCATGCATGTAGGCATGCACCGTGCTTCCTGGAAGTGAGGGTCTTCCCCATGCGTGTAGTATGCATCATGCTTCCTGGCAGTGAGGGTTTATCCCATGCATGTAGGCATGCACCCGAGCTTCCTGGCACTGAGGGTCTATTCCATGCATGTAGGTATGCACAGTACTTCCTGGCAGTGAGGGTCTGCCCCATGCGTGTAGTATGCATCGTGCTTCCTGGCAATGAGGGTCTATCCCATGCGTGTAGGCATGCACCGATCTTCCTGTCACTGAGGGTCTATTCCATGTGTGTAGGTGTGCACCGTGCTTCCTGGCAGTGAGGGTCTGCCCCATGCGTGTAGGAATGCACCGCGCTTCCTGGCAGTGAGGGTCTATCCCATGCGTGTAGGTATGCACCTTGCTTCCTGGCAGTGAGGGTCTATCCCATGCATGTAGGCATGCACTGTGCTTCCTGGCAGAGAGGGTCTATCCCATGCGTGTAGGCATGCACCGAGCTTCCTGGCACTGATGATCTATTCCATGCGTGTAGGTATGCACCGTGCTTCCTGGCAGTGAGGGTCTGCCCCATGTGTGTAGGCATGCACCATGCTTCCCGGCAGTGAGGGTCTATCCCATGCCTGCAGGCATGCACCGAGCTTCCTGGCACTGAGGGTCTATTCCATGCATGTAGGTATGCACAGTGCTTCCTGGCAGTGAGGGTCTGCCCCATGCGTGTAGTATGCATCGTGCATCCTGGCAATGAGGGTCTATCCCATGCGTGTAGGCATGCACCGATCTTCCTGTCACTGAGGGTCTATTCCATGTGTGTAGGTGTGCACCGTGCTTCCTGGCAGTGAGGGTCTGCCCCATGCGTGTAGGAATGCACCGCGCTTCCTGGCAGTGAGGGTCTATCCCATGCGTGTAGGTATGCACCTTGCTTCCTGGCAGTGAGGGTCTATCCCATGCATGTAGGCATGCACTGTGCTTCCTGGCAGAGAGGGTCTATCCCATGCGTTTAGGCATGAACCGTGCTTCCTGGCAGTGAGGGCCAATTGCATGCGTGTAGGCATGCACCTTGCTTACTAGCAGTGAGGGTCTACCCCATGTGTGTAGGCATGAACCATGCTTCCTGTCAGTGAGGGTCTGCCCCATTTGCGTAGTATGCACCGTGCTTCCTGGCAGTGAGGGTCTATCCCATGCATGGCATGCACTGTGCTTCCTGTCAGTAAGGGTCTATTCCCTGCATGTAGGCATGCACCGTGCTTCCTGGCAGTGAGGGTCTAGCCCATGCATGTAGGCATGCACTGTGCTTCCTGTCAGTAATGGTCTATTCCATGCATGTAGGCATGAACAGTGCTTCGTAACAGTGAGGGTCTATCCCACGCGTGTAGGCATGCACAGTGCTTCCTGGCAGTGAGGGTCTATCCCATGCGTGTAGGCATGAACCGTGCTTAATGGCAGTGATGGTCTATCACATGCGTGTAGGCATGCACCGTGCTTACTAGTAGTGAGGGTCTACCCCATGTGTGTAGGCATGAACCATGCTTACTGTCAGAGAGGGTCTGCCCCATGAGTGTAGTATGCACTGTGCTCCCTGGCAGTGAGGGTCTATCCCATGAGTGTAGGCATGAACTGTGCTTCCTGGCAGTGAGGGTCTATCAGATATGTGTAGGCATGCACCGTGCTTCCTGACAGTCCCATCTGTACAAGTGAGCTACAAGTCCCCAGATGGGTTCAACAGCACATTGTGCTCTGCAGTCTCCATATGGGGCACTCATCACCATTTTCTCAGGGGGACCGAACCATCCCTGGAGGGCGGTTGCAGGAAGAACCCAGATCTGTGCTTCATTCCCAAGCCTCCCTCTCCACATCTAAGGTGATCACTTGTCTTATCATCCCGAGCACTGCTTCCAGTCCTGGCCTTTTGTGTGACAGGCTATTGCATTCTGGGCACTGTAGTCCTAATTTCCTTCCACTGAACTAATCAAACTAACACACCCGATAGCAATGATTTATGGAATACAAATCCAAGCTTGTCTGCACCTGAAACCGAATATCTGCACTTACACAAAGACACTGGAAATACATGCCCCTGCTATGCACTGCAGGGAGTTTCAGAGCACCTCCATCTTGGCACATCAAAGCCCGGAAGCACTGCCTTCTTCACAGATGGAATACAACACATAAGCGATGCTCTTCTTGAAACACTTTTCATACTCTTAGCTTGTTTTTGCAGTCATACCATAGTCAGGACAAATATTAAGATAATCAGATGACTCCCCCTCACCATCAACACCACATTCTAATGATTTTACTGATCGACCTAATGCACGTTGCCTGTGGTTCTAAAGGGGACTAAGAAACATCTAAGAAAACTCTACCAGAGGCGTGGCTCATGGAACTAAGGTTGTAGCCTATCACATGTAAAACAGGCTTCTGTGGTTGACAATTTCATAGATACTCCTGCTAGAGAAAGAATAGCAGATATCAGCAGCAAACGAGACATTTAATGGTTTATGCAGCAGCGTTAGCACTTTTCAAGGTAAATTTAAAAGTAGCAAGGGGACATAACTTGGGCATTCATTTGAAATGAAACATTAACTTGGGCTCGAAGATACCGATGGTAAATGACTGTATCCTCTGAGCCAGTTGTCACTGAGCTACAAAGGTGACGTCCGGTGATGGCGCTGCAGCTCGGGCTTGTAAGTGGCAGGCAGGTACAGTTTTTTTTATTTAACCCGTGAATGGCAGAAAAAGATAGGGCCTTGGTTCAATCTCAGGTTTTTGTTTTTTTTTGGCTTTGTCAGGGGTGAGCCCTGGTAGGCCCTAGCCCTCTTTGAGCACTGTTAAGTTTTATTGCTGATGAGGGCTCCAGCGGTACATCCCTCTTCAAAGACACGAGTACTCATTCGGTAATCCAGGACTGTGAGCCTCATTTGCCTGGCCTTGTGATGACCCCTGCCAGGGACACACCCTGGAGTACTCCTTCGGTAATTCAGGACTGTGAGCCTCATTTGCCTGGCCTTGTGATGACCCCTACCAGGGGCACCCCCGTGAGAGAACCTAATTGGTTTAAAGGGTCATATGATGTGAGCCTTAATATAATATACATGTGGCTTAACGCAAACAGTGGTTTACCACATCTCAAAGATGTCATATAACCCCTTTTGCTATCACTTCAAAATAATACATTAACGCAAGAGGCTACATTAGCCATCTATACATCGGAAAGATTTCCAATGTAATACTAACGATGGGTTTTAAATAGCATTTACCGCCAAAACCTTACAGCAATAATCGGGGTCTAATTACCTGAATCAACAGGGCTTGTTTTCCCTAGCATGGGGAATTACTTCCAGTGCACATCTGGCAATGCACGCCCCGGTGGCGAGGCATGTGCCGGTCCCTGCTTGGGGTCTAAAGCGCCTTAAAGCATGTCTGCCGTCCATCCTCCAAACAGGCCACCCACATCTGTTTTGAGTGCTTGTGCAGAAAACAAGCTCCCTCGTGCCACTAGCAAGGAGTGAAACGGGATGAGGCCACCTCCAGATTGTCATGGCATGCTGTTACCAGGCTTAACAAGGGTGTCCGATCCTCGAAGGAAGCTGCTTGCAAAACAGGAAGGGAGGGGAGGCTGTACTTCTAAACCAGTGGTGCGCACGCACCACAGAGGAGCGGGGGCCAGGGAGCGCGGCAGCGGCAGCGAGGCGAACGCGCGCTGCTGCGCGTTCTGGCCACCGTCGGGAATGGGAGGAGCGAAGGCGGGACATGCGCCCGCCTTTGCCCAATCGCGTGCCGTTTTTTCTAAAAAACGCACGCTACAGTCAATGAGGGCTTCTGAAAACAAAACCACACGCACGAGCGTGTAGGTCGTTTTCAGAAGCCCTTTCTAGAGGTCTCGCGCTGCGCGAGCAGTGCTACGCACTGCAACGCTAGGCGCGAGACCTAAAAAGCAGACAACTGCTCAAGATAAGGAAGCTTGCAGCTCATCAATGGAAGAAGAGGGAGACGAGGAAGCTTGATCCCAGTCCTTGAAGGTGAGATCACTTTGTCCAGACCCCTCACTTGTGCTCTGGGGGCCTGTGTGGCACTTCCAGTTACAGTCTGTAGCTGGTGAAGTGTCCAGTGCTCCAGGCCCCCAACTTTCTTTTGTGACATCTTGGGGTATCCAGGTGTCATGGCACTCTGGCCAGCCTCTACCCTCCTAAAGCTAGCCATTGGCTACTGGACTAGTGGGACTCCAATAAAATGTGCCAAGACATCGGGCACCTGTGATAAGATCCCTGACGCCACTAGAGCCATGTCCTCGCTCAGGACGGGAGAGCTGTTTCTTTGGGTGTGGGGTTAAGAGCTGATCAAGAACATTTGACTTCATTTTAATAAAAGGACTGGTATCATGGCTCTAGCGAATGAGAGCAACCCTGTGCAACATGGTCTGTAATATGCAATGCTAATTGGGTGTCTACATGTTAACTGTGTTTTTGTAGTGCTTAGCATCTAGGCACTATAATAATTTTTGGGGTCAGAACTCTGGCCCAGAGGGTTGTAGAACTATCCGTTTTTCACTGTTTATCCTAGTTTTATGTGTAGTATAATTCTCTTGTGTGTATTAAAGTACTTTTCTTTTTAATAAGTAAAGCACTGACTGGACATTGATTTTATCAGCTGGTAGTACAGTGTGTACTGTATTCTGAATGTCTAACCACACCTCACCTCCTTGAGTATGCCTTGGACTGCTCTGTCTCCCTACCCTGATGGAGGAGTACTTGGTTGTCCAGTTTTGAGTCTACCAGTACTGAGGCTCCAGGACACCAGTGGTGGAACACTCCAGTTGATGCAATTGGAGACCAGTAGCCCCTGAGTGCCCTGGTGCCCAGGAAGACGTGTGTAACAGGTATGTACTTGAGGGAGAAATGAGTGCTACCACCCAGTAAAGTGCTGGTTGCTTTAATAGGGTAAACAGCCATTTCAACGCGGCTTTTACACCACATACCATTACATCGCGTGCGTTACAACGCATGCGATGTAACAACGCGTAGCCATTACTACGCATGTTATTACATCGCATGCGCTTTTACAACGCATGCAATGTAATGGCGATCCACCTTGTTGTGAGGAAACTGAGGCTCTTTCGTTTCCTCACAACGACGTGCATCGTGCACCGCCCCTCAGCCGACTTGAAGCGAAGCAGGAACCAGGGAGAGGAACCACGAGGAGAGCGAGGTAAGGGGGATTGGGCCAGGGGTGGGGGTAGTGTTTTAGGGTTTGGGGTATTGTTGTAGTGTTTGTGTAGTGTAGGGTAGTGTTTTAGGGTTTAGGGTAGTGTCGGGGGGGGTCGTGCAGGGTAGTGTTTGAGTGTAGGAACTGGACTGGGGGTCGGAGCAGGGTCGTGCTGGAGGTAGTGTTTTAGGGTTTAGGGTAGTGCTGTGGTGTGTGTGTAGTGCAGGGTAGTGTTTTGGAAGAGGAATGGAATGGAATGGAAGAGGTTTTTGTATAGCGCATGGCTACCCGGAAGCATCCCAGCGCTGAGGATCACTAGAGTAGGGGAGGCCCTCAAGGAAAGAGCCAGGTTTTGAGTTGTTTGCGAAAGGCTGAATGATTAGGTTGGCTACGTAACAGCAGCGGCAAACTGTTCCATAGCTTGGAGGCATTATACGAGAAGCGTCTGCCTCCACTTCTAGCCTTTTTGATCCTAGGTACCACTGCAAGGTGCAACTCATCCGAACGGAGGTTTCTATTGGCTTTGTAGGGACGAATCAAAGACTTAATAATAGGAGGACCATTTCCTCCCAAAGATTTATGGGCGACGCATAGGGCCTTGAAATTGATTCTTTCCTGGATTGGTAACCAGTGGAGAGTGCGTAGTGCCGGTTTTGCAGAACTACGTTTCTGAGTTCGCGTAAGCAGTCTGGCCGCAGAATTCTGTACAGTCTGCAATTTAGATATAACATTTTTGGGGGCACCCAGATAAAGGGCGTTGCCGTAGTCCAATCTTGATAAGATGAGCGCTTGTACCAAGATTCTTTTAGCTTGGGCCGGTAGTAGCGGCAGAATTTTGCGGATCATTCTTAGGAGGCCAAAACAGAGCGCAGTTGTTTTCCTGGCTTGAACTTTGAATGAGAGCTCTTGGTCCAACCAGACCCCTAGACTTTTTATCTCTGTTTTTGGAATGGGTGCTGGTCCCATACAGGCTGGCCACATAGTGTTTGCCTTAAAGTTTAACTGGTTGCCCAGAAGCATGAGATCTGTTTTGTCACCGTTGAGTTTTAGGTGGGAAAGACTCATCCACTTAGTGACTTCCTCCAGGCAGTGGCTGAGATCCAAGAGCGTATGGTTGGTCTGAGTCAAAGCCACCACCAACTGAGTATCATCGGCATAGGTGACTATCTGGATCCCAAAAGGGAGAACGATCTCTGCCAGAGGGTACATGTAAACGTTAAAAAGGGTGGGACTCAAGGACGAGCCCTGTGGAACTCCACATTTAAGTGGGACCAGTTTAGACAGGGCCTCACCTGAGAACACCTGGAAACACCTATCCTCCAGGAAGGATTGGAGCCAGGATAGCACCTTGCCTGAAACACCTAAGTTCCTAAGACGGTGAACCAACGTCTGGTGGTTCACCGTATCGAAGGCCGCGCTTAGGTCCAGGAGAATTATAGCAGCTGTACCTCCCCCGTCGAGAATCTTCCTTGCTTCTTCCACAACTGCCAATAAGGCGGTCTCGGTGCCTTGGCATGGGCGAAAGCCTGTTTGGGAGGAGTGAAGCAGGGAATTAGATTCCAGAAAGGAGGAGAGAGACTGGTTGACAATTTTCTCTGCAATTTTGCCCATTGTCGGAAGCAGCGAAATAGGGCGATAATTGCCCAAGTCAGCCGGGTCCAAGTTTGGCTTTTTGAGCAAAGCTTTTACCATGGCTTTCTTCCAGTCGGGGGGAACAATCCCCGATGAAAGAGAAGAATTGATCAAATTGGTCATGTTGGGGGCCAAAGTAGTAGCTGCCAGTTTTAAGATATTGACCGGTGCAGGGTCTAGTGGTGACCCTGATTTTACCTTGGTTAGGGTGGCTAAAAATAATTCCTGAGTCAGCGGAGTAAAGGTCTCCAAATTTTGTTTATTTTCATAGTGGTCCATGGTCATTAACTCAGGCATGTCATTTTGAGGAAGAGACTTAAGAATCTTGTACACCTTCATAGCAAAGAATTCTGCCAGTTCATTGCAACGTTCTCCAGACGGATCTGGTGCTACCGGGGGATCTGGGGCTTTAAGAAGTTTTTTTGCGATCAAAAAGGTCTCTCTGGAGGAATTAGCAGCTCCAGAGATCTTTTCCGCATAAAAAGAGGCTTGCGCTCTTTTTATTTCAGCCTTATAATTTCCAATGGCTCTCCTATACTCCTGCTTCTTTGTTACAGAGAAGTCTTTCCTCCATAACCTCTCTAGACGTTTGCATGATTTTTTCAGAGCCCGCAGTTCAGGGGAGAACCATGCGGTGTTCTTGCAGCCTATTTTCTTCTTAATTAATTCTTTAGGAAGCACTGAATTGAGTGAGTCCTCAATCCAGTGGGTAAACTTCCAATAGTCTGGAGTGGGATTAAATTCCAATTTTGGTTCAGTATTTTCCATTACCTGGATCCACTCTTCCAATGGGAGTTTGGACCAGGGACGGGTAAGTATTCGGGTTGAAAGTGGAAGCAATAGGGGTGTTGATGGAGTCCATATTGTGGAAATGAGAAAATGGTCAGACCATGGCATGGGCATAGGAGCTTTAGCGTTAAGGTCCATCAAATTAGAAAAAATTGGATCCAGAAGGTGACCTTTGGTATGAGTTGCTTGGGAAACCTTCTGGAGAAGTTGACATGCCCTCAGATCTTGTGTTAATTCTGTCGCAGATGAGGCAGAGGGATCATTAAAGTGCAGGTTTAAATCTCCGAGGAGAGTAAAGTTAGCCGAGGTACTGGCCAAGGTCATAACCGTCTCCATCAAAGACTCACCAAATTGACCCATAGACCCCGGAGGGCGGTAGATAAGGATACCCGAGAATGCCAATGAGGGGGTAAATTCAATTGCAAAAAGAACATTCTCACAGTCTAACAAAGGACTTCCTAGTAGTCTACAAGTCAAATGTTTTTTATAGATTATGGCTATTCCCCCTCCCATTCCTGAGATTCTATCTTTCCTCTGGATTAAGTATCCAGGGGGAAGTGTTTGGACAATGTCTGGATCTGAGCTGGGGTTAAGCCAAGTCTCCGTGAGAAATAAAACCTCCGGCTCAAGGTCCGTCAGCAACATAGAGATCTCGGCCATGTGCTTAGGTAAAGATCTGCAGTTAAGTAGTAGGAGCTGATAGATGGGTCCTATTGGATCTATGGACAGGGCCGATAGAGTACATCTGAAATCACAGTATAAGCACCTGTCATGATCCTCTTCCAGGGAGATTGTGTGCATACAGCCGGAGCCTGTCATTTTGTTTAACTGACTCAGCACAGAACTGGAGTAATGAAGTATTTCTGGGGGACCATCTGCAGGGGTTCTGGTCCCTGGTCGCGTTCGGGCGCGGACGGGCGCAGACGGGCTTGCCTTAGGCGCGCCTTCGGTCGCGCCATCTGACGAATTTAAGTGGTCAGCTGTGCGTCGGGTTAAGCGACTAGAGTGCTAACCCGGCGCCAACCTTAGCGTGAACCCGGAACTACAATTCCCTGCTTCCCCCTCAGAGCATTAACAAGCTCGACGATACTAAATAAAACAGCTTATTTTAAAAAAAAAATAGTAGCAGCAGATTGTAAGAACAATTTTTTTAAAAATAATGGCAACAAGTACAATTCAGATTCAATAGGCTTTAAAATTTAAAAGGAGGGAGGCAACAGCCTCTCGTGTGACCTGTGCGAGTCAGACCCCTCTAGTGATCTAGGGTTTAGGGTAGTGTCGGGGGTTGTGCAGGGTAGTGTTTAAGTGTAGGGAGCGGACTGGGGGTCGGGGGAGGGTCGTGCTGGAGGTAGTGTTTTAGGGTTTAGGGTAGTACTGTGGTGTGTGTGTAGTGCAGGGTAGTGTTTTAGGGTTTAGGGTAGTGTCGGGGGGTTGTGCAGGGTAGTGTTTAAGTGTAGGGAGCAGACGGGGTCGGGGGAGGGTCGTGCTGGAGGTAGTGTTTTAGGGTTTAGGGTAGTGCCGTGGTGTGTGTGTAGTGCAGGGTAGTGTTGTTGAGTTTAGGGTAGTGTCAGGGGGTCGTGCTGGGTAGTCTTAAGGTAGGGAGAGTACTGGGGTAGTGCAGTGGTGCGTGTGTGTAGTGCAGGGAAGTGTTGTTGGGTTTAGGGTAGTGTCAGGGGGTCGTGCTGGGTAGTCTTAATGTAGGGAGAGTAGTGGGGGTCAGGGAGGGTCGTGCAGGGGTACTAGATTAGGGTTTAGGGCAGGGCAGGGTAGTGTCACTTACATTGCATACTTTTACCATGAGTATATCTTTACCACGCATGCCTTTGCGTTGTAATGGTATGCGTGGTAAAAGAATATGCGTGGTAAAAGTATGCGATGTAATGGCATGTTGTTGTAATTGCAACGCGTAGTAATACCCGCGTTGTAATGGCACGTGTGGTATTAGTATGCATTGTAATGAGTCATATTCCTTTAATAGCCACTATATTGTATAGGTTGACTTATTTGTTGTGTGTACTCCTTTTACTATTAACAATGAGGATTTTCGACACCTCTATTTGACAAATTCTTGACCATAATCTTCTGCTAGATCTTCAGTGTTTCTTTGCTAAGTGAATTTGAGGTTCTTTGGGGGTGTGGCCCTTTGGTTTCGTCATAGTCTTGCTGTTGAGGGGGTTACTGTTGAGGTGGGAGGGATGACAATTAACAGTGCTTGTGATGGAGTAGATGGTATTTTGGATGTGCCTGGGGACAGAGAGAGGTACTCATTTTTTCCTAGGAGTAGGTCAACTTTGGCTGATAGTTTATAGATGGATGTGTTTGTCAAGGAATGATTGGTGTGGTTTTCTTGTTCTTGCAAAATCCTTTTTTTTGTGTAGGTAGACAGACTGATCATCTTTGTTTCTTCTTGATTATGAGCATTTATTAGCCGTACAATTGACTGACAGTTCCTTTTTGCTGGGAGACTCTGTGTATTGACATCACATTTTCATTCTGTGCAGACTGGTGGGGAGGCGCTGTGGTTGTGGCATTGTTCCTGTGTGTTGAGATCGATGTTCTGATGGAACTTCTGATCGGTGGTACAGTGACATGCATATGCTCTAGGAGAGCTCTGTTACTGGAAAATGTTAAAGTATTTGACAAAAAGGCGGATTTACATTTTTCAAATACCCGAGCGAGGCGTGCGCAGGACTAACAGGTTTTCCAGGATTCTCTTTAGTGGCTGTATTTTCTTAATCCTCATCCTCTTGTCAAAGAGCAGCATCCTTGAGGGTCAGGTAAACGTTTGAGATGCTAGACCAGTGGTCTCAGGCCCGCAGTGAATGTGGTCTTCACTCAATCAATCAATCAATCAATCAATCAATCATGTCACTTATAAAGCGCACTACATACCCGCGAGGGTCTCAAGGCGCTGGGGGAAGAGGGGGGGTGGTGCTGCTACTGATCGAAGAGCCAGGTCTTGAGGAGTCTTCTGAAGGCCAGTAGGTCTTGGGTCTGTCGGAGGTTGGTGGGGAGGGTGTTCCAGGTCTTGGCGGCGAGGTGGGAGAAGGATCTGCCGCCGGCGGTCGTTTTCCGGATGCGGGGGACTGTGGCGAGGGCGAGGCTGGTCGAGCGGAGCTGGCGGGTGGGGGTGTAGAAGCTGAGTCGTCTGTTGAGGTAGGCTGGTCCGGAGTTGTGGACTGGACTCAGTCAGGCCGCTCTGGCAGACAACAAGATATAATTTGCTCCTCTGCTGATTCTTCATCTACAATAGAAGTCAATGGGGAATTTTCATTCTCCAGATTTTTTTATTTTAAATCTCCCACGTCCCTGTCCTAAACTGTTGGCATGTATGATATATATATATATATATATATATATATATATATATATATATATATATATTATCTACTGGCGGTCGCCAGTAGATAGTTATAGTTACAACCTATTATCCATAGGAAATCCGCGACATTCTATTTGAAATAACTCTCTTGCCTGTTGACGTATCTTCGCAAAATTTTCAAACTTTGTGGCCCGCTCCGGTCCGCTCCTACCCTGAAAGTCTCGGGGGATTCGTCAAGCGGGGGCCGAGAAAAAGGGGGGTCCCAAAACGCGTTTTCCCCATGCATTTTTCCATAGGAAACTTTAGACACGGCTACAGCCCGAACTGCTGAACGGAATTACACCAAATTTGGCAAAGAGGTAGTTCTTGGTTCAGAAAGAACCCTTTTTGTTAAATGGTGTAAATCCGTTCAGTAGTTGCTGAGAAAATGAAAAGTAAAAAAGATAGTGATATCTAGGGCCGCGGATCCTCCCGAGCACGAGCTTTATGTTAATTGGCTGTCAACACTCCAAACCAGGAAGTGTTGGCAGCCATTTTATCCCTCGGTAGAACCGAGGGACAGAAACAAGTGCGCAAAGCGCACAAAGGGGGCAGGGTAGAAACACCCTGACCCCCTAGATCTGCTCAGGGGGTCCCACAAGGACCCCCTGGGCAAAAAAAAAAAAATTTTTTTTTTTAAAAATCGGCAGGATGCGCTCAGGGAGCGCGAACCCTGCCGAAAAAAAAAAAAATCGAAGCGCGGTCTCCCGCGCTTCGATGTTAATTGGCCCCCGGGTGGGCCAAGTCCCGGGGGCATGCTGGGGGGGGTTAATTTTATGTGTGGGGGGCCTCTAAGGGCCCCCCAAGCCCCGGGGACCACCACCCCCCGGGGCCTTATGTATAATGGTGCGGGAGGGCTCTGAGCCCTCCCGCAGCCCCGGGGACCACCACCTCCCCGGGGCTTCTTTTTTTTAAATTAAAAACCTGTGTGGGGGGCTCCAGCCCCCACACGCCCGAGGACCACCACCTCCCGGGGCACTAAGAAAAATTAAAATGGGGGTCCGTTTTGGACCCCCAAGCCCGAGGACCACCACCTCCCCGGGGCTTTCAAAATGTAGGGAGGGGGGCCGCGCGGCCCCCTCCTGGAGCCCTTGATGGCCCTGGGGACCGCCACCCCCAGGGCCGGCTCCTGCAGTGTCCCGGGGTGCCTACCCCGGGACACTGTAGTTGCTATGGCAGGACGGGAGCCTCGCGGCTCCCGTCCTGTCATTGCAAACTGCTTTGGATATTGGAAGAGAGAGCAGGAAACCTGCTCTCTCTTCCAATATCCAAAGCCGACTGCTTTCCACATGGGGAGCAGCATGTTAGCTGCTCCCCATGTGTAAAGCAATGCCGGCTCCCGTAGGACACGGGGAGCCGGCGGGACTGTGGGGCGTTTGGGGACCCCCCACAGTCCCCAACGAGAGTCCAGGCCCCGGGGGATGGGGTCCCCGGGGCCATAAGTGGCCACGGGGGGGGGCCACGCAGCCCCCCTCCCCAAAGTAAAAAAATTGTTAAAAAATTAAAAAAAGTGCAAGGCCGGCCCGGGGGATGGGGTCCCCGGGGCCTTAAATGGCCTGAGGAGGGGGGCCACGCAGCCCCCTCCAAATAAAAAAAAAGAGGCCATGCCCCGGGGGATGGGGTCCCCGGGGCCAATACAGGCCCAGGGAAGGGGGGCCACGCGGCCCCCTTCCCGTTTTTTTTTTTTATTTTAATTAAAAAAAAAGGGGTAAGGCCCTGGGGGATGGGGTCCCCAGGGCCTAAAAATAGGAAAAAGGAAGGGGGGCCACACAGCCCCCCCTTCAGGGAAAAAAAAAAAAAAAAAAACGATCGGGCCCGTAGGCCCCGCCCCCTTCCTTCACCACTCTGCAAACGCGCCCCCTGGCGCGTTTGCAGAGGAGAACGAATTCCCCTTGAATACTGGGGGTCCCTGGGGGCCAACTAGCCCACCAGGAACCTCCAGTATGCGCCAGGGAGCTGCCTTGCAGAGAGGTGTACAGAGGCCACGCCCCTTTTTACACCTCTCTGCAACGCAGCTCTTTGGCGCTTTTGGAGGTATATGGTGGGCTAGATGCACCCCAGGGACCCTCAGGATTCAAGGGGAGTTAATCCCCCGACTTAAAACGCGCCACGGAGCGCGTTTGCACAGTGGTGAAGGGAGGGCGGGGCTTCAGGTGACATGTGTGCAAACAGGCCCCGTGGCGCGTTTTAAGATGGGGAATTAAATCCTCTTCAATCCTGAGGGTCCCTGGGGGCCAACTAGCCCAACAGGTACGTCCAGAAAGCGCCACAGAGCTGCGTTGCAGAGAGGTGTAAAAGGGGTGTGGCCTCTGTACATGTCTCTGCAACGCAGCCCCTAGCGCATACTGGAGGTTCCTGGTGGGCTAGTTGGCCCGTAGGGACCCTCATGATTCAAGGGGACTTAATCCCCCAACTTAAAACGCGCCACGGGGCGCGTTTGCACAGATGTCACCTCAGGCCCCGCCCCCTCCCTTCACCATTGTGCAAATATTCCTCTAAAATCAGCCGAAATACGAATTCTGATTTACTCACCTGTTATCAGGAGAGACCTCAGTGCTGCATCTTTCAGCCCAGTACTGGTCCTGAAAAGTAATTTTAACCGTACTTACCGGTAACTTGAATTTCCTTCATAGGCTAACATTGGCTGGTTTCACTTGGAAATTCTTCTAAGTGTTGAGTTTTGAAACATTACAAATATTCCTCTAAAATCAGCCAAAATCCGAATTCTGATTTACTCACCTGTTATCAGGAGAGACCTCAGTGCTGCATCTTTCAGCCCAGTACTGATCCTCAAAAGTAATTTTAACCGTACTTACCAGTAACTTGAATTTCCTTCCATAGGATATCATTTCCTGCTTTTTGCTGAAAAAGTTTCTAAGTGTTGATTTTTGAAACATACAAATATTCCTCTAAAATCAGCCGAAATCCGAATTCTGATTTACTCACCTGTTATCAGGAGAGACCTCAGTGCTGCATCTTTCAGCCCAGTACTGGTCCTGAAAAGTAATTTTAACCGTACTTACCAGTAACTTGAATTTCCTTCATAGGCTAACATTGACTGGTTTCACTTGGAAATTCTTCTAAGTGTGGAGTTTTGGAACTTTAAAATATTCCTCTAAAATCAGCCGAAATACGAATTCCGATTTACTCACCTGTTATCAGGAGAGACCTCAGTGCTGCATCTTTCAGCACAGTACTGATCCTCAAAAGTAATTTTAACCGTACTTACCAGTAACTTGAATTTCCTTCCATAGGATATCATTGCCTGCTTTTTGCTGAAAAAGTTTCTAAGTGTTGATTTTTGAAACATACAAATATTCCTCTAAAATCAGCCGAAATCCGAATTCTGATTTACTCACCTGTTATCAGGAGAGACCTCAGTGATGCATCTTTCAGCCCAGTACTGGTCCTGAAAAGTAATTTTAACCGTACTTACCAGTAACTTGAATTTCCTTCCATAGGCTAACATTGACTGGTTTCACTTGGAAATTCTTCTAAGTGTGGAGTTTTGGAACTTTAAAATATTCCTCTAAAATCAGCCGAAATCCGAATTCCGATTTACTCACCTGTTATCAGGAGAGACCTCAGTGCTGCATCTTTCAGCCCAGTACTGGTCCTGAAAAGTAATTTTAACCGTACTTACCAGTAACTTGAATTTCCTTCCATAGGATATCATTGTCTGGTTTTCAGCAGAAAAGTTTCAAAGTGTTGATTTTCACAAACTACAAATATTCCTAAAAAATCGCCTGTATGACTTAAACGCATTCTTTCAACTGTTTACAGGAGATGCACCAGTGCTGGATCCAGGATCAAACACTGAGTAAGAAAAAGTAACGATAACAGTTTTTAACTTCTAAGTGAATTTCCTTCCATAGGATAACATTGGTCATTCTATGAGAAAAAGTTTCTAAGTGTGAACTTTTAAAGTACAATAATATTCCTTAAAAATCACGACTGTAACCAAAACGCTTTTACTCAACTGTTTACAGGAGATGTCCCAGGACTGAATCTAGGATCCAGTAATGTGGTTAGAAAAGTAATCCATAAAGTAACTAATTGCATTTAACTAGAAATTCACATTGAGCTGAATGTTGCATTGTGTTTGAAAATGTGTTGCCCATTGCAACAACTGTAACTACTGTACTTAAAAGTCTATTGCCTATGTGCAAAGTAATTAAACTAAAGTAATTCATTCTGAGAAAGTATTTTTTGTAATGTAATGTATAATGTAATTACAATGTAATTTAAAAAATAAAATATGTAAAAAAAAATTGTTTCTAAAAAATTTGGAAATCAGTATGAAAAATTTTTATATAACAATTAATACATTTAAAAATTGTCATTTACAAAACCTTTGAAATTCACTGAAAAAACTGTAGGTTTCAGACATGTTATAGTTACAAATTAGCATTTAAAAAACCTTTGAAATTCACTGAAAAAACCATAGGTTTCAAGGACGTTATAGTTACAAATTAGCATTTAAAAAACCTTTGAAATTCACTGAAAAAACCATAGGTTTTAGGGACAGTTATAGTTAGTTGGACATTGCACTCGTACAAAACCCGTGAAATTCCCCCGTTATAGTTAGTTCAGCTAACTATAACTCGCGCCCTCGCAATGCACTGCTGATGACGTCACATATTACATCACTCATGACATGGTCAGTGACATCACTGATGACATCTCAAATGACATCACTGATGACATCATCCACGTGATAATCTGATGCACCTCCTCACACCCTAATATAACCTTTGATACACCCACTCTAAATTACAGACTGCCATTCGCAAAACCATAGACACTCCAACACCAATAACTACATACCCACTCACTGATTCTTAGGTCTACGCACACATCCACTCACTCACCCGTACAGTCACTCATACTTACGGTCACTCAGTACAGGACTATCATATGCACTCATACTCCTATATACACTCAAACACCGCCACTCATCCATAGAGGTACTCACACACCTAGTCAGTCATGCAAATAATTAAACACACTACCATTTACTCACCTATACAGTTATACACACACCAGCTCACTTACTCATACAAATAGTAGCACAATCTTACGCTCTTATACAATCACTGATACAAGCACACACTCATCCATACAGCCACTATCACAATCACTCACTCTCAGCTTATAGCTATTTATATACTCCAACACACATATATACTGCCTTTCACATATGTAGTTACTCACACATGTACCACTGGGACATACATTCACTCACTAACACACTCTTACACACACTTACCCACCCATACAGTCTATCACAGTTGCACTCTTGAAACCATCCACCCAGTGAATCACCCACTCACACATCTATGCACAGAGTTGCACACACCCCTCCCACACAAACACTCAGGCACCCATACAGATACTCAGACAAGCATTCAATAACTCATATAGACACTCATGTAGCTATTCACAAACACATGCAGCCACTTACACAGCAACAGACAGACGGATACAGACATTCACCCAGTTTAGTCACTAACCCATGCATTCAGTAAGATACGTTAAATCACTCACTTATAGAGTCAGTCACGCACCTACTAAATCATCCATACAGACACTTACACACCCACTCATTCTTCAATACGTCTTTTCCTATATATATTAAAAATATTTAAACTTTACAGAAACACACAGTCACTGGATGATGTCATCAGTGATGTCATCAGTGATGTCATTTGAGATGTCATCAGTGATGTCATCAGTGATGTCACTGACCATGTCATGAGTGATGTAATATGTGACGTCATCAGCAGTGCATTGCGGGGGCGCGAGTTATAGTTAGTTGGACTAACTATAACGGGGGAATTTCACGGGTTTTGTACGAGTGCAATGTCCAACTAACTAACTGTCCCTAAAACCTATGGTTTTTTCAGTGAATATATATATATATATATATATATACGGAAATACTTTTGCACTTTTGAAGTGATTGAATGATTTATGCTTTTATTTACTGTTATATATCATATTGGGTATCATCATGTCTTGCCCATAGCCCCGCCCCTAGCCCCGCCCACTCGACATTTTAATGAGTACCTGCACTTATTTTTTCCCATTTAAAGCACTGCTTCTATGTCATACGTACAGAGCCTAATTTTTGGCAGTTTGATATTGCGCGAATTTGGGCCATGGGCATTTAAGCGATTTACATACAATCAGAACATCTGCATTAAAGCTTACTTTTTTAAGACCCCTGGTTAAGGGAGTTGTCCAGAACCACAGGATGATGAGCGGACGTCGGGATTCGACCCTGGTTCTTCAGTTCCACTCTCGGCACCTCTGACCATATCCTCATTCTTGTTTCGATGCCAATGAGAACAGAGCCGCAACTAGAGTCAAATTTCGGGGGGGAGGGGGAGCTAATTCTTTCAGCAATAGGCAGCAGAGATGCAGGGGCTCTAAGAAGGGGTGAGAAACAACAAAGCCTCGTTAAAAAGCAATTGCTCTTTTACAGATCTGTGAAGTTCTCGGGTGCGGCTGTGTGCGCGCCCGGTAAGCTGTCTCATCCCGGGCTGCCACACGATGGGGGAGGGGAGGTGGGGTGTCTGACGCCCTTTGATCCCAATGGGCTTGCTCGCCTGATGAGAACCTAACACTGCAGGAGCACCCCAGCACAGAAATACACAGGCTGTTGCCAGCCAGAGCAGCATCTCAACACGCACCATCTGTTGCACGTACCCGTACTTCAGGGCCTGAGCCCTGCTGCTTCATGGAGTACCGGTACTCTCCTTGCCCGAAAATAAGTTCCGGTACTCAGGGGGAAAAAACTGAGAAGTGCCGGTACTCAGTACCGGTGAGTACCGGCCCATTTAAAGCACTGGCTTTATTTCAATTTACAGAAAGAGCCCCGACGCTCACAACTCCATTAAGGAAAGGGGTTAAGGTATTGGCCATGGTGCTGGACGTAGAGGATATTGACTCATGATTCGTTGTTTTGTTCATGTCAGTGACATGCAGCTTTATGATGATGGCCCAGGGTCGGATTGGTAAGGCGGGCACTCAGGCAATGGCCGAGGGGCCGGTATCGAAGTTCCAGCTGTGGGCTGCTTTTTTGGCAGCCTGGGGGCCGATTTGGGCAGTGTCTGGTGTGTTCAGATGTCGCCAGTGGGGCCCTGAGTGGCCTTTCTGGAGGCAGATGGGCGTCCATTACCTCCCTTTTATCAAAAGGAGGGTGTCACTCCCTTTCTCTCCCTAAGCCGCCAATTAATGTATGCATATTGAGCGGGGGCAAGGGGCTGAGCAGAAGTGGCCTCACTTGTTTTCAGGTGTTTATAAAACTTCGCTAAACTAGTGTTTTGCGGAAAGGCAATATGCAAATTAGGGCCACTTTTTTTTAGCGTGCCCGGGCCGATTTCTAATCCCAATCCAACCCTGATGATGGCTAGTGAGTACTGACGTTTTTGATGTCTGTGGGGCTGCAGTTTGCTTTCAGTAAAGAGGTTAAGTTAATTATTGTCTCCAGTACTGACATAGAATTCACTCAAGTCGCAGAAGGCCACCACCAATCCGCGTGTTTACGTTCTAGATTGGAGCCTCAAGCCTTGCAGTTTAGCTTATTCCTGTAGGTCCCAATCGAAGGACTTTACTGTCTTGTTAGTGATGATTCTGTTAGTGCAACGAAGTAGGGTTGGTTCCTCTGACATGCTCTGCCTGTGATCTTCTAAGCCCATGGAAAGAGCCATTTGGAGCATCTGTAAACCTTTTAAAAGACTTGGGTCCTGGGAGCACGGTGCGGGCCGGGGGGTTATAGGATCTCTGGAAGAGTCCCAGTTTCTAGGTCCCAGAAAGACCAAGTGGAGATTCTTCAGCATGCGTGTATACTGAGATACATGGGACAGTTGCTCAGTTTAGGAGTCTCCATACTCCTGGTCCAAATGCTGGCAGCACCCAACAGGTTGTCACTACCTTATAAAATGAGATTTGTTTGTTTGTGTTTTACTTGCAATAATGTAATTAATGAGATCACTTGGCAATTTCTGGAAGGAAATCATAGCAATGGTTGCGACCGTTATTGAGAACGAGATTACTGCCTCTCCAGGCCACTATCTACTGGGATGGTTCCATCATACCTCTAAAAATAAGGTCACTAGTAAAATTCAGGATTTAGCGTTTATACTGGCTAAATGGGAAATCACGAGAAACTGGAAATCATCAGGAGGCCCCCAGCTAGCTACCTGGCATAGGGACGTGGAGAACTGGGAGAGCTGCAAGGGAAGGTTGCTGCAGAGAGAAGCCAAATGCGGGGTGGGCAAAATAGATACAGCCCGAGCCTGGGATACCCTGATAGATAGCTTTATATCCCTTGACTCCGAGACCCCTGCATCCTCACCGGCAGGAACACCGTCATAATCCTGCCATAGATCGCCGTGCGGAGGCACAGACTGTAGACAAGCCTGAAGAACGAAGATAGCCTACTAGTGCGGCCAACCATGTCCCCCCCTCGCTCGCCGCCGCTTCAAAATTGCACACTTAGACAGCACATCTAACACAAATACATATGCGTCTAAGTTCTGACTCATGGGGAAGGGAATGTTTGTTCTTGAGTGAGGATAATAATGTCACTGTAAGGACAGTCTCTGATCCCATGGTTAACTGCCTTAATACACTGTATTGCATACTGGACAAAACTTCAATAAAATCTATTTTCAAAAAGAAAATAATGTGATTTATGAGTTTAAAATGTGTTGCGATGCGGCTCATCTGGTGCTAATTTGGCATGAGTCCACTGCTTGCTAATTTCGTTTCTGTGGATATTTTTCGTTTTTCACAAACTTTAGGCTAGTTTGCCTAGTACTATCACCAGAGCGACTGGAATTATGTGATTTCACAGCTGCTGTGTTCTCCTTGTAGTTATGGCACTGACTAATTTTCAGCACAGTCGAGGCTGTCCAAGTTCTCCAGGTATTCAGATGTAAGTGGAGTACAACACAGAGGCTAAGTGGAGGAACCACAAAGCTATCCCCAATTCAAGATGGAGTATTTGGAAACTGGCAGGGGAAGATTTTGTCTATGAAGGCTTCCGACTGGGCTGGATTACCTAGTGGAAACTTTGTACTGTAGTTTTCTCAATTTGTATTTACCATTTGGAGTAAGGTATTCGGGCTGGCAGGGCCACGTGGACAGGAGAGCAGCTTCTCGCCACATGACAGTGGGCGAGCCCCTTCCTGAGAGACCTGTGTCCCTGGCGACCCTCTGCCTGCCTCATGCCTAGGCAGAGGTGTGGCGCAGCGGCCAGAGCGTCTGACTCTGGAGCTCGGGGCTCACAGTTCAATCCCCGGCGGCAGCTCAGCTCAGCACCATGTGACTCTGGGCAATAGCTCACTTAATCTCCCCGAAGGCCCCCAGCTCCTTGATACCCTCAGGGGTGACATGTTCGCGCCTTACAAATGTGGAATTTATTTATTTATTGTGAGAAGTTGGCCTGGTATATGCTGTTCACTAATTAAAGTGGACACCTTGCACCAGGGCAAATCGACTCTTATGGTAGATAGGTTTAAGACAACCTTTTAAAGAAAGCTATCCTAGTGGTAGCTGTGGAGAGCAGCCTTCAGGCTAAGTCTCGGAGGAATGTAAAGCAGCTTGTTTTACCATATAATCTCTTGAATCACCAAATGAAAAGACACCACACAGGTATATATATCAAATATATATGTATTTATTTCTAAATAACTCTCTACTAATCTCTTTATGAGATTAGAAGACAAACATATGCACAAATCAACGTTTCACAATAAGTTAAGCACAAAATATGGCTGGGGCCCTAGGGGCGTACCAGACCATATACTAAGTAAGAGACTTAGAAACAACGACTTGCAAGGAGACAAGGCCTAGGGCCTTCAGAAGTGCTGGGGCCTCACGAAACCACCCAAGGCAGGTAAGTAAAGGACCCACGGGGGACGCGTGCAGTGTGGATACACAGGCGCGAATCGCCGTTAACTTCAATGGGGCAAGTCGCGGTTGGAAATAAAGAGTTTTAGGATACTTCGGGAGAACCTACAAGCAAGTCACTTACAGGGTAAGTAGTTCTAGGGCCCACACCCACAGGAGCACCGTAGTGCTGGAGTTACCTCACCCAGGGAAGCCGGGTGCACAGGTGTCCTTTGGTGTCGGGTCGCGGCGTCGTTTTCAATGGCGAACAAAGAAGACTTGCTGCTTGCGGGAGCTGAAGAAGTGTCCGGTGGAATCCAAGCCTGGATTCTGAAGAAGGATGACCTGAAAGCAGAGGGGACAGTGTTCAAAGTCACTTGGCAGTGACCCGGGGCAAGGAAGATGGATGCCCACCGTCGTCGGTCGCTTCAGGTCGGTTGCAGGTGCCTTGACTCTTCAGCCACGTGGTCCAGGAGGCGTCGACGACGACCAGGAGCTGGATTCGGTGTGTCCCTCGACGTCTGCAGCTGACTGCGGTGTCGGCAACTCGATCGGAGCCAACAAGCCTTGGCAGCCGCAAGTCTCGGGGAGATGAAGAAAAGTCGATGGCGCAGACCAGCAAGGTCTGAGGGACTCACCCAGCGAGGGTAAGTCAGGGCAGGCCTGGAGCAACCAGGGGAGCCCTTTGGTTTCTTTAAGAAGTCTTCTGGGGACCCACAAGCCAGCGGGCAAGGGATCGCGAAGACACCTCGGGCGGAATCACTCAACAGGGGCCCACGGTCACTCGGGACGGTGTAGGCCTCTGATCTTCGGAGGGATTCCTGCTGGAGGTCGGGACCACACGTGGTCCAAAGCACAAGTTCGTAGAACGTTGTGAAGGGGTTGCACTCGACAATAGTGCACGGTACCCAGGGGTCGCGGTTCCTCGTTACTCGTGGGGTCCACTTGCCTCAGCTTCGCTGGGGACTCACGATGGCCTGGGAGAGGTCAGGAAATCCACTTCTTGGGCTGCAGGGACTTCGGACTCCGGCGGGAGCGGCGTAGTTTGCGACCGTCGTTGTCGTTTTTGGTGCCTGCCAAGCAGGGGAGTCACTCCTTGACTCCAAGGGAGATTCTTCTGTCTTCCAAAGGTAGTGGAACGTCGAAGGGCCAGGATTCTTCTGTAGAGCGTCGTCCAGGGGTTATCTGCTTTGCAATGGCAAGGTTCCCCCTCTTATACTAAAAAGAGGGGATGGACTAGCTCTATGACCCCACCTATGGGAGGGTCAAGGGAGGGGGTGGCTACACCCACTTCCCTTTGTCCAGTTTCGCGCCAGAGCAGGGGCAGGTAGCCCCTGAGCTGGTTTGAACTGGCATATGCACAGAGGAGCCTTCTGCTCCCCCAGTGCAGGACTTCAAAGCACTCTAAGAGTGCACCCACCCAGCCCCAATACACTAAACCCTGTCTGGGAGGTGGTTACACCTCCCTGTGACAGGATGCCTATTGTTGGGCTTCCTCCACTGTGAGTTTCGGTCATCAGCAGGAGGGCAGCCCAGTGTCTGTGACTGGTGGCATCCATTTTGTGATGCCAGGGCTCTTTAGGATTCTACCGCGTTTCCACAGCAGGTACATGTCTTATCCCTCTAGAAGGGTGGAATGCTACCCCCGCCGCCAAGATTGGCGGGGGGTAGTATTCCAAGATGTTTGACACCAAACACGACATGTTTTGATGCAGCCATTCCAAAGTTAGCATTTACCGCGAGGATATAATGCACTTAAATAGTATATGGTTTTAACCGCATCCACAAACAGCACCAGAGAATAGACTCTGAGAGCTGCAGAGGGGCCCTGCTCAGGCAGAGGCACCCCCTCACATAGAAGCCAAGCACCCTGCCCTCAGGATTGATAGGGCCTGCCTTAGGGGTGACTGATAGGTTTATATGTGTGTGCAGGAGAGATATAGGAAACCTATATCTCAGTGAGGGGTGCTAGCACCACCTCACCCAGGCTGCAGTAGCAGGCCTGTGGTGTCAGATTTAGACTGCTTCCCAGGGGTGGCATAACACATGCTGCAGCCCCTGGTAGGCCTGTGAAGTACCTATGCCCTTGGCACCTAAGGTACCATATACTAGGGACTCATAAGGCACCACAGTATCCAATCACTAGTGCACCTAGAGTGCACTCCATGTCATTTAGAGAGAGCAGATAGACTGGGGCCCTGAATAGCAGGGTCCCAGTCCAACTAAGTCATAAACCAGCAAAACACCATAAAAAAAGTGGGGGCAACCATATAGTCAGATTCCACCTTCCTACATAACCCCCCCAAACGAAAGGAGATAAGGCTAACCTTGGCCAGTTGAGCCTTTATTGACTAAGTGGCCATATAAGGAAGCACCTGCACTAGCATGGTTGCCCCCTGTCTTATGGTCCACTAAGCAATCCCTCACCCTAAGGGTATGAGAGGGTCTCCACCATGGGGAATCACTACCTGTGGTGTGCTTTGGTAAAGTACCAGGCTGGTGAGGTGTCTGAGTAGGGAAGTGTGGCCCTAGGAATGTTGGCCTCAGCTTTCTCAGCTCACTGGTCACCATGTATGCCTGTCTTTCCATGACTGAGTGGTACTCTGCTCTAAGGGTCAACCTTTGACTGCCTACAGCCGGGGGTTGGGTCCCTTTGGGTGGAACACTGGAGGGACATGGCATGTTTGGAACCTTTTGGTCCCAGGTTTGCCCTTGCCTAACAGAGTCCTTCTGGGGGAGGTCCCTACATAAAGGTATGGGGGATCCCTCAGTGGGTTGAGGAATTTCTACCTGGCTAGGGCTACTAGCCTGGGTGCCCCTAATCTGCTGATGGGGGGTTCCTCTGGACAGGGGGCCCTGGGGGGTCCACTGACCTCCCTGACCTCTGCAGCCCTGGGCTGACTGAGGCAGGGTAGAGAGGGGCAGGTTACCTGCTCCAGACTGGGTACCACCTTGTAAGGGTCCTCTGCCATCAGGGGGTGGCCAGGCCAGGCCTGACTACCTCTGTGGCAGTTCCTTCACTAGGGGTAGGGTCAGTTCCCTGAGGAGGCGGACCCTTACCTACTGTCTGGAGGGAAGAAGACTTTTCTTCAACCCTTGTGCTCTCTTCTGGGGGAGAGTGGGCCATTCTTCCAGGCTCCATCTCTCCAAAATCTTGGGCTGGGGCTGTGGCCATCACAGCCCCACTAACCTTTACAGGGACACCCAACATCTTCAGATGGGTTTGGTGTTCAATTTCAGCCCAGGCTGAAATTTCCAGATCATTGCCCATCAGGCAATCTACAGGTAAGGTTGGGGACACTGCCACTCTCTTTGGGCCTGTGACCCCCTCCCAGCTGAGATTGACTATGGCCATGGGGTGATCTGTTCTGACACCATCAATGTTGGTCACCTGGTATTTAAACTCAGGTAAAAGCTGGTGAGGGGGGACTAGTTTCCCTGCCACCATGGTGACACTAGCCCCTGTGTCCCTAAATGCCACAGCTTTCTGACCATTAATTATTGGCTCCAGTCTGTACCTGCCCAATGCTATGGGACCCATGGTAAAGGTGGCATATCCTACACCACCATCAGAATCTGAGGAGTCTGTTGAGGGGGTCCTGTCTAAACTAGGGCCCACCTCTGTTCCTCTTGCAAAAGCACCTAACTTTTTGGGTGCACTACTCCCAACTGGAGGATTACTACTGGTAGTACCAGGAGGGGTGGTAGTAGTTGTTGGAGGAACATTTTCTTTATTGCCATTCCTGGGACAACTGGGATCAGATTTCCAGTGCCCAGGCTTTTTACAGACATGGCAATAGGGTTTCTTTTCAGGAGAGGAAGGAGTTTGGGACCCACCCCCAGAAGAGGAATTTTGGGGCCCTGTAGTGGACTTATCCTTGGATTTATCCCCACCTTTCTCTTGGGACTTGGTAGAATCTTTCTTGTGGTCACCACCCTGATTCTTAGGCCTTACTCTGGTTCTGACCCATTTGTCTGCCTTCTTTCCCAATTCTTGGGGAGAGGTCAGATCAGAGTCCACCAGGTACTGGTGTAAAAGCTGGTTTTGACAATTATTAAGGATCTGTTCTCTCATCATTAGATTATAAAATCCTTTGAAATCAGTAACCCTACTGCCAACCAGCCAACCCTCCAGAGCCTTGGATGCACAATCTACAAAGTCTGTCCAGTCCTGAGTCTGTGCCTTCTGGGTATCTCTGAACTTCAACCTGTACTCTTCAGTGGTTAAGCCAAACCCATCTATCAGTGCACTCTTCAGGACCTCATAATCATCAGCATCCTCCTCTGTAACAGTGAGGAGCTTGTCTCTTCCTTTATCTGAAAAGGAGAGCCACAAGATTGCTGCCCACTGCTTTTGGGGGACCTGCTGTACTCTACAGGCCCTCTCCATAGCAGTTATCCACTTGTGGATATCATCCCCACTCTGGTAGGGAGGAACAACCTTGCTCAGGTTCCTATGGTCAGGGACATATTCTCTGCCTCTAGGGACACTGTTGCTGCCACCAGGGGGTTCTAAACCCTCCCTTCTGGAAGCTCTCTGGATCTCCAGGGCTTCTCTATCCAGTGCCAACTGCTTGGTTCTGAGGGCCACTTTGGCTTCCTCATACTGGAGCAGTTTGCACCTTCTCTCAGAGGAGGTCTCTCTTAAGTTAAAGTATGAGCTCCTCTCTTGGACAAATTCTCTGCCAGAGTGATAAGAGTGCTCAGATTCCCTGGAAGGGGATCTGTGCCTCTCATCCACTCTGCCAGTTCTCTTAGGGAGAACTCCTCTGTCCTGTTCAGGCTCCTTGAAGCCTGGCCCTTCAACCACAGAGTCTTGGTCATTCGGATTGTCCTCATCTGACCCAGATACTATGATTGACCCACCCACTGATTCAGACCCCTTAGCTCCTAGAGCCAATCTAAGGTCATCTGCTGTCAGCAGATCTATCAGGTGTAGTGTTGAGGGACTCTGTCCTGTCCTCAGGTGTCTGTCAACACACATGGCTCTCAAGTCAGAGAAAGCCATGTCCTTATACTGAGGCTGAGTGGATCCACTGGGTCCACCCTTTAAGGACATTCTAGTGTTGTGCAGTGTTGTACTACCTACACTAGTTTGTGGCCTACTGATCCTAGCTTGAGCTGTGGAAAGGGTGTGCTATCCCTTGGCACACAGCTCTAAGTTCAGTAGAACTTATTGATACTAAGCTTGACTTTATATGTACCTTGAGTACCTATAATGGTTTTCAGTTAGTAATTCAAATAGAGATTTTCTGGTAAAACAATGGCAAGCTGGAATCCCACACGCTGCCCACCAATGTGAGAAGTTGGCCTGGTATATGCTGTTCACTAATTAAAGTGGACACCTTGCACCAGGGCAAATCGACTCTTATGGTAGATAGGTTTAAGACAACCTTTTAAAGAAAGCTATCCTAGTGGTAGCTGTGGAGAGCAGCCTTCAGGCTAAGTCTCGGAGGAATGTAAAGCAGCTTGTTTTACCATATAATCTCTTGAATCACCAAATGAAAAGACACCACACAGGTATATATATCAAATATATATGTATTTATTTCTAAATAACTCTCTACTAATCTCTTTATGAGATTAGAAGACAAACATATGCACAAATCAACGTTTCACAATAAGTTAAGCACAAAATATGGCTGGGGCCCTAGGGGCGTACCAGACCATATACTAAGTAAGAGACTTAGAAACAACGACTTGCAAGGAGACAAGGCCTAGGGCCTTCAGAAGTGCTGGGGCCTCACGAAACCACCCAAGGCAGGTAAGTAAAGGACCCACGGGGGACGCGTGCAGTGTGGATACACAGGCGCGAATCGCCGTTAACTTCAATGGGGCAAGTCGCGGTTGGAAATAAAGAGTTTTAGGATACTTCGGGAGAACCTACAAGCAAGTCACTTACAGGGTAAGTAGTTCTAGGGCCCACACCCACAGGAGCACCGTAGTGCTGGAGTTACCTCACCCAGGGAAGCCGGGTGCACAGGTGTCCTTTGGTGTCGGGTCGCGGCGTCGTTTTCAATGGCGAACAAAGAAGACTTGCTGCTTGCGGGAGCTGAAGAAGTGTCCGGTGGAATCCAAGCCTGGATTCTGAAGAAGGATGACCTGAAAGCAGAGGGGACAGTGTTCAAAGTCACTTGGCAGTGACCCGGGGCAAGGAAGATGGATGCCCACCGTCGTCGGTCGCTTCAGGTCGGTTGCAGGTGCCTTGACTCTTCAGCCACGTGGTCCAGGAGGCGTCGACGACGACCAGGAGCTGGATTCGGTGTGTCCCTCGACGTCTGCAGCTGACTGCGGTGTCGGCAACTCGATAGGAGCCAACAAGCCTTGGCAGCCGCAAGTCTCGGGGAGATGAAGAAAAGTCGATGGCGCAGACCAGCAAGGTCTGAGGGACTCACCCAGCGAGGGTAAGTCAGGGCAGGCCTGGAGCAACCAGGGGAGCCCTTTGGTTTCTTTAAGAAGTCTTCTGGGGACCCACAAGCCAGCGGGCAAGGGATCGCGAAGACACCTCGGGCGGAATCACTCAACAGGGGCCCACGGTCACTCGGGACGGTGTAGGCCTCTGATCTTCGGAGGGATTCCTGCTGGAGGTCGGGACCACACGTGGTCCAAAGCACAAGTTCGTAGAACGTTGTGAAGGGGTTGCACTCGACAATAGTGCACGGTACCCAGGGGTCGCGGTTCCTCGTTACTCGTGGGGTCCACTTGCCTCAGCTTCGCTGGGGACTCACGATGGCCTGGGAGAGGTCAGGAAATCCACTTCTTGGGCTGCAGGGACTTCGGACTCCGGCGGGAGCGGCGTAGTTTGCGACCGTCGTTGTCGTTTTTGGTGCCTGCCAAGCAGGGGAGTCACTCCTTGACTCCAAGGGAGATTCTTCTGTCTTCCAAAGGTAGTGGAACGTCGAAGGGCCAGGATTCTTCTGTAGAGCGTCGTCCAGGGGTTATCTGCTTTGCAATGGCAAGGTTCCCCCTCTTATACTAAAAAGAGGGGATGGACTAGCTCTATGACCCCACCTATGGGAGGGTCAAGGGAGGGGGTGGCTACACCCACTTCCCTTTGTCCAGTTTCGCGCCAGAGCAGGGGCAGGTAGCCCCTGAGCTGGTTTGAACTGGCATATGCACAGAGGAGCCTTCTGCTCCCCCAGTGCAGGACTTCAAAGCACTCTAAGAGTGCACCCACCCAGCCCCAATACACTAAACCCTGTCTGGGAGGTGGTTACACCTCCCTGTGACAGGATGCCTATTGTTGGGCTTCCTCCACTGTGAGTTTCGGTCATCAGCAGGAGGGCAGCCCAGTGTCTGTGACTGGTGGCATCCATTTTGTGATGCCAGGGCTCTTTAGGATTCTACCGCGTTTCCACAGCAGGTACATGTCTTATCCCTCTAGAAGGGTGGAATGCTACCCCCGCCGCCAAGATTGGCGGGGGGTAGTATTCCAAGATGTTTGACACCAAACACGACATGTTTTGATGCAGCCATTCCAAAGTTAGCATTTACCGCGAGGATATAATGCACTTAAATAGTATATGGTTTTAACCGCATCCACAAACAGCACCAGAGAATAGACTCTGAGAGCTGCAGAGGGGCCCTGCTCAGGCAGAGGCACCCCCTCACATAGAAGCCAAGCACCCTGCCCTCAGGATTGATAGGGCCTGCCTTAGGGGTGACTGATAGGTTTATATGTGTGTGCAGGAGAGATATAGGAAACCTATATCTCAGTGAGGGGTGCTAGCACCACCTCACCCAGGCTGCAGTAGCAGGCCTGTGGTGTCAGATTTAGACTGCTTCCCAGGGGTGGCATAACACATGCTGCAGCCCCTGGTAGGCCTGTGAAGTACCTATGCCCTTGGCACCTAAGGTACCATATACTAGGGACTCATAAGGCACCACAGTATCCAATCACTAGTGCACCTAGAGTGCACTCCATGTCATTTAGAGAGAGCAGATAGACTGGGGCCCTGAATAGCAGGGTCCCAGTCCAACTAAGTCATAAACCAGCAAAACACCATAAAAAAAGTGGGGGCAACCATATAGTCAGATTCCACCTTCCTACATTTATGTTGTGTTGAAGCTGTGAACGCGAGGCCGTCGGCTCTCTATGCACCTTCATTGTCTGTGCACACACTATCTTCTGTCAAGATGGTGCTGGCAATAACCTCACATGGCCCAACTAAGGCTCTGTGTAGTTTGAAGGGAACAGACCACACCTCAGTTAAAGGGATATACGGTAATCACCTGATGCTTGATTAAAAAAGCATGAAATGATTTAATCTAATAAAAACAGTCTCCAAACTTTTGGTTATTTAGGTGTTAATATAATATCTGTCTTCCAATAAAAATCGAATACAAAGGTCATTCATGGTCTGCCTCCTCACTCAGTAAAAGTTTATGTGCTTATTCCCATCTAGCCTTGGACTAAGTTAATATTTGGGACCAAAGCCGTGGGGATAAGTGATCGCCATCTTGGGTGGGAACACTAAGGATAGATGTATATGTTTCACACGAGATTACACGATCTTATTCATACAGTCGTTTATTGGGATAGTATTTCTTAAGAGTCCTCATTAAAATTCCCATGAACGTATCTCAAAATATTTTTTGCTGTTCTTTCCATTATCACCTTCCTATGCTACCACATGAAAGAGACAACTTTTTTGGTATCAGGTATCTGAACAAGCATTGTCAAACGTAATCACTTTCGCCTTTTGGCTTTACCGATGGTTTTTACCTATTCTGTTCAGCAGCAGCAAGAAAAACAAGCATTGGCATAGCCAATAGGTCTCGCCTTTGGGACCTTATAAGTGTTTAGTTATCCAGCACAATATCCTTGGTGCACCAACATCAAGTGTTGCATGGCTAAACACTTATAAGGTCCCAAAGGCGAGACCTTGTTCCGTGTCAATACCAATTTATAGAGACCCACTGTACGCAGACACCGTCGGCTGCAGGATTCAGAGTGGAATCTGCAGATCTGTTGTTAGTGAAGAGTAAACACCAAGTGATGCCCTTCCATATAAGGAGTGCGCACGTTACGTCAGTTATATAAATACAACCGCCGCTGATATAGTGTACATCACTTGCCAATCATAGTGTATGGGCGTGTCTGCTTGTTGTATATGTGTGTGAGTACTTTCATGTTTAAGTACATACACATAATAGGTGCGTGCTCACATATGTTGGTATGTGATAGAGAGATGTATACGGATATGTGTATTTATATATCTACATCTATATATATATATATATATATATATATATATATATGCACACATACATATTCACAAACATATATTGACATGAATGTTTGTGTGTATGTGTACATATACCCATATGTATTTAAAAGACGTGTGTTTGCATTCTATTTTAGTACATTACGTGTAGCCATGTACACGCACACACACATAGTTTGATGAGCGCCATATACTGACAGATGCTAAGCTATAAATGAATGTTAAAAATACGAAGCATCGCATTTAAACGATATTTACAGGGGCTTATTAACATATACGCAGAAGCGTCTAATCGAACAATAAGAATGATCGGGAAAACACGGATGGCCAAATAAATGTTTTGTACCACATTAATTGAAGCCATGCAAGGAAACATCTTCAAATCAGCAAACTGTTTAATGTTCCTGTCCTCAGCTCCTTAATAACAAACTGTGGACCAAAAGCGCTCATCTTCACCAAGAGCGGCCTCGGGAGTATATGAACAATATATCGCTTAGTTTGCGGCAGTGTGTCCTTCATGTGCGTGTGTTCACGAGATGCAAGAACGTTCGCTCTGTTTACTTCTCTGGGTTTGAGGGTTTGCGCGAGCACTGTGCCCTATTTTTTTATTCCCGCCTTTGATGCGTTGGTAACATTTAATTTATTGGCGCTGATCCAGCGCTAACAATAAAAATAATTCGCCTATTATGCTTTGGTCATCCAGGTGCAATTATTTCTCTAACACACACACTATATCCATATAACGGTGGGGCCCATAACACCGCATATACATTCACTTACTCATTTGTTCCCTGGATTTCCTCCGTCATGAAACCTAGGAGAAAAACGATTCGCTGGAAGGAGACGGGATACCTCTTTTATAGTGACATAATATTTCTCATTTGCTTTTAAGGTATTCCGCTCATTGGTCGATGGACCAACTAGTAGGAATCAGTTGATGGTGATTAAGACCAGCTCAATCACAATGAACTCTTTTACCATTTCATTATTAATCATTCTGCTAAAGAAAATCACTGAGTCATTTGTTTAAAGAATAATAAAGTTTATATAAAGTTTTTGAATGCAGGAAATTGAGATTAATCTTATTATTCAGATCATTGCATTTATCAATATAAGAATAGTTTGAAATTGCATGGCACTTTTATTAGACGGAAAAACGAGGTTATCATACTAAGAACTCTATAGATCAACCTATCCATCTCTCTGGGGAAATCCTAATAATTCTAATAAAAATCTATCAAATAAAAGTTCTCCTAAAGCAGCATCTTTATACTCAACTGGAAAAGGAAAATAACAGCAGCAGCCTCAGCTCGTCAGCATCAGCAACCGCAAACTCTCCCATCTACAGCATCTAACTTCTTCAGCATCTCCCGCAGCATCCCGCAGCATTCTAACCCCTCCCACCAAGAGTAGGTCTTCTTATACCCTAATTCTAGCTTACAGCATAAAATGTTTCTTCTTTCATGGCGTGATTCATTCTCATTGGTCAAAACTCAGGTCCATATATGTTTTTAATCAAACTTCCTGGTCTTAACCAGTTCCGTGTGGAATGTCCATGCAAGCATCGTTTCCCACAGTTCATGCACTTGCTCATCCGTTTCGATCAGTCCAAATTGTATCTTTTTCTGCTACATTTTGTATAATACAGTTCCTTCTATTGATTCAACCAGGCTTCTCACGCTTCTTGCTGATCATCTTGGCACACATCTGCTCAGAAGGGTCACAGCAGCCTTGACCATACTTTCATCTTAGCCTCTCGGCATCAGCACGTGATCATCCCTTTTCCACAGCCTCTCTCCTCTATCACATGGTCTCATCCGCTCATGCGCACTCTAGTAACTCGCGGCCATTTTATATTGCTGCTCGGCAGGCCTAAGCGCACTATTTTCAAAGATAAACAAAATGTTATTAAAACAAAGAAATATAAACCCTTTCGTTTCCCTCCTGTCTTTCTACGTACCCCAATTAGGTATTACCTAGCAGAAGCAACATATAAAGCTGTCCCTTACTTACCATCGCTTTATTTTGCAACCACACGTTTTATTTAAAAGCACAAATCATGCATTTATTATTAAATTAGTACGCAAATATTATGCTATGTTAGAAACGTAAACCATTATAAGTCAATTAATTTGCACACTGAATTGCGTGTTACCATTAACCCTTAACATACATTGTTGGTTATTTACTTAAACGAACATGTTTATTAATATTGTACGGAAATATTAGGAGGTTAAAATTTTTACATTTACCCTGCTCCATCAACTCCCCCTTTGGTGATTTTTAATATCACCACAAAAACCCAAGTTATACAATTTTCTCAGACAGCATATATCTTTTATCCATTTGCTTTTGTTAGTTTACACAACTGTATCCCTTTCAACTTGTTTCTTCGTTTTCTTGTACATGTTCTCTTTTATTTCTTCTAACTCTATTTCACCTATTTCTCTCTCTCTTTCCTTGTTTATCATGTTTTCTTTTTCTATCTTATTTTGCCTTCTTCTTCTCTTTATACATGTTACTGCAAGCTTCAGTACTAATATTATTATTATTATCATGGTTGCTATTATTATAACTTTCCCTATTATTAATCCACTCATTCTTGTTAACCAATTTGTTACAGAAGAAAACCCTTTACCAAGTTTTCCCCAAACACTTTCAACCTCCAGTGGTACTAGTTCTTTGTGCAAATTTGTAATATTTGTTATATTCTTCTGTATATTTTCGCTCTTATCTGGAATGTAAGTGCAACAATGTTGGACTTTCAGCATTCCACAGACTCCGCCCTCTTTTGCCAAAAGAATGTCAAGGGCAAGACGATTTTGCATCACCATAGCTCTCATGGCAACCATCTCAGTATTTACCATTAAGAACCCTCCAGCAGTATCTGTAGATAAACGATCTACCACTGTGGATAATTTCCGAATTCTAAATGCATTCAAAGATATTCCCACTGCTGGTATCAATGCACCAAAAATATCACCTACTATTTCTGAAAAACTTTCCCTTTTTCTACGTGTAAAGGTATTTATCATTTTGTGTGTTCCTTTTTCTTTTCTATCCACATGAAAAATCTTTGGAAAGACCAGGCCTAAGTAACATGACCCATACCAATGGTCCGGCAACCTATAATAAGCCCTATTCCTGGAAACATAATAAATCCCTGGAAATATTGGATCTTTTCCCCCTTTGAATCCCCATCCACCTAGAATTTGGTAATTGTCATGGCAATTGCTGGAACCCACAAAATAATTGTCATATCTTGTCTTATTTCTTCTAATGCACAACCTTCCCTGTTGGGGCCAATCCAGAGTCATAGCTGCATTTGTCTTTTTCTTGTCATGATGGTCTTCCTCAAACGCCCAAAGAGGTGTTTTTGTCTCTTCTATCACTTTTCTTTGAAATTTCACTCTTCTCTCTTCAACCATTTCTAAAAATACCTTTTCTTCCTTCTTTAACTCACAGGTAAGGTTGTACCTAATTATACTATCTAATGTTAAAATCTTATCTTCTAAGAAATATTCACCAAACGTCTTTCCCTCTTTTATTTTGTTAAGCTCGGGAACTACAGAAACTTTTGCAAAAATTTTATCTATATCAGTGTAATAATATTCTAATCTACCTGTTTTATAAAATAAGCTTGCTAAAACACTACACGTTATTCCATATGTCAAAGGGAGGTGATGATAAGTCACACCCTCTGCTACAGATGCAGGCAATTGCATACAAACATAGCAATCTCTTACATCCATTGTTTCTACGTACTCATACAGTAATTTAGTAAAAACATTCTTTGAAAAATCTGTTATTGATTTGTCCTTATGTAATTCTGCACTACTCTTTAAAATAACTGGCTCTTGAGTGTTAGCTCCTTTTTCTTTCTCAGTGTTATTAGATTTTTCCACTACAGCTAAACTAATTGGAATAGTTATTGCTAAAACCACCCATACTGTTATTAATAAACCTGTACAAAAACAGCACATCTTGCACCATCTACTTAAAAACTCACATCTACACTTTCTATCTCTAGTATTCTCCATTTTGTCTTTTAACCTTATTTACTTGTTTTCTAGAAAATTGTGTCACTACACCTCAGAAATGACTTGCTTGCCACTCTGTACTTCCAATATTTTGTCTTTGCTTGGTACTTTCTTTTAATTCTTTCTCATAATTCTTTCTTTGTCACATCCGGTAAATTCGTCAGTTCAGTGTTTTGTCAAATCCGGTAAACTATCTAAACTTCTTCAGTTTTGTTGCTTCAGGTTTGTTGCACTTCACTTTCTCCCATCAGGTTTCTTTGTTCTGGGTTTTCGTGAGTGTTCAATTCTTCTTTGTGACTAGTCAAAGCACGATACAACCATTCAGGCGATCTGTACTTTTGATTTACTTTCTTTATTCTTTTCGTTTTCTGCAAGTGTTTTCCACCTTGTTTTCCTTGCTCTTTTTGACTTGTTATTTTATTCACTTGTTCAGCACTTTTCCCATCCAATTTTATTATTCTGTATCTTAATTTTCTTACTTCGTTGGGCCAATTGTCTCCTTTTCTTGGCCTTTTTGCTTCACTTCCTTTTTCCTCTCTTTCTGTTTTCCAATTTCTTTTTCTTGTCTCTAGTTTTTCATTTCTTTCTTCTCCACTTTCTTCTGATTCTGTTTCAATCTTTTCGTTATTTCCTCTTATTTTGAAGCTTATAATTTCGCTTTCATCTACTTGTGGTCCTTTTCTTATTTTCCTTCGTTCACCTATTTCTGTCCCTCCTCGAGGTTCTTCCGATTTTGTGTCAGTTTCTCTATCTGCTTCTAAATTTCCCTGTTCTTGTGTTTGACTATCTGTCCCTACTGCTCCTCGGGGTTTTTCCGAATTTTCTAACTTTTGGTTTGAAACTCTCCCTTCTTCATCTATTAATATTATTTTCGAAGGAATTTTACCACAACTTGTACTTGGTTGTTCACTGTCACTATCTTCTGGCTCAGTTTCTTCTCTTATGCTTTCAAAATTCCACTTTCTTTTTAGTATTTCTTCTCCTTCTGAATGTTCTGTATCAAATTCTGAACTGGTGTCAGATATTTCCAGATGTCGACTTACAGGTCGATCTTCAAATTCTGGAACTTCAGCTATTTCTTCTATTTCCTCTTCTTCTTCTATCGTTGCACTTGCAGTTGGGTCTTCCAGATGTCGACTTACAGGTCGAACTTCAGGTTCTGGCACCCTGTTTGTTTCTTCTTCTCTTTCTGATGCTGAACTGTTATCTGATATTTCCAGATGCCGACTCACATGTCGATCTTTAGGTTCTGGAACTCTGATGGTGTGGCTGGCATGTACCCAATGTTTCACTCCTGCACACTTGACTGCGATGGTCGTCACTAGGATCACTTGTCGTGGTTCGTCCCAGCGAGGAACCAAACAGTTTCTTCTCCGGTGGACTTTTATTCGAACCCAATCTCCTGGATTCAAGTCGTGAGCTGGTTTTCTTTCAAGAGTGGTCGCATCCGGTCCAACCTGATGAAACACAGAACGCACCACATCAGCCAATCCTTTGCAATAATCCAGTACTAGATCATCAGTTATAGTCAGTAGCTTGTTGACAGGTACTTGTGCTTGTCTCATTGCTCGTCCCATGATTATCTCATGTGGACTGAGTCCAGTCTTCCTTTCCGGAATACTTCTGATTGTCATCAGAACTAATGGCAGAGCATCTGGCCATTTTAGTCCTGTAGCTTGACACATTTTTCCTAACCTGTTCTTGATCGTTCCATTTACTTGTTCTACTATTCCAGAAGCCACTGGTCTGTATGCACAATGCAGTTTCTGTTTAATACTAAGTGCTTCACAAATCAGTTTAACTAATTCGTTCTGGAAATGTGTTCCTCTATCTGTTTCAATCGTGACTGGAAAACCATACCTTGGAATGAATTCTCGCAGCAAAAGTTTTGCTACTGTGATACTATCATTCCTTCTTGTTGGATATGCCTCCACCCAACGGGAAAACAAACAGACGACCACTAGAACATACCTCAATCTGCTGCAAGGTGGCATTTCAATAAAATCCATTTGCATTCTAGTGAAAGGACCCCCTTCTCGTTCTATTCTTCCTAGACTCACAACTGTCTTTCTTCCTGGATTTAACTGTTGACAAATAAGACATCTCTGACAAAGACTCTCAGCTATGGCTCTGAATTTTGCATTGTACCATGTTTGTCTAAAAAGTCTGATCATTGAATCTCTCCCAATATGGGCTTGCCCATGGTACATCCGTGCCATGTCAGAAATCATGCTATCAGGCATAACTGGTCTCTCATCCCTGTAAACCCATACATCAGTTTCTTCATGTTTTCTACATCCTGCTTTTAGCCATATATCTTTTCTTCGTCTTCTGCAGCTTCTTGTAACTGTCTCACCTCATCCCATGTTTCAATAGAGTTAGTAAAAAGCAAAGGACAAGAAATATGCTCTCTTTCGCGACATTTATTCAAAGATACCACATTCTTTGCACAGTACTGTGCCATTTCGTCAGCATATTTGTTGCCAACAGTAATGTAGTCTTCCCCATTTTTATGTGCATTGCACTTCACGACAGCGATCTGTTTAGGCAGCTGTATCGCCTCAAGCAATTTTTTCACAAAATCTCCATGTCTGATGGGCGTCCCTGCAGACGTCAAGAAACCTCTTTGTGTCCAAATCTGACCAAAATCATGCACGACCCCAAAGCCGTACTGGCTGTCAGTCATAATCGTAACCCGTACATTTCTTCCCAACTTACATGCTTGAATCAGAGCTACTAATTCTGCAACTTGGGCAGACCGTACACCTTTCAAACAAGATGCTTCCAATACAGTTGCTACTGTGCAAACTGCATATGCTGCACTTAGAACTCCATCACTCGTTCTCAAACATGAGCCATCCACAAACAGAATATAATCTGATTCTTTCAAAGGCTCATCTCGTATATCAGCTCTTGGTTTTGTACAGTATTCGAGCACATTCAGACAATCGTGATCTACTTCATCCATTTCAATCACATTCTCTTCATCTGGCAATGATGTTGAAGGATTCACATTCATACATCTGTCAATGGTCACATTATCTGCACTCAAAATTACCTTTTCATACCTAGTCAGCCGACTATGTGTCATGTATTGGGTTTTCGTTCTTGTCAATAGAATTTCCACAGAATGGGGAACATACACTCTCAATGGATACCCCATCACTATGCCTTCACTCTGTTCCAAACTCACACAAGTAGCAGCAACTGCTTTCAAACATCCAGGCAACGCTTTCGCTACAGGGTCTAAAACAGCTGAAAAATATGCAATTGGTCTTTTCATAGTTCCATGTCTCTGCACCAAAACTGAAAATGCACATCCATCTCTTTCACTGCAATACAGCTCAAAATCTTTCTCATAGTCAGGCATTCCTAATGCTGGAGCCTCACACAATTTCTTTCTCAGCTCTCTGAATGCTTTCATTTCTTCATCATTCATTTCAAAAGGATCTTTAACATCCTTCTTTGTCAATTTCTGCAATGGTTTAGCAATTAGTGAAAAACCGCTTATCCATTGTCGACAATATCCAACCATTCCCAAAAACATTCTTACCTCTCTTTGTGTCATTGGAGCTCTCATTCCTTGAATCATTTTTATTCTCTCTGTCGTTACCTTTCGTACTCCTTTCTCAATTTTATGCCCTAAATACTGGACTTCTTGTTGACAAAACTGCAATTTTGAAGGGGACACTTTATGTCCTCTTTTTGCTAAATGATTCAGCAGAGCAATTGTATCATTGACACATGCTTCTTTCGTTTTTGATGCCACCAGTAGGTCATCAATATACTGAACCATTACTGACTTTTCTGGCATTCTTAAATCTTCCAATGATTTCTTTAGGATCTGATTAAAGATTGAGGGACTTTCTGTGTACCCTTGAGGAATTCGGCACCATGCCAAAATACGCTCTCCAAACCTAAACGCAAATATTGGCTGGCTATCTGGATGCAATGGAATAGAGAAAATGCATGACATAAATCAATTACAGTGTACCATTCTGCTTCGCGTGGAATCTGGTATAGAATCACAGCAGGGTTCGGTACTATTGGGCAACAAGGCACAACAATTTTGTTTACCTTTCTTAAATCCTGTACTATTCTATATGTTCCATTTGGCTTTTTCAGTCCCATTATTGGCGAATTACATGGACTGCTCATGATTTCTTTTAGAATCCCTTGTTCAATCATTTTATTTATTACTGGCGTTATTCCTTCAATTATTTCTGGAGTCAATTTATACTGGGGCGTATTTGGGTAACTCGTTCCTTCTTTTACTGTTATTTTAACGGGATCTACTCCTTTCATTAATCCTACATCTTCTCCTGTCAAGTCCCACACTTCTTCTTTCACTGTCCTTTTCAACTCAATTGGGATTTTCTCTGCATCAAATACAGGAAACAATCCATTTACTTCTGGTTCTAAATTTACCATTGTCATTTTATACAGCACATCCTCATCTGGGGTCTGAAATGCAATTCCGTCTGGAGTACAATAAATTGTGCAGTTCATTTTGCACAATAAATCGCGTCCTAAAAGGTTCACGGGACTACAATCACACACCACAAATCGGTGCATTTCACTAAATGGACCAATTCTTACATTTACTAATCTAGTAAGAGGCGTTTCAATTTGCTGATTGGAAACTCCAACCACTTGGATATGTTCACCTGAGAGAGGAAGATTTGGAATTTCCACTGACCTAACAGTAGAACGGGTAGCTCCAGTGTCAACAAGGAATGTTACATTTGCACCATTCACTTCTCCATCCACAAATGGACCTGACTGATCTACCTCTAGAGTTGCGCCAAGCACGCACTCTTCCCTCTCTCTTAGGCACCGTCATGAACTTTCATCCGTCTCATCCTCATTCTGTCGTAACCAATATTGAGAAATTTCAGCTGCACGTGACAACTGTTTTACCTGTTCTCCTCCGTAGAATCCTGTTTCTGCACTGTATTTCTGTTGGTTAACACTCTTGGGAAGTGGTGGTTGTGGCACCTGACCTTGTTGAGTAACTACCTCACTCTGCACCTGTGAATTTAATGATTGATTTTCCACATTAGGTTTTGGAGGAAATTTACACTCGTTTCTCCAATGTCGTAGCTTTCCGCAGTTGTGGCATGGCCACTTTTTCTTTGCCTCATCTATGCTCATTTGTCCTTTTCCTTTACCTATATTAGGTCGGGATTTAAACTGTCCTGTTTCACTGCTAGTATTATTCAATTGAGCTTCTTGCTTCTCTGCAACTTTTACCTGTGCCCACATGGCTTTTTCTTTCAATTTACGCTGTTTACTCTCAATTTCATCACTGCAATACTTAGCATATCTCAAAACTTCATCCACTGTGCTATTCTGCCATCCTATCAAGTGCTGCTTAATCCTTTCACTTATCTCTGGTGTTAATCCATACACAAACCTATATACAAAATGACTCATGTCCTTCTCACTTAGGGGCCGATTCCGATTCGGGCCGGAAATCTCTCCGACCGAGCCGGACCCGGAGAGATTTCCGACCGAATCGGACTCTGGCAGTCCGACCGAACGAGTACGATGCGCACGCATGCCATCGGACTCGAGTCGGTCGGACTCCCATTGAAGTCAATGGGAGCCTGTCGGCTACAACGCGTACGCGGGCTCCCATCGACTCAATGGAGTGCGCGGCGGACAAGGGCGCCCCCTACAGCAGGTACACGATGCGCATCGCGGCGTACATGCACAGGTAGGGGGGACCCATGGGTCCCCCCTGTGTGCGACTCGCGCGCCCACGCGTACAGGGGGGTCCGACGCGGACCCCCAAAGTCCGACTCCGAAAGCTTTTTCGAGCCGGACGGCGCGAGTCGGTCGGACTGCTCGCGGCGCGCATCGTACTTACCCGGCCGGGATGCGTCTCCATAGCGCGGTGCGAGTCGTGTCCATGCGAGTCGGTCGGAGCGTGTTGAAGCCGCGTTCGAGTCGGTCGGAGATTTCGCGGGTGCCTGCATCGTACTCGCTCGGCCGGACCCGCGTACGATTGGTCGGGAAACAGGGCTCCGAATCGGATCCGGTAAATCCGAATCATATTCGGAGCACTACCGGCCGAGATCGGAATCGGCCCCTAAGTGTCTCATAACCACTATACTGTTTGAAAACCAACAACAATCTCTCATAGTACGCGTGCACTGATTCTTTGCTTTCCTGTGTTGTTCTGTCTATTTTTACCCAATCTGTTTCTTTTGGTGGAATTTTATTCTTCAAAAAGGTAACTACTTGATCATACTTCCTCATCACTTCTGGACCTGGCGCTCCTGTTTTAGCATCTCTTGGATATTCTACAGTTGGCCAATCAATTGTAATCTTACATTCTGTCCATAAATCAGCAGGTACTACTATATCAAACAATCCATCTAGATCTATCCACAGCACTTTTGACACCTTAACAAATCTCTCCACTTGTCTGTACCAGTCTACTGGTTTCTCTCTCAATTTTGGGAAGTCATTTGTAAATGACAGTATATCCTGTCTGGTCCACGGAACATGCACATAACTACCACCTGGTGTTTCTCTCATCGGGTATTCCCTAGCAACTGGTTCCCTATCTGTCACTGCAAAAGCCAAAGATGCTTTATCTGTTGTTTTCTCATTCCTCTTTGTCCATCTATTTCTCCATCTATCCACATCACCCCATTTTCTCAATAAAACAATCAACTCTTTTATTTGGGTCAGTCTTCCTGATGTGTTCAAATTCTCTATGTCTTTCTCACAAAAATCTACTCTGTACGGTTTCTGCAACGTCCTCACTTTCACAAATTCTACTCCTAGTTCACTTGCAATCTCTTCCAATTTGTCATGTAAATTTCTAGCTCTCCAAGTAAGACTCTTGCACAAAAACATAATCTCGTCAGCCTGATAATTTTTTAGTTTTTCTGTTCCAATTGTTCCCAAAATCAACTCTTCCATGTCTATTTTCAACCTAATTACATCTAATGGTTTTTCTTCTGGTTCTTTTGCTTTTAGCGCTTTCATCCATTCATTCAACTCTTCTGGAGTCGGACCTACAGGCGTACTATTTAATTCTATCCAATCACTGCTTCTTTCTGGTGTTCCTGATGCGGACTCTGTCACCATAGGCATTCTCCTAATCTCACTCTCATTTATCGTCAGATTTGTAGGTGGACTTGGTCTACACGTACTAGCCGAATTGTGTGCACCTTCATTATTCAGTTCCATCCCTTCTCTTTTTCTTTGCAAATGTGAATTCATGGGAATCACCAAAGAATGTTCATTTATTTTCTGATTCTCAAAAATTGGCATTACTGGACCTATCGTTACTGGTACAGTTACAGCTTCCATATTCTTTGTCAATTCTCTTATTTTCTCAGTCAATTCTTTTGTTGTTTTTGCTAGTTCAGTTGCATTGTCACTTTCTGTCTCTTCATTTTGTGAAATTTTAAATGTTTCTTGTGACCTATTTATTTCATTTCTTCGTTCGGGTTTTTTATTCCTCCCAGTTTCCATTGGCGGTGCATTAGGTGTCACCACCGCAGAAGTCTGTTGGTATGGAGGTGGGTTTCTGTTTAAAATATCTTCCAGCAATTCGTCATCTGTTTCACTACCACCAGACACATACTTTTCTACCACTAAATGTTTCTTTTTCTTGGTACACTTTCTCTTTGCTTCTTCCTCAACCGCAAAAGCTGGAAACAAACCTCCTGCCATGTTAGCGTATCTCCAACGTTTTACTCTGTCCTCATGATTTATTCCCCACAACCTTCCGGGTATAAACTCATGATTCTTTAATCCTCTGGATCTCTCCCTCTCATACATCTCATCTTCCCATTCCGCTAAAGCTTCAAACTGTGTCGGTCTAGGTCTAGGTTCTAACATTAGCATCTTTTCTCTCAAGTTCCGTAATACAGCTACATTAAATGAACCATTCTCAGGAAAAGCCAATGCTCCATCGTTCTTTGTGTATTTTGTCCAATTTTCTAACCATATGCATGTATGATATCCATATTTCAGCATCATATGTGAAGCTGGTGATTTCGGCGGAGGAATTATTTGTCCCTCTCTAGTCACTACCTTTTTGTCCTTCTTAAAGAAGTTCTTAACTTTCGACATCCAAGACGTTTTCTCTTTTCCATACTCATAGTACGACATGATTCACAACCTTTTTCTCCTTAAACAATCCGCAATTCAATACTGTTCCCTATGCGTTATTTCAACCAATACTAGCGCGACTCACACCAACACTCCAATCAAAGCGATTTCTGTCTACGGCACACTGTCCAATCCCAGCGCGGCTTTTGTCTACGTCAGTTCTGCTCCTGTTCTCATGTGACTAGCGCACTGTCCAATCCCAGCGCGGCTTTTGTCTACGTCACTTTGCTGTTGACCCCTCCTTTACAAAATTTATCGGCAATTTTCTTTTTCAACAATTCTTGTTAGTTACAACATTTTATCCACATTTCCATTGTCTGATTCGCTAAACCGAAAAGATAGCTCTGACCATTCACACAAGAATTCTGTATTTTCCAGTAGGCAGCGCTTACCTCTACCCTACCACAGAACTTTCAGTTTTGTCGATAAAGTAGCACTTCCCTCTACCTTTCCCTTCTTTCAAGCAATCAATAAACCCGTTTCTCTGGGGATAAAACACATGTGGAGACTATACTGCTCCTGAGAATTAAGGCCAGAGTTTCACAAGAAAACCGATCACTATTTCACTTACACACCTTTTATACGCAAAATGTCCCTAAATAACACAACCTGTGTTATTACCAAAATGAACTCAGACAGTGTAAAAATTCCATGCGACTTCTCTTGCCACACGTGTTCCACTTCCTACTTCCCGGAAGCGTTAAAACTTACATATAACATAACGCGACTCAACAAAAAGTGTTAGACATAAACTTATCAATAATCTATAATCATAAATCAATAATCACCAAACTAATCTATAGTAACCATAACTCTGCTACCAAGAAATCTGATCCAGCGCTAACAATAAAAATAATTCTCTTATTATGCTTTGGTCATCCAGGTGCAATTATTTCTCTAACACACACACTATATCCATATAACGGTGGGGCCCATAACACCGCATATACATTCACTTACTCATTTGTTCCCTGGATTTCCTCCGTCATGAAACCTAGGAGAAAAACAATTCGCTGGAAGGAGACGGGATACCTCTTTTATAATGACATAATATTTCTCATTTGCTTTTAAGGTATTCCGCTCATTGGTCGATGGACCAACTAGTAGGAATCAGTTGATGGTGATTAAGACCAGCTCAATCACAATGAACTCTTTTACCATTTCATTATTAATCATTATGCTAAAGAAAATCACTGAGTCATTTGTTTAAAGAATAATAAAGTTTATATAAAGTTTTTGAATGCAGGAAATTGAGAGTAATCTTATCATTCAGATCATTGCATTTATCATCAATATAAGAATAGTTTGAAATTGCATGGCACTTTTATTAGACGGAAAAACGAGGTTATCATACTAAGAACTCTATAGATCAACCTATCTATCTCTCTGGGGAAATCCTAATAATTCTAATAAAAATCTATCAAATAAAAGTTCTCCTAAAGCAGCATCTTTATACTCAACTGGAAAAGGAAAATAACAGCAGCAGCCTCAGCTCGTCAGCATCAGCAACCGCAAACTCTCCCATCTACAGCATCTAACTTCTTCAGCATCTCCCGCAGCATCCCGCAGCATTCTAACCCCTCCCACCAAGAGTAGGTCTTCTTATACCCTAATTCTAGCTTACAGCATAAAATGTTTCTTCTTTCATGGCGTGATTCATTCTCATTGGTCAAAACTCAGGTCCATATATATTTTTTAATCAAACTTCCTGGTCTTAACCAGTTCCGTGTGGAATGTCCATGCAAGCATCGTTTCCCACAGTTCATGCACTTGCTCATCCGTTTCAATCAGTCCAAATTGTCAGCGCCTATTAATTTTTAACCACAGAGAACTGCGGACGGAGTCGTGGAGAACGTTCGGGCTCAAAGGCTCCGCAGAGACAACCACAGGGGTGCGCCACACACTCTTTCAGCTGCTTCAGAAGGCGAAGCTTTTCCGGTAAACACTGGAACATGCTCACCTGAAGTAGTGAGGCGGGGTACGGGATGTGGAGTTTGGGAACTCAGGAACCACCCGTTCGATTCTTGGTGTCAGCTAAACATCTTGTGATTCTGGGCAAATCACTTAATCTCCACATGCCCAAAACTCTTGTTTAATGTATCTGGTGCTCACGCTCCAATACCCCCGGGACCAGTTCGCTCAATATAAAACTACAAAAATGAACTAAAAATGGGATCAATACATTCAGTGCTGCCCATGTTTTTTAGTACCTTCTCTGCTTCCGTTGAGACGTGTAGAAATAGTCACCAGTGCGTAGCCACGGGACCCCATGTGCAAAGGAAACCTAGAATATGCGCGAAGAGTGGCCAATCGCCAGGGAAACTCCGGCGAAATATATGGAGAGTGTATGTGATAAAAGAAGGAGGAAACTGCAGCCTTTTTTATCCAGCCTGTGAATAGTATCATAACATACAGCACGCATCATTTCGTCGTTCATTTGCGCTAAGAGTAGGGATTGGCTCAATTTGGGAACTGTATAAGCTGAAAGTGCTCAATTTGGGCAATATAAAAAATGAAATGAAAAAAAAAGATCACTAACTGAACTAGGAAGAACTGATTATTGACTAATTCACTAACATTCCCGTCGGACTACCTAAATGTTTCACTCACTCCCTCCCTCATCCCGCTGCTCACAATTCCCCTGTTCACATATTCCGATGCACATTATTTTGCCAGGGATCGCAGTATCCTTATAATACAACGAACAAACTGGTGTCGGTATTAGTGTCCCAAATAAAATGATAATTTAAGAAAAGTTACAACAAAAGAAAAACTCAAGAAGCACAGTGTGTTTAGTGTCAAAAATCGTAATACTGATTTAGACACCCAAGTACGCTTTTTGGTATGTCACAAACCAATCCACTTCTCCGAATCCTAGAGAGGGTAGCAATATTGTAGTCACACACCAAGCACGTTATATTCACTTTGCTTCATTCTTTCACCTCTTTAAAGCGTATGTCATCGTTTTATAACCATTAGGCAACTTGTGCTGGGGCTTGATCGGGACACACGTTAACTGTGAGGCACAATCACCAGTATACGACCAGTCAGCAGCCTCTCCGGTCTCTGCAGAAAGGAGAGGCGAGGGCGGGCGTCAGCGGGGTTTGCTTAACGAAGCCTCCTGGGATCTCCTCACCAAAGCACCAACACCCCTTCCTGCATCTCACCCTACAACGTGCCTGCAGCGCAGAGTGTACCTGTCGAGGATCAGACGGACTGTCTGCTTCATATCACCTCGCAGGAAAACAAAGCATCCACTGCAAGTGTGTCTGGAAACAGAGGGCCCGGGCTCATCAATCAATAGCACGTTCGAGTCAGCTGAGGAAGTGCCTTGAAGTGACGAGTACATGCTACGCTCGCGCACTCACGCGCCCTCTCTGATGTGATGTCCGCGATAACGCGACTGGGGTGCGGCCCCGCGCCGCGGCCGCGAAAGTGAAACATTCCTCCGGGTTAAAGAAGTGGGAGGGGTGGGGGGAGTGCGATTCCCTTGCGGGAGTGAGCGGCAACAGGAGCGATAATTGCTACCATATGGCGCCAGCTGCTCGCTCCCGCAAGTGAATCACCAAACGTGCACGCGTTGCCATTGAAGGCAATGGAACGCGTGCACGTTTTTGGCTGAAAAGCCGAATCGATTGCAAAAGGTCTTTTTGCCTATGCAGCGCATGCGCGCTGCGTAGGCGAGACCTAAAAAGTTCAGTGATGTATATGCATGTATGTTTCATTATTCTAGCGCCTCGTGATGATGTATACTTGTTAATGCATTTTTTCTTTTATTAAAAATTTGTAACATTCTAAAATGGCGACTGCCGGTCTTGGTGCGGTAAAGCTAAACATATGAGTAAATGCCCTTGAAAAAGTAAGGAGCATATAGGTACCAAATCTGCTAGATTTGATGGTGGATGCTGCACACATGACTCGAGAAAGGTCAAGAAGACACATGCACTCTTGTGGCGAGAAGTAAACGACACTAGCTCCCTGAATAAAATCAGTAGAACGCAGGGCTTTAAGTGGGCCGGGTCTCACCGGTGCTGAGCACCAGCAGTTTTTTAAAGGAGGCCTCGAAACGGGTCTCTATCGGGCTCTGTTTTGTGCCCTGGCACAGGCGGTCCGTTTTTTCCCGGGCTGCAGTGACAGCAGGCACATCGGTGTGCGCGTGGTCACACTGCTCACTTCTCACTAGTGGAGAAATTACGGCATGATGTCATGCCAGGTAAGCGTTGTAGGGGAATCGAAATCCTTTAAAGAGTCATTTTCTCTCTGGATTTCCCTTCTCTTTTTGAAACTCAGGAGCAGCAACATTGTCATGGTGTCACCAGGGCTTTAAGTGGAAGCTTTTTCAATATTATATACAAGCCATAGTTGCTGCTTATTTATCTTATGCAACAAACAACCATTGACAAAGCCAATAGTCCTGACTTGTAGGTATGATGTTACTTGTTGTATCGTATATCTGGATGCAATGACCGAAACAGCAAAATACAAGTTGGGCGGAACACTATGCTAAGCACAGATTTTTAGCTTACGTGTTTTAAGCCACGCCCTCAATTACATTGGCCACGCCCCTTTGAGAGACACCCGCCCCTCCCCCCCAGTTTTTTCATCCCACTTAAAGCCCTGGTAGAACGACACATATTATCCATGCAAAACCCAAACAGAATAAATTGAGCATCCATTGCAGTCTCCTGTAGTTGAAGAGGAAGGGTTTCATGGAAAGTAAAGACGTTTTTGGTCAAGCTAAAGCATTTCAAGAATAATTTTATTCATAGCATTAAACTGAGCTGATCAAGTATGTAGAAAATGTTTCACATCATGTCTTAGATGTACATAAACCTACTACATTCAATGTGACTAGTGTGGGGCCCTTTTGTGATTAAATGTTTAGTAGTTTGTTCAGTATGTTCTATTCCTTGACACAAGGTTGGGGCTGTAAGTCAGTGTATTCTGCTAGTGTAGAACAAGGTTGGAGCTGTAAGTCTATGTATTCTGCTAGTGTAGAACAAGGTTGGAGCTGAAATGAAATGTATTCTGCTAGTGTAGAACAAGGTTGGAGCTGTAAGTCTGTGTATTCTGCTAGTGTAGAACAAGGTTGGAGTTGTATGGAAATGTATTCTGCTAGTGTAGAACAAGGTTGGAGCTGTAGTGAAATGTATTCTGCTAGTTTAGAACAAGGTTGGAGCTGTAAGTCAGTGTATTCTGCTAGTGTAGAACAAGGTTGGAGCTGTATGGAAATGTATTCTGCTAGTGTAGAACAAGGTTGGAGCTGTAAGTCAGTGTATTCTGTTAGTGTAGAACAAGGTTGGAGCTGTAATGAAATGTATTCTGCTAGTGTAGAACAAGGTTGGAGCTGTAATGAAATGTATTCTGCTAGTGTAGAACAAGGTTGGAGCTGTAATGAAATGTATTCTGCTAGTTTAGAACAAGGTTGGAGCTGTATGGAAATTAATTTTGCTAGTGTAGAACAAGGTTGGAGCTGTAATGAAATGTATTCTGCTAGTGTAGAACAAGGTTGGAGCTGTAATGAAATGTATTCTGCTAGTTGGGGAACAAATCCATTAAGGTCTGTGTATGACCCAGGCAGTGTGGTATTCTGTAGCCCAGCTCTTTGAACAAGCATGTTACGTGTTCCATCATGTTGCTTAAGACCTAGCACTGAACTTACCTGCAGATAATTTTCTTGCATTTTATTCAATGGCTTTCCCTTCTCTTCTTGTGTTTGTCCCTCCCCTGTAGCATAGCTTCTCTACTGTCCCTTCGATTGGATGACTTGTATGTTGTCACTGCTGTTATTCATGGACCTACTTTTTTGCCTTTAGAACTGCATGGGGTTGCACGCATTTTCTTGCTCTCTTCCTTGTTTGCTTATTATCCCCTCACATCCCTGTTCCTTCTATGTTGCCCCTCACACCAGCTCGTTCATTCCCAGCCTGCATGTCTTTTATGTAATTTTTATTCTAATTTAACCGATTCGGAAATTCATCCATTACTCCCATCACCTTTTAACTTGTTAAACTTGCTGTTTGGCAGCGTTTACTTCTCCCCCACCTTCCACCTTCCGCTCGCTCCACCATTGTTCCACCACCCCTTGTCCTCATTTTTATTTACATGATATTTCCTTTTTTGGAGGGCATGGCAGCCACAATCTGCCTGGCTGCTCTTTTTAAAAAAAGTTCTTCAATCCACATTTAGCAATTTTTATGTTTACTTACTTATGCCTACTACCCATCCTGGGACATAGGCCATCAACCAGGGCTCACTAGCCATCTCTGTCTTGAGGTTTTCTTTCAATCGGGCTCCAGTTGTAGCCCATCTCCCTGCAATCAGCCTTGAGGCATCAACGCCAGGTGTGTCTTGGCCATCCTCTTTTCCTTTTCCCTTGAGGGTCCCAGGTCAGGGCTTGCTCGGTGGTGTTTGATGCAGGTTTGCGGAGGGTATGACTTTTTCAACCCTAGTGTCTTTTCGGGATTTCTTCATGGGCCGAGAGTTAGAAATTCTGCTGCCCTAGGTCATTGTTGCTGATGGTGTTTGGCCAGCGGATTTGGAGGATTTTCCTCAGACAGGTGTTGATGAAGGTCTGGACTTTGGTGATGATGGTCAATGTTATCCTCCAAGTTTCTGCTCCATACAAAAGGACCAATTTTACTTTGGTGTTAAAAAGCCTGATCCTGGTTTGCAGCGTTAGGCCCTTGGAGTTCCAGATCTTCTTTAACTGAATGAAAGCAGCCCTTGCTTTGCCGATTCTTGCCTTGACATCAGTGTCTGTGCCGCCCTGCTTGTCTATGACACTGCCCAGGTAGGTGAAGGCCACTACCTATTCAAGTGCATCGCCTGCCAGAGTGACTGCAGCTGTGCTGGCCGTGTTGTCCTTCAGGATCTTGATTTTCCCCCTCTGGATGTTGAGACCAAGTTGTGGTGATGTGGGTGCCACATTGTCGGTCTTCTCTTGCACCTGCTGGTGGGTATGGGAGAGTAGGGCCAGGTAATCTGCAAAGTCTAGGTCGTCAAGCTGCATCCAAGGTGTCCACTGGATCCCATTTCTTTTCCCTGCTTTGAATGTCTTCATGATCCAGGCTATGGGCAGCAGGAGGAGAAAAGGTGAGGGCAAACAATCCTGCTGTATTGCCATCCTCAATTGGAAGGCTTCCGTATTTTTTCCTCCATGTACTATCTTGCAGGTCATTCCCTCGTAAGAGTTCCTGATGATTCCTCTAGTCTAGAACAAGGTTGGAGCTGTAAGTCAAAGTATATTGGTAGTCTAGAACAAGGTAGGAGCAGTAAGTCAATATATACCATTAGTATAGAACAGGGTTTAAGCTGTAAATCAATGTATTTTGGTAGTGTAGAGCAAGATTGAGCTATAAGTCAGTGTATTCCACTAACCTAGAACAAGGTTGGAGCTGTAAGTTAATGTATTCCGCCATTCCAGAACAAGGTTGGCGCTGTAAGTCAGTGTATTCTGCTCTTCTAAAACACATAGAATTTATTCCTGAGATGATAGGACATTCCAGAGTGGGGAAAACCTCCTGTATGCATTTTTGGGAGACTGTATAGTGTTGACTCTTTCGGTTGTGCTATATGTAAGTAGGATTTTCCCCTAGTGATCAAATACTGTTCGTCTCCCTGGATCCAGTTTCTCATTCAAATTTTGGAGACTCTTTTGTGGGATCCGCATATAATTAGGTCTCAGATACAGGCAGGTTTATTTATGTTTTGCCAAGACCTATTGTTTGCAATACATTACATACAATTCCTCATGATTGCATGACTTGCTTACCTACTTCAACTCATTCGACCCAATTTGTTGGCTTTCCTTCTTATTCTAGGGCTTGTCCCTCCAAGAGGAGCATTTTGGTTCTGCCACTTTAGATTCAACTGGTTTCATCCTCAATGTGTCTTGATACATACTGAAGAGCTGCAGGGAATATGTGTTGAGTGCTCCCAGCCTCACTTGACAACCTTTCGCAGCAGTGCTTTGGTGTCTCTCCCACTCTTTTGACAGTGCTCACATCCATGCCAGCATTTGAGTTATAATAAAGAGAGGAAGTGGCCGGTCTCTTAAACCCTTGACTGCAGTAAGCTGTAACACATTGACTAACTGTTGCAATGTCATCCTGTGTCCTGGGCACCCCCCAACTTTTTGCTGACTGGTAGTGGTGGTAACTGACTCTGGGCTCTGCCTAACCAGGCCCAGGGCCAGTGCCAAGCTGAAAGGAACACATTAGAATACAGTTAAAACACCTAACATACACTAGGGTACACTATGGTATGGTGGGGTACCCCTGTAATTGGCATGACCTACCCCATAAGCCCCTAGTATATAATAGGGCAGGGGATTGAAACTACCTAGAAGTCCCCAGTACCCTGGGACATGGCAGTTTAGAGGCCAGCAGCTCTTTTGCACTTGCATGTGTGCACTGCTGAAGCCTGAGGTCAGTTTAAAAGCAGCCCTGGGTGCCAGGACTGCTTTTAAAAAGTAAATTGTGCCCAAACTCGACTTTGGTGTTTGGGGCACTTAAAAATGGATAACCTACAATGTTTTGGCATATTAGGGACCCCCAGGGTCTCCCCTAGGTATCCCATGGGTGGGGGGTCAGATATTTATAAGGTACACCCTTATAAAATGAGTTTTTATATGCCTGGGTAAAGTGAAATTTCACATTTCACTCCCACATTGTGGTAAAGTGCTGCCCAAATTCGACTTTGATGCCAGGAGCAGTGTAAAGTGAGGATCTGCAATATTTTTGCAGATTCAGAACCCCTAAAGTCTCCCCTAGTTGCACATGGGGTGGGGTTCCTGTAGCTATAAGGCAAGTAACTATAAAATGTGTTTTTGTAAGTCCTGGTGCTGGAAAAATGGCCCAAGTCATTTTTCCCATTGCAAATCCCCAGTTACATAGGTTAACATTGCAGGAAGTTATTAAATAATAACTCCTGATAGGAAGGAGATAGAGCTACCGTTCAAAGACTTCTCAGAATAGTAATGCTAAATCCAACAATATCATACAAGAAGTTATAAGACTTTCTTGTTTGTAAGTCCAAATCCAGCCTTCCAGTGGTCTGCCCTGATTGGTCAGAGTTAAGTGGATTAGCCAGCCTGCCTGGAGAGGTGATAAAGAGCCCCTGGGGTTATGCAGCTGGGCTGGGAGGGCAGTGTGCTGGTCCACAGGAATGCCAGGCCAGGGGGAGGGGTCGTAAACCATGGGCTTCAAAGGGAAAAGCAGAACCCAGTGTCAGTTTACAACTCTGAACTGTATCCCTCAGGCAGATGGGGGGATTAAGGAAGGTATGAGCAGATGCAGGGGGGAGAGCCTAAGTAAATTAGCCATCCTAGGGGTGTGTTTAGCCAGCTCTTGCCTCCTTGCTGGAAATTCTGCCATTATGGATTTGGAAGATTTGATGCACTCTGGGACAAAATAATGCCACACTCTACAGGAAGTGGTCATATGTTTGAGGAGTTATCCTGCTCCCATTGGTCAGGAGTGTCTTCCTGTCTGACCCAGAGAACATGGAATAAGTATCTGAGAGGGGCAGAGCCCTCCAGATCTGCTGCTGAGAAGATTTTGCTGTGCAAAGAATTCTAAGGCCTGACCTCTGAAAACTGAACCATCTGACACTACAGCCCTGTGGATTATTTTGCTGAAAAAGAACTAAAGAGTGGACTCCCTGAAAGCTACAGGTTAAAAGAGCTCATCTGGAACATCACCAACTAAATCTGCACCTTGGGGAACTACCAGTGGATATGTAAGGGTGACATCCCAGTTGATTGTGGGAACTGAAGTCCTCAACTTTCAAGGACCATCTTGGAGCTTCCAGACCCTTGGAGTGAGTTTGAGACACTTTGGGACCCTTTGAGGAACTTCAGGAAGAAGTTCAAGAAGTTTGGAGAACTTTGGAGGAACTTTGAAAAAAAGCTCCATAGAGGGACCGACTCAACCTGGTCAGCCAAGCCGCCTGCCTTCAACCGCGAGTCGGCCAAGCCATCCAGGTTCGTCCCGCTAAAAGCTCCGTCGGTCCGACTTCCAGAGTTTGACCGGGAGTAGAAGAAATCTGAAGCCAGAGAACCCTCACCGGAACCGGCTACATGAGGAGCATCGAGAGACCCCGCGAGAAAAAGCTCCAGAAAAGTTTCTAAGTCCGCTCGTAGAAAAGTCGACCGGGAGCAACCGCGAGAGCCAAGCCGCCTGTCTTCCATCACGTGTCGGCCTGGGCTCCTGGGTTGCCCCGCTGAGCGCTAACAAAAAGTTTCTAAGTCCGCTCCAGGGAAGTTGACCGGGAGTTCGTCAACAGTCAAGCCGGCGAACCCTCACCGGATCTGGACTGGCTGGGAGCTTCGAGGGGCCTCGCGAGAAAAAGCTCCAGAAAAGTTTCTAAGTGTGAAGGTAGAAACTGAGACCGGGACCTGCCGCAAGCTGTAGCCGCCCAGGGCTCCATCGCGGTCTGCCTGAAACTTTGACTTTGCCCCGGTCTATCGCGAGCAGGTATCCCAATATGGTGCTATAAACTTCTAAGTGCTATATTTTATTAAATCTTTGAAAATTCATATCTCCGGTTCCTTACATTAGATTTTTGTCGTTTTGGTGTCATTTTAAAGATAAAAATATTTCCTATTTTTATAAATTGGTGTTGGATTTTTATTTTGTGTTGTGTCTTAATTATTTACTGAAATGGTGTTTTTAAATGCTTTACATACTTGTCTTTGAAGTTAAGCCTGTCTGCTCGCAGCCACGTTACCAAGGGTTGAGCATAGGAATAATTTTCTAAGACCTATGCTGAGTCCTATCATGTGTTAGTGGCCTTATTGCCAGTGGCAGACCTACATTTGCCCCTACCAATAACCCACTTTCCAACACTAACATTTATTGCACCCCCACACCATCCCAGCCAATATTGAGCAGCCTTTAAAAAAGAGAAGCAACTTCCACAGAGTTGTTGCTGTGCCATTAAAGAGTAACCTATGAATCCAGATGGTTGGATGAAGTGCTGGCAAAACAGAGTGTTTTATTTTAACAATACTCTTTGGCAGAAGGGACGCCACAGGCCAAACCTGGTCTAGGGTGGTGCAACTGGTGCAGTGGCACCTGGCACTGACCTCGGGGGAGGGGGTACCATGTTTAGAAATAACATGGATTTAAAAAGCACCCTCTGCAGAATTCCTTGCGTGTCCAGATGTTTTCAGGCAAAAATAAAAATGTCAAGATAATTGTGGTGATTAATGTTCCTGCTGGAGAGAGGTCAGAGTTTTATCTAGTGGCAGTTTCCACTCATGCTAAAGTAGTGCAGAGGGTTAAGATGCCTGCTGCAAAGAACATGTACCACCCATATCACCAATCTGTATTTTATGTGGATAGCTCAGTGAGTTACTGCTTTTGTCACAGATCCTTTTGTTTCTTGCAGTTTATAAATTACAATCCTAATCTAGCAAAGTGACCGATGAACTGTCATTATTTTTTTATGTATTTTTGAGTTTTGTATAGCCGCAGCTAGACCTGAAGGTATCAGAGCGCATTACATGTTGTGTGAATATGTTTTCTCAAGGTACATGTGGGGAAACGTATGGGAGACCACATAGCATATGTTATTAAAAATAGTCACGAAAGAGTATATAGCAATACAGCATTAAGGTAATGGTGATGAAGAAGGGTTCCCGATTGAGCTACTTAGACGACCCCCTGGGAGGATCAAATCGGTGTAGGTAGGGACTTTGAGAATCGTAAATCACCTTGTGTGCTTGTTGAAGTAGTTGTTGAGCAGTAGAGATTTGAGGTCCCCTTTAAAGTAGGAGAAGGAAGGGTTGCAGCGGAGATCTATAGTGAGTGAGTTCCAAATCTTAGGAGCATTCCATGAGAAGGAGCCCACCTGGGAGGATTTCTTCTTCAGCTTAGGAGGAATGCGAAGAAGAGAGTAGGAGCTTCTCAGTGCTCAGCCACTTCCTGCTCTCGGAAGTTTGGATTCTAGGTATTTGGGTTTTTTTGTGTGAAGGGCTTTGTGGGTGATACAAGCTGTCTTGAAGATTCATCTTCCTTCAGTGGGAAGACAGTTGACACTCTTGAGGGCAGGTGAGATGTGATCAAACAGTTTGATTCCTGTGAGGAGCCTGGCAGGAGCCTGGCAGCTGCATTTAGGGCGAATATGCCACGTTAGTTCGCATGTGTTTACATTGCATACCATTACAATGCGGTCGTTACAACGACCGCGTTGTTACATCCCATACCTCTACAACGCAAGTCGGAACAACGACTTGCGGTAGGGGGGACGCTGGATGTTGGAATAGTATAATTTACTATTCCAGCTCCAGTCTGTGCAACAGTAGGATTTTAAATCCAACACCTCCTGCCCCCAACAGCAAGTCGTTGTTCCGACTTGCGTTGTAATGGTATGCAATGTAACAACGCGGTCGTTGTAACGACCGCATTGCAATGGCGTGCGTTGTCTTGCATGCGTGGTAAACGATGTTTACCATTTAGGACTACTCTTAGGGGGGCAAGATGATGGTCGGGAGTTCCTGTGATGATGTCATTGCGGTAATAGAGTTTCGAGAGGACAAGTGCTTGCACTACCGTCTTAAGATCGTTTGGGAATGATTTGATTTTCTTTGTGTTTTAATGTGTAGAGCACGCATTTGGCTGAGTTACTTATTCGGTCCTTCATTGACATGTTTTTATCCAGTGTCACACCCAAGGACTTTACGGAGTTAGCTAGTGATAGTGAACAGTTTAGTGAGTCCAGGTTCTTGACCCATTCTTTGATTGGTAGATGTTTGTTTTTTGGTAGGAGGAATAGTAGCTCAGTTTTGTAGCAGTTCAGCTTTAGGTGGTTGATGTGTATCCATGTTTGAATCTTAAGTAGTGTGTCATTAAGGTGCAGGATGTCGCTGGGTGATTTAATTTTGTAGTAGAGTTGAGTGTCATCGGCATAAAGGTGACCTTTGATGCCATTTGGTTCAGAATGACTGTGAAGGGTTCCATAAAAAGGTTAAAGAGGCCTGGCGAGAGGACTGAGGCTTGAGGTACACCTTGTGAGACTGGTGTAGGCTTTGCGAGACAGCTGTTGATTTTTATTTGCTGCTTGCGATGTTGCAAATAGGGTGTGAACCATCTCAGGACTGTGCCACTGATACCAGTGTGGTTCGTGAGTGTCTCAAGTAGGGCTTGGTGATTTACTGTATCAAATGCCGCGGATAAGTCGAGTAGGATTAGAAAGCAGGAGTCCCCTTCATCTAAGGATCTGAGAATATCATCTGTTATACTAACCATAGCAGTTTCAGTGCTACTGCCTTTCCTGAAACCTGATTGGAATGTGTCATGGAGGTTGAATTCGTCTATGTGTTGGTTGAGTTGTATTTGGACACACTTCTCCATCGTTTTGGCTAGGAAAGGGAGGTTCATGATAGGTCTTAAGTTATTACGGTAATTTAGGTCCACCTCTGGTTTTTTGAGAATGGGCTTGATTTGGCTCAGTTGGAGGGAGTCAGGTACATAGCCTGATGAGAGAAAGGCATTAAAGATTTTGTTCAGAACGGGGGAGATGATATGGTTGAGGTTCTGTACTAGGGTGGAAGGTAAGGGGGATCGGTAGTGTGGGATGTGGGTTTCAGGTTAGCGATTATGTTGAAGACTTTTCCTTCAGTCATGGGTTTGAAATCTGTCCACATAGCATTGTTTTTGGTTGTCTTCAGTTTTGAAAGAGTTGCACGCAAACTGCATGGTATAGGTTAGAACGTTATGTTTTTCTCCAGTCTTTCATGATCCTAATTGGGCTTAAAAGGGTTCATTTGGGTAGAAATACATTCTTATTAGTAAAGCTAACCACTGTGGTATGTTTTTAAATACTTAGGGGCCGATTCCGATCTCGGCCGGTAGTGCTCCGAATCGGATTCGGATTCACCGGATCCGATTCGGAGCCCTGTTTCCCGACCGAATCGTACGCGGGTCCAGCCGAGCGAGTACGATGCAAGCACCCGCGAAATCGCCGACCGACTCGAACGCGGCTACAACACGCTCCGACCAACTCGCATGGACACGACTCGCACCGCGCTATGGAGACGTTTCCCGGCCGGGTAAGTACGATGCGCGCCGCGAGCAGTCCGACCGACTCGCGCCGTCCGGCTCGAAAAAGCTGTCGGAGCCGGACTTTGGGGGTCCGTGTCGGACCCCCTGTACGCGTAGGCGCGCGAGTCGCACACAGGGGGGACCCATGGGTCCCCCCTACCTGTGCATGTACGGCGCGATGCGCATGGATGCGTACACGCTGTAGGGGGCGCCCTTGTCCGCCTCGCACCCATTGAGTCAATGGGAGCCCGCGTACGCGTTGTACGACAGGCTCCCATTGACTTCAATGGGAGTCCGACCGACTCAAGTCCGATAGCATGCGTGCGCATCGTACTCGTTCGGTCGGACTGCTAGGGTCCGATTCGGTCGGAATTCTCTCCGGGTCCGGCTCGGTCGGAGAGATTTCCGGCCGGAATCGGAATCGGCCCCTTAGTTTGTGCTTCTCCAGACCAAACACTCTTAAAATATACTGCCTACTAGTAACGGTGACATCGACTCCTACACCTAGTAATCTTTGTTGTCTTATGTGACATTTCCTATAGACTGATTTACACACACGAGTCATTGGCTCTGTATAATGTGTGTGTAATGTAAAGTGCTCTGACACCCAACACTAGTATTAGTAGCAAAATTCACAGTGCAGCGAGCTAACCTATTTGAGCATGTTAGACAGAACTTTTGAACAACATGGCATTTAGCTGGTATTTCATAAATCCTCTCAGGTGTGAGCTGGTGTGCTCTTTCAACTCTAATAAAAGAAGAGAAGGAAGCAACTATGCTCCACCCTAGAGTAAATTAACTTAGCTTCTTTTCCATCCAAAGACCGGCAAGGTCATAGGCGGAAATGAAGTTGATACACCCTTTCATCATTCTTATGTGGATAAAGCAAATACTATTGTGTTGGTCTTGATAATGTAGCATGTGCTGCATGTTATTGACATTGATTATTAAAAATAGATATGATTTGAAGACCTTCATTTAATTGATCACATGTAAAGTGTAGGCACATACCACTAATGAGATCTCTTGGTGCTATAACATGTGGCACTGGCTGCATACATGTAGAGAAATACACCACAGATTCTGCTGGGAGCTTTCTGTTTTTAAGGTCGAGCCTGGGCAGCACATGTGATACTCTGTGGCGAGGCATGCTGTATTCAGTCTATGGGCTTTTAACACACCCAGCGCTTCTGGTTGGTTGGCCTGCCTTTCGAAATTCCTTCACTCTGGTTGGTTAATAGTGTCCATCTGTCCCACCTTTGGGTGCTTGGTTCCCTCCCAGGGGACATCACTGATTATTTATTTTGGTTGTCTAGCTCTGGCCATTCGTTTCCTCCTCGCTCGCACACCCTCCCTCCCGTCATGATATTTGCTGAATAAATGCAATGCAGGACTCATTATTTATCTGGAGACTATCACAGGCTAAGATACTGGAAACTTCTGAGAGGCATTGCGGGCAGTTCTGAGACTAGGGGGCCCAGAAAACGGAGAAGAGGCCGTGTCTGGTACTCTTAGAGTTAGGATTTCAGTTTTCCATCTGTTAAGACAAAGGACCCTTTTCCCCAGTCACTGTTGGGTGCGGTGTAGGTGGTTTCGAAGGACGATTCTATAACCTAGTCCAGTCCATACTATCATGGGCTGCAGCTGCTTTGCTTTGTCAACAAGTCTTTTCTTTGCACGAGTGCTGGGTGGCGTTTGTTCTCATCGAGCCTATTTATACCGTGCTGCAATACAAATGTGGTTCTCTTATGCTTGTTACTCCTAGTGTTTACTTGACCTGCAGAAATGACAAATGCAATCCCCCCCCTCAGGCATCCAAAATGTAATCTAGATTATTCAAGCTCTTTTTCTAGAAATGCGAGTTTTAATTTGCCAAGAGATGCTTCAAGGAAGCCTTGCATGCTGTGTTACCTTTTCAACACTACAACGTTTTTATCACCACTTCTGCGGAACAGGGATAAAACAGCCAGAGAATGAACATACCATAAGCGCCTTAAAGGACAATAAAATGTGAGTAGTTCGTTTGTTTGCTCAGAGAGGAAGAGGAAGGAACATCTGAGGTTGGAGTGTTCGTTTAGCTTCACAGAAGTGAAAGTGAGCCGTCGTAAGGTAGACGCATATTGACAGCATTTTTCTTCCATAAACATTGTTATAATGCTGGACCCAGAGTTGTGATTGCATTTACAATAACTGCTATGCTGTTTTTCGGAGTGCACTGGGCTAACTGTCATCAGAAGTACTTAAAAAACTGATTTTGGAACTATTTCATTGAAAGTCTCTGCTTTTAAAAGTTTAACTATACCCCATCATAATCAGTGGCTGAGTGACAAGTTTGCATTCTTGGAGCTGTAAACTACAAAGAAATCCCACAGAATGATGTATGAGGAAATTAGAAGTAACACCAAAAACAGCAATAGTTGCTGTGCAGTTGACAAACAAGACGATACGAAATGTAGTTCCTTTTCGCAAGTGGTTTATCGTAGCGTAGTTATTTTTGTATTTGTATTTTTATTTTTGTTCTGGCCATTCACCCCCTCACACATGACCACCAGTGGTGGGAGGGAAAGAGGATAAGTCTAAATATTTGTCAGAGTACAACTCTCTGCATCTTGGAGCCATGGGACCCATTCTACCACCTTCAGACTTGCCTACGTCTATGGGTTTACCCACCATTCCTTGCCATCACATACAATGCAGAGCTTGGTAGAGGCCGATGCATAGAACTGCCCTTCTTACTCTTATAACCAGCATGAGTAGGGCATTGCTTTTTTACCACCCGCCCTCGGTCTCTACGATCCTGCCACTTCTGCTGCGACACAGACTGCCCCGATCTTCTCTACTGTCCTCTTGACAAGAGCAGTGGCATCTTTATGGGCTTCCTTACGAAACTTCAACTTGGAATAGAGTGTGGCCACTTACAGCTGCCTGCCTCATGCCTTTTTTAATGTACGACCACATCACACCCCGTCTAGTGTCACTCAGTGAGCGTCTAGTCAACCAAAGCATGGAGTACAAGGCCCCATGTTTCATCTTTAAAACACCACAGAGGCATGTACCACTTGGTGTTATAAAAGTGTTGACCCTGTGCCAACCAACCAGAGACCTAAGATCTACTGCCCAGAGCAGCCTGTCACTCCATGCAAACTGTTCTTGTGACTGCGGGTCACGTGATGGCTTAGCTCAGTGCCTTGAGGATTTTTTAGGTGCTGAGCTGATACAGTGAGATTCCTTTCCAGCGACGCTACGTGACTCGCTAAGTAATGAGCATGCTGTACAAAGTTTTACAGAAAAAGACACACAACAGAGTTCTTTGCTTTGTTGAGGTGGGGAGGGCATATCCTTACCAAGTGCATTTATGTTTGGCCAGTTACATAATGTATTATGTAATTTTAAAAGTATTATTTATAGGCGTTTGTGTGCCATGAAAGGCAGCCCTCAACAGCCCACCACATCATTAAACTCTGCTACATACCACTCCACAACACAGAATACCATTCCACGTAATTGCACTCCAAAACACACAATCCCACTCCACAAAATTCCAGTGCACTCAATACCACATAATTACTATACACATAATTCCACAGCACACCATGCCACATAATTCCAGTACACAAATTCACTTCACATCACACCATTCCACGCCACATAATTACACAACTAATCCAATCCACGTAATTCCACAACACACCACATACATACACTCCATAACACATAAGTAAAAAAAAAAATGCCATTTCCAATGCCAGTAGCTCCAACAAATACAAGACCTATTGCATAAGTAAAAAACATTACTATTTTCAATACCAATAGCTCCAACTCCAACAAACGCGGAGGTCAATGCTTGTTTAAAACTTGTGCAGGGGAGGCATAAAAGTGAGTGGTTTTGTGTAGAGTACAGGCACTTGCCTGTAGAAGTCAGAGAAAATGCAATATATACAGTAAGAAATATCACACTGATTTAGTGTGCTTTTAAAATTAAGTTGTAAATGAGCATTGAGGGCTGCGCCTCAATCGTCTTTGCAATTGAAGGTTAAATATTGTAAAAAGGTTAGCTTACTCTCCAAACCTCTGTCTCGTGAAAATGAACCCTGTAGTCTGCCTTGGCACAAATAGTTTGTGCCATCAAAGCATGCGTGCAACGCCCATTGGGCTAAAAGGGCTTCTGCCCCCACCTGTCGTGGGTCATAGCCCGGGCTGCATCCTCGAGGGTACTTGTCTCCGTGAAACCCCGACCACTCAGAGGTCTGCTCGGAAAGTGGCGTCGTAGATTACTTTTTTTTTTTCTTTAAAAAACGGCAGGTTCACCGTCTCCTGCTGCTAGGAAATGTGTTCTCAGGAAAGGGGTGGAGGTTTCTTGTGAGTCATAATATCCTAGGGTGCAGACCTCATGGTGGGGGCTCTCGCTGTGCAGGGCAATGTGTTTGAGCCTTCAGTATTGTTTTATAGGAAAGCTAATGACTGCCTCAGAGCACTGGGATGAGAGAGACCGTCTGCACTTAAAAGGTGATCTCTGAACCTCCCCAACTTGACTGATACCCTTTGAATACTTCTAAGAAAGTAAGGCAGAAAATGACAAATTGTATTGTGTGCAATTGCATTTATATATAGCGCTTATAACCCATGAAGAGTGGTAGCAAGCACTATATAAATGCAACGAAGGGCAGAATGTTTCTCTTTTTAAATGGGTTTGCAGTGGTTCAGTGTCCACCAGACAGTTCAGACTTTTCTGTCAGTAGCATCGCATCTAGCATTCTGTTGGGGCAGAGGGCGATTGTGTTTTTTATTGTAAAAAGAAAAAATCCAAGTAGTGGCTAAAAAGCTAAGAATCTGCAAAGTTGTATTGGCAAATAGGGTTATGGGCAATACTTTGTTTCTGTGGTTGCGGGTGAATGGCACTTATTAACAGGGCCACTAGAATTGTGCAACAGGGAATTGCCAAATTATGTGGCACAGCTGACTAAATCGTTCAACAAGAATAGGGATACTATGCGGTGTAACGTGGCACATTTTGCGATAGTATTACTTCATTCATTTGTTATTTTTATGCATTAGAGGTTTGACTTCACTAGTACCTACTTACCGCCTAAATACAGGACTAAGCAACTAATGATGGCCAGTCAACCTTTGCGTAAGGCCTTCCATTGTGCAGCAACACGTGTCACTGCATTTTCAGTAACTTTTGATGCGTTCGGGCCGGAAACACATTTAGCTGCTAAAATCTGCTGTATGCAAATACATAATTATGCAAAAAAGGCTGAGCCGTAGGATTGCATAATTCCAGCGGCACTATTTATTAGTAGGGACAGGGTCTTTTAAAAAATGGCCCCGCTGGCAGCAGTCCAGATACTCTGATTAAAATATCTGTGGCTTTCTGTTCTATCTCAGAAGCAAGGCCAGCTAGGCCCAAGCACTGATGTTGCTTGTGAGACTGTCATGCAGTATTGGCTTCAGAGTAATAGCTTGACAATAACGTCATGTCACACAGTTACTCTAACAGTCAATACCCAGGCACTGGTGCAGAGCAGTCCGTCACCGCACTCCTTTGCCTCATAGATGCTCTTTGGCTGAATTTGCTATAGATGGACATCCACACTACAGAAGGGACACACATGAGGTGCAAATATTCCCTTATGCCTTATCGAGGGCTACTGGGTGCTAACCTCTCATACTCCACTTCACAGAGCCTGTCCCCCTTGTGCTTGTTGGACTGACACAGAGCTGGATCAGCTGGGCACTTTGCATGGACAGGACCAGGCACTGCGCCTGCTAAGGAATTCTGCAGCAGCAGCATGGTATGCCCCAGATAGCTCGGCAATCGTGGGCTCTACCTCTTTGTCATCTTTCCCATCTCTGCAAGTGACAGCTGCTGCTTGGAAAACCTTGAGATGAAAGGAGAAGGAGAATGCCGTGCTCTAGATCCGAGACACACATCCATTCAAAGGTTCATTTGAAATGCATTGGGCTCTGCAGGTGCTGGGCCTGGCTGCTGTTCAAGCTGATCCATTCTTGCAGGCAGCTGGTGCCTGGTTCACCTTCGACAACCTATGGCAATTTCAAACCAGCAAGTGTCGTCCTGCGGGTTTACACACTTGCTGCTGTGATGCGGTCCAGAGTATACACACTTGCTGCTGTGATGCGGTCCAGGTACATTGCCTTTTTTAATGTCTGCATGAAGAGTGGGTTTTAAAGCTCAAGCTTGTTGCACAGACACAACTTGAAATGTAACACATTTATTAGTTGCCTTTTGCTTTTCTGCCCAAGCCTGCTTTTTCCTTGCCATTTGCTGCATTGCATTTCTTCTACTATTGCATCGTCCATAGGCCGTCACCTGGCCGTATAGCACTGTTCATCCTCCCCTCTCTCCTCTCCTGCTCCCTGTCATCCTTCCTTTTCATTTATCCTCTGTCTGCCACTTTACACTCCCTACATTTCACTTTCTCTTCTTTTTTGTTTACCGTTGTCTCCATCCCTTGCCTCTACTTCCCTGCCCTCTCTAAATTCCCTCACTACAAATGAAGGCCAAAAAGAATATCAAATTGACTTAAAAGCAATAACTGTCAAGACCGCATTCACAACAAAGTGTAGATGGTGAGGAAGATGGGGGAGGAAGAGAGGTGTGCAGTAGAGAGTGGATTAGAAGATGAGGCAACTACAGATGAGAAGTTCAACTGCTTGCAAAGCATCATATGTCTAGTGTGTTGCTGCACAGCGTATCAATGGAAGTGTTAGGACTGCTTGGGATTCAGAAGCCCATTTCAGTGCCTGTTTTATTAAGCAGAGGACCCAAAACTAAAGTTGATTACTCGTCTCGGGTTGGGGGATGAACATATATGAGGAGGAGGAGGAGGGAAGAAGGATGAGAGTGAGCGAGAACGGATTGACTGAAGAAATTGTGAAGTGAGTTAGAGAGAAGAGATAGAGAATAGTGAAATAGAAGAAAGTCAAAGTGTGAGAGAATATGGAGGGAAAAGAGGAGAAAGAAATTAGGAGAATGTGACTGAGACATTAAAGAAGAGAGGGGTGTGAAATGAGAGCTGGCAGAGTGAGTGATTTGTGAACAAGCAACACAGCAACGATGCTAAGGCAAATTATACAGCACATTTCACCGATTCCTTTTGCTCCCTTCTTCACCAGAAGTCTGGAGGTCACCTTGTCAGTAGGTGATGCCAGCCCTTGCAGTGGATGCCGCAAGTACCAATCTCCAAAGTAACATTTTGAACACCAGCACCTAGACAGCCAGGGACCTGGGCTTGAATCCAGCTTGGCACTTAGATGAAAACTGTGCAGCTCTGGGCAAATCACTTAATCTGACTGTGCCTAACGTTTAATATGAGAGATGCTAGTTCAAATTTGTGTAATTCAAAGATTTAAGCCCCCACTTGAGATCACTTCCCATGATGTACAGTGTTCTGTTGCTAACCAGCTAGGTCCGTGCAATAGAAATATCAACACACACTTGTTTTTACATTGTGAACAGGTATTCCACTTGTTCCGCTTTGTGAATACCATTACCGTTTGAGCTCTTGGTGACCCATCCTCATTTTGTGACCGCCAGATATAAGCCCCCCATAATTTTATTAATACCAGTACGTGCGCCACATCATTAATGGGATTCATATAAGTCTACTTCTCTGCGTCTGTGGGGACATCCATGAGCTCATTGGGAGATCCTCCCACAAACATCTGCTCGTTCCTTGGATCCATTTGTTTATTATGCGGCTTATGTTGCATTTACTAAAAAAAGGCACCGTCCAATACGCCTTCAGTGCTTTCTTTTCTCTGTGTCAGACATGAAGACCAGACACAAGACTCACTTGCTGCCATGTTGCAGGCATTAGATGCTCACAGGTTTGGTGGACAAATTCTTGAAGCTCCTGCGGTGCTAAATGTCTCAGGGGAAAGCACTGGCAAAACCAATAGATCTGGCTTGAAAATACAGGCATGAATAAATGCTGTTTGCATGCATTAGCACATTAACGGCACACCTGCTGGATTTGCTAATCTGTATTCTCATATTGGCTCAGAGGATGCCTCCACCCCCATTGCGTGAATGGTAGCCCCACCACCGTGGCTTGAACTACTAGCTCCCCCCAAAGGTCAAGTCTAGTTGCATCCCTGCATCACAGTGAACGTCGGCTGCTACTGTCTGAAACTCACGGAGGGATGCAGCTTTCGAAATTCCTAGACACTTGTGTTAGCTTAGGAAAATATCAGTGTACTCTGTTAGTCTTTCAAAAGTAAAATATATCTGCAAAAATCTATTTAAACTTCATGGTATTTAAAATGGGGGCACGCATGCCTTCTTCCTCTCTCTCTTACCTCATAAATGGTCGCACTTGCCCTCTGTTCCGTTGCTTCCCCGCACCAACCCTTCCCACTCTTCTCGTCATGTTTTTTGTTATATTGTAAACTTTTTGTGCAAGTTCACAGCAACTGTACACTGCTGCTGGGCAATTCACATGCTTCCTTTTGCGTTCCTGGATATACTTTTGGAATGTTAAGTTAAACCTAAAAAATAAAATGCTGGCTGTGTCTCACCACAGATCCACATATATGGGCAGCCATCTTGAAATGATTTTTTAAAGAGGAAAACAATCCCCAAGATAGCCACCCGTGTATGAGCATGCATGCACGGCGACCCACTGGCGGACATCTTGGAATGGTTTTCCTCCTCAAGAAAAAACTATTTCATATGACTTTATGTCACACCTCGTCCCTAGGTACTGGGGGGGGGGAGGGGTGTCACAAAGCAAACGGGGTCAACTGGCCCTCAGCAGTGGGGGCTGAGGTTGTTTGTCTCTGAGGTCCTGGGGTGTCTTCTACTATGGCAGTGCAAACTGAGCCAAGTACAACCCCCTCAGCACTTGACTCTCAGTGGTAGCAATGACAAGTAGTCACAGGCTTCTTAGGGTGGTAGTGTAGGCGCAAAGTCAGTACGCAACCACCATCAAGCAGCACACTCCTAATGTCCAGCCTAGTGCTTTGCCCAAAAGAAAGAAAAGTATTTTAATACACATTTCTGAAAAGAGAATACTACAGAGGTAATAGGTGGTAAAATAACACCACTGTTGCTTGGGCTCCTGCGCCTTGGAATACAGCCCTCCCCCTCCCCTTTTTGAGGGTGTCCTTTTGAACTTGCGCAGGGTCCCTTCTGAGTTGGATTTCAATCAAGGCTTACCTGTAGAAACCCACTTCAGTTATGGTTGCACTCAGTTCAGTAAAGTCCCCTTGATACAGTCACATCACTCTGCAGGTCTCTGTGTCCATGGGCGGCTGCTGAGAACAGTCAGCATGCATCTCTGACATCTCCTGCTTCTCTTAGGAGCTGCACCAGCTACAGACACAGCCCTCGATCTGGGCAGGCTGCAGCAGGATGGGGCAGCAAGACCTGCTGCTTGGAGACCTTCCATGAATAGAGGTACTGAGCATCGTTAGGGGCTCTCACCAGGTGTTGGATCTGCTCCCGGGTCGCTCATTTATGACCAGCCAATGGGTCACCATGCAAAGGGGGGTGTCACAGTAACACAATAGCAGCTGGGAGATGCTCACCACAGGCACATTTCTTGCTTCCTGTGGTCATTTCCACTGAGGGGACAGTTCATAGTTTTCGTTGAGACCTTCACCACGGCACATCTCTGGGGTTCAAAGGCAGCGCCCAACAGGCATACAGTTCTTGATATACATGGTGTGATCAGCTGTGATCAGTATACTTGGACGGTGGCAAGGTCTGCTGTCCATTCCGGAGAAAGCAAACACAAGGAGATGATGAACGGAGTGCTGAAACTTTTCAAATACTCACCCCCAGTCACAGATCTGGGTTGAGTCCACCATCATTCTTTAGCTCACTTTGCCACCCCAGTTCAGACACAGCTATATGCAAATCAGTCTTGACCCTGTGCCTCATGGGAACAGTCCATACCGAACTGCCAAGCCATGTCTTCCCTGGACCGGAATCAAGCATCCTGGGACCAGTTTCGGGCTAACAACCCTCATCAGCCAGGCTAGCTTGAATCCAGTGGCAAAGTGAGCAAGGGACCCACGTCTGGGCATACCCTGCCAACTTAGGGCGAACAAAGCAAACACAAGAAGATGATGGATGGAGTGCTGAAACTTTTCAAACACTCATCCCCAGTCACAGATCTGGGTTGAATCCACCATCATTCTTTAGCTCACTTTGCCACCCCAGTTCAGACACAGCTATATGCAAATCAGTCTTGACCCTGTGCCTCATGGGAACAGTCCAGACCGAACTGCCAAGCTATGTCTTCCCTGGACCGGAATCAAGCATCCTGTGACCGGTTTCGGGCTAACAGCCCTCATCAGCCAGGCTAGCTTGAATCCAGTGGCAAAGTGAGCAAGGGACCCACGTCTGGGCATACCCTGCCAACCTAGGGCGAACAAAGCAAACACAAGGAGATGATGAACGGAGTGCTGAAACTTTTCAAACACTCACCCCCAGTCACAGATCTGGGTTGAATCCACCATCATTCTTTAGCTCACTTCGCCACCCCAGTTCAGACACAGCTATATGCAAATCAGTCTTGACCCTGTGCCTCATGGGAACAGTCCAGACCGTACTGCCAAGCCATGTCTTCCCTGGACCGGAATCAAGCATCCTGGGACCGGTTTCAGGCTAACAGCCCTCATCAGCCAGGCTAGCTTGAATCCAGTGGCAAAGTGAGCAAAGTGTTTGCTTTGTTCGCCCTAAGTTGGCAGGGTATGCCCAGACGTTCTCTACAAGAAATGAAATCACTTCTGTTGCTCTCAAACTGCAAAATACTAAAATGGGTTTCTTGTGTAATTTTACATTTCAGTGGCTTTAAATTTATTCGGGCTTTTTAGAGCTAGTTTCCAAAATCTGTATGGCACACAGAATATCACTGGTTTCTTCTGTCTTCTCATATCTTCAAAGTCTGCAGCATCACCTTCAAGGCGATGTACATTAACTTCCCACCATACCTACAGTCAAGATGTCTTTTGGAGTTTGTAACACTATAGCAGCAACAGGTTTGAGACAAAAAGATCCAGAAAAAAGAGAAGCCTGTCCATCAGGCCCTTTCCTGTGACTCATTCAGACTCTGGAATTCCACCTCAACTCAAACCGCTCAAGCTACACCCATCCGTCACTTGTGGTAGGACCTGTAGATTCATCCCTTCAAGGGATGTCCCCTTCACAAGTCGCGACCATGAAACTCACCCCAGGTATCAGAGAGCAAAGAGACCTGCTCCTCCCTGTAAGCTACCTCTGGAACCCCTATTCTTGTACTGTGGTCCCTTGTTTTGTGAAGAGTTTCAGATGTATCAATCTGTAAACACATACTTGCTGCTTTCTGACTCTACTCCTGCTGCTTATCCCTCGACATGTGGATGTTAGCACTGACTTCCTCTGTATAGTGTAAATAATCTAGGGCAACTTCAAGACAGTGAGAATCTCAGAACATGTCAAAATGAGGAATATTTAAAAAAATAAGAAGAAAATGTGACACTAGTGTTTAGAAAAATACAAAAGTAATTTATTCAAAGTTCATAATTCTATTGAAGATATAAAAACATAATAAATCTAGTGCTACAGAGACCTAAGTTTGAACAACATCCTAACTACACACATTCATCATACATACATACTACATTCTATTAATCATATCGATATATATCAACTATTTGAAAACTATACGAATCACAATTGGGTCAGTATTAGTGTAACCTGATATCTCAATGAAAACATGATTATTAAGGTGGTTTCCAGATTATCTCAATGAAAACATGATTATTAGGGTGGTTTCCAGATTATCTCTACGCGCGTTTCGGCAGAACACTGCCTTCCTCAGGAGTTCCACCACCGAACGTTGTACTCAGAATGGTAAAGATTTCGATAGAAGATGATGTAGGGTAAATAAATATAAGAGTTTCCAGGTTCAAACCCAATATAATGGTAGATGATGTATACCTTGAAACCCCAATCCGCGTATTCACTTCTCACACGGGGACCGAATATATAGGTCCACTGAATATAATGGAGAAAAAAAAACGACGTAAAAGATCTTCTCTTTTAGTCTCTAGACCTTTGAACTGGCAGAAAAAGAGAATTCTGGCTAGATGGACGAGCTGCCAATCCACTGAATATTGCAACATGTGCTGGATGCTATCACATTCAAAATCTGGCAGACAGCTCTTTCGCCGGAAGCGGTCGCATGAATTGAGACGCCAAGAATTACAAACGCCTTGAATCGCAAAGACTTCCTCTTCCATCCTTTCTGAAGGCAGTTGGCGTTGCAGGTGTGCCCTGGATGTGAGAAATGACTTGTCCCACACTTGTGTTTATTTTATTGAGGACTATTCAACACGTTATTCAGTGATGAGTTCATTGAATCAACATAGAGATATTACAAAGCACCTTTGTTATAAAAGTTAACTTGTATGTTTTAACGTGCCAAGATACACAACTCGTACTTGCAAAGGATACACCTACTAACTGGATTGAACGAGGCCTGTAGGATTTTTTGTAGTTTATTTTTTCAAGGGCGTTATGTTTGTAGTTATGGAAGGGAGAAGTTTGTAGAGTAAATTCAGGCTCTTAAGCTGACTTTAGTTGCACCGTATGTTTTAAGTCAAGTCCCTTAAAAGTACTTGCCATGTTGAGGTCAGGCATTCCCCGTCTGAGACATCCCTGGCGTGGGTGCAAATTTAAGGCTTGGTTTCACGTTTGAGCAGCTGCCTTTCTTTGTGTATCAGGATCTTGGCAGAGTGGTCTGTGGGAAGAAAGCAACTGTGAGTTAGGTGGGACTGAGCATACTCTGAGAACTATCATCCTCCCCCAGGGCCAAGAATAAATCCTCATACTATCAGGCTATCTTCATGTTGATTTACTGTTGCTTTACTAGAACCCAAAGCCACCACTGATGCTTCATTCTACTGTGAGTGGAGTACCGATCGCAGAGTATTTCTTCTGTCTGGTCTCATACTATCAGCTTATCTTCTTTACTAGAAACAAAGAGCCTCCTTTTTGATCCATTCTTCAAGCTCTCATCCACTTCAGCAAATCCCCAGTCACCGAATGTTTCTTCTGTCTGCCCTTGTACTGTCAGGTTATCCTTCTGTTCTACTAAAACCCAAAGCCACCACTCATATGCTGTAATCTCCAAGCCTACAACCACGGTCAGTGAAGAGCCAGTCGCAGAATATTTCTTCTGTCTGGCCTCATGCAGTCAGGTTATTCTCCTGCTTTACTAGAAACCAAAGCCACGACTCGTGCTCCATTTTCCAAGCCCTCAACCACGGTCTATGAAACACCCCATTTTCTCCTACACAGTAAAAATTGCTGCAGCAACAAGGTGATGGATGGAATGCTTGTATTAAGCTCAGCTACTGGCAATTGCTCAGGCCAGCATACCTGTCTCTGGTGTTTCGCCCACCATGCCGCTTTAGACAAAGGCCCGCCTTATGCAAATCAGCATCGACCCTGTTCCTCATAGGCACAGTCTGTCCTGAACTGCCAGGCAAGTTCCCCTCCAGAAGGGAACACAAGTACCCCCAGACTAGTTTCGGTCTGGTTCTAATTTGAGGTGGCACTGTGGGGAAAAAAACTATGGACTGGGATGCAGCCCAAGTAATTACAAGTGGCTGAGATTAATTCAAGAATCCCTCCCATCAATTTTTTGTTTACTTAATTGTGCTGCCTTAAGTGTGACAGGTATTCCCAGACATGGGTCCCATGCTCATTTTGTCACTGGAACCAAGCTGCTACTGACTGGTTTCGCCCTATTTGGGGCTCTTCAGTATTGGGTTGTATGTGTTCTGGTTCAGAGAGGACCTGGCTTCGCAGTTTGGGCCAAACTGTTCCAATTGAAGCAGTATTAAGGCTGATAAGCATATAGATGGGCCTAAACTGAGGTGGCATTGTGGGTGAAAAAAACAATGGACTGGGATGCAGCCTTGGGTAATTACCAGTGGCTGAGATAAATTCAAGCATACGTCCCATCACTTTTTTTGTTTGCTTCTTTTCTACACAGTGTGTCACAAGTTATGGTTTAGCCGAGGACATTTCTTGCCAGGATTCAACTTTGCTATGTTCAGATTGCACACAGATGGCTACAAAAGTGGCATGAACCCATCAACCTATACCAATTACACGCACACATATATAATGTGTGCTTAAAAACTTGTGAAAGTGAAATAAGTGATTCCTAGAAAGTGGCCCAGTCGCAAACGTTATATTGAAAATATGCAATGTACGCTGCAGATACACTGTACATATACAACCAAAACAAAGATGGTTTCCTGGAGACTTACTGTGTGTTCCGAAAACTTTGTGGCTCCTGCTGCTCGAAAACCCCCGAACTCCTCGATGGTGAACTTTTTTTTGGTTGCAGGGCCTCTAGCTTCTCAGAAGTCTCCAGTGAGGCGGTAGCAGGAGAACGGGGTGAAGAGGAGAACAATGTCATTTTCTAAGAAAGGAACATGCACCAAATTTAGATCTAACAGACCACCCATGGTCCAGGCAAAAGTGCAATGCCTGGTCTTCAAACTTTCTTTCGCACCTCAATTCCCTTTGGAAAACAGGTGAGGGTAGAGATTCCTTGAGAGGAAATGAAAGTAATCCATCTCTTTAACCATGACCAATACAGGCGAGAGGGGGGAGCACCAGTGCTTAATTTGAGCCTGTGGTTTCTGGTGCTCGGCAGCAGCACTTAATTGTCAACACCGTCGCTTGTGCCAGTCTGCCATAAGATGGTGCTGTCTGTCTAATTTAGAGATGACCACAACAATTCATTATTAACTCATTATACATTAAAAATTGCTATTACCTGCCACCTAAGCCATTCTTATAGCTTTGGGGACCTGAAATAGTCCGAATTGTCACACTTGTGGGAGTGTATGGTTATTAATTGTGTTATCATTGGCAGCATAGCAGGAGTAATGTGTGGAGCAAGTTTTAGTGGCATCCTGACGAGAGCCTGGTGCTTGTTTTTTTTTGTTTTGTTTTTTTACAAACTAAGCACTGAGGGGCACACCGTAGTTTAAAAGGGAAAGAGGGGGAAGGAAGCACTATTTGTGGCACTGCCGGGCTGATCCTGCAAACTACAGACCAAATTAATTCCTACAGTAAATCATTAAAAAGGCAACCTTCTCCTAGATCTCAGCCTTCCTTGAACAAAGCCATTAAGTATAATGGGGTTACCCAGAGACCCTCAGAACCTGGGTGTCTGAAATCAAAGGTAAGGAATTCCTTCACCGGCTGGCCAGAGCCCCTTGGCAGTGGATATGACTCGTCTACATTCAGAATCTGACTCAACCTACCCCTGATGGTTCTACAATGATGCAGTTTTTCATTCTCGACTAGAATCCAACCCCTGGTGGATCGACCAATCGAAGCACGCATCAGATCTTTGATGGTTACTACTACTGGCTGTCCTACCTCGTCCTAAAGAAGACCCAACGTGACTTCAATTGAATCACGCACTTTCTTGGGTCGAAACGTCGACGTGCCTACACAATCTTTCCCCATTCTCTACACTCCATGTAATAGCAGAACCATGTATGGATTAGAGATTCAATGAAATAGGGATTGATGTCTACTGAATTAACATTTTCTATACATTTTGTATCGCACTGTATATATGTTATTCACCCAAAGCACTTTGTCACTTCTTGATCACCTTATCACTGATTAGTTTGTTTGCGCCGCCCTTTTAAAAACAAAATTGTTTTTTGTGACAGCCTGACTAAGATATAACCCTAATTGTATACCAGAAAAATGAATTAATTTACGAATACAATTGATATTGATTACATCAATCTAGGTGTGTTTACCTTTTTTCTTTTTCTTTATACATGCTGTTAGAGTAATTATCTAACTCCCGACAGAACCTACCTTACCTTTGATTCTTTGAACAAAGGTCCACTGTCAGGCAAACAGCTTGTATTCGGACCTAGAAGAAGCACAGAATCAACATTAATACCTACGTGGGATGTTCTTATGGACTTACAATGCCATCGGAGTTGTTGTCCACTCCTACTTAACCTGTCCTCCGCATTTGACCCATGCAGAGCCAAATACTAACGCAAAGACTATATATCAAAACAAATCTGGGCACAGCCCTCAACTGTTTATGGATAGAATGCAGATTGTCTCTGCGTTCAACTCTACACCATTTGGGTAGGCACTTCTATCCCCCCTCCTGATCTTGTGAAATTACTGCACATCACCAGTTACAATCCTCACTCATGACACGCAGATCATCTTAATATTGGAAAGACCATAAGAGTTCAAGATATTCAGGCGCATTGCAGCGTTGTGATTGGTCAAGGAAGCCTGGTTGTGATTCCTGGTTTCTGTGAACCGGAGGGACACTGACGAGGGACAACAAGGAGCGGCGAGGAGGTAAAGTAAGTTTTTTTCTTTTCTTTACTTTACCCCATTCCCCCTCCTCGCCCCCTGCCATCCGCCCTGCCACCCCGATCCGTGCCAGCCTCCATTGTGTAAGAAGTGTTGGCTATTTCACACGTTCTTTACTCCTGCATTTCCTGATTTGATCATTCCTTCAAACACACCACCTGGAAGGGGTACTGGTTTGGAATCTATTCAGCAGGTGAGGAGTCTGCAGGTAGAAGTATCCATCACAAGAAAGTTATTTACCTTCTGTAATTATCTTTCTGGTGGATACTCTATCTATCTGCAGATTTCTCACCTAACCCACCATCCCCCATCTGAAGGATGGTCTTAAGGCATATTAAAAAGGTTTCAATATAGATTGCTGCACTGCAATACTATAAATGTTGTCACTTCATCTGTTCCTATAATGGTCTGGTAGACCTAGACATGTGTGAGCACTTTTTGGCTTCACGGATGTCACTGTGGCATTGTTTCCCATGCCGGGATGGATCCAGCACCCTGTATTGGAGAAGGAGAGCTATGTAAAGTTTTCGGATCCAGTCTGCTGTCTGAAATACCTAGCAGGTGGAGAATCTGCAGGTAGATGGAATATCCACCAGAAAGATGGTTGCCTAAGGCAAGTAACTTTTTCATCAGTAGAGCAATGGATGCTAAAATCAGCTAAGACTCAGCTCTGCTAAATTGTAAATGCTGACCTCTGGATCCTGGTAAAATCAAGACCCCTATCCTCTTGGCCCTTGGAAAGTGACAATGGCCAACAAAGTCAACTAAGGTGATCCTTTGTGTGATCATGGACTTCAACCTCCTACTTCAATCCCAAGTCAACAAAGGTAGAAGAGGCTGATTCTCCACACTGAGACCTAGAGATGCCATGTTTAGATTACACCAATGATCGCTTCATCTGACTCACTAGAAATTAATCAGTAAGGCACAAAGGATGCCGAATGAAGCAGTTAAACGAGTACAAAACCTAAAAATATGGGATTACATTACACATGCTCTTGAGGCATTACACGGCCTACCAGTGAGTCAAAAGAAGGGTATGTTCCAAAACATTGTGCCCTGAGCACCGGGCAATCAGTGAAAGGGGACTAGTATGTCTAGAATCCAAACTCCAATTGTACAGACTGAGGAACCTCCGATGAAGACTTTCGCCACTCCTGAAGATTCCCCATATTCAAAAAGCTTGGATTGGTTGAAGACGTGCAATCTTTAGAGTACTTACCAAAGAAAATAAAGACCATCACAACCATTGAAAATTCAAAGAAGCAATAAAAAAAAGAAATCTGGACCCAAGTCACCCTCTGCAAGTCCTGCAAAGAAGTACAAATGTGGTTGTTTCTTCCGATTTATGGAGCACATACTTCTCCACGTTTGTCACGGAAGGTGTCTTCCAGCAGTGTGCTGATTTTAAGAAAAAAGCAGAACAACCCTGGCAGAGAAAGGTATGAAGATGAAGCCAGCACGAATATGGTAAAATCGAAAACAATTGCATTCGGATGGTTATGGTAGTGTGCTTTTTATGAGATTTGTCCTGCTGATCTTTTGGTGAGGTGTAAATCCATTCTGTGATGTTTGAGATATTTTTGTTTCTGAAAATTGTGTCTGGCATTCTTTGAATGGTCAAACCTTTATATATTAGGATTGTTATGTATAGAAGATTGACAGTCACAGATGTTAATATAAATTTAAAACTAATCTGATTGACGGAGAAAGATGTTTTTCTGATTCATCAGTCTGTGGACCGTTATTGTCTGATTGGTACTGCGACCCAAATATTTTTTTTGCAACAGCCATTTTCTCACTGCACAATGCGTTGATCCGCAGACCATGCGCGACAAAAGAACCGGGTGCATGTGTGAACATGGAACTGTTCACCCAAAGGTTAGAAACTACAACACTTGAAAACCAAAGTTTATCTAATGCATCTTTAATCTACATATACTTACCTCCTTTATGCATCTCTATCCCTCCTTGCACCATCTGACACCTCTTTTACTATACCGATTCCCCCAAAACAAGCCTTTCTAAACTCTTCCCTCTGACTCTTCCCCTCCACATCCCTTTTTACTCATCATAAGCCTCCTACTACTGCTATGACCTCCCAAAAAAAAAAAAAGTCTAAATCCTTCACTCTTTTAGCCCTCCACTATCCAATTGAATCAAAATAATAGACTAACATGTCCACTTATCACATTTCATATTTCACTGTACTAATTCACCTCTAATCCTTTATGGGTTCCGGAGTAGCGTGCTACTCGCCAAAAAAGCGCTTCTACACCCCATCGGGGGAAACAAGCGCTATATAAATGCAAACCTTTTTCTCTCTTCTATCCTTCTCAATCCAAATAACTGACTAATATTCGCCACTCCAATTACTTTCATATTTCACTATACTAATTCACCACTAATCCTTTGTGGGTTCCGGAGTAGCGTGCTAGTCGCCCAAAAAACGCTTCAACACCCCATCAGGGGTAACAAGTGCTATATAAATGCAAACCTTTTTCTCTCTTCTATCCCTCCGCTATCCTTCTCAATCCAAATAACTGACTAATATCCACCACTCAAATTACTTTCATATTTCACTATACTAATTCAACACTAATCCTTTATGGGTTCCGGAGTAGTGTGCTACTCGCCGAAAATGCGCTTCGACGCATCGTCAGGGGTAGTAAGCGCTATATAAATGCAATTACAATACAATACAATACCTTTGGGTCTCCAAAAGCTACCATTCCTTGCAAAACTAGACCGCATCCATTTCTTGGTATTATTATGGGTGTACTACATCAGGCATTGGCTACAAATGAGGTTGATTTGGCCTTTTACATTATCATATATTGGGGTACTTCCATTCTCTTTCTACCTGAGGCGTCCAGCCAGAATTGTAAAGAAGTGGAGTTATATGGACTTTCAAGAACCATTCTGATTGTTCCTTACAGGTTCTCACCTAGCTGCAACTGAAAGATGTGCTCTCAACTACTGATGTCAAATAAATGAGACCACTCTCCCCCTTAGAGGTATTCACAGCAAAAGATACATTGGCAACGTTTTGATATCAAGGACATCAACCCCCGTACCCACTCAATCCCCTTCAAATAAAGCCCTATCAAAGTTGCACAGGACTTGGACAACATGCTTGACAAGATGAGGACCAATGAACGCTCACCTCGAGTAGAATAGTACAGTCATAGATAGAAGTTCAATAAATAAAAAGAATCTCCCCATTTCTTCACCTTGTACCCGATTGCACCCCGCTTCTCAATAAATAATCCCCAAGTTTAAAGTTGGTGTAGGTAAGGGTATTTTTCGATCTTGCCTACTGACGTTTCTAGCCTTGTGCTGCAGACTTCATGTAATCAATGCACTTGAAACAAGAGTTGTACTAGCAGGAGAAGGGAGAGCAACAGAACAAGACAGCCTTTCTGTAGCTTCACCTCATTCCAAGCCATCAAGGGGATGAGGGCACGCATCACATTGAGTGTGCCAGAGACACCCAGATTTAGCTGGGAGATCAAGCGTTCCAAGAGTTCAGAGGGAGGAGTCTACAGTAATAGACCCATAACTTCCTGCTCAGCTCTGCTTCAAGTGTGGCTCAGATGGGCATTAACTAGAGAAATAAACCCAAGTAATCTATTGGAGTGTACTTGAGCACTTCAGGACACGGTGTACATTATGCCCTTGAGCAACCAAATTCTTTGTACAAAAATCTGGTATACTGATACTAATGTTCTCTCTGTTGTATATTGTTCTGAGCATTGCTCTGTCTTAGATGTTGAGCGCATCTAGGCTAGGTTGTGTCTTCTACAATGAGTCGTCTGCTTTAATTCTATAACATAGGTTTCTTCTTTTCACAGGCACAATGGCGACAGGAGTCCTGTTATTCATGACCTTTTCAACTGGGACACTGTGGTATCTGACAGTGAAAACTCATGTCCAACCCTTGTGAGTTAAATACATTCTTTTGTGTTCATTCCATGTCTGGTAATCTTGGATAATCCCCATATTCTTGCACATTGGAGCATGTGCTAATGTTGTGCTTGTGTGTGTCTGTAAGGGTGGAGGCTGGTGATCCAGGCAGTGTCATTAGGGTTGCTTCATTAGACCAATTAGAGATTTCTTCCTCATTAGGAGTTTGAGCCTAAGTAGTGTGGCTTGGAGACTCTGCTTCAGGGGCGCTCCTAACTGGCCCTAGAAACATATGCTCGAATTTAATAGTACAAGATTCAACACACCATCCAGGCCAAATTGGTATCCGAACTTAGTCACTCAATGCGGACTCCTTGCCTTAACACAATCAAATTAAATATGATTACTAACAAAAAAAGCTGCTTCCAATTTAAAAATAGAGAATTATACAGCCAGTGCAACAAATTTATATTTACTACATTTAAAAGCGTAAACCCAACAAAGACTAGATTGAAATCTGTCACATGCCTCTCCAACAATCCCCAGTTCCTTGCTGTTACCTAACACTCCTAGCTCTTCATTTTTTCTTACGGCATCTCCTTCCACTAAGCACTACCAGTTTGCCTCTACCCCATACACTTCTTCCAGCTATCATTTACCACTGTCTTGTGGTCTGTCTACCATTAAAAGCCTCATAAACACCTTGATAATGATTTTTCTCCTCCACTTACTCATGCCCCGACTACAGTGCCCGTCATAACATGTATACCTGGGTGCTAATAGATGCAACTACATGTGCAGCCTGCTGCTCTTACTCATACTGTGCCCTTTCCTTCACACCTTTCTGTCACCAGCCTGCACCACATACCCCTCCAACATCTGCCTACCCGCCAGCCTTACCTCTCAACCATCCCCATACACACTTCCCTCAGAGCACTCGTAGTGCATATGCTTCTTCAATTCTACCAAACCCCATGAAGCCGCTACTTTGGATACTCATGATCTGGTCTGAACAACCAGCATTATGCCAGGCCTCATCTGCCCTCTCTAACATGGATGTACTCCTGTCAATTGGTCACTAGGTCCACCAACCCAGCAGGCCACACTTTTAATGCTGTATTTGCCTTGAAGGTTAATCTTAATCACAGGAAGTAATCCCACTATTTGGAACAACCACCACAGTGTTCATTTTAATCACAACTTCCAAATAGAAACCCAATTTCTAAAGACCCTGATACAACCATAGCCAGTAGGCTCTGGAACATTTTCCATCTAAACTCCTTAGAAAACTCATCACATCCATTCTCGAGGATTGTCCATAAATCAGTACTGTCAATGGTTAAAGGGGTTTAAAAACCAGGGTCCTAATTAAAACATGGCTGCAGTCCTCACACAGATGGGCAGGGAATTGGTTTAACAAAGAAATAAAATATTTGGAAAGGAGGCACCAGATTTCTCGAAAGACTGTGAACAAATTCATGCAACATCAACAATAAAAAGATGCCCCCAAGGCACTTAGAGAACCTCCTTTAAAGAAGCCCAAAGATCCCAGTACACTCAACACATTTTTGATGCTGCATATAAGCAAGGAGCTCTTACAAACAGTAGATGACTACATTAACCCGCCCAGCCCATCAACAAGCATAAAGACGCATAAATATTCTGTAATGCCATAGTAAAATACTTTATTGAAAAAGTTGATAAACTTGAAGATTACTACTTCTCCACATTTGACATGGTAGACAACCAACTATTTGCTAAAGATTAGATGTTATAATAACCGTGTTACAGTCCTCAGCTGGACAAAATGCTTACCTAAGAATAGAATGCAAACCTCATTTCGACACTTCGCTCTTAACCTGTTGGACGCCTCCCTCAGGGCTCAACATTGGGCCTCTCCAGTTCATTGTGTACCTATCACCCCATCCGGATCTTGTGAAATCTTTGAACCTCTCCTACTACAACCCTTGCTGATGACACTTGAAGCATCTTAAAACAGGAACACCCATCAGAATTCAAGACATCCAGGCTCGCAAATTCCTTCCAACAGTGGAACGGTGGATGAAGAATCATCTCAAACTTAATTCCTCTACATTTTAAATACTGACCCGTGTATCTCGGCAAAATCAAATCTCATATCCTCTTGGTCATTGGAAAAGGGGCAGCTGCTATCCACTTCAACGGAGGTGTAAGCCTTTGTATGTTCATGGACTTCAACCTATTACTTCAAACCCAAGTCAACAAAGGAACACATGTTCCCTTGTTTACACCTTTCTAACACGACAGTCATCAGTAGCCCTTGTGATGGACCATCTAGATTATGCCAATGATCTCTATATCAGACTTAGTAAAAATGAATCGGTAGGCTCCAATGACTTGAGAATGAAGCAGCCAAACAAGTCCTACACCCAAACAGAATCCCTTTAGCCATGCTCTACGCAGTACAAGTGATTCATTATACGGTGCTGTGCACTGCACACCAGACAGTCCATGAAATTGAATCAACCTTCTTGCAATCTAAACTCAGCTTTACAAAGTGTGAAAACTTGGATTGAGAAGGCCTTCGCTCCCAACGATACCCTATTTTCAAAAGGCCTGTATTGGTGGGAAACTCTTTTCAGTGAAGACATGCAAACTGTGGAATACTTCCTCAAGAAAATAGGGGCTATCAACGACATTGAGAATTCAGAGAAACAATGAAGACCTTGCTTTTCCCAAAATTGGTCTCAAATGATCCTCTGCATGGCATGTGCACCATAAAAACTGCAAGTTTGTTTTGTTTCTTCCTGCTTGTAGCGCACAGAGAGTCTGCTAGGGTGGCCAAATTCCATCTTCTATCACAGTCAGGGTAGGTGTCACCCACCTCTGTGTTGATAAGGAAGTGGGTGAGAGAATCTGTCAGAGACAGGTATGCAGCCAGCACAAAGTATGGTCAAATAGAAAACATTGTGTTCAGATGGGTAGGTTTAAGAGATTAAAAAAGTTTGAGAGGTTACTGCATCATCTAAAACTGCACCAACTCTGGTGATGGGTCTAAAGGACTACAGAAATTTAGTGAATGGAGTCAGAATGAGGGTAAAACTTGGGACAAAAGAGGACATCAGCCACACCAGGGGGGTTGACAGGGGGGAAAAGTCGGAACACCACGCTCTTAACCACGGGTGTTCGGACTAAGCAACCGCAACCACACTTGCTTTAACAACGCATATGCCTAAACCACGCATATGCATGGTTAAGGCAGTGCACGGTCTAGCTGCTGGCTAGACGGAAGCAGGAAGGCGCCGCGGTAAGGTGAGTGGGGCTGGGGGGAGTGGGTAGGTTTCAGGGCAGTGGAAGGGGTTGGGGTAGTTTAAGGGACAGTGCTGGGGTGGGGGGGTCGGAGTAGTGTAAGTAAAGGGGCAGCGTTTTAGGCTTTAGGGCAGTGGGAGGAGAATGGGTAGTCGGGGTAGTTTTTAGGGCTGAGGGTGTCGGGTAGGTTTAAGGGCAGTGGAAGGGGTTGGGGTAGTTTATGGGACAGCGTGGGGGTGGGGTGGTGGAGTAGTGTAATATAAGGGTCAGGGTTTTAGGCCTTAGGGCAGTGGGAGGGGAATGGGAAGTCAGGATAGTTTTTAGGGCTGGGGATTGTGGGTAGGTTTCATGGCAGTGTAAGGGGTTGGGGTAGTTTAAGGGACAGCATAGGGTGGTGGGGGTAGTATAAGTAAAGGGGCAGGGTTTTAGGTCTTAGGGTGGGGGGAGGGGAATGGGTAGAGTCAGCGCAGGAGTTCAGGGTAGTGTTAGTAAATGGGCAAGGTATAAGGAACAGGGCGGGGTGGGGGAACAGTCGGGGGGGGGGGGGTCAGGGTAGTGGCGACCTTAACCACACATACCCCATTTCCATTCATGCCTATACCACGAAATTGCGTGGTAAAGGCATGAGTGGTAAAGGAATGCGTAGTTAAGACGCATTTGTGGTTTGGCCTGCGTGGTAGAGGCATGCGTGGTTTAACCATGCGTGCTTCTATCATACAACCATTGACAGGTCGATCGGCCAGAAGGAGCCATCCACCTTGTGTTCCCCTTCCAAACTCTTGCAGTGCTATGCCCTCTTGCACTCCCACCACATACACAACATCTAGAGACAAATGAGAGGACCTATCGTTCAGGGACTACCAGTGGGGGCAGAGGGAGTCGGGAGCAAGAGGGCCACAATCTACAGCCGGACATGCCAAGCCACGTCTGTTTCGTACATTGGGGGTGTAAGGACAATGTGTTGGGCCTCCTTTCGTGATCACTTATGAAGCTCAGTACGCCTGAGACCACCACAACCACACCTCTCCATAACCAGCTATGCCTCCGGAGACTCCTCTCCCTCATGCGCACCAGAGGAGAGGAAACATGAGGAAAAGATGATGAAGAAACTGGACAGTGATCAGACCACAGGCTGATAGAGGAGAACCACCATCAGTAGACAGTCTGACTGTTCCACAACAGGATTTCGCTTCACTGTCTGATACACCAGAGAAATGATAGAAAGACCTGCAGAGGGAGCTAGACGAAGAGTGTGACAAATCACCCTCACCCATCATCGCTGTCCCAATTTCGCCAGTTCATTCCCAACCATGAGTTCTTCCTGGGGCATCTGGAACCTTAAAAGGGCCCAGCATTCAGCCAGCTACTTGCTACAGCCTCCGCACAGGAGTAAGTTGTGCAGTGGAATGAAGGTTTCCATCTATGCTATGCCCTTTTCATTGCCTGCCACAGCATGCTGGGTCACCTTTCATATCCTGCAAACCGTAGAACGAAGCACATGTGATGCCACCTCTCTCCTTGTCCCACCACGATCCACTACAAAAGGCCTACCTTGCCTCGTTCAGAGATTCTCATGAGTCACTATTGCTTTGGGCAGGCCAGAATAATGATGTATTAGGCGTCTGAAGCATCCTCTCAACAAACATCCCCTCCCCCCCTCAAATCCCATTTACAGTTCTGTTGTTCCGAATGAGTAAAGTTTGCATTCTTCCCCATGTCCCTTCTGGTGCTTGCGGCGATGGGAAAGAATATATTGTGCTCTGTCCATTTGCTCTCTTGCACTGTTTGGAATCTCACTCCCTACACCTCGTCAATCCATGCAATTGTGCAGCCCTAAGCCCCACTCTTCCTCACAACAAAGTGTGCATCTGACTCATGCCCATGCTGAAGACGCAGTAGCTCTGGAAATGCTTTTGACAAGCACAGTGCCACCTAGCAGCCTGCCCCAGAAGACCCAGTCCCCACAGCTCAGTGTGATTGCATATCCATGATATCCTAGAAAATGACACAAACACATTAAAAAAATGGGTTTTTTTTGTTTTTTTTAAATTGAAGCGAGCAGAACAACTGGCGTGGGGAGGAGAAGCAATAGGAAAGAGATAAATGTTCAGTGGGAGGGTGAGAAGCACACAGGCAACAGATTGCAACGCAGAGGGAGAAATCGAATCACACTAGGAAGACACCTGGAAAACATATTGACTCTCGTGGAGTGCTTAAGACAAAAGAAGAAAAAAATAGGTCCCTAAAAGTGAGCAGTGGAAGGACACAAGTTAATTGACAATGCTCCAGGGGTGGGACAGGCACAAGATTGACAAGGCAAACCATCGAATAAGAAGCAGCCAAATGAGTGACGGGGAAGCCAACCACAGTAAGCAATTGGTGAGCTCCAAGCACCTGTGTGTTTTTTGGTAAGCCCACAATATGACTAGTAGGCTTGCCCTAAAAATGGATTGTAGGAACAGGTCAGTCAAACTACAAAAATTGTGATTGGCTTATTAAATCACAAGTCCCCCTTGTATCTAAATTTGTAGACACTGCAGTAGCGAAGTAAAAATTGTATATGACTGCAGTGATTCACATCGCTAAATGGAACAAACAGTGCCAGAGAGCTGTGCGCTTGTACTACAGAGAAAGGTCCTGTTTTGAGAGCCCTGAGTGGCACGCGTAAATTGGAGAAATATTGTTTTATGAAAGGAAAGGGAATGTGATTGGCGCAATTACTTCTCAATACACCTTGTAATATTTTTTTCCCAGTACAATAATGCCTGTAAATAGTTTTTGTTGACTTGACTCATCATGAGTGGGTGGCACATTGGCCTCGTCTAGGAGGAAAGCTGGTTATTTTTATACCGCTTCCTGCAATGCTATGATAGTCGCACAGAAAGAGCTGTTCGTGTTTTGATATTGATGCAGTGGTAGATTTTATGTGTATTTTTGGTTTTTAGTCTCCAAGAGAGGCCCTGCTAAAGGCAATTTCTGAGTTTAGAAGATGTGGAGTCAACTGTAAGTTTCCATCTCAAGAAATGCCTTCATTGCTTCATATGGCACCAAAAGGATCATGTTGGCTATATATCTCCAGACTTGCTGGGTACCCATTTTTAGGTCGAGCCTCGAGTAGCGCGCAAGCGCTGCTTAGAGGCGAAGAGTTATTGTAAGCGAGTTTGAAAAGCAGTCCAAGAAACGCTCGTGCGTTGTGGCTGGCCTTTTTGGGATGGGTACGCGCGGCAAACATGTGTTTCCAATTATCGTGCCCAGACGCGGGCGCGATAAGTGAAACACATGTCTGCCGCGCGTGCTCATCCAAAGGCCAGCCACGACGCACGAGCGTTTCTTGGACTGCTTTGCAGGCTGCCGCGCTCGCCGCCCCCGCTCCCTGTCCCCCGATGCGCCCCGTAGTTTCCGGCTTCGCTCCCCTTCTACAGAAACAAAGAACACCTCACTTGTTTACTTAAATCCGGGCAGATCAATCAGCTATACTAAAGGCGGAACAGCCTCATCTCCTAAATAAAAATCGGAGACAGTACCCCTAGTTTTTCCAGCTGACGACACTAAACCAATTGCGGCTACAATTCCCAGCATTGCTGATAAATGCTGAAAAAAATCACACCAGGTTGCAAGGAACCTCACGGCGTCAACCGACAATATGACTCTACATAGATAGCCACCAATTCGATGTAAATAGAACATAGCGGTACTTCGTCTATAATAGGTTCATAAACTACATGGTACATGATGACACCCCAGCCTGCTCAGCCCTTATCCCCACAAAGCACGCAAAGGCACCATTGTCAACCATCAACCCCTGCAGCGCAAAGGACACAAGGCCATCCTACTTTCTTTTATTTTCAGCCCCTCTGCACACTTAGGCAATAAACCGAGCCCTCCAACACCATTCATGACAAACCTCCTGTTCATTGTCTCAAATGTGAACTTTACCTCGCACCTTCCGGCGACAGACATCCCACATATTAATGATCTAATTTGATTTCGAATCAACGTTAACATAAAACGAGCAGCTCCAGAATAAGAAAGCCCACGCATCCCCAAACAAACCTTGCATGCCCGGAAGAAGCCCCTTGATAGTAAACCGGAAGAGATAGTCCCGCTACTCCGGAACGCGTGGTTCAGCCGCAAGTGAGCCGGCTGGCGCTGCTGGCTGGTTGATTCTCTCCACGAGTCGTTGTTGCCTAATGCCTAGCATACACGCAGGGCAAATGACCCTGGAGACGCAACCTCTAGCACGCGACAGGGAGACTCGCTTTTTTTTGCATCCTAAAGAAAGTCAAGATCAGCGCAGCTGGGTCCCCATGCGTCCTGTCTCACTGCCTTTGAGTTAGGTTCTCCTTGTCATGCAGCGGAGGGGAACATACATGCCAACATTTTGGTAAACGAAAGTGGGAGATCTAAAAAAAATTATCGGGAGAATCTATTTCTCCTATTAACTTCTTTTACGGCCTGCATCGTGTCTATTGGCATGCATGGAACCTGCAAGTGGGCTGCTGCAGAATCGGATATCAGAAATTCAAATAACAGTTTTTTAGGTCTCGGCCTGCACCAGCGCAAGAGTTTTTAGTAAGCGGGTTTTGGAAGTGCAAACACTGGCTTTCGGCTGGCGACCAGCTTGAGTTCACGATGGCGTGCACGCGCAGCTGGCATCTGGGTTTCCTATCTCTTCCTCATTTCCTCGTCATGGCTCATTAACTCTCTGGACTCTGATGTTTCAATCGCAGCAGCAGCTCACATTACCAACTGAGGGCCCTGGACTACAGTCACATGAAAAACAACAGCGATTAACATTGAAATGCAAGCTTTTTTTTGTCTAGTTAGAAATATTGCTTCGGTGGGTTGATTTCACCTTATATCGCTATTTGTTTTATATTGGGAGTCACAGCCTAATTACCAGTATTTTTGTCTCTCACTGTTATTTTTTTAAATATTTATTCGCGCAAAGCACAAAGCTATATTTAAGGTTACTTTTTCCGCGTCACTTCTTCACTCTATTTAAACTCCACCCCCCCACTCTTATTGTCTCTCTCCTTCTCTCTCTCTCCCCTCTCTAATTCTCTCTCTACTTAATTAACTCTCCCTCTCTATCTTTTTAGCCTTTCATTCTCTCTCACCCCTTTATCTGTTTCTCTTTCAAACTCCTTCATTCACTCTCTCTCCCCTTCTTTCTCTCTCTATCCCGCTCCACTCTTTATTCTATGTACACCCTTTCTCTCTCTTTCTCTCTCACCACCCTCTCTAATTGGGCATTATATCTTCACTCTATCTCTCACTCGGCAACACCACAGCATCACTCAGCGCAACCACAGCATCAATCAGAGCCAGCACAGCATCAATCAGAGCCAGCACAGCATCACTCAGCACCAACACAACATCTCTCAACGCCATCACAGCATCACTCAGTGCAACCACAGCATCACTCAGCACAACCACAGCATCACTCAGCACAACCACAGCATCACTCAGCACAACCACAGCATTACTCAGCACAACCACAGCATTACTCAGCACAACCACAGCATCACTTAGCGCCACAACAGCATCACCAGCGCCACCACAACATCACTCCGCGCCACCACAGCATCACTCAGCACCACCATAGCTTTACTCAGCGACACCACATCATCACTCAGGGCCAACACTGCATCACTCAGCACCACCACAGCATCGCTCAGCACCACCACAGCATCGCTCAGCGCCACCACAGCATCGCTCAGCGCCACCACAGCATCGCTCAGCGCCACAACAGCATCGCTCAGCGCCCCCACAGCATCGCTCAGCACCGCCACTGCATCGCTCAGCACCGCCGCTGCATCGCTCAGCACCGCCACTGCATCGCTCAGCGCCACCACAGCTTCACTCAGCGCCGCCACAGCATCACTCAGCGCCGCAACAGCATCACTCAGCGCCAAGACAATATCACTCAGCGCCAAGACAATATCACTCAGCACCACCACAGCATCACTCAGCGCCAAGACAATATCACTCAGCACCACCACAGCATCACTCAGCACCACAGCAGTATCACTCAGCAACACCTGAGTATCATTCAGCATCACCTCAGCATCGTCTCCGCAACAGTCACCACCACCACCACTACCACCTCAGCATCACTCAGCACCACCTCAGCCTGCTCTCGGAATCTGGCATCTGTTGATTCTCCCCTAGCGTCTGGCCGCTGCTAGTGTTATAATACAGGTACTAGTTCCCAACCTTCACCCTCCGATTGTTTATGCCCCCTCAAAAAAAAAGCTTTAACAAACAACCATTGCCAGCATTGCAAGAACAAAAGAAAACTGAGGACATTTTTTATTGTAAATACTTTTTTTAATATGGTCGTTCAGTTTTACATAATGCCTTCTTGGTCATATATAAAGTAACAAAAATGCTTCTGACACTTTTTTATTATAACTTTTCAGCATGCTGCACAGCAGCCACACTTCTCTACAGCACAGCTTGAAGACATTGGCAAAGTCAATAGCTCTGGCTAAACACTTATAAGGCCCCAAAGGCGAGACCTATTGGCTATGCCAATGCTTGTTAGATATGACAATTGACCGCTTCTATTTCTATCACTTCACTCAACATACACATAAATTTAAAGAAAGGGGCTGAATATCAGCCCTTTTTAGCTATTGGCTTATTTGGGCAGACCCTCTTAAGGCTTGTGGCTCGTTGGGTTGCCCATGATGTTTGGGACCAGCCCAAGGCATATCGCTGATGTCTACATTTCCGTTGATGGTTGTGAGGGGCCATTGAATTAGTGCTGCTCCCGGGTGGCCCTTCTCTCCCCATTGCAGCGGCTCTTCTGCAGCTGCCACACTGTCACCGAGCCTCATACTGCTAGTACTTGCTTCTCCATCGCCGCCACCACCATCCTGTAGTCTCAGGCTGCTTGGAGCGCTACCTTCACTTGTTCCATCAGTCCATCATGACCACTAGATATATGACCTTTGTCAATTTTGCAGTGTGCATGTTTAGCGGCCATGTTGGAGTTCCGAGGCATCATCTTCCCTCCCCCCTTTGGCTCCTGAAGCTGGGGGGCCAGCACGCATGGTTTCTCTGCCTCTGGTTGCCAGCGGGCCGCTGCACCGGCTTCACGTGGCAATATACGGGATGTTTATCACGTACCCTCCACGTTTGTTATTTGTTTAGCTGTTGGCAGTAAGTCAGCCACTCCCCTCGCTCCTTTGTACCTATGATTAGATATGTTTAGTTAAACGCCGTATTGTTTCTGCTGTGGGTGTAAATAGAGGATTCGGCATACAACAACATGTTTAATCCTGGGCTGTGTGTGTAATGCTATATTACGTCAGACCGTTGGATTAAGCATTGCCACAATACTCCCTTGTGAATGTTGCCAGGCTGCCTACTGATGCAGTCATCATCATCCGGGAAGCGAGCTCTCTGGGCCGAGGGGTCAGTGGAGGGTGAGATCATTATGAGCACAGCTGTGCACAACATTTGAAGTGAAGGCTGTTTTTGGGAATGTCCCGCCGCAAGGCTCAGTGCATGCCCAGCGCGAGTGACAGCAAGTTCGAGCTCACGGGTGACGGGGCTTCGTCTCCTCCCAAATTTTAACCCGGCTTTTCGTCCTTTAAACCCAGAAAGCAGCACTTGTTTATCCAAATACAAATGACAACATAAGGTCACCGGTAGTTCATTCAGCATGAGAGCTGCACTGGGACACCAGCCCTGGCAACCTGCCGGAAGTAAACACTGCTGCCTCTGGCCTATTGTTCAACAGGTGAAATGAGGATAGCTCACTGTCTTCATCGCTGTGACTTCGGAGCACTGTTCTCACTTCGAGGAGGGGGGCTCTAGTGGGAAGCAAACTAGATTTGGCGTTTGTGGACTCGCGCCCACGCTCCACAGCGACCTATCTAGCAATAGAGGGACTCTGAGAGGCTTACTCATACCCGATCCAGGATTGTTACTCATGCTAGGAGCAGCAGTAACTATGTTATTACAGCATAGCATGTAGTAGTGACTGTTTAAAGTGCTCGCTGAGCAGGGCCAAGTTGTAATCATGGTCCTAGGAGACTGACCTACATGAAAAGTTCTTCTGTAACAAGAGTGGCTGGAGAGTCTTCATGAATTCAGGTGAAGGAGCCGGGTTGCACGTTCTAGATCTGCTCTGGAACCCAAGGTCAATGGCTCTTACTGTCAGCATGCAAGGGTAGAGGGGAGAGAAATCGTTAGCCAATCAATCATTGCAGTCCCGATATACTCTGACTCCGAAGAACCACAGACTCCCAGTTAAGTTTAGTTAGTTTATTACAAAGCCAAGAACAGTTGCACATACAAACACCTCAAAGTGAGGATGTAGAAATACATAGGAACTAATACAAAGCCAAACCTACGGATGACATTAGGGCGGTGCAATATACACCGCATTATCGGTTCGAGAACCAAGATACAAAAGATGACGGCACTAATATCCAGGTTCCCCTTCATTGGCAGTTCGTGGGAATAAAGCATTAGTTTGTCCCTACACTACTACTAACGTGACATCCCTACTTAGTATTTCCCCAGGCAAGATTCCATACGGTATCAGCTTGTGAAGTCTTCCTAAGAAGTCTCTTCACATCAGATGGGTGAGGTAGGATGAAGCTACAGAGCTCGTTTTAGGAGGCTCTCTCTAAAGGCAAGGCAAGGCAGAAGTCCCCCAGACACTTTCCCTAACTTCAGTACATTCATTCTTTCAGGTAGTAACCCAAGATGCATTGCGGTATCACACCATCCATCCAAGCCACCTCCTCGTAAGTGGATTTCCACTAGGCAGCGATGCTCTCAGGCCTTGGCAAGATGACCTTGATTCCCAGGCTTGCTTCGATGAGAAAGTACAACAGTTCTCCATTATCAGTATCAGCCCTTAATGTATCCTCTTCTCCCTAAGCCTAACTCCTAAAACAAACACAGTATTCTAGCTAACAAGGATGAATTCTCCACCTGCAACAGAAACGTGAGAAAGAACAAATCCTACATGCACATGAAACTCAACTGTTAAATCAAATGCGAGAGCTTCCAGGGAAAAATACAATTCAGGCCTGCAGAAATCAGCCAACATGACAAATGGCACAAGGCCTCACGAATATGCATATAATAAAAACACTATTTACTGTGCATTTCTAACTTAACACGTTACATAAGCACATCAAATACGTAAATAATTGACTACAGCATATACAAATTCTGCACGTTAGTGTTTTCAGCTAAACACATGTAGTTGCAACATTAATTTCTTCAAATTTATTGAAAATATCCCTAACACATCACCTTTCAAGTTATTACAGTTCTCGTTCTAATGTTCTAAGTTAATTCAATAATAATCGAATATTTGTAGGTGCAGACTATCCATGATTATAATGCACCCCTACAAATGAAAGAGCAAAAATTGCGCTCTAACACAGGTTACATCTTGAGGTAAGGCAGAGGATTAGATATTGGGGCCCTTAACCCAGAAACTGGTGGAGTTTGATTGACAAAACCACCGTTTCTTTGTTTGAAGTAGGGAATGTCTGGAAATTATCACCTGGAGTGCATCTGGTAACCCTGTTCAAGTTTCTTTCTGGACAAATACCAGAATCCTGAACTCCTCTTTCTCACTGCTGTCAGCCTGAATTGATCTAAAAATACTACCATCCTCTGATGTGTTTGGTGTCAGGAGTGACAATATTTGGCTTCCTCTTTCCAGTTCCCAGTTGCCAAGGGACCACCTCTTACAAAACTGCCAACAGTTTTGGGTCATGTGGATCCACCTTTTGAGTGTTCCTGCAGAGAGAAGAAGGACTCATGGAGCATGAACTTTGAACTGCCTCTTCACTGGACCTTTCAAGCTGCACTGATAGGCAGCGTAAAGTCGCTAGCTCCCAAAAAGGGTTCCAGATTGAGTGTACAACATGCGCGGCTGTCTCAATCTGGAACACTTGGGTTGGCTACATGAATACCCTGCAACACAGAAATAAGTTCAGCATGCAGTGTAAACCATGCCCAAATATCCACTCCATCGATCGCCTTACGTAATATTTGTCACCCATTAGCTTTTCATTATTGGCCTGCTTGGCATGCATCCTTTGTGTGTTTCTAGCATGTGCTCATAGAATTCAAACCTACACAGTAATAGCAATTAACTGGATGCATTGATGAATGTGCAGGTCTCACCAACTTGAGAGATTAAGTGACATTCGACCAAAGCATGTACCAAAAAGTCTTGAAACAGATTAATTTAATGTTTCTTTCGAGTAGACTAAAGATGATAAACAAATCTGGAACCATTTGACTGGCCTTCGAGAAGGCATAAAACCACGTATTCTCTTTCCTGCAAGATTCTTCTCTGGTACTGTTCCATCTTGTACCTCATACCCTCCTAGAGGCATTCTGCCCTCCTTCCAGGCCTCCTACCACCTTTTTTATTGCACCCACACTTTATTTTGTTTCTCCACTGCCAAAGAGTAGCCCATTTACTTCTCCTTTTCCATACCCTCTCGCCAGCATCTTGGCCTTAACTTCACTTTAAACTTTGCCTCTTCTCGGAGTGTTGCCCAAACATACACCACTAAGGCCACGTGCTTGACAGTCTCTGAGATCCCCCGAAGCAACATGCACATGCACTGCCAGCTTGCTGTTTTAGATTAGTTCACGAGGGATGGTCTTCGGTGAGATACTCTGAATGGGTGCTTGGTAAAACAGTGAGTGAGTGCAAAGCAGTGAATGCATGGTTCAGGGTCATGCTTGAGTTAGTGTGAGTGTTTGCATGTTGGAACTTTGAGTGAATTCAAGTGTGCCTTGGTGTGTTTGGGTGCAAGAGTGACTGATGTATACGGTGTTTTGGTGTGAGTGTGCCCTAAGTCAAACAGCACGTGCATTAGTGTGATGATCTTAGGGTCATATGTGAGTGAGTGTACAGTGAGTGAATGCATTTGCGTTGATATGAGTGCATGAGGGAGAGTCTTCAGTGAGCTGGTGTGAGTGGATGCATAGTGAGACAATGAGTGCATGCATGGGTTGGGTCATGTGGACTTAGTATGGGTGAGGGGCTTGGATGAGCTGGTGTGTGTGTCTGGTTGGTGAGACAGTGAGTATATAAGTGTATTGTAGTGAGTGAGCGCAGGTGACCAGCAATGCACAGCCTGCAAACACACACAATCCTTACACAGACCAGCATCAACATGGTTGTTTATTGTACTTGTAATACATTGGCAATCAAAATTCAATACTGTCATGACATATAATCCCTTTTTGACTAGCATGTTCAAAGCCAATGGGACTGGTTTATAAATGAATGCGAATCAGACCTGTTGGCTTTGCCAATGTTTGTTTGAAGTGACAGTGACTTCTTGTATGTACTCTGTCATATAATTTTGGTAACCATATGGAGACCGTACCCAACAAACTAAGTTGTAACTTGGTGATTACATAATAGTTAATACCTGGTTCTGATTTGCAGTTTTGTTTAACGCTAGAAGGATATTCATATGTCTGATCACCCAGGTTTGGACCTGTGTCCTACAGGCTAAGCACAGCTTTCTGCAGAGGGCAATAATCCAGCTCAGGTCACCAACTGTAAAAGAAAAAAAAGCATCTCCTCCACCCAAAAACTAACTCCATCTTCTTTCTATCTCTAGTATAAGAATGGAATACCAGCTGTTAATGTGGCCCTCTTCTTGTAGATGCAAAAATATGAAAGCACTTTTTTCAAAGCTGTTGGTGGCACGTGACACTAGCGATGGACCTCTGCTCCGAATATTATTATTAGTATTAAGAGATAACACGTTGGATAATTGAGGTTCTCAGGGGCGTGGCATTCCTGTTGCCTGACACCCTTGACATGGGCGGTGAAGGACAACAAATGTTCAGGTTTATTCTTCTCTTCTGGACAAGCAGCTTAATCCCCTACAGCACAAACCCTTTGACTGCAAGTTTACTGTACCAGAGCATGGATCTTTGAAAGAGGATTGTCTACCACTAAGGGAAGGAATCATTTCAATATGCATATGTTGTTCAGACTTGTATATAAAATTCATTAATGCAAACCCTTTACTATTAGGAAAAACACTCCAAGGAAATGCTGTGAGCTCAGCTTGTATCATTGACAGTGATTCCAGTATGAAATCAATTTTAAGAACTTGAGGCTATTTATAACCCTCCCAAAATACTTTGGTGTTGTGAACAGTAGGACAAGTCCAGTTTAAGCCTCTTCTAGTTTCATCATGTGCTTGTTTGCTGATTATTTTATGTCTTTTAGTAGAAAGTGTGAAGTTGTGGACATGCGCAGAAGTGTTCGTGTCATGTCAGCCTCCTATCTAGGCTGATATGTTATTGTTTTTGTTATGTACGCCTTTGTAACATCATGGACACTTCCTGTGTAAGAGGACATTTTCTATTGTTTTAGTTATGGGGGATATTATCTACATATAAACCAAGATGACACATTTATCACCATATTTGTTTAGTTTTGTTGATGCTTTAGTGTTATGATTAACATTAAAACAAACTGGGGGCCAGACTCAAAGAAAGTCACAAGTGTAAACCTGCAGGTAGGTATATGTCCTTGCATCAGTGCAGTCTTAAGACTTTCAGTCATTTACAAGAATTTGCAGAAGTAGGCCTTAAAAACCTAACTCCTAGCAAATTTTGTGAATTCGTTTTTTCCATAAACAGATACACATGCATATATATGCTCGTGTGAAAATATACGGCGTGATTACAAATCCACTTTCCATACACCTCCTTTTCTCCACTCTGGAAATGTTTTACTCCTGCCTTTGTCCTGAGTACATTTCCAACCTTTTCCATTGTGGGGAGAAATTCGAGAGGATTTGATGAATAACCTTAAACATGTTAGTTTGTGAGTGTGCACAGAATCACGTGGCATTCCAACTGAGGAACTACAACTTTCCACTTCATTCTAGCCCTTTTTTGTAAATTTGCTTAAGGTGGAAAATCAGAGTCTTGCTAGAATCCACACCCAGATATAATGTGAGCACTAACATATTCAGAGAGGCTATTATCAGAGCTCTGATATAATTAGAACTCTGTCATGAGTTTCAACTTGTTCCATGGCACCAAACGTATGTGTGGATGTTTGTAAGGGACAAGTAGATTTCTGGAGCATCTTGTCCCTTATAGTTTCATAAATTCCTCACCCTTGGGTTCGTGGGCTGGTTATCTCTCAATGAAATCAGTGATTTGAGCCCTAAGGATGTTAATTCTGTTGGTAAAGAAACCCACAAGATTATCACAGAGCTTTGGAGTGGGAACAAAATACATTTTTGGTGCACTGGCCATGAACATTTCCTTGAAGATTTGGAAAAGCTCCTTTGTGGAGTTAAAGATTGCAGTGACGTGAACTGGTATTGTTCTTTTTTTGCTCTACAAAATGCAACAGGCTAAGCAGTCAAAAGGCAGTTTGTTTTTATTCCAATACCTTTCTAAGGCTCTTCTTAACTTTTCATTGGGCAGAAGCTATCTGTTTACCAGTTATTTGATTTATTGGAACTATGCTTCTTGATTATGGAGAGAGCCATGGAATTGAGGGCTGTCACACCTTAGAGGTTAGGTGATTTAGAATGTCATATGGGTGATTGATCAGAAGGTCTGTAATACCATTTGGTGTTTCAAAGAAGACTTCAGGCTGTATGTTGCTCAGATCACGCCTTTAGGATGAAGGACTGATTTTGAGGCTGGGCTTGTGTCCTTTGATTGGCAAGGTATCTAAGTGGAATGTGATAAGGAAGTAACCCGACCATGATAAATGATCAATGTGTGGCAGCTTGATTTCAGAGAATGTCGAGAACAGGAGTTCAAGGCTATGGCCTCCTGCATTGTTCAATCAGGGGGATTATAAGCGCACTACTCACCCGTGAGGGTCTCAAGGAGCGGGGGGAGGGTCAGCAGCTCCGTCTCAGTCGAAGAGCCAGGTCTTCAGAGCCTTCCTGAAGGTGTTCAGGGAGGGGGCACGTCTGATGTCGGTGGGGAGCTTGTTCCAGGTCTTGGCCGCGATGTAGGAGAAGGATCTTCCCCCTGCTCTCGCTCTGCGGATGCGTGGAGGGTGATTCTGTCATTGAGGTATTGGGGTCTGGTGATGTGTAGGCATTTGTAGGCGTAGGTGAGTATCTTGAAGGTGATCCAGCGCGATATCAGCAAACAGCATTCATACACCAGATACTCACTTGGGCCCATACATTCATACTACGCTAATACTTACGCTGGGTTTTATCAGTTGTTACTCTCTATCAAAATCCCTGCTACCAATTACCTTCTGATTGAAGAGTAATGACTTACCAATGAATCCTTTGCTAATTGGGAAATTTAAAATGAGTGACATTCATTATAGTACATAATCCTGAAATAACCACTGAGTCAGGAAGTTTTAAAATGTTTATCTAAAGATTTAGCAGAGTAAAATACAGAGCCACATGGTACTTAATCGCAATACCCAAGATTAAGCATAGAAATGATTATTGCTAATCAATGACGGTGTTTAAAGAAGAGGAGAAGATAGAGACAGCAGCGCAACTAAAGGTTGCATTATAATTACCTAAGTGCGAGAACCAAACCCCATAGCCAAGGAGTTGGAATAATAGGACCCAGGAAGGATGAAGAGCAAAGACCTCCTCCAGGATCAGGACAGGACCGGTGACCTCTCTACAACGACGCCTGCGTCGTTCCCCTCTCTGATACTCGATTTCTCTCGATTCTCCCGTGCCTTCCTTCTAATGGACTCCGCCGCCCCCTCCTCAGGACCTCTTCTGGATAGGGACTCGGTCTGCAATCGGTCAGCTTGGCGGTCTGGAGCTAAGCGCGCTCTGGCATCATGGACGCCTGTTCTTCATGAACGCAATGCTCTCATGGAAACTTGCTCTGACTAATTAACTAATGCTATATTCTATTATACCCTTCTACGCCCATATACCTCCCCTTAATGTTGCTAAAATATGGGGCCACTACTTCTGATTGGACAGGGACAGGAGGTGGATTCTCGTACCATATTGATTTGGCCTAAATTGTAAAGCCTATTGTCTTTACGTTCCCACCCCTTCAAATTAATACATTCGCTTTATTTCCCACCCGTCTCATGACAAATGTAAACCAATTTTCATAGACATTGTATCAATGTGTGACAGGAAAGCACTAGTACAACATCTTCGGCCATCAGGTTACGGCCTTGGACTTCGTCCAGGTTGACTTCATTTGGCAGGCACACAAGACACATGCGCAGAACCATTTGCCTCTCGAGTTTCAGGTCACCAACCCAGGCCCAAGTTTACGAACTAATAAAAGTGCAAGAAGAAAATATTAGAATCACAAATAAAATGTTTCACTGTATACCCACTTTTTCTATTCTATTCCCATTTAATTATATATTCTAACCCGCGTTAGTAGCGTTAGGAAACGACAATTTAATAATGACATGAGAGCAAGCAGAAGCATGTGAAAACATCAAGCAGCCATTTTAATGCACACTGCGCAGAAGCAGAAGTTTCCCACCAAGCAAAGAAAGACGTCACACCATGTGATATGGTTGCGACATGCGCATTGAGCTTTCCCGCGCATAGCGGCCATTTTGGATTACAGACAAGCGTTATTCATTAGTAAAACACATAGGCAAGCATCTTTTTCTTTTGTGTCGTGAATGCAAAGGTTAGTATTAACAATACAAGTTTAATAAATTAATACTGTGAGGAGGATTGAATACAAGCAAGTTTCATTTATGAAACCTTGCTCCATCAATCCCCTCTCTGATGGCGTTTCTGAGCCATCAAAAACATTACCCTCAATCAGATGCCAACTTCTAGCAAATTACTTCATTCTCATTTTTACTCTTTCTATTTTTACAATCTCCTTTTAATTTCTTGTATAATTCACTTCTCCATTCTTCAAGTTCGATTTCATCTACTTTTCGTTTCTTTCCTCTTCCTGTCACTTTATATGTTCCATTCTTTTTACAACATTTGCACCATATTGTTACTACCAATATTATTATTGCTATCCCTGCTAAGGGTATTAAAATTTGACCTATAAGTCCTTTCCCTATATTAGCAAACCAGGTTCCAATTGACGAGATACTATTTGTCAATCTTTCCCAAACACTATCAACTTCCAGTGGTTTAAGTTCCTTCTCAAGTTTAGTTATATTCTGTATATACGTTCCAATTTCTGCACTCTTATCAGGAATATAAGTGCAACAATGTTTCGTCTTCAATAATTTACAGACTCCGCCCTCTTTTGCCAATATAATATCAAGAGCAAGTCTATTTTGCATAACCATAGACCTAATCGCAACCATTTCTGCATTAATCATTAGAAAACCTCCAGCAGTATCCGTTGATAAACGATCAACCACTGTAGACAATTTACATATTTTCCTTGAGTTCAGAATTATTCCCACTGAAGGTATCAATGCACCAAATATATCACCTACAATTTCTGAAAAACTAGCTCTTTTACTACGTATTAATTCGTTATTGTTTTCATTGCTCTGTGTTTCTTTTTACGTGGTATATCTTTGGAAATACTATTCCAAAATAACAACTTCCATACCACCGTGCAGGAAGCCTAAAGTAAGCCTTATTCCCACATACATAATAGATTCCAGGAAAAACTGAATCTGTCCCTCCTTTGATTCCCCAACCTCCAAGAATTAAGAAATTGTGTTCACATTCACTGGTACCGATGAAAACATTGTTATAATCAGTCCTTAGTCTACGTAGACAAATTTTCCCCGTCTTTACAAAATCCAGAGCCATAGCAGCTTGAGCCTTGCCAGGTGTGTAACTCCCTTCTTTCTCAGCCCAAGGTGGTAAATGAGCCTTATGCTCAGAAGCTTTCTTTTGAAAATCTTGTCTTCTATCTTCTACTAAATTCAAAAATATCTTTTCTTCTTCAAGTAAAGAACATGTTAGATTGTGTCTATGTGCATGTGTTATGTCTATTGATTTCATTGTTAAGAAAAATTCTCCCATAAACTGTGCGTCTTGACTACTAAGCACTGGGTTCATACTCTTGAGAATCGGAACCTCAGAAAATATCACATCTAAGTTTGAATAATAATACTGAAGTCTCCCTGTTCTATAAAATAAACTAGACAAAACACTACATGATATGCCATATGTCAGTGGTAAGTGATGGTAGGTTAATCCTTCTGCTACTGATTCGGGCAACTTCATACAGACGTAACAATTACTAACTTCCATGGTGTCTACATATTGAAACAATAACTTTGTGAAAACGTTTAAACTAGTGTTGTTGTCAGCTACTTCATGATGAATTTCTGGTTCACTTTCTGCCATTAGTTCTACTCTATTGCCCTTTATGTTTGCTGTCCTTCCTTTAGTTTCATTATTAATCTTTTTATCTACTATCATAAGGTAAGGAACTGCTACAATCAGGACTAACCATACTATAAGCACCATTACTAGACTACATATGCATATTGCACAGCATCTTCTACAACATTTCTGTTTTGGTCTCCCAGTAACTCTATCGTCAGGCATTTTTCGACAAGGAAGATTGCTCTTCTTATCTTTTCTTCTTTTCTTTAGCTTATTCTTCTGCTTAGTCAGGGTGGTCTTGTTTCTTCTTCGTACGTCAATTCTGCACTTGTTCCTTCGCCACCACTGTCACTTGATTCTGAGCTTTCAAAATCTTCAAGGATGATGTAAGTCCAATCAGGACCCTTGAATTTGTTATTCACAAGTTTCAGTCTTTTACTTCTTCTTTTCGCAGTTTTATGTTCTTGTTCAGTTTGACTTGTCACTTCATTCACTTGATCTGGATCTTCACTTCTGGTTGTTATGTGGTACTTCACTCTTTTAATGACACTCGGCCAATGATCTCCTTTTCTTGTTTTCTTTGTTGGCACTGTTTCTTTGTTTTCGTCTTCAGCGATCTCATTAATTTCACTGCTTAGTACTGCTTTGTTTTCTTTGATCACTTTTTCTTCTGTTTTGTCTTTTTCAGGTCTGATTGGTTTCTCTGTAACAGCTCCGCTGTGAGTTTCCAATAACTGACCTTGTTCTTTGTTTATTTCTTCAAGTTCATGTTTTTCAAGGTTTTCTTCTTCTGTGTACTCTTCTTGATCTAACTTGTTCTGATCAGGGCTTATTGCACTGTGAACTTCTGCAGCCTGACCGGATTCTTCTAGACCTATCTGTCCCTGATCAAAGTCTATTAGGTCTTTACTGTTTTGAGTCCAGTTTTCTTTCCCTATCTGACCTTGTTCAGGATTTCTTAATGTCTTTTCTTCTTGTTCCTGAACTGCTTCTTCTTCACCTATCTGATCTTCTTCAATTTCCTCCAATTTCGCTTGACTTCTTGTTCTGTGGTATACTTCAGGAACTTCTACCACTGGTATCCAATCCTGACTTGTGCTCGGTTGTTCTTCAGCTTCTCTGGAATCTCGAACTTGAGATCCTACGGCTGGGCAACCTTCAGCCTCTTCAGTGATCGGCGTTGTCTGAGGATTCTCTTCCTCGGGATCTGGTACTCTCTTGGTGTGACTTACATGGATCCAATTAGGAAATCCGGCACACTTCACTGCTGTATTCGTTGTCAGTATGACTTGACACAGTCTGCCCCATCTAGGTGATAGACACGTTTCTCTGGTGTGATTCTTCACTACCACCCAGTCACCAGGATTCAGATCATGTTCTTGTTCAGGCTGCCTGGAAACTGCGTCTTCTCCAACCTGATGAGAGACAGAACGCACTAGGTCAGCCAATCCTTTGCAATAGTCCAAAACCATATCATCAGATATATTCACCAGTTTGTTTGTGGGAACATGTGTTTGTCTCATTGCTCTTCCCATCATTATTTCGTGGGGGCTCAATCCTGTGTTTCTGTCAGGTATACTTCTGAGTCCCATTAAAACAAGTGGCAATGCATCTGGCCACTCTAATGATGTTGATGCACACATTTTTCCCAGTCTTGACTTTATAGTGCCATTCAATTGTTCAACCACTCCAGAAGCTTCTGGACGATATGCACAGTGCAGTTTCTGTTTTATTTGAAATGCTTCACAGATTATTTGAATCACTTCGCTGTTAAAATGTTTTCCTCTATCTGATTCCAAAGTTACTGGAAAACCAAACCTAGGAATGAGCTCTCGTAGCAACAGTTTTGCAACTGTAATGCTGTCATTTCTCCTAGTAGGGTAAGCCTCCACCCACTTTGAAAACAGACACACTATGACTAGTACATATTTCAGCCCTCTACATGGTGGTAACTGTATGAAATCAAACTGAAGTCTCATAAATGGACCCTCTGCCTTTCCAATTTTCCCAAATCCACTTACTGTCTTCCTCCCCGGATTATGCATCTGGCAAGTTAGACATCTCTGGCAAAGACTCTCTGCAACAGCTCTGAATTTGGGATTGTACCAATTTTGTCTGAACAGCCTAATCGTTGCATTTCTCCCTATGTGTGTGTCTCCATGATGCATTCTAGCCATTTGTGAGAGTAAACAGTCTGGCATGACTGGTCTGCCATCAGCACTGATCCATACTTCATCATCTCCTCTTTGGGAACAACCCACTTTGATCCACAAATTCTTCTCACTTTCATCAACCTCATCTTGCAATTTCTTCACCTCATTCCAAGTTTCAGGTGGCATTTACAGCATACGTTGGCAGCTGATTCCCATTCTTTCCACCCTCTTATTGACTGACATTCTGGTTTTGGCACAATGTTGAGCCACCAGATCTGCATATCTGTTGCCGACTACCACCCAGTCATCTCCTGACTGGTGTGCAGCACATTTCACCACAGCCAATTCTTTTGGTGATTGTATTACTTCTAGCAATTCCCTTACAAATTGTCCATTTTTAATGGGGGATCCTGAAGAAGTCATGAAATCCCTCTGCATCCATAGTTGGCCAAAATCATGCACAACCCCGTAACCATATTGGCTATCTGTAAATATGGTTACTCTCTGATTCCTCCCAATTTTGCATGCTTTTATCAACGCAATCAATTCAGCTACTTGTGCAGATTTGACTCCTGGTAAATAGGATGCTTCAACTATTCCAGTTAATTCACATACCGCATAGGCAGCAGTTAGTTTACCATCTTCATGTCTTTGACATGAACCATCAACAAATAGCTCCCTGTCTGGCTTTTTAAGAGGCTGTTCCTCTATATCTGGGCGTGGTTTTGTGCATAATTCTGAGATTTGTATACAATCATGTTCATCGTCTTCATCATCTTTAATTTTCTCATGACGTGGGTGTGGTAGTAAGGTTGCTGGATTTATTGTAGTACACCTTACCATGTTCACATTTGTAGCACCCATTAGTATTCTTTCATATTTAGTCAGCCGACTAGGAGTAAGATGCTGAGTTCGGGTTCTTGTCAACAGAATGACAACTGCATGTGGAACATACACTTTTACAGGGAGTCCCATCACAATTGACTCACTTTGTTCAATGCTCAAACAAGTAGCCGCCACTGCTTTTAAGCATCCTGGCAACGCGGCTGCTACTGGGTCCAATGTAGCAGAAAAATATGCTATAGGACGTCTTTCCAATCCATGTCTCTGAGTTAAGACAGAAAGTGCACAATTTTCTCTCTCATGACAGAACAATGCAAATTTTCTCTTATAATCAGGCATGCCTAAGGCAGGTGCTGAACATAGGGCATTTCTCAATTTTACAAAAGCTTCTACACTTTCATCCTCCCACTCCACAGGGTCCTTTGCTTTCTTCTTTGTCATGTTAATTAAGGGCTTAGCTAACATGGAAAATCCTGGTATCCATTGTCGACAGTAACCTACTATTCCTAGGAACATTCTCACTTGTCTTTGTGTTACAGGCATTTGCATTTTCTTTATTAAAGCTAGTCTTTCAGCTGTTACGCTTCTTTTTCCTCTCTCAATTTGGTGTCCCAGATACTTAACAGCTGTTGTACAGAATTGCAATTTTTCAGGTGAGACCTTATGCCCTTCTTCTGCCAAAAGATTTAATAATGCTATGGAATCAACCACACAGTCCTCTCTGGTGTTCGATGCCACCAATAAGTCGTCGATATATTGGACTAAGACTGAGCTTCCTGGCATCACTAGTTTTTCAAGGCACTTTTTCAGTATCTGGTTGAAAATAGAAGGACTTTCTGTGTACCCCTAAGGAACACGATTCCACACATAAACTTTGTTCTCAAATTTAAATGAGAAAAGATACTGGCTGTCTGGATGTAATGGTATTGAAAAGAACGCTTGACACAAATCAATTACTGTGAACCATCCTGCACTCCACGGAATCTGGTATAGAATTACTGCAGGATTTGGTACTATGGGACAACATGGTTCTACAATCTTATTTATTTTCCTCAGGTCCTGAACAATCCTATATTTTCCACTAGGTTTCTTTAATCCCATTATTGGTGAATTACATGGGCTACTCATTACTTCTTTTAGTATGTTTTGTTCTACCATTCGATTTATTTCTTCAATGACTCCTGCTTTTACTTCTGCACTCATTTTGTACTGTCTGGTATTTACAGTAATTTTAACTGGATCTATTTTGGCCATAAGTTCTACTTCCTTTCCGGTGAAATCCCATACTATGGGGTTTACTGTACCTTTTAATTCTTCTGGCAACTCATCTTTTGTTATTAACGAAAACATTTCATCCACTTCTGTACCTTGTTTTGCAATCATAATTTTATATACATGGTCTTCATCTGGTGTCTGAACTGCCACACCATCCGGTGTGCAGAAAATGGTACAATTCATTTTGCACAATAAATCCCTACCTAATAAGTTTACTGGACTGGAATCACATACTACAAATTGATGCATTTCTCTGAAGTTTCCAATTTTAACTTCCATGGGTTCGGTAAGAGGTGTTCTAATCCGCTGATTAGCTACCCCCACTACTTGGATATTTTCACCAGAGAGAGGAAGGTCTGGAATGTCTGCTGTTCTCACAGTAGACCGGGTAGCACCAGTGTCCAAAAGGAAAGTAATATTATTACCTTTCACATTCCCTTCAACATATGGACCTGACTGCTCTACCTGTAAGGATGCGCCAAGTATGCACTCCTTCTTCCCCTCTCCTAGGCACCGTCATGGACTGTATTGACAGAAATCGTCCTGCAAAAGAAATTGTGATGTCATATAATCATTCTTACCACTTCCTCCCGGATATCCGATGTCTGTACCTTGCTTTGCTCTGCTTACATTACCCTGAATAGGTGCAGGTGGCAACTGACTCTGAGGATTTGCACCCTGCTGTGAGTCATTCTGCGTCTGTGGATTTAAATTTTGATTTGGGCCATTATTATTCCGTATCTTTTTGCATTCATCCTTCCAATGCCCCAATTTTCCGCATCCATGACAAGGAAATTTCTTTTTAGCTTCTTCTCTACTCATTCGTCCTCTAAATTTTCCACCATTCCCAGTATCACCATTCGTTCCAGAATCTTTTCCTGGATTTTCACTTGGATTTTCCAAATTAATTCCCTGCTTTTCTGCCATTTTCACCTGAGCCCACATCACTTTTTCCTGCAATTTCTTGTGTCTATCCTCAATATCGTCTCCACAATATTTTGCATACTTCAGAATCTCATCTATGGGCTTTCCCTGCCAACACAGCATATGCTGTTTAATCATCTGACAAATTTCTGGCTTTAAACCATAAACAAATCGATACACAAACTGACTCATGTTCTTGTCTCCAATGTCCTCAAATCCACTATACTGTTTAAATACCTGCAATAGATGCTCATAGTAAGAATGTACTGATTCATTAGCTTCTTGGGTAGTTCGATCTATTTTTACCCAATCTGTTTCTTTCGGTGGTATTTTCCCTTTCAGGTAAGTTATCACTTGCTGATACTTTTTCATCACATCATTTGACGGGGCACCTGTCTTCGGATCTCTAGGATATTCATCACTAGGCCAATCGACTGTAATTTTACAATCTGTCCACAAATCGGCAGGTACCACTATGTCAAACAAACCATCTAAGTCCCTCAACAATACCTTTGACACCTTCACAAACCTATCAACCTGCTTGTACCATTCAATTGGTTTTTCTCTCAACTTTGGAAAATCATTCGTAAATGACAAAATATCCTATCTGCTCCATGGAACATGTACATATCCTCCTCCCGCAACTTCTCGCATGGGATACATCTGGTCTGGTTTCCCTGTTTCCTTCATCACATATTCTGATGCAGTTCTTCTTGTTCGTGCTTCTTCCTTTTTCTTGGCCCACCTAGTTTTCCATTTATCTAGGTCTCCCCATTTTTGCAAAACTAACATTAATTCTCTTATTTGTAATCTTCTTCCAGAGGCATTCATATTTTCTAAATCTTTGTCTGAAAATTCTGCTCTATAGGGTTTCTGTAGTACCTTTGATCTCCCTATTTCTATTCCCATCTGTAGTGCTAAATTGGATAATTTTTCATGAAATAACCTTACATTTCTGATGATACTCCTACACAGGAACAATAATTCTTCTTCATCATAGGTATTTAAGCGTTCTAGTCCTACATTTCCTGCTATTATTTCTTCTAATTCGACTTTCAATTTATGAATGTCCATTATTTTCGGAGGTGTGCACTGCTAAACTGACCCTTGCACCCATCTTTCTAGATCTTCAGGTGTTACTATGGTGGCACTTTTTGCTCCCGATGAAGTTATTAAACTTACATCTTTTGAACATCCAGGTACATCTTTTCTGGGAGTGCTATTTACAGAACCTCGAATAGGCAAGTCCATGAGTGATATTGTGGATTCACAGTCACTAAATTGATCCTCAATTATAACTGGAGCTTCAGGTTTGGGATTATTCACAGCAGTAGGTGTAAGTATCGGTGGAGGACAGCTTCCCTGAGTACCATATAATGGAACTACTGGCCCAATTGTTACTGGTATGGTCAATGAATCAGGGTGTACTTTTATCTGGGTTATTTTCTGTATTAATTCTGCTCTGGTCTTTTCTAGGGCTTCTTTTTCTTTGTCATGAAGTATTCTACTCGTGGTGAATTCATGCATTACCTGTGGCACTAATGGAGTTTTCGGTGGTGCACTTGGGGTGCATCCACTTGTCCCTTCCTGATATGGTGGGGGATTTCTTAACATTTCCTCCATAAATTCGTCTTCAGACTCCTCATTTCTCATTAAATGTTTTGTCTTTTCTGTGCACTTACTTCCTAATTTCTCCTCTGCTGAGAACAATGGATATAATCCTTCTGTAATCATTGCCCTTCTCCATTGTTTCATCTGACCGTCCCTAGACTCACGTAGATATCTGGGAAAAAATCCTGGATAACTCCTATTACTTCTAGATCGGTCCCGCTCAAATGCCTCGGTTTCCCATTCTTCTAGAGCTTCGTACTGAGTTAATCTAGGTCTGGGTTCTAAGTCATTCATCCTCAATCTCAAATTCTGTAGAATTCGCCCATTGAACGTGCCATTTTCGGGAAATGCTAGTATTCCATCATTTTTGGTATATTCTATCCAATTCTCCATCCATACACAAGTATGATAACCTCTCTCCATCATCATGAATGAAGCGGGCGTTTTAGCTGGTGGAATGATAATTCCTTCTCTAGTTTTGATTGGTTTATCCTTTTTAAAATAACTCTTTATCTTTTGCAGAAAGGACATTTTTCTCTTCTCTCCGTACATTCTATCTAATCTTCGGTGTACAAAATTATATTCTGCAAAACCTAGGAATCTCCTATCCGGACGAGTTCCTGTTAAAGTCGGATCGCGTTTTAACATGCAATCTTTATCCACTAAGATTTTAGCTTCTAAATTTTGACCAATCAAATGTCTGCTATCTTTCATTTCCAAGCCAATCCTTGCACGGCCTTTTGGTGACGTTTATCTGTCAACCCCTCCTTTACAATCTGCTCTTTTCTGTCCTTGCTAGTTTAACCAATCCCAGCGCGGCACCTGTGATGTCAGTACTACTCCTGACTACTGACCCCTCCTTTACAAGGGTTTTTCCACACCCGCTGATTCAACCAATCTCAGCGCGGCGTTTTGTAACGTCAGCTCCCTCTCCGGCAACTGACCCTCCCTTTACAAAAATTTACGCAAACTTATTTTCTCTATAAATCTTAATTAAATTTCAGTAACAACATAAAACATTCGCTATCGTGTCAGTTTCTCTAAAATAGGAAAGATAGTTTTTCTCTCACACTTAGTAAAACCTTTCCGTTTACTAAACATACACCACGAGTAAAACACTTCCGTCTACTCTTCACATAAGCTCCAGAAGTACCTGTTACTTCTCCAATGTTACCCTTTCTAGGTGATATAACATCAAATTTTCACCAGCGTACTCTTTTGCTATTACTCACACGCATAGAATCCCTAACGAGTACTGAAAGTCCTGCTTAACTTTTCAGTACTAATTCTGCCTGACAGATAACCTCACTGCAGTATGGCTTCCACTTACCATCCGCTATTCCTTTTACCCCGGGGTATTCTGGACAACATAAAACAAAACTCAAAATTTAAGCGGATGTTAGTTCATAAAAATACAAATAAAATTCTCATTACCCAATTAACAAAAAGTAACCATCCTCTGATAACCAGAAAACTGATCCAGCGCGATATCAGCAAACAGCATTCATACACCAGATACTCACTTGGGCCCATACATTCATACTACGCTAATACTTACGCTGGGTTTTATCAGTTGTTACTCCCTATCAAAATCCCTGCTACCAATTACCTTCTGATTGAAGAGTAATGACTTACCAATGAATCCTTTGCTAATTGGGAAATTTATAATGAGTGACATTCATTATAGTACATAATCCTGAAATAACCACTGAGTCAGGAAGTTTTAAAATGTTTATCTAAAGATTTAGCAGAGTAAAATACAGAGCCACATGGTACTTAATCGCAATACCCAAGATTAAGCATAGAAATGATTATTGCTAATCAATGACGGTGTTTAAAGAAGAGGAGAAGATAGAGACAGCAGCGCAACTAAAGGTTGCATTATAATTACCTAAGTGCGAGAACCAAACCCCTTAGCCAAGGAGTTGGAATAATAGGACCCAGGAAGGATGAAGAGCAAAGACCTCCTCCAGGATCAGGACAGGACCGGTGACCTCTCTACAACGACGCCTGCATCGTTCTCCTCTCTGATACTCGATTTCTCTTGATTCTCCCGTGCCTTCCTTCTAATGGACTCCGCCGCCCCCTCCTCAGGACCTCTTCTGAACAGGGACTCGGTCTGCAATCGGTCAGCTTGGCGGTCTGGAGCTAAGCGCGCTCTGGCAGCATGGACGCCTGTTCTTCATGAACGCAATGCTCTCATGGAAACTTGCTCTGACTAATTAACTAATGCTATATTCTATTATACCCTTCTACGCCCATGTACCTCCCCTTAATGTTGCTAAAATATGGGGCCACTACTTCTGATTGGACAGGGATAGGAGGTGGATTCTCATACCATATTGATTTGGCCTAAATTGTAAAGCCTATTGTCTTTACGTTCCCACCCCTTCAAATTAATACATTCGCTTTATTTCCCACCCATCTCATGACAAATGTAAACCAATTTTCATAGACATTGTATCAATGTGTGACAGGAAAGCACTAGTACAACATCTTCGGCCATCAGGTTACGACCTTGGACTTCGTCCAGGTTGACTTCATTTGGCAGGCACACAAGACACATGCGCAGAACCATTTGCCTCTCGAGTTTCAGGTCACCAACCCAGGCCCAAGTTTACGAACTAATAAAAGTGCAAGAAGAAAATATTAGAATCACAAATAAAATGTTTCACTGTATACCCACTTTTTCTATTCTATTCCCATTTAATTATATATTCTAATCCGCGTTAGTAGCGTTAGGAAACGACAATTTAATAATGACATGAGAGCAAGCAGAAGCATGTGAAAACATCAAGCAGCCATTTTAATGCACACTGCGCAGAAGCAGAAGTTTCCCACCAAGCAAAGAAAGACGTCACACCATGTGATATGGTTGCGACATGCGCATTGAGCTTTCCCGCGCATAGCGGCCATTTTGGATTACAGACAAGCGTTATTCATTAGTAAAACACATAGGCAAGCATCTTTTTCTTTTGTGTCGTGAATGCAAAGGTTAGTATTAACAATACAAGTTTAATAAATTAATACTGTGAGGAGGATTGAATACAAGCAAGTTTCATTTATGAAACCTTGCTCCATCAAAGGTGACTCTTTTCTCGACGGGGAGCCAGTGGAGCTTGCGTAGGTGTTTGTGTTGAGGGATCCCGAGGACGAGTCTGGCGGCGGTATTCTGTATTGTCTGGAGCTTGCGGAGTAGAGATTTGTTGATGCCGGCGTAGAGAGCGTTTCCGTAGTCCAGCCTGCTGGTAATGAGTGTGTTGGTGACTGTCTTCCTTGCCTCGGGGGGGATCCATTTGAAGGTCTTACGGAGGATGCGGAGGGTGTTGAAGCAGCTGGAGGTGACGGCGTTGACCTGTCGATTCATGGAGAGGGAGGAGTCGAGTACGATGCCGAGGTTTTTGGCGTGGTCTGTGGGGGTCGGGGGCTACCGAGGGCGGTAGGCCACCAGGTGTTGTTCCATGCCAATGGGGTGGTTCAGAGGACGAGGACTTCTGTCTTCTCCGAGTTGATGTAGGAGAAGGATCTTCCCCCTGCTCTGGCTCTGCGGATGCGCGGGGTTTCAGGGAGGATGAGGTTGGTGGAGCGGAGGTTTCGTTTGGGTACGTGGAGGGTGATTCTGTCGTTGAGGTATTGGGGTCCGGTGTTGTGTAGGCATTTGTAGGCGTAGGTGAGTATCTTGAAGGTGACTCTTTTCTCGACGGGGAGCCAGTGGAGCTTGCGTAGGGGTTTGTGTCGAGGGACCCCGAGGACGAGTCTGGTGGCGGTATTCTGTATTGTCTGGAGCTTGCGGAGTAGAGATTTGTTGATGCCGGTGTAGAGAGCGTTTCCGTAGTCCAGCCTGCTGGTAATGAGTGCGTGGGTGACTGTCTTCCTTGCCTCGGGGGGGATCCATTTGAAGGTCTTACGGAGGATGCGGAGGGTGTTGAAGCAGCTGGAGGTGACGGCGTTGACCTGTCGATTCATGGAGAGGGAGGAGTCGAGTACGATGCCGTGGTTTTTGGCGTGGTCTGTGGGGGTCGGGGGCTGACGAGGGCGGTGGGCCACCAGGTGTTGTTCCATGCCGATGGGGTGGCTCAGAGGACAAGGACTTCTGTCTTCTCCGAGTTGAGTTTCAGGCAGCTGTTGCTCATTGAGGCTGCAACGTCCTGCATTCCTTCCTGGAAGTTGAGTCTGGTGGTGGTGGGGTCCTTGGTGAGGGAGAGGATGAGCTGGGTGTTATCGGCGTAGGAGACTATGCTGAGGCCGTGCTGTCGGACGATGGCGGCGAAGGGAGCCATGTAGATGTTGAAGAGGGTTGGGCTGAGTGATGATCCCTGTGGGACTCCAGAGTTGATTTCCGTGGGTTCGAGGAGGAAGGGTGGCAGTCTGATTCTTTGGCTCCTGCCGGTGAGGAATGATCTGATCCAGTCGAGGGCGGTGTCTTGTATGCTGGCATCGTGTAGTCTGGCTGCGAGTGAGCGGTGGGAGACGGTGTCGAAAGCTGCTGACAGGACGAGTAGAATCAGGGCTGCGGTGTGGCCTTGGTCGAGGAGGGTGCGGATGTCGTCAGTGGCTGCGAGTAGGGCGGTCTTGGTGCTGTGGTTGCTTCGGAATCCGGATTAGAGGAGTTTAGGATGGCGTTGTCTTCGATGAACCTAGTCAGTTCTGCGTTGACTGTCTTCTCGGCGACTTTTGCTGCAAAAGGGAGGAGCGAGATGGGCCGGTAGTTCTTGAGGTCCATCGGGTCTGCTGAGGGCTTCTTGAGCAGGGGCCTGACTTCTGCGCATTTCCAGTCGTCGGGGAAGGAGCCGGTCTCGAAGGTGGTGTTGATGGTGCGTTGTAACACAGGTGCGATGGTGGTGGCGGCTCTGTGGTATATGTGGGGTGGGCAGGGGTCTGTGGCGGCTCCGGAGTGGATACCTTTCATGGTCGCGGCTGACTCGTTGGTCATGATCGGTGTCCAGGCGGAGATGGTGGTCTAGCTGGCGATGCCGCAGGGCGGGTTAACTGCAGGGTCGGGCGTGTGGCCGTTGAAGTTGTCGTAGAGGTTCTTTATCTTCAGGTGGAAGTAGGATCCGAGTTTGTCGCAGAGGTCCTGGGAGGGGGTGATGTCCGTGGCTTCGCTGCGTGGTTTGGTGAATTCCTGGATGACACTGAAAAGTTCCTTGGAGTTGGTGAGGATTCTGTTGTGGATGAAGGTCCTTTTGGTGGTTCTGATGCGTTGATGGTATTTCGTCATAGTGTCCTTGTAGGTGGTGTAGCTTTCGGGTGTCTTGCTGTTTCTCCAGTTCTTCTCCAGGCGTCTGCAGGTGCGTCTGGTTTCTTGGAGATCGGTGGTGAACCAGGCGGCTTTTCTGGGGCGTTGCTTGTCGGGGTTGCCCTGCGGGGCGAGCTTGTCTGCGCAGTTGGCGATCCAAGTGCGGAGTTCCATGGCTGCGAGGTTGGCGTCGGTTGCAGCGGAGGGGGTGTTGTCATTGAGGGCGGATTTGAGTTGTTCCTCTGTGACTCTGCTCCTATGCGGGGGGCGCAGAGCAGGTTCGGGTGGCTTGGGTTTGTTGACGAGGAAGTGTACGCAGTGGTGGTCGGTCCAGGGGGGCTGCGTGGTGTGGCTGAAGTGAATGCTGTTACCTCCAGCGAAGATGGGGTCGAGAGTGTGTCCTGCCTTGTGCATTGGTGTGGTGAAGAGTTGTTTCAGTCCGATGTTGGCGAGGATGTCCTGAAGGGCGGCGGAGTTGGGGTAGCTGAGGTTGTCCAGGTGGAAATTCAGGTCTCCGATGAGTATGTAGTCTGTGGCGGCGATGGCGTGGGGTGCGATGAGGTCGGTGATGGTGTCAGCGAAGAATGCTTGGGGGCCGGGGGGGTCTGTAGGCGAGGGTGCCACGGAGTGTGGAGTTAGGGCTGGTCTGGACCTGGAAGTGCAGGTGTTCTGCGGCCGGGAAGGTTTCGCTGGAGGTGGTGAGGCAGAGGGAGTTTTTGTGCGCGATGGCGATGCCTCCTCCCGGGTGGTTGGGGCGGTCCTTCCTCTGGATCTTGTACCCATCTGGGATGGCGATGGTGATATCAGGGGCCGAGGAGACGTTGGTCCAGGTTTCTGTGAAGAAGGCGACGTCGGGTGAGAGCGAGTCCAGGAGGTTCCAGATTTCCACGGCATGTCGGTGCATGAAGCACACGTTGAGGAGGATGCCTCTTAGGGCGTCGGCGGTGTTGGCGGCTGGAGCGGTGGTGAAGGTCTGGCGGCAGTGGCGGCAGGAGAACTCGCCGTGGGTCGTGTTTGGTGTGGACAGCCGGATGGCATGTGCAATTCATGCTTCCGCTTTATGGTCTAACTTGGAAATTATGCCTTGCTCACTCACTTCCATTGTCTCCCAATACTATTTAACAATGCCACATTTTGATGTATACTATGTCATCTCGTTTATGGACACCATAATATGTCATGTCGTTTGATAGCTTTATTTCTTGCTTCCAATCTATTCTCTCTGTTCCCTCTACCGTACTCCCTCCCAATTGCCAATTTGCACTGTGCATGTCATCCAGCATGGCGCCTATCACCTCCTGCTATAAGGAAATCCTTACGTTCTAGTCTTCGTCAGGTGCACACATGCGCACCTACTACTTATACTTCTGTATTTTCCTGCTTGCCCAGCACACGCACACGATGCGCCTGCAATCCCGGAGAAGCTGCACGTATTACCAACAGTTAAGCAGACACGTTGGACTTTGTGAACGTGCGTTCCCAGCGGATCGACGCCCTCGCTTATGACCGCTCCCTTCCTCTCCCCGCAGGTCTCCACTTAATCTCGCTCCATCGGGAGCTTCGTGGAACTTAGCCAGGGACGAGGCATTGACCCCCGTTACATTCTCTGGAAGGTAAGCACTGGCTGATGTCCCTTTCCCAATTACTGGGCAGGTTCCCCTCAACGAGCGGACCTCAATTTATTCCACTCTTGCAGCATTGTCCTGTACCTCCGCGTCCCCGTGTAGTCCCGGTTCCACGGGCGGGACATCGTTCCCCTCTTCCTACTGCAATTGTGGTCCCTAGCTTGGACCCACAGAAAGTCGAACTCCTAATTAGTGGACTGCATCAACACTTACTATAGCACGACCTTCACGCCCTGCACAACATGTATAATTATTTGTGCACAACAATATATTCCACTTCCCATGGTCAGCATGATCCAACCCACACATGACCGCTGCCTCATCCTTGTGTCACCAGGGTTGCACTAGTCTGGTTCTAGAGTGTGCGATGTAACACTTCAGTCTTTCTTCACCCTTAACTTATTTTTTAATTATTGGCATACTCTGTCGTCCTTCTCTAACTCTTCTCCTTTTTTCTCCTCTTCTCCCCATTCCCTTCCTTCCCCCCACCCGTCTTTCTCTTCCTTCTCCTACCCAAATTCCCTGCCATATTTAGGCACCCTCTCAGGCATTCAGATTTACTTGTCCTGATGATGATCCCATAACCGCTGTTGGGGATCGAAACGTCGTCGACCAATACATCTTAACTCCCACTTGTATTTATGACTGTTGTGGAGTACAAGATGTTCTTTCTATCGTGACTGTAATCTTGATATCACTTAAAAGTCACTTTACAGCTATATGCCTGAGGTCAGGAAATCTTTTGATTTCCAGAACCCCGTCACTTTCTGCTCACTTTGTTATTATATGTTGTCTAATGTTTAATGAATATGTAAATAAATACAATACGTTCCATTTGGACAATAACACACCCAACGCTGATTGCAGTTTTGTGGTTATGGTTTTATATTTTCCATGACAGGGACCGCTGTCTCTAATAATATACTGCCACCCTTGGTCCCTTCTGACTTACAGGGTTCCCTTGTTCTTTTTTCACATGGTGTGGACAGCAGGCAGTTGTTGTTTCTTCCGGGGTTGAGTGCGAGGAGGGTGATTGCGTCGTAGCGGTGGATGGTCGGAGATCCAGGGACCCTGGCGCTGGTCGCGGTCGGGCGCAGACGGGCTTGCCTTAGGCGCACCTTTGGCGCGTATGCTGCGCGAGTGCGCAGCGGCCGCCATTAAGTAGGGGAGGGGGGAGGGACGATCAGCTGGGAGATGGGAACAGGTGTGTGCAGGGGGGAGGGGCCGCAGGTGCAGCAGCGGCGGGGAGGAGAGCCGGGCAACACAGAGTCAACAGAAAAAGCCAAGCACTAAACCAAAACAATAAAAACAGACAAAATGAGTGACAGCAGCGAAAACAGCAAGTGACACAGTTACCGCAATGAGGGCAGACAACTGCGCAGGACGCAGTGAGGGGCACAGACTCAGCTGGACCGGGCTGGCTGGCTGGGGCGGGCACCGCAGGGAGTGGAAGCAGCAGTCTCAAACCCCAGGCAGGGGAGGTGTAACAGGAGTCAGCGGCGAGGCAAGGCACCACGGAGCTGCTGGGGAGAGAGCATATCTCAGACCGGAGGTCAGAGGTCTTGCTCGCGCTCCCCCGCAGCGGCTGCCAATAAGTAGGGGAGGGACGATCAGCTGGGAGGCGGGAACGGGCGTGTGCAGGGGGGAGGGGCCGCAGGGGCAGCAGCGGCGGGGAGGAGAGCCGGGCAACACAGAATCAACAGTAAAAGACGAGCACTAACCAAAACAATAAAAACAGATAAAATGAGTGACAGCAGCGAAAACAGCAACTGGCACAGTTACATTGTTAGTTCCATGACAGCTGTGTGTAGCCAAGAGTGTCCATTTCCTCAATTAAGGTGTGGGAGAAGGTATTTTCAGGATTGTCTTCCTAGATATTAAAGCAATAGGGCCTGTTGGGGAAGATTTAAGAAGTCTGATTGGAATGTAGATAGGCAATTTATAGGTGGATGGTTAGAGCCGCACAGATTGTGAAGGAGGTGACCGTGTTGGTTAGAATATACCTGAAGGAGGTGAAAGATGCTCCATCCATCACCTTGTAAGTGATGGACTTGTGCTACCCTCCTTTTCATCCATGAACTCTATTGCATAGCCGGATGTTATGGCTTGTAGGATGGAGGTTGGTTATATCAGCAACTTGAGGGTCTTTGAGCCACATTTATGTGATGTCCAGGAAGTGAAATCTACTTTGAATAATGAGGTCATGAATATTGTAGGCATTTTTTGCGGCTAGTCCTGCGTTAATAAGTGCACCCATTAAAGACTCAGTGGATTGTGGTAAAATAGCCATTGAGGGAAATGACTGTTGGCGAGATAGTAGAAGTATGTGTTGGATGATAAATAATTTGAGGGGGTAAAGTCAGCTGAGGGGATTGCAATGTGCAATCTCAGGCGGAGGTGATTTGATCTAGGTCATTTTTAATTTTAGAAGTGCAGGTCAAAGGCCTGTCGGTTGCTGTGGAACATTAGCTCACCATTGCTAAATAAATATATGGTTACGGTGGAGGTACATGTCAGGGTGATGGCTACTAGTTTCAGTCCTCCAACTATCATTGATCTGGTGAGGGTCGAGTATCATAGCGTGAAAGATCTTTCCCACAACATTGTATCTGGTGTGTAGAACATGAGATCTGTTGTCATGTCACCTTTTATCAGGTTGATAAATGTATCAGCAATTAATGTTTTGGGAATTCAGTGAGCATGTTAGATCTGGATTTCTTTTTGTTTTGAGTTTACTGATGTGGAGCATTGGATCTGGAAGGTTGTTGACCCAATGGAGATGAAGCTCGGATCATTTGATTGCCTTAGGCAGGTGCAAAGTTGAAAATGTTCTCATTAGCATCTAACTCTATAGCCCTGCAGTAGTCTATTCTGTGCATTCAGAGAAGGAAGTGAGAGGGTTTCCAGATAGGCATTATATTCCTCAGGATGTTTTTGTATTATCCCTTGTGAATCTTTAATGGTAGGTATTTTTTTTTTATATTTTAGGCTGTTGGTGAGTATTCTGTGTGCTTTAGGTCACTCGCTTATCTTCCTTGCCTTCCCATTCATTACTAAGGTGACTCTTGCACTCACTATATTCTTGTATTCATATGTTAGTTTGCTTAGTTCGTATAGTGCGCCCAACTCTTTTGTATGTTCTAATGTGTATCCTAAAGCAAGTATTTATTTTCCTAAAGTTTCTTGCTTGAGCTTACTATATGCGTTTTTAGTGGACACAATATTAATACTTAATGCCCCTAATGGTTGCCTTCAGTTCTTCACTATTAGTTCTGGAAAGGGACAGCCTTTAGCTTCCTTAATGAAGTGATGTATGATCATAATTGTTTGTTCTTTACTAGCTTGGCCATACATAAGAGCATCAGTCACCTGCCATTCCTTCACATTAGAGGTCATATTGGTCAAGTTATATTCAATAGTGGTACAGGCATTTTCTCAAATAATTATTGGGTCTGTTTTAGGATGTGTTAAGTTGGAGAGGTGGTTGTTGTCTGTTAGGAGGTAGCCTATTTGCGTAAACATGTGGTGAGGACAAGAGGTAAATACTTACTTTTTTCCAGTCTGATTGAATAGTCACCAGGCATCTCTCAGATTGAAGATTGTGCATAAATTAAGCATCTGAGCATAAGATGTATTAGCTCTAAATTTACAAGAGGGTAGCCTGTCCAGTGATCCTTCCCATGGAAGTTTAAAGTCCCCTCCCGCAGTAACCAGTGAACCATTTGGGCTTTCAGTGTATAGATGCCTGCATTCGAGTGGCCTCTACTTAGGTTACGTATGTAATTACATGGCAGGATGATAAGGACTTGTGGATTAATGTCTAAACGCTGCCATGTTATAACCTGCTCCAAGGTAGAAAAAGTAGTGGAGTTAATAGTATTAAGAGCAGTAGTTTCGGGAGGTAAAGCCCAAGCTACATACCAAATTAGGATCTTCCATTTCTTTTCTCACCTGGTTAGCATGAGGGCCACATTTGTCTGAATGACCGGGTGCCGCCATCTTGTCTTCACCTCTCTGGCTTTACTGCTGTACATTGGTGCCGTTCTCAGTGAATACTTTCTGATAAGCATACTCTCCGCGTACCTTGTCTTGCGTCTGGTTCTTTCTCCTGCTTAATCACCACTACTGCTTAGCAAAAATCACTCATAATATGCTAGTTAGTGGCCAAAGTTTAGTGACGCGGAGCTGAGCCGCAGGATCAGGCAGATATCTCCCCCAGACTGTATTTTTAGGATTCGCTTGAGCTGTGCTTGCAAAATCTCTTGTAACGAAATGAAATCTTAAAAGGGGATTAAAGCCCGGCTATTACTTAACTTTACTTACCATTGGTTGGCTCCAACGTCGCTCTTGTATTCTTGCTTCTTATTGGACAGAGCCTCCTCCTTACCTCTGGCTTTCTACCGTCTCACCTCCAGCTTCCTCCCCAGGCTTGGTGTTTTTCCATGCTGTGAAGCTTGGACCAAGTACTGCTTCCTGTTGGTACTTGTGTCCTTGCAAAGGTTCTTTGTTTTATTTTGGAGTGTAGAACTCCAGCAGAGTGCATCTTTCTGCAGGCTGTCTCTGTAGCAACACATACCTCCATGCCATGGCCTCAGTTTTCAAGCTGTCCTTTATTTATGCTGCTCTAAATCCTCCACAATGACGACATGCCCGTCAGAGCGAGCCCCCGGGAAACGCAGTGTACATAACGAAAATTGTGTTAATTATTAACAAATTTGGTCCAATTTCCTTAGTTAGTTTCTCCCTCCAACCACCAACATCTGTTTCCATTCCTGCCTCACCACCCCACCCCACCTCTCCTCCCTTCCAAGCAATTGCAGTGGGTGCACTGTGTGCTTTTGCATAATTAGGCATCTGAAAGTAAATTTTTGAAGCTGCCACCGTTGACCGCGTTATTGTACTTTTTTTTATCTTTTTTTTTTTTTTTTTTTTAATATGGCCATGCAATTTTGGGTGGTACAAGGTATTGCACGAAATTGTTACTTTTTGCACACCCTACACACACACACACATGTCGCTCTTTTTACATGAGAGGAACCAGAGTCGCTTTCTGTGTGGCAGGCAGCACCGTATACATGCTTCTGCGACAAAATGACCAATAAGAAGGGGGCTAGGGGTTAGAGCTGATGATACTTGGAGGGGTCAGGTCATTTGGTTCTCTCAACCAACCGCCCCCCATCCCCTGTCCTCTTTTCGTGCATTTTGTTCCTGCCATTTTCAGCAAAGGTCAGTGTCTGAGCACAAAGGAAAGTGTGCTTTTCTGTGGATGGATGACGGTATAGGCGCAGGTCTAATCTCTTCACTGCCAATCCTTATCCGGATAGTGAAGCTGTAAGAAAGTGGATTATATGGGGTAATGCGGGAACTCTATTCAGAGGTGGTTCCTCTTCGAGAGTGCTGAGGCGTGGCCCTCGACCCCTATTTGTGGCCCCCTTCCATCCCCAATATACTAAAGCAATATATAAATAAATTCTGGCCGCGGCTGTCAGCTTTTCAGCTGTGGGCCAGTTGAATGAAGTCAAGTTTCTGAGTGAGGGATGTGGGTGGGCTGGGGCTTCAAATACCTGGCCACAATAAACATGATTGACAGTCACTGACTCACTCAAGAGAGCATGTCGAGCTGGCCGCAGAAGTGCAGCCATCTAACCTGACATGCGCGCTTGAGGCATATCTCATCTGCTCAATTAGTGGGCAGGGGGACTTGCAGTAGCAGCCCTCCAGTCTCCTAATGAGTGCTAACTTCGCCTGCTCAAGCCAATCCTGGCACTGCTCTCATGTTGTGTTGAGCAAGAGAGCAGTGTTGGTATTGGCTCAAGAGATGCGGTTAGTAAGCCTCTCTGGTGCACAAGAGGCAGCGCAGGGTGGAAGGCTCCTTTAAGGGCCACCGAGCTGTATGGATTTATGATGAAGCCATGCAGTGATTGGCCCTTCCTCCTGTTGCCGTGCTGGAGTCTGAATCTTCCTGCCGTTTGCCTCCAGGACCAGTCCCCCAGCAGCAGTATGGCATTGTGGAGACAGTTAGAGTGCAGACACGACGACAAAGAAGCGAAGTGGTGGACGAAGGCAGTTGAGACAAGTAGTGCGGGGCATTAATCCTCCTTCTGACCTTCTCGCTCATCACCTTTCTGGCTCACTCTATCTTGAACCTTCCACGCTCAGGCCTGGTCCTGTCCTCACTGCAACCCCACACTTGAAGTCGGCCTCGGAGACGAAGCCGGCAGCAATGTAATAAATAAGACAAAAATAAATCGAAAATGAGAGTAAGTTCAGTCTGTTACTGTGAGTTAAGTGTGTTTTTTACTATATGGTTGTTGTGGTGGTGCCACTGTTAATAATTTGCCTCCGAGATAGCGATGTCTTTGTTTTTTCATACTGAAAGAATTTAATTGTTATTGTTCACATGTGGAAATTAATTGTTGCACCAAGTTGAGTTGACTTCACTTACTGAATTTAGCAGCGTGCATGCCCTCACCTCTCACTTTTCTTGCTTAGTTTCACATGCTTCTGAGCCTGTGTGAGGTCAACTGTGTGCTGTTTGACTTTTTCAATTCTTTGTTGGGTGAGTTGTAATGCTAATGTAATCCCTTGCTGCTCTTGTCCGCATCCCTGATGGGGCTGATGACAAAATATTCCCCTGTGAAAGCAGTTTGCTGTCCGATGTTGCCCCAAGGAGACCCTGGCTTTGAGCCGTGGTATACAAATTCCTACGTCAAGGTTTAGAGCTCACAGAGTATTCCAAACTAGGTTATGGGATGATATTTACTAGTTTGCACCCTATTTTCATTTTTGCACCTCGGAAATGGGGAACTTACCTTATTGGCTGCTATCTCATATCCGAAGGTGCACAAGCTATCAATGAATGCCCAAGTGGACAAACTAGCAAGAGCCAGCTTTCTTACTATAAAAACTGCGACGCATGTTCCCCCGCCTGGAATTTCCACACAAGGTCCAGGCTACTATTTATCTTCTTCTGTCAAAACTCGATTACGCCAATAGCCTCACGGATCATCTGTAACAACTATGAAAATACTACAACGGATTCAGAACTCTGCTGCCAGACTACTCTTACATATAAAGCCACAAGTCCACAGTTCCCCTGCCTTGAAGGCCCTACATTGGTTACTGGTTGACAGAAGACCCACTGTCAAGCTGCTTTGCATCATCCACAAAGCAATACATGGAACAGGGCCGCTCTTCATCAGGAATAAAATCACAAAATACATTCAACAAAGGACGTTCCGCTCTAGATTGGCACCTCGCCTCAAAATCCCACCATACAAGAAAAAAAACATAGGTGGCACATCCTTCTCTGTTCATGCAGCGACACTATGGAACTCTTTACCCCCAAACATAAGATCCACAGATAACGACCTTATTTTCAGAAGACTACTCCAGTGTTGGCTCTTCCCCACATAACCACCATAATCAAACATAAATCTACAGCATATCCCTTTGTATATAAGCAGTTATTTGGATTACACATGTGTACCTATATATGTGTATTCCTTTGTATAAATGTGGATAATAATCATGTTTATAAATATATAGATTTGTATTAGTTCTGCTTAACAAATGTACATATTACTTATGGTTATATTTTTCTATGTTTAACATGTATATAGGTCACTGCATAAATAAGAAATTATTTATAATAACTGTTCATCTACAATTGCTTCACATTTATATTTATAACTTTACTCCCAATTCAGCATCTCCAATGCACTACCCTATATCTCACTCCATACCTCTCAATATATCCTCTACCTCAAGTTTCGGACTCTTCCCAAACCTCAATCTATTACTCTGTCCAATGCACTACCCTATTTCTCACCCTATACCTCTCCCAATATATCATATACTTCCACTCTCTGACTACTAGGATCCCAAAAATAACCCCCTCTACGCCTCCCTAGCATCATCTCAAACCTCTTTTACTATTCGGCTCTCCAAAACAAGTCTTTCTAAACCCTTCCCTCTGACTCTTCTCCCCCATCTACTCATACCAAACCCCCTCCTACTGCTATGCTCTCCAAATAAACTCTTTGTAGACCCTTCTCTCTTCTATCCCTCCACTATCTTTTTCAATCCAACTAACAGACACATATGTCCACCCCTCAAATTAATATCATATTTCCCTATACCATTCACCACTAATCCTGTTTGGGTTCCGGAGTAGCGTGCTACTCCTCGAAAAGCGCTTTGATATCTCATCAGTGGTACCAAGCGCTATATAAATGCAAAATATGATGGCAAAGGGGTTGCATTTTGCCTGGACAAACTTTGCACTATCACTATATAATTTGTAATTGTGTGTGTGGGCAGGCGCGGTGCGTCCATTCGGGCGTTGGGGCGTAGCCCCCCCGCCCGCAGCTCCCTCGGCGTCTTTGAACTTCAGTAAACTGAATCAGTTTACTGAAGTTCAAAGACGCCGAGGGAGAACTGACAATCATGTCAGTCAGCATGACGTCGGACCGCCCACCCCCTTCAGAGTCTGAAGGGGGTGGGCGGTCCTGCGTCATGTTGACTGACATGACTGAGAGGGACCAGGGGCAGCAGGCAGCACTGCAGCACAAGTGCGCATGAGTGGGCAAGGGCACCGAATTTTCGCGCCGTGCCCAGTCATGCGCACTTGTGTGTGCACTGGCTTGCAGCATGCCCATTAGGAGAGCGAGGTTGAGCAAAGGCTCAAACCTCGGTCTCCTAATGGGCAGGCGGGCGAGGGGTAACCGTGCCTAAGCCAATCCTGACGCTGCCAGCAGCGCCAGGATTGGCTGAGAGGGGCTGTAGGCGCCAGTCGCGCCAACGGACCCGAGGCAGAGCGGACGGCAGACCTGCTGCTCAGGTAGGATTAAGGATTTATTTATTTTAAATATTTTAAAGCTTAACACCCCCGCGCGACACCCCCCCCGCGAGCCGCGACTGGATCAAACACACAAGGACGTGCACTTAATAATAATTTGTTCACTGTAGATTGCAGCGCACATTGCAGTGTTCTGCGTATACTGTAGTTGGCCTGCAGCAGTTAGCGCGAGAGCAGTGTTCCCACAGATTCCAGCGTGCAGTGCTCAGGGCAGTGCAGCGCTCATTTTCAGGTTGGATTTCAGTAGAGCCTGCAATGCAGTGGTTAGCGCAGAGCCCAGTGACGATTGTAGAACGCAGCAAGGCCTTGAAGACCTCAGAGGTTGAGTAGAGTACACAAGAGCACGCAGACGCAATGCAGAGACAGAGAGAACTGGAAAGTGCAGAGTGCAGCGACTGATGAGTGTTCAGCAGTCAGGGCGGAGCACAGTGGTCACTGTACTTCACTTGGCAGTGCAGGGCTCACTCGACGTCATCTGAGAGTGCATTGCTGAGTCCAACAGGCAAGGTAGAGCGCAGTGATCGGCGCGGAACACTGCTCACTAAAGGGCAGTGCAGCGAGACATGTTTTATGGCTGTAAACGAACAGCAAGGCCATCGCAGAGACAGAGCAGAAACATAACGAAGAGAAAATTAACACATCCCTAAGGACAGTGCACCCTTTTAGGTTACCTTGAAGTGAATTAATGTAAAAGTAATCTTAGCGCCTAACTTCCATTCTGAAAAGGCGAACGCTAGAGCTCGAGCAGAAGGCGCTTTCGGCAGCTTTGAGACCCGGCTGGCCAGGTGCTACCCTGGTTCTTGGTGAAAGGGGTCTGTGCAAGGAGCTCGCGGCTGCGATGACAGAAGAGAGTGGTGTCTTTGATCAGCTTCAATTGAACCCAGCAGGCCAGGGGGCGAAGGACAGTAACGGTGATCCCGCTGCACGGTCTGTATCCTGGAGGAGCCAGCTGCCTGTGACAGCAGGAAACTCCCAGGAGCACACTTGTTGGAATTTTCTTCTTTCACCAGAGGTGAAATGAGAAAGGTGGTCTTCATTGTCCCTTCTTGTGTTGCAATTGCATTATAGATCCAATTAGTTATCTTAGCAGCTCACATTTACGCTTCTATTACACTCGTATTAACACACTGACAAATATCTATTGCAAGTGTATCAAGCAACACATTTTCTCACAGCAATATTATGGAACACATACTACTCGTAATGTGTTTTTATTTTAAACTCACCATTTTAATGCTTTTATAAAACTGTAGTTGTATATAACATTATGTGTACTTACTATATAATGGTGCGTTTCTCGATTTTACTTTTAAAATCAAATAATTTTTTTCTAGTTTAAGATGGCACTTAACACTTCAGCCGATGCGCTACAGAAGAAAGTCCATTATTACAGCAAGGCCGCTGAAGCTCAGAGGGACAGGCAGGAAGTCAGAGAGGAGCACAGGAGAGGGCAGGAGAAAGAGTAGTAAAGACGTCTCAAGTGAATTAAAACAGTTTGTATGCAGTGTGGGGTGGTGCTGCCGTTGCATTTATCTGTAACATTTGCTGCAGTTTATTTATAGACTCATGGAAAATGAGTATTCGGAGATCGAAAGAACCTTTTGCCGTTTCATAAAGATTAATCAGACAGATCAGTCTTAGAGTTTTCATTCTCGGCACACTGACCTTATTAAACAGGTAAGGCAGACTAAAAGCAGGCGTCTCTTGGCGAGGTTTATGTTCCTAATGACCTGATAGCATTTTATCTGATGGCATTTTATTAATGTAATAACTGCACTTTCACAATTGCTTTATTAACCTTCTCGCTTCTCAAATTTGCTTGAAAATGCACCATTTACCCACTCTTTTTTCAAACCCCCCTTAAGATGTTGGGGCTCGCTCGCCACGGTGCACTCCGACAAAGTTTACGCCCCACCACTTTAAAATGTCACCAGCCACCACTGTGTGTGGGGGTCACAAATAAGTGAGCGCACATATGGAGTCAGATTACGCGTGAATGGGAAGGACAGTGCATTTCCTGTATTTACAAACAGTGGATTTGTACAATTTGCATGCGTTCGTTTTATTCTGCTGAAAATCGTGGATAGAAGCACACGCAGACTTAGGGCAGACGGTAATCTCACTATGGACACAAGGAGCAGTTTGCACCGACAATGGAATTTGCAGCCCCATCTGATTAGGGTGTGAGAGTTCATAGGCCTTATTGAAGACATATATATAATTAACAACCACACATACCAGCACAGCAGCCACTAAAACATAGAGCTAAGCGTTTGCTAACATACACAAACAGAAGCACTCGCACACAAACACACAACCACTTGCATGCAGCTACTCAATCACACAACCACTATATGAGACGGCACCAAATCACTTCGAGCAAAGCGTTGCCCATATGCACCTGATGCATATGCCGCAAAGCGCTCGGAGGATAAAAAATAAACATTTTTTAAATGCATGCTTGAAACCTGATAAACTTCCAGCCCCTGTCTGAAGATATACACAAATATTTTTTTTAGCAATAGCCATAGGCCAGGGTTTTAGTTCAGTACTTTGTTTTCCGCCATGTGTTGTGTTAGCCGAAAAACAGGTCCCCATACAAGTACAGAGTCACGAGACATACCAGTACACCATACGTGAAATGCAATAAGAAGGAAAAATGAGGCTAAAAAAGAAAATTAAATCTTCATTTAACATGAGTGATTGAATGGGTGACTGAGTAGGTAAATGAGAGATGGGTCAACGGAAGATGTGTCACGGTGATTGATGGAACTGGAGATTGAGTGAGTCGGCTTTGAGTCAATGGATTTGAGGAAACCCAGCACGTCAGTACAGGAGCACATTTTAATTATGGAGGAAACTGGCATAACAGCATTTGTATAGGGGTGTAGCCCACATATTAATGACTGCACCATTGCCTCAGCCACCATTTCATAGATAGAAAGTGTCCTTCAATCAATCAGATATACAGTACTTGTAGAGCGCAAGGGTATCCAGGCCCTGGGCTGCGGGTTTCAGTCGAAGAGCCAGGTTTTGAGCTTCCTCCTGAAGTCTGTCGGCAAGGGTGATGTTCGAAGGTGTAGGGGAGGGTGTTCCAAGACTTGACAGCGAGATGGGAGAAGGAGAGTCCTCCGGTGCGGCAGCAGCACATGTGCGGTGTCTGTGCGAGGGCGTGGTGGGTATGGGTGGAGGTTTCTGGAAGCGGCATGTATGCAGGTCCTTGGTCATGAAGAACTTTGTAGGCATGTTTCATGAGTTTGAAAAGCCATCTTTCCTGGATGGGGAGCCAGTAGAGGTCTCAGGTGCTAGGTGATGTAGGTCCTTTTGGTCAGGTTGAGGGTCAGTCTGGCTGCTGTGTTCTGTATCGTTTGAAGTCTTCTCATGAGTTCACTGGTATTGCCTGCATAGAGTGCGTTTCCGTAGTCCAAGCGGCTGGTGAGGAAGGCCTCTGTCACTGTTGTCCTGGTGCTGATGGGGAGCCATTTGAAGACTCTGCAGAGCATGCGGAGAGAGTGGAAGCAGGCTGAGGAAATGCAGTTGAACTTTCATGTCATGGAGAGTTTGCTGTCCAGAATGATGCCGAGATTGCTGGTGTGGTCTTTTGGTGTGGGGATGGGTCTGAGTTCTGATGGCCACTAGGAGTCGTTCCAGAGTTTGGTATGGCTGGCGCAAATCAGCACTTTGGTTTTGTCCATGTTGAGCTTTAGGCAGTTGTCCTTCATCCAGGCTCAGATGTTCTTCATGCAGTCATGGAAGATGGATGTCGTGGTGGTGGGGTCTGCTGAGAGCGAGAGGATGAGCTGTGTGTCGTCGGCATAGGAGAGGATGTTGATGTGGGTTCTGACGATGTTTGCTAGCGGCATCATGTAGATGTTGAAGAGGTTTAGACTGAGGGACAAACCTTGAGGGACGCCGCAGATGGTGCACTTGGGTTGTGAGGAGAAGGGAGGGAGGCAAATTCTCTGGGTGTGCCCCTTGAGGAATGATGCCATCCATCTGAGACAGTCCTCTTTGATTCCGATCTGGTGTAGATGTTTGATGAGTGTGTGGTGGGAGACGGTGTCGAAGGCTGTGGAGAGGTCGAGAAGGATCAGGCGGCCGATTATCCTCTGTCGAGTAGGGTGCGCATGTTGTCTGTCACGGTGATCAAGGCCATCTCAGTGCTGTGGTTGGCTTTGAATCCTGTATGGGAGGGATCCAGCAGGTTGTTTCTCTCCAGGTGTTCGGTGAGTTGGAGGTTGATGGCCTTCTCCAGGGCTTTGGTGGAAAACAGGAGTGGCGACATTGGGTGGTAGTTCTGGAGATTGCTGGGGTCTGCGAAGGGTTTCTTGAGGAGGGAGTCTGAATTCTGAGTGTTTCCAGGTGTCGGAAAAGGTGGCTGTGGCGACAGAGGCGCTGAGGATGGTTGTGAGCTGTGGATGATCTCATCGCTTTCGAGGTTAAAGAATTGATGGGGGCATGGGTGAGAGGGTGCTCCGAGTGGATGGAGTTCATTGAAGCCGTAGTGTTTTGTGTGCTGAGCTGTTTCCATGTGGTGAGCGGGTGGTCAGTGGTGGGGTTCGTGGAAGTCGGGAGGCTGGAGGCTGGTGAGGTCGTTTGGTTGGGGGTCGTAGTTCCTGTATATGGTGGCTATCTTTGTGAAAGTGGTCTGTTAGAGCATCGCAGAGTTCCTGTGAGTATGGGATCGATTTTACCGGTGGCTGATGAGCAGGTGAACTCTCTGGTGATGGTGAACAGTTCCTTCGTCTGGTTGGCTCTGGGCTCAAAGTGGTTTGCCAGGGCCTTCGTTTTGGAGTCTTTGAGTTGGTGGTGGTGGGTGGTCTTTAGTCATGGTTTCATGTTGGAGCACACTGACATCATCCTACAGATTTTCTTTGTAGTTTGTGAACTCTTTTCAGCCACTTTCAGCTCTGCAGGCTTCATGTCCAGGGACTTCAGTGGCCTGTGGGCACAGTTCAGTCCTTGAACCTCCTTAAATCTTGCAGCGCTCACATGACAGATGCTGCTTATCTCAACCTGGCATTTGCATTTGTCCCGAAGATATTTTATCCTTATGTGTGGTTCCACTGCTCGCTATATTATCCTTGAAATATGAAGTGGCTATCCTTTGAGAGGCCTGGCCATGTGCACTATTCCAGGTGCGTGGCTCATGGATGATTTGGAAGGTGTCCTGTCTTTTGGAAGGAAGCCAGAGTAAAGGGATATCTCACCGACGAAGAACATATCTCCCACACACAAAAAATACACTTAAGACAGCCTTACAACAAACACAGATAACCACAGCCAAGCAAACACATGTATCCTAGTCATTGATAATGTTCACCACACAGTCTTGCAGAACACACATTACCCAATGAGAAGTTTATTTGCTGGACTGGAAGTAAATGTATATAATGGCAGCCTTAGGCTGAGTGCTCATTAACCCCATACAGGTCATCTTCTGCGTCATAACTACACTTTCACATTTGCTTTATTGACCTTGCTTTCTCAAATTTGCTTGAAAATGCACCATTTACCCACTTCTTTTTCAAAATTTTCTTGGGGGCGGGGATTATGCCGGCTGGGCTCACTCGTTACACTCGCTCGCCCCAGGGCACTCATTTAGAACTTACGCACGCTCGCTCGCCACAGGGCACTCATCCAGAACTTTTTCGCCCGCCACATTCAAATGTCACCAACCGCCACTGACTCTATTGTAGTCAGGCCCCCATGATGGCTTGCCGGCCACAACCCATTGCAAACACTCTTTTGGCAATTCTCAGCGCTTCAAATGGTAGATGAATCGTTTGTTTACATTTTTGTTTATTTTGCCTTTCGCTGTTGACTGGAAACATTTTGCTAACCCACCGGTTCCAGAGGACGTCTTGTACCCTGCAGAGCAACTTCCTCATATTGCTTCAGCATATATATTACACATCGCTCAGAGCAGTGCAAGCTTCACGGGCCAGGCTGCAATGGCTCAGTGCGCGAGACTAGGTAAACCCTGTGTTTTGTATCTAGCCGGTCTGCAGCGGGGGCTCACGGGGGGGGCTCTCTCAGCCTGGCAGTGTTGTTAGAGCCCTTCTCAAAGACGAGCAGAGGGTCAATTGGTAATCAGTGGATTGATTTAGTTGAACAACCAATCATGAGGGACAGAGCCGGTGCTGGATGGAATAATTTTAGGGTGCACACCTTCACTGAGACCATTTTGTATTTATTATTACATCGTGACTTTATTCTCAACAATCATAAGATTTTATATAATTTATTAAAGCACGATTGCCGTTTCTAAGCCCTGTAAAGTCCAGGAATGATGGCCGGGTTGTCCTTTCTGGAATTGAATGTGTGTCCTTCAGACCAGCGCATTTGTCAGTGTCAATCTTTCAACTCGGGTTCTTTACTCGAATGCTGTCCCTTACCCACGTTTACACAACAGCACTGAAAACCTAGTGTACTTTGGTTACGTCTTAAAATGCCATGTAATGCTGCATTCGTCCTTTTCGGTGCATGCACAATGTGAGCAGTGGCAAGAAACCAGCTCAGCAAGCACTGGCAAAACCAATAGGTTTTGCCCATGCAACATCTATTGCCTTTGTCAATGGTTTTTACACATGTTGCACAGCAGCGCTGGTTGCTGTGCCACATGGCTTAAAATAAAGGGAAAAAAATATGTGCTGCCGCCAGCATTGGCCACCTCATACCGCTATTATTTTCTTTACTGTCAGCCATGTTGTACAGCAGCCCGCTCTGCTCTATAACATGCCTAAAAACATTGGAAAAGTCGATAGATCCCACATAGGCGACACCTGATATTATGGCAGTGCTCCCTACTCTAGTAAGCACTATACCCCTTGCACACAACATTGTATAAGCTGGCGTTCACACTGTGCTTTGAGGGGTGCACCACTCTATATTTACCAAATAATGCCTACAAAGTGGCTTCTTGCAACCAATCGGTTGGGGCTTAATTTAAAGATAAGCAGGCCATAACATAGCATATCATTTCAACAAAGCTATATATGCTTCACCTGATGATGCAAAAGGTTACATGTTGAGGGGAAAGCCAGCAGAATAAAGTGATGAATTTACCAATCGGTGAGTGACCAAGAAGAAAGTTGAACAGTTGCTCTTGATTTATTTAAAGTGCAATGTTTAGCTTCAGAAAATCAAAGTGCAAATTAAATCAGATCAGCTAAAAGGTTTCTTATAGAAGAAAAGCTCCAGCAACTTCATTTTGTCCCCGTAGGTATGGGAATGTCAAACACGGGCATCTTTAATTGAGCGAGTGTCTAGGCCTAACGTGTCTAGGCCTAACGTGTCTAGGCTTAACGTGTCTAGGCCTAACGTGTCTAGGCCTAACGTGTCTAGGCCTAACGTGTCTAGGCCTAACGTGTCTAGGCTTAACGTGTCTAGGCCTAACGTGTCTAGGCCTAACGTGTCTAGGCTTAACGTGTCTAGGCCTAACGTGTCTAGGCCTAACGTGTCTAGGCTTAACGTGTCTAGGCTTAACGTGTCTAGGCCTAACGTGTCTAGGCTTAACGTGTCTAGGCCTAACGTGTCTAGGCCTAACGTGTCTAGGCTTAACGTGTCTAGGCCTAACGTGTCTAGGCCTAACGTGTCTAGGCCTAACGTGTCTAGGCTTAACGTGTCTAGGCTTAACGTGTCTAGGCCTAACGTGTCTAGGCCTAACGTGTCTAGGCCTAACGTGTCTAGGCCTAACGTGTCTAGGCTTAACGTGTCTAGGCCTAGAAGTTCTGATGCAGATCTGGAGCTCTCTTTTGTCTCTCAGAGACACTCTACCTCAATATCTTTTCAAAATTTCTACAGTGTGCAAGGGATGTCTCCCCATAAAACGGCAGATGTAAGCCCAGTAGGGACTGTTGCAAGCAAATGTCTGTGACCAATCCCCATCACGCATGCCTGTGCTGTCTGGGGTTGAGCCATGACTCCAAGGCCTTCCGTGACTGCACATTCATGAGCCTGAAGGCCATCTGGGACCTCAAGGCTAACCTTTGCATCGCCAAACATAAGAAGGGTCCTCGCCAAGGCCATGATCCAAGTTCAAGGTTTAGTCCTGATCTCATTCCCGCTCCAGGAGTTGCTGAAGCCTCTTGCGAGGCCGGTCTTCATTGCGATCATAATTGCCCAATAGGTCTAAAAAGAAACAAGAAATCAAAGCGTGACTTGGCCGTGACTCTCATTTACCCAAGTAGACATGAGGGCAGCATCATGGATCTAGATCTCTCTCTTGGAGCCGATCCCACAGATGGTTCTGGCACAACCTGAGGTTCTGGGGCTGCCTGTCACTCCACAGCAGATCAGACAGTTCAGCGCAGCCATGCTCCTGCTCTTTGCTTCCTTGTTGACTTCCTCTTGCGTTCTTTCGGACCCCAAGAGGCCAAGAGGCCCTCCACCTGGAGTACTGGCGGTGGGTTTGGCGTCCTCACCTGCTAGACCCGCTGAGTCTGTTATCATGGCTTGGTCCCCAGTGCAGGTGCAGCGGTCCACATCAGTCCCCGAGACTTTGACGCCAGTACCGAATCAATTGACGCGGCCAAGGAGCTACCCATATTACTGTCCGAGACTGTGCTGGTTTGGCCGTGCCTGATGACAGTTGCGGTGCTGCTTCCTCCACTTGCTCTCACACCTCCACAGGGAAGACAATGCACACTACATTCACTTTTTGGCACATGTGTGGACAATGATTATGGTGTGGGTGGTGAGTTTGCCTAGCCCTATCAAGATGGTGATTGGTATGATGGCGTGCAGGAGGCTAGTGGTCTTGATACCTCTCCTGAAATGGGCTTCCTCTCACCCCCTGGACCAGGACAGAGGAGTCCGCTCCTGCGCCATGGTAATGATGAAGTCCTTCACCTCAAGCTCCCCACCTTGGAGGTAAAGACTAATGTATTGACTGAAGTTTTCCATCGAGGGAAAACATCTTTTGGGCTCCTCCTGCCATTTAACTAGGGCTTAACAGACACCTTATTGGGTGCATGAGTCAAACCTTGCCCTGGTCCACCAGTCAACCACCAAATTCCATGACACCATCACCCTGCCTTGGATGATACAGCTTTTCTATCTCGGCACCCTTCCACTGAAAGTTTGGTGGTGCAAGTGCCCTCAATGAAGAACAATCCTAGCACGTTCCCAACTGGTTCCCCAGACAGAGAGTCAAAATGTGTTGAAACCTTTGGCAAACAAGTATTTTCATCCACCTGCTTGGCGCTAAGGACAGTGAATGCCAGCTGGGGCACTGTCCCATGCCCTCTGGAACTCCATGTCTCAAGTCCGCCTAGGTGTTCCAGAAGATCTCCAGCCTGTCTTTGCCCAGGTCATTCAGGACAGTTGGAGTGCTGCCACATTCACAATTCATTGTGGCTTGGACACCGCTGATTTAATCGAGTAGGCTATTAGCACCAGTGTTGCCATTCGCCGCCATCCCTGGCTATGGTGCACTGGTTTTCAGATGCTGTCTAGTCGTCCATCATGGGCATGCTGATCGATGGGACTCCCCTGATTGGGGACAAGGCAGACTCTGCTCTTGAGCAGTTCAAGGAGAGGTCCCTGAGCTTATCTGTCCCACCTCATCAGTCAGATCAGCCCCACTGTTCCTTTCGTAGCTTCAGAAGAGGTACCCCATTCTGTCAGGCAATCCAACCTCAGCATTGCGCCCAGCAGCTTTGAGGTCGCGACTGTGGTCCCCACTACCCTCACGGCCAAGGTCAACTGGCCACCCAATCCACTACCCTCCAACCACCCCTCACCCTCCCTCCCCCACTCCACCTGCTAAACCCCTTTAGCAGGCCCTTAGTGGAGCCCAGCCACCCGGTGAAAGGCAGGCTCTAATAATTCTTGCCGGGGTGGCAGGCAATAACATCAGACAGGTGGGTCCTGCAAATCGTTCGGAAGGGCTATGACCACCTTCCTTTTTATACTGTCGCCCCTTCCACCATCTCCCAAATGGCAAAAGATGGTGCCTACGCTAAAAGTATGACATGCTTGCTATTTTTGCTATTTACTGGTGCCCAAGAAGGGTAGAGGCCTCTGGCCTATTCTAAACCTGTGCCCTCCTAATGCCTTCTTCTGGAGGGAACAATTCAAGATACACTAGCCCAGGTCTTGTCTGCCTTAGACCCTGGAGATTAGATAGCAGCATTGGACCTACAGGACACACATTTCTATATACTCATCCTGCCGGCCCACCTGGATAGCAGCATTTGACTTGCAGGACACCTATTTCTATTTATCCATCGTGTCGGCCCACCAGTGTTACCTGCGGTTTGTGGTGGAACAGAAGTATTTTTAGTTTGCTGTGCTCCCTTTTGGTCTCAGCAGTTCACCTCTGGTGATCACAAAACTGATAGCAGTGGTGGTAGCATGTCTTTGGAGGTTGGGGGTGCCAGCTTACCTCAAAGACCAACTGTTGCAGGCGGGCTTGCCTCAGGCAGTTGTCAACCACTTCAGACTTTGGCAAATCTCCTCTCATCTTTGGGGCTTACTATGAACGTGCCAAAGTCACACCTGACTGCTTCTCCGATGCTCCCTTTCAACTGTGCGATTCTGGATACAGTTCTGTTTCCGTCCTTTACCTCAGGAAAGATCCAGGACACTCATGCAATGATCCTGATCTTTCAGCCTCAGTCCTGGATTTCAGTGAGGTCGACTCTGAGGCTGCTGGGCATGATAGCCTCCTGCATCCTACTGGTCCAGCATGCCAGGTGGCACATGCGAGCTCTGCAGTAGGATCTAAAGATTCAGTGGGCCCACCATCAAGTGCCCCACTGTGACCAAGTTCAGATTACGGATGAAACTACGAAAGATCTGCAGTGGTGGTTACTGGACCACGATTGGTTCAGCAGCAGACTCCTCTACCCTTCCAGCCATAAGCCACATTCTTTCCAAGCAAGCTGGTCCTGCATAGTCTGGCATGATTTCTGTCAAAAGTTGAGATGCCATTTCACGTCAGTCAAAGCATCACCCTGTTGACGTTCTATGCTCTGCCTCACCCCTGCGAGGAAGAGGAGGCAAGACTCCATGACTTGGACACTAAGAGAGCGTTGAGTTTCTACATTGATTATTCCAAAGGCCACAGGTTGGACGATCAGTTCTTTGTGGCATTCACACTAGCAAAGAGAGGCAAGCCTGTACAGAAGAGAACCAGTCTCCTGCTTCCTGCTGGATCATGCTCTGTATTAAGATCTGCTACACTAAATATCATCTGGAAGGACTGTGTGTTCACTGAATTGGTGCACAAATTTCCTGTCCTTGACATTTACCAGATGGCTACTTGGGTGTTCTTCCATACGTTCATGAAGTACTTTTGACTGGACGGTCAGGTCCGCTGAGAGGAGCATTTTGCCTGTTCAGTTCTACAAGACCTTCTGGTTTGAGTCCATTCATAACCTACCTCCAGTTAGGTACTGCTTTGGTATCTATTCAGAAGGGGAGCAATCAGCTGCTAAAAGTCTCTATTAGAAGAACAAGTTAGTTACCTTCAGTAGCTCTCTTTCTGGTAGAGACTATCTAGCCGCAGATTCCTCACGGAACCTCCCATCTCCCCCGTTCTGTGATTGGACTCCATTCATTAATAACATCCTAAGTCTAGAAATCTGGACACTGGTCACACCAAAATGCTTTTGGGACTCTGTGTCTGGGAGCGCAGACAGCCTTGAAAGCAGCTGACCTCAGCTCACAGGAATGACTCCTATGTAGGCACCCCACATCATTTCTGGACCGGAATGCTGTAGTTGTGGAGCTACATGGAGCCACCTAGCTGCACACAGAGGTACTGCTGAAAGGTTTCTGAATCCAGTCTGATGGCTGAGGATATTAAAATGGTGAGTCTCTACCAGAAAGAGCAATACCGAAAGTAAGTAACTTGTTAATCAACTATTATGAGAATGACCAAGCGTTACAAATGCCTCGCTCAGTGCACAGTGATATGAAAGAGCTGAAATGCATTCATATTTTACTTTCAAAAAGTCACATGAAACAATTTATGCAAATGTTTTCTTCCAGGTGCACATTAGAAGAATACTGTCTTGGAGCACAGCATTAATATTTTTGTATAATTTGTTTTAGTATTAAAAGAAATAGAGGAATAACTCAAAAAAATCCTAAAGAATCTATGTACCAATCCTAATAGTGTCTTGATGTGAGCTCTCCATTAAAAGCTGGAATTGATACACTGTATCCCAAAAATGACCCATGTTTTCTGTTTTGCAGGCCTTATAAAGATGACCTTCGGATAGTGTGTTCTCCTGGAAGTGTGGAGGCCATGGCAACAGCATTTATAGATAAGTGAGTATGCTGCCATACTACATATGATTTAGGGGGGAGTGCTGTATCTTTTAGTAGTCTAATAGGTAAGAATGCTAGCAAGGGATGTGTTTAATCACATAAAGTTATACATATGTTCATAAGTCATTCAGTGTGTCTTTACTTGACACTGCAATCTAATTGAAGATTTTTGAAGAGAGGAAATTATTAAGAAAAATTATCACAAGCAGGTGTAGGCATTCATTAACTTTTTATATTGAAAGCAAACAAATCTTCATGTATACAGTAGCAGTGGTTCACATAAATAAATCTCATGACACATTAACCAGGGTCATTGCTTAGTTATCAACAGAATGGTAACTTATCCAAAATCCACTTCCTCTTTATGCAAGGTAAGGCATTCAAGCAAAAGATACTGGGCTTTGGACAATATGTTATATAATGACTAAGTGAAGTTGGATTGTGCGTCGACGTTTCGGTCTTAGTCATTGTGTATCAGTGAGACCGTCTTCAGGACTGTGGGTATTTCAAGATGATAAAGGACCAATCTGAGGCCTGATGTTCTAAAGTTGTCTGGGACTATGAATGCGTGCTAGAAAGCCACGCTGTTTGAAATCTAATGTAGCGTTAGATTCGAGCTGAACACGCAGAGACTCCAGTGATTTCTCCAACCCAGGTTGTCCAGTGTGAATTCCTTTATTTTCTTTTTTTTTTTTTCCTACTCATGGTATCATTTTGTGAAACCACTCAAACAATGTATAACAGAGCAGCTTTTGCATCACTGAAATCATGAGTAGATGTGGTCTCAAACAGCATGGCTTTCTAGCACGCTTTCATATTCCCAGCCAACTTCAGAACAATCGGGACAAGCAGTCACGTTTTTGCCCTCCTTGGGGCAGAGAAACTACTCTGGTTGATTTTTTTTTTTTTTAGACTATAATTTTGAACAGATTAGACAGAGAATACCTGGCTTTGTTGGTGCTACTGGATCTCTGTGGCCTTTTATACCCTCCACTACCCCACCTTGTTTGGTTGACTGAGTAGGGAGCACGGGTTGTCGGGCACCTCCTTGAAATAACTGGATTCTATCTTGTCAAGCAATGAGTGGTTGTTGATGATGATTTTGCCAGTACCATCACAGTGTGCCACAGGGTACCCCAGGGATCACACCTTTCTCCTATCCCTTTCAATACTTATGTACTGTCGCTTCATCTATTTCTAGCTGATCTTGGTATCATTTTAAGAATTATGCAGTTGATACTTAAAATTGAAGTTTGGTTATCGCTGAATCTTTTAGCTGACTGGTTGAAGGGGTGTGATGTTTGTGCTATCATATGGAATTGGTGATTGCAAGCTGCATGAGCCTGAATGCCCAGAAATCTAATTGTCACTTGTTGTTATAGATAACTGGCAACCAAAACACAAATTCTGGGCATCAGATCTTTAAGAAGTAAAAATGCAGGGATTTATTTTTGAACAGTAACTACCTTGGACTGGCAGGTGAATTGGGCTATTGAGTCCTCTAATTACCACCTAGAATTACATCGCGATTCCCATTATTTAGTATCACAGAAAACAGAGCAACAACTGCTACAGCCATGAAAGGATCAAGGATTGATTGGAGGTACCATAAAAACCTAACATTGTAAAGATAAGATGCTTGTATTGCAGAATTCTGCAGCTCAGGCCCATATTTCCTGCAGAATTTGTTAGTTGCATTGGTTGTTGGTGACCTCACGGGTCCAATTTAAAGCTCTCATCCTCACCCATACATCACTGTTTTTGCGATCCTAAATATCTGATGCATAGGTTAATCTACACTACCCTGTTAGTTTCTTGAGGACGACCAGAGGGAACATCCCAGTTCCTTCACTGAGTTAATAAAAAGGCAGGAGGTAAGTCTTTCCTGGCCATTGCAAGCACTTTGTGGAACTCTTTCCCTGACAACTTGCAGCAGGCAACAAACTGTCTTCCTTTCTAGATGGTTCTTAAGACTCGGTTCTTTTGAGCAATTGCATTTGGACTTCATCAGTTTCAGAATTTATACTACTATAGAAATGTATTAATTAATTGTTCGACATCAGACACATGACTCGATGTTGAGGTACTTCTATACAAGAAAGCTTGGAAAGGTTTTCCAAAATGCAAAAGAACAAGGACGTACTACTTTTTTATCTTAGTAAAGAAGAAAGGTTTAAGACTGGATCTGAAATAAGTCAACAGATGGGTAAAGTGGTGGAAGTTTCTAATGTTGCCCCTACATTATACTTTTCTGCATCTTCATTGGGGACACTGCATAGCATCAGTAGGCCTACAAGACGTACTTACACCTGACCTTCGGTTTGAAGGCAACTCAGAGATTTTCTCCAAGTCCATGGCGGTGGCTGCAGCAACTCTTAAGAGAAAAGTGCAAATTAGTCTATGAGTACTTGTACAACTGGAAAATAACCTCAGTGCATAAAGATTTAATCTTGCCTATCCATTTCAAGTAGTAAAGCATATGGAAGCCACAGCAGACATAAACCTGGCAAAGTGGCATCTTCAGAGGAAAGACTGTCACCAATACATACACATATTCTCTCTTTATGAGCAAGATGAGCTCTGACTGATAGACCAGTGTAATCTCTAGGTGGCTTTACCTCATGCTTCCTTCTGGCCCTGAATGCCAGAATACATATGCATCCTATCATGAATGCCTACAGGACCAGTGGACATATAAGATTGGAGTCATTCTAAACATAGCACATTGCATCCGCAATTGGATTTTGCTGTTTTGACATACATGTGCACTGTGTTCTGCTTTCTTTATTTAGGTGCCCTACCCTGACCTGTGTATCATTATATATTACAGGTAGTTTAGAAATTGTTTTTAGTGTGAAAACTAAACATTGTATTTGATTTTATTTTTGTTATTTTTTTTTTGTTCTCATTTTGATTTGTCACCATGGTTAAGTTATTTTACAAAATTGATTACACCGGCTCTCCTAGGTCTATTTATTCCATGACTCCTGTCAAAATTCTGGTTTCAAATAACTAAAATGTATTCAGTTAAGTGTTTTTTACTTATTGCAGATTGATTGAAAACATCCCTGTAGAGTGTAGACCCAGCAAGAATATTTTGATTTATTAACTCTCAAATTATTAAATAAGTTCTTTGAGTGTATGCTTCTTCAAACTTTTCTCTGTCCATGTTTTATAGTTTGTAAGGGATGTGAAAATCTTAACTTCTGTGAAGTTCTGACCAGGGAAATTTCAGAGTGCCAGGCATTATGAACCCATCCTTCGTGCAGGGCTTAATTGATTTCACCGTATCCTCCAATCTTCCCTTTAGTTTCTTTAGGTCTGTTTTGTCAATCATTGAGTAAACCAGCGCAATTGGCCATTTTCTGTTTTATGGACTTTTGTAACACAAATCATAACATTTTTCTTTAGCAATTAGACCCAGGCAAAATCCTTCCTGCTTCCAAAGGACCGCCCAACAACCCTCTGCCCGTTCATTAATTCATTGGCTGAGTTAATAGAACAAAAAACGTAATACACGCTTGTAAATTGGTTGTATAATGATCGTCCCCTTCTCTGAACTGCTATCTCAGTTAGAATTTCTTTTTTTTATAAAAGGTTTAGTAACCCTCATCCACCATTCCAGGTTACAGTGTGACTGCCTGAGGTCTCAAGTCTCGATCTGGATCCAACACACAACTCGTATCAAGCCCGCCGATAATCCATAGATGGTTTTACGCATTATCCGATCATCCAGTCCTATATCTTTTCTATAGGTCAAAGTCATGGCAACCTCCCCCTCATGCAAACAGCACCAGAGTGCCACAGGAATCCCTCATGAACCCACATTCCATAGACATAACTTGAGAATTAAGTCTGTTATTTCACCCCTGAACTTTTCATGACCAATCCCCAGGTCTTTCATTCCTGACAATTAAAGCCTGACATGCTTTGTTAGTACTTTTTTTTTTTAAATCAAAAATGTGATGCAACTTTGCTACCATTACAATTCCACCCGTAACTATCCTGCCCCCAACCTTCTGAGATCTCACTCAGTTACTCCCAACATCACCTTGCACACCCCTCTTTTAAACTTTTCATAGCACATCAATGGTTTCTTTTCACCAACACCACGCATGTCTTTCTCCAGCTGGACTACACTTTTTGCTCATCTTAATTGATGATTTGTACTTCCACACATCTGTCCACATATTTCTTTAGATTATTGATTTAAAATTCCTTCTTATTCAGGAAATGACAAATCTCACTCTTTTCCTCTGCCTCAAAATTTAGGTATCTGGATTAGTGCTCTGCATCACAATACCTTTCCTGCTAGAAAAAGTCCCTTAAACCTTAGAATTTTTCTTGCATTCCATTTGCCCAATATTATTGAAGTACTCATAAATTTACCCTATATAATTGGCTTATTTTTTAACTGAGACATGGCCTTTGCTTAATTTGCTCCTGTGTCTGTGTATGGTATGTCGCAGGCGAAGTACCAGAATGTTCCCATCTTCAGCTTGGATTTTATGCTTTTCGCAGCCCAACTCAACCCATACAATGCTGGTCCTCCAACCAGCGCCTTGCAACGCAGTGCCCGTTACTTCTTTTTCACTCGCCTATGAGCTCTGGCCTGTTTTTCGCTGTTTCTAACCATCTCTTCTCCCCCAGCACCCTTCCCTGAGGATGTTTTTCTATAGTTTTTCTCTTTAATATATTGTTGAAAGAAGCTTTTTATGAATAATTCTCTTGTGCGCCTGTTTATAAATAGGGCCGAGTGGGGTCTAAAGCGGAGCACTCTAGGCACCCCCTATCTGCTTTACTGAAAATAATAGTACAGACAGTTGTAAGAACTTCAGGGTCTGAAATTCATGGCCTCCACGAAGAGAGGAGATAGGCTTGTTAAAACCTACTTTGATTATAAATATTTTTTTAAGTGTTCAGGCTCCCCTGCAGCCGTGTGAATATCCTAGTGGGCACGTCATTTATGGGATAAAATCAACTATGTTGTGTAGCTACCATTGCAGGCACCTTGTTACCTGCTCTGGCAGAGAGCCTGTTGTGGACACAGTATTCCTCACCCGGGATGGGAGATACTGCTCATGCTACTAGCAAGATGATGTATGCTCCTTTCCTGCACCAATAAACCTTCTGCTTATATTGCAGCTACACCCGGGATCACCAGGCTTTTTTAGAGCCCAGTAACTTCTTCTGGGTGAAGACCAACTCTGCTTATAAACTCCCATTTGGCACCAAGGGAATTGGTAAGAAGCACTTTTTTTGGTTATCTAGATCTCTGCTAGACTTTGCTTTCCTTTTCTTCTTCACTCCTCTCTTTTGTCTTCTTTTGCCTCTTTCTCCATGAATCCCTCCCTTACATGAGTCGAAAGCTGTGTGAAGGAACGCCTGGATGACGGAGCGCCTGCGTGAAGTGTACGATTATCAGGAAAGCGACATTGAGTCAACGGGTCCTACTTACTTTGTCTGTTTCCAGCACATGTTGGCATTATACTAACCATATTGCATTTCTTAAACAGATGTGCAGGTGAACAACATTGTCTTTTATCGCTCTCTTAATCTGTTTTAAGCTTAAAAATACTATCTTTATTAGAATAAAATGTATAATTGATCGATTTTATAAAAGAAATTATTAAACCAGCTATACAGTTAAAGTGGTTAATATCACAATATTAATTTGACTCATGAAATTTAACGCACACATGCTCAGGAACCTGGATTAAATATTTTTTTTAAGTAGTTTGAAAATAGTAGCTGTTTTGATTTTGTCAACCATGTAAAGGGGGAAGGGTAAGAAAATTGAGGTGTTTATAAACCTAAACAAAATAGTACTTAAATGTATGCGTGATAACTGCTATTCTATGACTCTCGAAAGTGAATACCTGTTATAGGGCACATGCTTTGATGCCATGTGAAGCAATTGAAAAAGCTCAGCTGCCAGGGGCTCCTTTTGTAGACAGTGGTCCATGTTTGGACAATACTTGCAATCATTTTGGGAAAAAAGTGCAGATCTCTGCATGTGGGTTTGACTTGAATAAGTCCATTTGGGTGCAGTCAACGGGTTTCTCCTCTCTGTTGATAGAGTTCGTAATTGAGCCCTAATCTTCTCCTATTTGGAGGAATTTCCAGACATTAAAATCATACTTGGGTGTTAACAATAATTTGTAAAGTGAGGGTTTTGTCCTGGTGCCTCCACTCTGCTCTTTAAAACTCTTCCCCTTTGACCCGTTGTAGAGCCCAGCTCTCTGTTCTCTCCCAAGCCCTTCTTCACTGATATTTTGCTACAAGTGTTCAGGAGCAGAAGCAGGCGAAAAGCGCCCAGGGTCTTAGGGGCATATGTATCAAACAACCGTTTTGCGAGTCCTTAATAGCGATTTTTTGCGAATCGCTATTAAGGACTCGCAAAATGCAATGTATGTAGGATTCGCAATTATAATTGCGATTCCTACATATTCCTTAATTGCGAATCGGAAATTGCGATTCACAATTAAGGAATAACTTCCCATTCATTCCTATGGGCCTAGAGGCCCATAGGAATTAATTGGAAGACATTCGCAATTTGCGAGTACCCAATAGGTACTCGCAAATTGCGAATGCAATTTCAAGGATGCAAGGGAGTCAAAAGTACACCCTGTTGCACCCCTGAAATATTAATTTGTGCACATGTGGCGCACATACATGCCCTATGGGCATGTATGTGTGCCACATGGCACTTTGAAAAATGCATAAAAGTGCATTTTTCAAAAAAATCGCAAATTACCACCAACTTGAAGTTGGTGGTAATTTGCGATTTCTTAAGGGCAAATCGCAATTTCTGGCTGCTCCCAGAATTGCATTTAAGGAATCGCAATTTGCGATTCCTTAAATGCAATCGCAAAATAGGGAATCGCAAATTTTGAGATTCCCTATTTTGCGATGGCCTTTTGGGATGATACATCCCAAAGGCTTTCCCGTCATAAACGGGCCGATTCTGAGAATCGGCACGTTTGCGAACGGGAATTGGGCTTGATACATATGGCCCATAGTTAATGCGACAAAAAGGCAGACAAAACAGCCTAGTCTCGTGGGTGAGGTACAGTCACAAAGAGCAAGTCTTGAACCCTTGTGGACGGAGCAGAGAAAGTCCGCATAAGCCTAGCGGCCTCCCTGTCTCCGGCACATGCAGACAAAAACATGTCTGATCTCCACTTGGATGCAACTTTTCTGGTTCGTCTTTGTCATTTAGCGTCAAGCAAATTGTGAGGCCTCCGCAGATGGCTTTGAAGAACTGACTGTAAGCCATAGGGGCTTTATGCTTACTGGAGAGGCCTCATTCACTGATAGCAGAATACAGAAAAAAGGCAGTTCTCTCTGCTTCTTAGTGGAGATGGTCAAGGCAGAGGGGACCATGTGGTTCTGCTTTTAAGCACCGAAGGAAGGCAATAGGGCTTACAAAAATCGTGGCTGCTTTTAGTTTTTGAAGTCGTAAATCCTGAATTGAATTCTGTGTTCATCGAGCCCTAGTTTTATGCTTCGACTGGAGACGCTGCCGTACAATATATGTGTGCAGTTGCATCTAGCGACCATCTGACCATGTAGAGGGAAATCATAGCCGTGTGTGACTTTTTACAGTCTATACATTAAGAGTTTGCTGTTCACCATCACAGACCTCCATTTACAACAATCAAGCCATTGCCCTTGGGATGATTCTGGACCTCCAACATTAATTTTCGTTTCTCTCTTTGCAGAGGATCTGCTGCTTAAAGTCCTGTCCATCACTTCAAAGTACAACCTTCCGCCAGAGATGAGAAGGTGAGCGCGGGTGAAATTTAAACCAATGACATCGTTGAATTGTGTAATTATAGACGGCTCTTTGCGTCTTTGGTGATAATGTGATCCCAAAATGCACCTGTGCTGAGCATCATCACAGCCATGTGCGGTATTCAAGGTTCATGTCAGTGGAGCGGTATCTTTGTGACGTACCCATGGTTCCTCTTGAGTGTTACTATGTCCCATCTCTTCAGCAAGCGGCAGCCAGACAGGTGTTCCTATCATTGGAAAGAAGAGTCTTCCATTGAGCTTCTCAACTCCTTTCAGTTCGCCATTTTTAGGGCTCATGATGGCATCATTTTAAGTCTGATTAGTGGGGCGCTTGCACCATTTATGAAGAACATCTTACATTCTATACTCACTTTAAATGGCTTTGGTTCTGCCTCCTTCAGCCTTAGACCTATTTAGGTTTGATATATTCAGCCATTGGCTTGAGACACTGTTAATCGCATCTTTCATCAGCTCGCAGGAGTGTTTCAGTCTCACTCTGTTTGTTTTTGCTCTTTGGGTGTGCCCTTTCACCTCGATTGGACTGTGTGAGAGCAGTTTTACATCAGAAATCAGTTGGCAAGGAGCCCAGGGGAGCACAAGCTGACACAAGCATCTGAAATAAGGAATGCCACAGGAATTAAAGGAGCACTCATTCCTTGTGTGAACCGCATTGCAGATGCTTTGTTTGCGCTTCAGTAGAAGAAGTGTGACATTTGACCAGTGCACACACACACCCAATCTGTGCGTCACTCAAACGGCAGCAGGTGTTTGTTTTCACGGTCTTTGCACTTCCCTGACAGCTAATGAATCTGTGTGCGTAAAGGCTTTTTTGATGTCAGTCAGTCTATGATAAAAGCGTTTCCATGATTTCCGCATATTTTTCGTGTCTTTTCTTAACTCACAAAAGCTAGTTCAGTACATGCCAGCTAAGTGTCACAATTAAAATTGTCAAACATTGCGCAACATTGCTGAGATTTTGTGTGAACTTGAAGGAGGGGGGTCTCTGTGCCCCATGTCCTCTGTCCACCTGCTGTCTGTTTTCAGGATGCTAAATCGTCTAATCCCACTCTTCTGAGAAAGCGTTTCCCTTCCCTCACGCTCTGTGCATTGGTCACTCCCACCCTGTTAACCTGTTTAGAGTTTTGTTAACTTTTTCATGATAACGCATAGAACCTAAAAGTGCTCCACATCTGTTCAGTGTGACTTTTGTGAGGTCAACATCTTGAGATTTTGGTTTGGTGGATGGGATATGCATTTTATAGCTGGATATTTCCGCACGCAAAAAGCTTTTTGGTGCCCTTAAACCAAGAATGTTAAAACGTGATACGGGTGCGATTCAAGTCGGCTGCTGAAGACCCGGATGAGTCCAAAAAGCGAGAGCGCCACTATCTATCAATCATTTATAAAGCGCGGCAAATGACCCGTGGGGGTCTCGAGGCACTGTGGACACAGGCTCGCTCCCACCTCTCTGTGTAACTCCGAGAGAGTCATACTTACTGCAGAAGTTCCAAATTTCGGCCATAACATCCTTTTTACTTCAGCTGAGCTCGCACTGAAACTACCTCACTGGGCTGTCTCAGACATAAACCCCAAAGGTCCTTGGCAGCAGACTCGGGGAGTTCCCACCCAGTGCTTCACTTCATGAGACCATGTTCCTTGACACCTCTTTCAAGCATGCTTTCCTTGTTCGTTTGGGACTGAGGGTCATTCACATTGCAGACCCCTAGCATGAACCCCCTGGCAAACGTCGCTGGTGGCCCAGTGCGTTTCCTGGCTGTGGAAAGCCAGGAAGCTGTTTCAAGAAGGCCTCATTTGAAGGGGGACACTCCCGTTCCCAATGAGGCCTCCCTGAAAAGTGTGGAGGCCTTTCAGGCATTTGTTTCCCACGGGACCTGGCGAGAGCACTCCCCTACTCATTTCAGCCATGCCAGTGAGGAGTCTGTGACATCAGCCCTCCTCAGTGTCAGCCAGTGACTGAGGTGTCGGCAGTTGGCACCAAAGGGGTTAAACCTCAGTGAGCGTCGCATTGCGTGCTGTTAAACCACAGTAAGAAAACCTATTGTGCACTAACCTCAGTGAGCCACCCATTGCACACTGTTACTGTTAAACCACAGTGAGCATCCATTGTGCACTGTTAAACCACAGTGAGCATCCATTGTGCGCTGTTAAACCACAGTGAGCATCCATTGTGCGCTGTTAAATCTCAGTGAGCACCATTGTGCACTGTTAAACCTTAGTGAGCATCCATTGTGCACTGTTAAAACAGTGAGCATCCATTGTGCACTGTTAAACCACAGTGAGCATCCATTGTGCACTGTTAAACCACAGTGAGCATTGATTGTGCGCTGTTAAATCTCAGTGAGCACCATTGTGCACTGTTAAACCTTAGTGAGCATCCATTGTGCACTATTAAACCACAGTGAGCATCCACTGTGCACTGTTAAACTACAGTGAGCATCCATTGCGCGCTGTTAAATCTCAGTGAGTATGCATTTTGCACTGTTAAATCAAAGTGAGTAACCCATTGCACACTGTTAACCTCCGTGAACACTCATTGCACGCTGTTAAACCTCAGTAGACATCACACTGTTGACCCACAGTGAGCACCCATTGCACGCTGTTAAACCATCATTAAACATCCATTGCACACTGTTGAATCACAGTGAGTAACCCATTGTGCGCTGTTACACCGCAGTGAGCCACCCATTGTGCACTGTTAACCTCAGTAAGCCACCCATTGCACACTGTTAAACCACAGTGAGCACCCATTGCACACTGTTAAACCTCAGTAAACATCCATTGCACACTGTTGAATCACAGTGAGTAGCCCATTGTGCGCTGTTACACCGCAGTGAGCCACCCATTGCGCACTGTTGACCTCAGTAAGCCACCCATTGCACACTGTTAAACCACAGTGATCACCCATTGCATGCTGTTCAACCTCAGTGAGCATCCATTACGCACTGTTAGGTCACAGTGAGTAACCCATTGCGCGCTGTTAAACCACAGTGAGCATCCATTGCGCGCTATTAAACCTCAGTGAGTCACCCATTGCACACTGTTGTACCTCAGTGAGTACCCATTGCATGTTGTTAAACCTCCATGGGCATCCATAGTGCACTGTTGAATCACAGTGAGTAACCCATTGAGCCCTGCTAAACCACAGTGAGTATCCATTGTGCGCTATTAGACCTCAGTGAGCATCCATTGCGCGCTGTTAAGTCACAGTGAGCAACCCATTGCGTACTGTTAAATAAACAACCGTGAGCATCCATTGTGCACTGTTAAACCACAGTGAGCATCCATTGTATACTGTTGAACCTCAGTGAGTGTAGGAGAGTAGGATCTGCTTCTTATAGTTACCCCCAGTTTTTGCTGATGTTTCACAGTTTTTCGACTTAGCCAGACTGAGGCCCTGCTAATCAGGACCCCAGTCTATCTGGTTTCCACTCTAAATTGACTGTATCTACTTTAGGTACACTCCAGATTGGATTCTGGGGTACCCTTGTGAGTCCCTAGTATATGGTATACTATGTACCCAGGGCATAGGTACCCCAGAGGCCTACCAGTGGCTGCAGCATGTATTGTGCCACCCCTGGGAAGCCTTTTAAAATGACACAACAGGTCTGCTACAGCAGCCTGTGTAAGGTGGTGTATCCACCCCTTACTGAGATATAGGTTCCCTATATCTCTCCATATCACTGCACATGTAAACCTATCAGTCACCCCTACGGCAGGCCTTAACACTCCTGAAGGCAGGGTGCTGGGTTTCATGTGAGAGGGTGCTCATGCATGAGCAGAGCCCCTCTGCAGCTTTCGGAATCTTCATTCCGGGGTTGTTTGTGATGCAGCCAACCATATACTCTTAAATGCATTATAACCTCACGGTGCTAACTTGAGAATGGCTGCATGGAAATATGTTGTGTTTGGTGTCAAACACCTTGGAATCATACCTCCACCCCAGCAACTGGGGTGGGAGGTATGATCCCACCCTACTAGAGGGAGAAACTTGGCACCACCGGTACACCCGGTACCAGCTTAACAGAACCCTGGCATCACGAAATGGATGCTGCAGCCACAGACACGAGTCTGCCCTCCTGCTGCTGGATGAAACTCCGGCAGGGGAGGCCTGGACAATAGGTTTCCTGTCACAGGGAGGTGTGACCACCTCCCAGACAGGCTTTAGTGTATTGGGGCTGGGTGGATGCACTCCACGAGTGCTTTGAAGTCTGCACTGGGGGCACATTTGGTGTCCCTGTGCATAGTCCAGCTCAAACCGGTTGCAGGGGCACACAGCCCCTGCTCTGGCGCGAAACTGTAACACTTTTCGCCCTAAGTGGGATGGGTATGCCCAGACCTGGGTCCCTTGCTCACTGTGCCACTGGATTCAAGCTAGCCTGGCTGAAGAAGGATGACATACCCTGAAACCGGTCCCAAGATGCTTGTTTCCGGTCCAGGGAGGACCTGGCCTGGCAGTTCGGTCTGGACTGTTCCCATGGGGCACAGGGTCAAGACTGATTTGCATATGGCTGGGTCCAAACTGGGGTGGCGTAGTGGGCAAAAGAACGATGGATTTAACCCAGATCTTTTGACTGGGGAGAATGTTTGCATTGTCAGCATTCCGTCCATCATTTGTTTGCTGTAACACCTTTCGCCCTAATTGGGATGGGTATTCCCAGACATGGGTCCCTTGCTCACTGTGCCACTGGATTCAAGCTAGCCTGGCTGAAGAAGGGTGACATACCCTGAAACCGGTCCCAGGATGCTTGTTTCCGGTCCAGGGAGGACCTGGCCTGGCAGTTCGGTCTGGACTGTTCCCATGGGGCACAGGGTCAAGACTGATTTGCATATGGCTGGGTCCAAACTGGGGTGGCGTAGTGGGCAAAAGAACGATGGATTTAACCCAGATCTTTTGACTGGGGGAGAATGTTTGCATTGTCTGCATTCCGTCCATCATTTGTTTGCTGTAACACTTTTCGCCCTAAGTGGGATGGGTATGCCCAGACGTGGGTCCCTTGCTCACTGTGCCACTGGATTCAAGCTAGCCTGGCTGAAGAAGGGTGACATACCCTGAAACCGGTCCCAGGATGCTTGTTTCCGGTCCAGGGAGGACCTGGCCTGGCAGTTCGGTCTAGACTGTTCCCATGGGGCACAGGGTCAAGACTGATTTGCATATGGCTGGGTCCAAACTGGGGTGGCGTAGTGGGCAAAAGAATGATGGATTTAACCCAGATCTTTTGACTGGGGGAGAATGTTTGCATTGTCAGCATTCCGTCCATCATTTGTTTGCTGTAACACTTTTCGCCCTAAGTGGGATGGGTATGCCCAGACGTGGGTCCCTTGCTCACTGTGCCACTGGATTCAAGCTAGCCTGGCTGAAGAAGGGTGACATACCCTGAAACCGGTCCCAGGATGCTTGTTTCCGGTCCAGGGAGGACCTGGCCTGGCAGTTTGGTCTAGACTGTTCCCATGGGGCACAGGGTCAAGACTGATTTGCATATGGCTGGGTCCAAACTGGGGTGGCGTAGTGGGCAAAAGAACGATGGATTTAACCCAGATCTTTTGACTGGGGGAGAATGTTTGCATTGTCAGCATTCCGTCCATCATTTGTTTGCTGTAACACTTTTCGCCCTAAGTGGGATGGGTATGCCCAGACGTGGGTCCCTTGCTCACTGTGCCACTGGATTCAAGCTAGCCTGGCTGAAGAAGGGTGACATACCCTGAAACCGGTCCCAGGATGCTTGTTTCCGGTCCAGGGAGGACCTGGCCTGGCAGTTCGGTCTGGACTGTTCCCATGGGGCACACGGTCAAGACTGATTTGCATATGGCTGGGTCCAAACTGGGGTGGCGTAGTGGGCAAAAGAACGATGGATTTAACCCAGATGTTTTGACTGGAGGAGAATGTTTGCATTGTCAGCATTCCATCCATCATTTGTTTGCTGTAACACTGGCGTGAAACTGGACAAAGGAAATGGGTGTAGTCACCCCTCTTTCCTGACCCTCCCATAGGTGGGTCCCCAGAGTTTGTCCCACCCCTTCCTTGGGTATAAAGTAGGAACCCCTGACTACAGGACTTTAGATTACACCTGGACTAAACTCTGACACAGAAACCAAGTACTTCGACGATCTACACTACGCTGGATGACTGAAGAATCTCCCTTGGAGTAAAGGAGTTACTCCCCTGCAAGGCAGGCACCTTTAACGCAACTGACAGGTTGGCATTTCCGAAGCTCCGACGGACTCCGAAGAATATTGCCACACAGGAGGAGGTAGGTTTTCCGAGGTCTTAGAGGTTGAGCTGTGCCCACAGCAAGTCTGAGGCCCGTATCCCTCGTGGTGACCGTGCAACCCGAACCCCTGGGCACCACTTCCATTTGCAGAAGCATCAGCTTTCCGGCAACCCCTGAGGCTGAGCTTTGGGTTAGTTGTAGCCCTGACCCCGAGCAGTAATTACACCGAAGATTGCCGGCCTACACTCAACAAGTGTTCCGTGGGCCGCCATTTTGTGATTCCTCTTGAGGTCCCTTTGCGATCCCTGGTCCGTTGACCTGTGGGTCCCCAAGAAGGCAACTCTAACTTTAATTGGGCTTCCCTGGTTGCTCCAGAAGTGCCCTGACTCTCCATCGCCTGGGGAGTCCCCAGGACTTTGCTGGTCCGCACAGAAGCCTCTTTTCTCTTACTGCGTGGGTTGCTGTTGCCAAGGCTTGTTGTGTTCAATCCGAGCACCAACACCCCAGCACTCGACATCCGTTGTGGGACAGCTCGAATCCGGCTCCTGGTTGTCCTTGACGTCTCCGGGACCCCGTGGCTGCAGAGTCAAGCTTCACCTCTTCGCACCTGAAGGACCCAACATCTGTGGGCTTTCGATTGCTCCACTCCTGGTCACTGGCTAGTGATCCAGACTCTGTCCCCTCTGCTTTCAGGCTCTTCACATCTTCGATCCAGGCTTGGATCACACCGGACACTTTTCTCCTTCACGGCAGCAGCACTTTGCAGCAGATCGCCATTGAAATCAACGACGATTCCCGACACCATTTGACACCTATGCACCTGGCTTCCCTGGGTGAGGTAACTCGAGTACTACGGTGCTCCCGTGGGTGTTGGCCCTAGAACCCCTTAAGTCTAAAGGAGTTTGCTCAAAGTCCTCTTCTAAGTGTCCTTTTCTTTAAAATTCCAACCGCGACTTTCCTCATAGAATCCTACGGCGCTCGCGGCTGTGTTCTCACACTGCACACGTCCCCCGTGGGTCCCCTCTGTCACTACCTTGGGTGGTTCCTTGGGGTCCCAGCGATTCTACGTGCTCTAGGCACTGTGTCTAGTCAAGTCGTGGTTCTTATACCACTTTCTTAATATATGGTTTGGTCCCCCCCCTGGGGCCCAGTGTATATTGTGCTATTTACTGTTGTTTTAATACTGTGATATTGTGTATCTAGGACTCTAATCTCATAAAGAGATTAGTAGTGAGTGTTTAGAAATAAATACATATATTTTATATATATACCTGGTGTGGTTCTCCTTTCATTTGGTCATTCAAGAGGTTATAATCTGGTAAACCAAGCTGCTTTACATTCCTTCAAGACTTAGCCTGAAGGCTGCTCTCCATAGCTACCACTAGGATAGCTTTCAATAAAGGTGGTCTTTAAACCTTACATCAATAAGGGTCGTTTGGACTGGTGCTAGGTGCCCACTATAACTAGTGGACAGCATATGCCAGGCCAACTTCTCACATTGGTGTGCAGTGTGTGGGATTCAAGCTTGCTATTGCTTTACCAGATAATCTCTTTGAGTGACTGACTGAAACCCACTATAGGTACATAGGTACATATAAATCAAGTTTAGAATCCAGTAAGTTCTACTGAACTTAGAGTTGTGTGTCAAGGGCTTAGCACACCCTTTCTACAACTCAAGAGAGTTTAGTAGGCCCCACTAGAGTAGGTAGGTGCATATACCACACTAGTCATGTCTTCAAGGGCAGAAACCAGTGGGTCTCTCCCAACTAAGTATGACCATGTATCATACCAAGAATTGAGGACTATGTGTGCCTCAAGGAAATTGAAGACAGGGAAAAGCCCAACCGCCCAACATCTCATAAAGATGTTGCTTGAAGATGACCTCAGAAAGACCCCAGGGTCTGATGAGGTTGGCAAAGGGGTGGGGCAGCAGAAGAGGAAAGGCCAGGTAGTGAAAACTACTATGACCCAGACTCTGATGCTGGCCAGGGGGATCAAAATGATTCCAACCTGGAAAATCCAATTCTTCCTGAAGGTGAGGAAGGAGACCCCAGTGGGGTTCTCTTTACCCCACCTGGAAGGGTTAATAGTCTACCAAGAAGGTCCAGATCTCCTTCTCAGGAATCTAATCATTCTGGTATGTCTATAGGGTCCTCTGCTTCTCATAAAAGGGCATCCTCTTATGAGAAGAAATGCCAACTGCTTGAGTTTGAGAGAGCTAAGCTCAGAATCAAGAGAGAGCAATTGGCCTTAGACAGGGAATCTCTGGAGCTCCAGAGAGCTTCTCAGAAATTGGGACTAGGGTCCCATGGTGGCAGCAGCAGTGTCCCTAGAGGTAGAGATCATTCTCATGACCATAGGAACATGAACAAGATTGTCCCTCCCTACCAGAGTGGGGATGACATCCACAAATGGATAACTGCACTTGAGAGGGCCTGTAAGGTACAGAGGGTCCCTCAGGAGCAGTGGGCAGCAATCTTGTGGCTCTCCTTTGCAGACAAAGGTAGAGACAAGCTCCTCACTGTAAGAGAAGAGGATGCTGACAATTACAAAGTCCTGAAGAGTGCTCTGATTTAAGGGTTTGGCCTAACCACTGAACCATACAGGTTAAAGTTCAGAGATACCCAAAAGGCACAGACTCAGGACTGGGTTGACTTTGTTGATTGTGCTACTAAGGCTCTGGAAGGCTGGTTACTTGGCAGTAAGGTGTGTAATTTCAAAGGATTGTATAATTTGATCATGAGAGAGCAGATCCTTAACAACTGTCAAAATCAACTGTTACATCAGTACCTGGTGAACTCTGATCTGACCTCTCCCCAAGAATTGGGTCGGAAGGCAGACAAGTGGGTCAGAACCAGGGTGAGGCAGAAGGTTCAGAACCAAGGTGGTGACTCCAAGAAGCAAGATTCTAAGAACTCTGATAAGGGTGGGGAGAAGGGTAAAGACCAGAAGTCTTAAGGGCCCCAAAAATATGCATCTGGTGGGGAGTCACAATCAAACAAGGGTAAAGGCAAGAAGAAGCCATGGTGTCAAATCTGTAAACAGAAGACCCATTGGACTAGTGATTGTACCAAGACCAAAGACTCAACTCCAGCCACCATTGCCCCTAAGGCAACTGTTCCCCCTAGTTCAGCTCCAAGTGGTGGTGTTCCAAATAAGGGTGTAGTAGGGTTGACCCTGGGATCTGAGATGGACTCTGACCTAGTCAGAGTTCCAACTCAGGCTGTACTGATCTGTGATGGAGGCATGGATATGTCCTCCTATGTGAGTCCCAGTAATCTGCGCAAATACAGACAGCAGCCCTTGATTAATGGAAGAGAGGCTTTGGCATTCAGGGACACAGGAGCAAGTGTCACAATGGTGACAAAAGATCTTGTAGCCCCTGAGCAGATCATACTTGGTGAAATGTACCAAGTGAGCAACGCTAGCAATGTCAGGACAGACCATTCCCTGGCAGTTGTTAATTTCTCCTGGGGAGGGGTAACTGGCCCTAAGAAGGTTGTGGTAAGTGCAGACCTCCCTGTTGAATGCTTGCTTGGAAATGATTTGGAAAGCTCAGCTTGGGCTGAAGTTGAGCTCAGGACCCATGCAGAAATGTTGGGCATCCCTGCAGATGTTTGCTATGACCAGGTCACAGGCAAAAATGTATAAAACTGAACAGGCCCTGGATTCTGGGAGAACGGACCAGGTGCCTCTCATGAGGAGGAGCAGTAGGGTTAAGGCAGTGTCTTCCCTCCTGCCTCAGAATGCAGATCAGTCTCTTGAGGGAGATGATCTCAGTTCTGAAGAAGGAACTGTCCCAGAGGAGCTTGAGCCTGATCAGGTTGAGTTCTTGGGGACAGGGGGCCCTTCCAGGGCAGATCTGAGCCAGGAGCAACTGAGCTGCCCCTCTCTTGAACCCCTCAGACAGCAAGCTGCTGCTGAGGCTGCTGGGAGTGCTAGTGGGTCCCATAGGATCTATTGGGATGATGGACTCCTTTACTCAGAGTGTAGAGACCCCAAGCCTGGAGCCACCAGGAGGTTGGTTATACCTCTGAAGTTTAGGAGCTTCCTCTTGACCCTAGCACATGATATCCCCTTAGCAGGTCACCTAGGCCAAAACAAGACTAGGGACAGAATTGTCCCTCACTTTCATTGGCCTCATATGTCTGAAGACACCAAGCAGTTGTGTCGCTCCTGTGTTACCTGTCAAGCCAGTGGTAAGGCAGGTAGCACTACAAAGGCCCCCCTGATACCACTACCTGTGGTAGGGGTTCCCTTTGAGAGGGTAGGGATTGACATTGTTGGTCCCCTAGATCCTCAAACAACATCTGGGCACAGATTTATCCTGGTGGTGGTGGACCATGCCACTAGGTACCCAGAAGCAATTCCGCTCAGGACCACCACAGCTCCTGTGGTGGCAAGGGCCCTCCTGGGAATCTTTTCCAGGGTGGGTTTTCCTAAGGAGGTAGTATCAGACAGAGATGCAAACTTCATGTCTAGTTACTTGACTGCTATGTGGAAGGAGTGTGGAGTAAATTATAAATTTACCACCCCCTATCACCCACAATGCAATGGTTTAGTTGAAAGGTTCAACAAAACCTTGAAGGGCATGATTAAAGGTCTCCCAGAAAAGCTTAGGTGCAGATGGGACATACTTTTGCCCTGCCTTCTCTTTGCCTACAGAGAGGTTCCACAGAAGGGGTTGGTTACAGCCCATTTGAGCTTCTGTTTGGACATCCAGTTAGGGGTCCATTGTGTCTTGTGAAGGAGGGATGGGAGTTACCTCTCAAACCCCCTAAACAGGATATTGTGGACTATGTACTTGGTCTCCGCTCCCGGATGGCTGAGTACATGAAGAAGGCAACTAAAAACCTTGAGGCTAGCCAGGAATTACAAAAAGCCTGGCATGACCAAAAGGCTGTGTTGACTGTTTATCAGCCAGGACAGATAGTATGGGTGTTGGAGCCTGTGGCCCCAGCAGCCCTCCAAGACAAGTGGAGTGACCCCCATACAATTGTTGAACAGAAGGGAGAGGTTACCTACCTGGTGGACCTTGGAACTCCCAGGAGCCCCCATTGGGTGCTCCATGTCAACAGACTGAAACCATATGTTGACAGGGCAGACATGGGCTTGCTCATGGCTACTGATGAGGGACAGGAGGAAGAGAGTGATCCACTCCCTGACCTGCTCTCTCAGAACCCTGATGATGGATCAGTAGATGGTGTAGCCTTGGCAGGCAGCCTCACTGACCAGCAGCAAACTGATTGCAGAAAGGTTCTCAATCAGTTCAGACATATGTTCTCTCTTACTCCAAGTCAGACTACCTGGTGCACTCATGAAGTGGACACTGGGGACAGTCTGCCTGTTAAAAATAAGATTTACAGGCAACCTGACCATGTCAGGGACTGCATCGGGACTGAAGTCCAGAAGATGTTGGATTTGGGTGTGATTGAACCCTCATATAGCCCTTGGGCTAGTCAAGTAGTCTTAGTGCCTAACCTCACACCCAGGGTGGTAAGAGAGAGATGAGGTTTTGTGTAGACTACAGAGTTCTCAATGCAGTCACTAGGACTGATGCCCATCCCATACCAAGGGCAGATGAGCTCATAGACACTTTGGCCTCAGCCAAGTTTCTCAGCACATTTGACCTGACAGCTGGCTACTGGCAAATCAGATTAGCTGAGGATGCAAAAGCCAAAACAGCATTTTCTACCCCTAGTGGGCACTACCAATTTGTGGTGATGCCCTTTGGTTTGAAAAATGCACCTGCCACTTTTCAAAGGTTGGTGAACAAAGTCCTTACAGGCCTGGAAGCCTATAGTGCAGCATATCTAGATGATATTGCTGTCTTTAGCTCCACCTGGGAGGATCACCTGGTCCACCTGCAAAATGTTTTTGAGGCCCTGCAGAAAGCAGGCCTAACTATCAAGGCCACCAAGTGCCAGATAGGGCAGAGTCAGGTTGTGTACCTGGGCCACCTTGTGGGTGGAGGCCAGGTTCAACCATTGCAGAGCAAAATCCAGACCATCATGGACTGGGTTGCTCCAACTACCCAGACTCAGGTCAGAGCTTTCTTGGGCCTGACTGGGTACTATAGAAGATTTGTCAAAGGGTATGGATCCATAGTGACCCCTTTGAATGACTTGACTTCTAAAAGAATGCCCAAGAAAGTTCAGTGGACAGTTAGCTGTCAAAAGGCATTTGATGACCTGAAGCAGGCCATGTCCACTGCTCCCATTCTGCAAAGTCCTGATTACTCCAAGCAATTCATTGTCCAAACAGATGCATCTGAGTTGGGGGTAGGGGCTGTGTTATCACAATTGAATGATGAAAGTCCGGATCAGCCAGTAGCTTTTATTAGCAGAAGGTTGACCCCCAGAGAGAAACGTTGGTCAGCCATTGAGAGGGAGGCCTTTGCTGTGGTTTGGGCCTTGAAGAAGCTGAGGCCATACTTGTTTGGCACTCACTTAATTGTTCAGACAGACCACAAGCCCCTCTTATGGCTAAAACAGATGAAGGGTGAAAACCCCAAACTTTTGAGGTGGTCCATTTCCCTACAGGGGATGGACTATACAGTGGAACATAGACCTGGGAGTAACCATGCCAATGCAGATGGACTCTCCAGATATTTCCACTTAGAACATGAAGACTCAACTGGTCAAGGTTAGTTTAATGTCCTGACGTTTGGGGGAGGGGTTGTGTAGGAGAGTAGGATCTGCTTCTTATAGTTACCCCCACTTTTTGCTGATGTTTCACTGTTTTTCGACTTAGCCAGACTGAGGCCCTGCTAATCAGGACCCCAGCAGTCTATCTGCTTTCTACTCTAAATTGACTGTATGTACTTTAGGTACACTCCAGATTGGATTCTGGGGTACCCTTGTGAGTCCCTAGTATATGGTATACTATGTACCCAGGGCATAGGTACCCCAGAGGCCTACCAGGGGCTGCAGCATGTATTGTGCCACCCCTGGGAAGCCTTTTAAAATGACACAACAGGTCTGCTACAGCAGCCTGTGTAAGGTGGTGTATCCACCCCTTACTGAGATATAGGTTCCCTATATCTCTCCATATCACTGCACATGTAAACCTATCAGTCACCCCTATGGCAGGCCTTAACAATCCTGAAGGCAGGGTGCTGGGTTTCATGTGAGAGGGTGCTCATGCATGAGCAGAGCCCTCTGCAGCTTTCGGAATCTTCATTCCGGGGTTGTTTGTGATGCAGCCAACCATATACTCTTAAGTGCATTATAACCTCGCGGTAAATGCTAACTTGAGAATGGCTGCATGGAAATATGTCGTGTTTGGTGTCAAACACCTTGGAATCATACCTCCACCCCAGTAACTGGGATGGGAGGTATGATCCCACCCTACTAGAGGGAGAAACATGGCACCACCGGTACACCCGGTACCAGCTTAACAGAACCCTGGCATCACAAAATGGATGCTTCAGCCACAGACACGAGTCTGCCCTCCTGCTGCTGGACGAAACTCCGGCAGTGGAGGCCTGGACAATAGGTTTCCTGTCACAGGGAGGTGTGACCACCTCCCAGACAGGCTTTAGTGTTTTGGGGCTGGGTGGGTGCACTCCACGAGTGCTTTGAAGTCTGCACTGGGGGCACATTTGGTGTCCCTGTGCATAGTCCAGCTCAAACCGGTTGCAGGGGCACGCAGCCCCTGCTCTGGCACGAAACTGGACAAAGGAAATGGGTGTAGCCACCCCTCTTTCCTGACCCTCCCATAGGTGGGTCCCCAGAGTTTGTCCCACCCCTTTCTTGGGTATAAAGTAGGAACCCCTGACTACAGGACTTTAGATTACACCTGGACTAAACTCTGACACAGAAACCAAGTACTTCGACGATCTACACTACGCTGGATGACTGAAGAATCTCCCTTGGAGTAAAGGAGTTACTCCCCTGCAAGGCAGGCATCTTTAACGCAACTGATCGGTTGGCATCTCCGAAGCTCCGACGGACTCCGAAGAATATTGCTACACAGGAGGTGGGTTTTCTGAAATCTTAGAGGTCGATCTGTGCCCACAGCAAGTCTGAGGCCCGTAGTCCTCGTGGTGACCGTGCAACCCGAACCCCTGGGCACCGTGTCCATTTGCAGAAGCATCAGCTTTCCGGCGACCCCTGAGGCTGAGCTTTGGGTTACTTGTAGCCCTGACCCCGAGCAGTAGTTACACTGAAGATTGCCGGCCTACACTCAACGAGTGTTCCGTGGGCCGCCATTTTGTGATTCCTCTTGCGGTCCCTTCACGATCCCTGGTCCGTTGACCTGTGGGTCCCCAAGAAGGCAACTCTAACTTTAATTGGGCTTCCCTGGTTGCTCCAGACGTGCCCTGACTTTCCATTGCTTGGGGAGTCCCCAGGACCTTACTGGTCCGCACAAAAGCCTCTTTTCTCTTCCTGCGTGGGTTGCTGTTGCCAAGGCTTGTTGTGTTCAATCCGACCACCGACACCCCAGCACTCGACATCCTTTGTGGGACAGCTCGAATCCGGCTCCTGGTTGTCCTTAACGTCTCCGGGACCCCGTGGCTGCAGAGTCAAGCTTCACCTCTTCGCACCTGAAGCACCCAACATCAGTGGGCATTCGATTGCTCCGCTCCTGGTCACTGGCTAGTGACCCAGACTCTGTCCCCTCTGCTTTCAGGTTCTTCACATCTTCGATCCAGGCTTGGATCACACCGGATACTTTTCTCCTTCACGGCAGCAGCACTTTGCAGCAGATCGCCCTTGAAATCAACGACGATTCCCGACACCATTTGACACCTATGCACCCGGCTTCCCCGGGTGAGGTAACTCGAGTACTACGGTGCTCCCGTGGGTGTTGGCCCTAGAACCCCTTAAGTCTAAAGGGGTTTGCTCAAAGTCCTCTTCTAAGTGTCCTTTTGCTTAAAAATTCCAACCGCGACTTTCCTCATAGAATCCTACGGCGCTCGCGGCTGTGTTCTCACACTGCACACGTCCCCCGTGGGTCCCCTGTGTCACTACCTTGGGTGGTTCCTTGGGGTCCCAGCAATTCTACGTGCTCTAGGCACTGTGTCTAGTCAAGTCGTGGTTCTTATACCACTTTCTTAATATATGGTTTGGTCCCCCCCTGGGGCCCAGTGTATATTGTGCTATTTACTGTCGTTTTAATACTGTGATATTGTGTACCTTGGACTCTAATCTCATAAAGAGATTAGTAGTGAGTGTTTAGAAATAAATACATATATTTTATATATATATACCTGGTGTGGTTCTCCTTCCATTTGGTCATTCAAGAGGTTATAATCTGGTAAACCAAGCTGCTTTACATTCCTTCAAGACTTAGCCTGAAGGCTGCTCTCCATAGCTACCACTAGGATAGCTTTCAATAAAGGTTGTCTTTAAACCTATCATCAATAAGGGTCGTTTGGACTGGTGCAAGGTGCCCACTATAACTAGTGGACAGCATATGCCAGGCCAACTTCTCACAGTGCGCACCCATTGCACGTTGTTAAACCTCAGTGAGCACCCATTGCGTGCTGTTAAACCACAGTGAGCACCCATTGCGTGCTGTTAAACCACAGTGAGCATCCATTGTGTGCTGTTAAACCTCAGCGAGCATCCATTGTGCGCTGTTTAATCACAGTGAGCAACCCATTGCGTGTTGTTAATCTCATTAAGGGCATGTTGATCATAGGTGGGCGTTAGTTTTTGTTTGTGACAGTTTTGCCACATTCACGCTGGATGTTTGTTCCTCAGACAGTATCGATAGAATTAGTTTGTGGCTGTTTTGTAAGTTTCCCAAAAAAAAGAACAACCTCTCATTTAAATAACAAGATTTTTCAGACCACATAAGACAGCATAAGTTCTGGTACAATGGCTTTGAGTCGCTTTCCAAAAAGCGCCTCGAAGCCATAGTGATGGCAGAATGGGCACCAGCAGCAAAGGTGTAGGGGCACACTGCGAAAAAGTGTGGACGAGAACAAAGGACAATTGAACAGTTGCAAAATGTGTGTATTTCCGCTGAGGGTCCTCACTAGAAGCTAAGCGTGAAAGCCAAAGAGCGCTGCTCTGTAGGGACATGGCAGACGGGTAGGGAAAGCTCCGTTCCAAACAGGCTGTGCTTCTCAAAGCACACTATGCCAATAACAGACCCAGGGTGCTGCTGACGGCCCAGGCCCGACAGCCTTCCTTATAAACCAGCTTAGTGCACAATTGTTAGGAGGGCCCAGAAGCTTAAGTCAGGTGTGAGCGACTTGCCCAGACCAGGGTATTTTATGGTCTGATACTTGTAGTCCTGTGCAGTGTTTTAGTGGGATGGGAAAGGTGGATGAGGGGAGTTCCTGAAAGGGGTGTGGTCCAAGACGCTTAACTAGAAATCCTGTCCAAGAGGCATGGTCTGTGTAATTAATGACGTGGCTTAAAACATGTAAAAAAACGAAAATCCTGTGCATTCCGACGTCACACAACAACGAAGAGATGCCTAAAGCAAGAGAGACTTGTTGGCTTTGCCAGTGCCAGTTAGCTGTATCAGATAAATGATCAGAATACTTTTGTTGTGAACAATTACAATGGGGAATGTTTCAATTCTGAAAATAAAATACTGCAAATGAAACAGTACTAAGGTCTGTGAATGGGCGGTGTCCCTCGGAGCGTCTGTCACTCCGCCTATCCCTTGACCCCAGTTTCTTCTGCAGTCTCTCACTCTGTTACACACATCCTTTTTCTCCCCACCTGTCAATCTGCATATTTCACACTTTAGCACATTTGATGTTGGTTCATATTCACCCATCATGCTATGTGCTCTGCAGAGAGGCCAAGAATGGGATGTGCATGTAGTCTGCACACCTTGATGATCCACTAAGAGGCGCTGTGAGAAACTCTCACCGCCTTCTACCCCAACTTCAAAGCGGTGATTCATTCACATTCATAAACACAGCCGAAACCTGAACGCGCCCAGACACCCGTAGGTCGCTCACTTCAAACTAGCACTATTCCAGAGTCACATGTTGCCTACAAAATACAGAAACAGAACATTTTGGAACAAAAGCAAATATTCTTGGCGAATACAAGAGGAAGTAAAATATGTGAAATTTAAACAGGGACTGGACGGCTGAAATGCAATAGTTTAAGGGTTTTACAGTCTTGGATGAGAAACGGTGTTTTTGCCCGAAAGGTTAAGGGATTGACCCGGTAGGGACACTTGCAAAGGCGGCTTTTAATGACTGCTCGGTATGAGATGGGACAGGAGCGCCCACTTAAAGCGCTGGTTCTGCATTTCCTGCTTTACATCCAGGACTTTGAATAATTGAGTGCCAAGAAAAACCTTCAGGCAGGGCCGGTCCTAGGATATGTGGGGCCCCGGGCAGAATAGGAACATGTGAGGCCCCTAAGCAGATACGACGCGGGATCGGATCGGGCCGGCTAAGAAAGTTATTTTTTTTCCTTTAAATTAAAATTACCACCCGCCCCCACAGTTAACAACTAACAACCATTGACAAAACGCAGCCGCGGCCGACTCATGCCGGCCGCAATTGGGTTTTGTCAATGGTTGTTAGCAGTTTAAGCTAAATGAGTAACTACAATAAATGATTTTACTTTCACCTTGTTGTTTTGACCAATAAGTAGCTCCTTCACACACACTTGCATAGAATCCCAACTGCAATGCAGGACCATTGTTCTTTGTGCTCTGCAGAGAGGCCATATTTTGAATGGTCATGTAATCTGAACACCTTTTTGACCCACAGACCGGCACAGTGTGAAAGTTGTACTGCCTGCAGCCTCAACTCCAAAGTGCTCAACTGTAGCCTGTTATAATCACCTGGAGGCGGCTCAGTACAAAGGGTGCATCATCCAAGAGTAATATGCTGTGAAAAAAATACACAAACACACATGCTGGAAATAGCTAGCACTCTTGGGGAATGCAAGATTCAGTAAAGCATGGGAAATATAAACAGGAACAAAATTACGGCCATGGATTACCCTAACAGCAGGACCACTGGAAATATGTGGCAGGATAGGGTTAAATTATGTGGCAGGGTGAGTAAATTATGTGGCAAGAAAAGGCAAATTATGCGGCATAACCCGGCACATTTTGAAATAGTATTACTTCATTTTTTTGCCATTTTTAAACTTGGTAACACTGTTTGGGCACTGGTTGCACCCCATTAGTACCAATTTAACACCCAAATTTAGTAGTGGGAAACAAAAAGTTGACTTCCAGCTTTTCAAAGGGCCTTCCCACTTGCGGCAAGGCGTGTCGCTGCATTTTTAGTAACTTTTGAACTGTTTGAGATAGAAAGCAATTTTGTTGTTAAAATCTGTAGATTATGCAGCAGCTGATGGATTATGTGGCAAATGCGTCAAATGCATAATTACGCAGAAATCGCCGCCACCGCACAATCGCATAATTCCAGTGGCCCTGCCTAACATGCAGCATCAGACTGGGACAGAAAATAGGCCTCTGTTCCAAAATAAAAGGGGCTCCCATTAGGGAGTTAGTTAGCTAGAAAAGTGTCCCATGTTTGCAAACTAGGGCAGTTTTAAACTTGTAAAGACACACACACAAAGATACAGGACCTATACTCATCAAAAGAAATCTAGCTGTAATGGGGGATACCCAGGTGTATAAAAACTGCCCTCACACACAGCAAGCTGTGTCATGCTTCATCATAGGGCTGCTGACACACCCCGCGCTAGCCAACGCTGGGGTGGAGCAATAGGGAGGGGGTGGACAAAACAACATAGAATGAACACCTCTACGAGGGGATCAAAAGTGAGGGAAAGAAATAGCGCAGAAAAGATGTGATTAAAAACAGGTAAGAGCAATCCTAATCATAACTTTATTGCTGGACACTCTCCCTGGATTTAAAATATGGGTCTATCCGTTAGACCTGTGGATGGTGGTAATGTGGCCAATAATGGGTCACTTACCCTCCACTCTGCTTTATATGTCGACATGTTTCAGCCGTATGAGGATTTAGTAAATTAGTACACCGGCTTTCATCAGGACAATCCTCAACTGATCCCTGTTATACTAACCCGAAAACCCAAAGTGTGGAGAACATTTTACCTGCACGGTGCCGAGAGTGACGACTAAGTCAGGCAACAACTCACCTTGATGAAAGTGTGACTACAGGGAGTTGTTCTCACTCTGACGCCTTTTCAAGCTGGGTTCCACAGTAAACTCGGTTCCACACGGATTTTATAACAATTGAATGATTGTTTTTTCCTGACCTGTTCTCCACACTTTGGGTTTTCGGGTTAGTATAACAGGGATCAGTTGAGGATTGTCCTGATGAAAGCCGGTGTACTAATTTACTAAATCCTCATACGGCTGAAACATGTCGACATATAAAGCAGAGTGGAGCGGTAAGTGACCCATTATTGGCCACATTACCACCATCCACAGGTCTAACGGATAGACCCATATTTTAAATCCAGGGGAGAGTGTCCAGCAATAAAGTTATGATTAGGATTGCTCTTACCTGTTTTTAATCACATCTTTTCTGCGCTATTTCTTTTCCCTCACTTTTTGATCCCCTCGTAGAGGTGTTCATTCTATGTTGTTTTGTCCACCCCTCCCTATTGCTCCACCCCAGCGTTAGCTAGCGCGGGTGTGTCAGCAGCCCTATGATGAAGCATGACACAGCTTGCTGTGTGTGAGGGCAGTTTTTATACACCTGGGTATCCCCCATTACAGCTAGATTTCTTTTGATGAGTATAGGTCCTGAATCTTTGTGTGTGTGTATACTTCTTGAGGAGGCCGATACAGGACATACTATTTCCTCTTCCCCTTTTCTTTTGTGTGGACACTTAAACTTGTAAAGACCTGCTGTATACGTTTTTTGTAAGGTATGGCAGACTGCACTGATTTGAGTTTGCTGCAGGCAATGGTTGCTTTAATATCATAAAAATCAACAGTAAAAACCGGCTCACCTGACCATAAAGCAGGTCAACAACTAGCCAAAAAAGCGGCCTACCTACTGACCCGACAGCAGGGCTTTAAGTGCGGTGAAAAAACCTGTCATTGCCTCCAGATAAATATTGCAACAAGTAAAATTACACCTAGAACAAGCCAGTACTATTGGCTTTGTCAGTGGTTATTAGTTGCATAAGATGAATAAGCAGCATCTACAGCTTCCTTGTATATAATATTGAAAATGCTCCAGTTCTGACATGATGAGACTGTGAAAGAACTATAACAAGTCTCACTGAAGTTGCATTAAAGGTAGCAAAGGGTGGCATTGCTGCAGAGTTAAGATTTATTTTTTCCCTCTGAGGGTGATAACAAAAATGGAGAGCGGGCCCGTCTCATCACCTGCTTTTCAGAACTTTCATTCATTGTGCAGACACTGGATCAATGTTTTTGCAGGCAAAGTTAAGGACATGAATATAGGGCCCCTTTTCAATGTCCATTTTAGTTTACTACCAGGTCTAAGACTCGAGTGACCCAGCACACTTTAAACCCCGCTCCATCCACTTTTGTATGCGGATTCTGCTCCTCTGCGTGCACCTCTTGTCTCAATGCCGCGCGCACACCTATCTGCTCCCCCACTGTATTCCATTTGTCTTGCCCCTTTTATTCGCCTCTCTGCTCCCTTTCCACTTGTCCTTGGTGAGCAGCTTCCATTGTGATGCGCCGCCATCGCCACTCTATCCTTTGCTGTGCCCCTGCAGGACATTCTGTCTTTTATTCATACAGGGGCAGGGCCACTTCACAGGCAAGGGCACTCAAATTACCTGTCTGATTGCTGTCATCAACATGCAGATGCAGCCATTAAGCCCACAGAGACGGGCCAGCAGGGGAGATTGACTTAAAAAAAGAAAAATATAAACTCACAGGGGGCCCCCTGGGCCTCGGAACTCCTGATGTCTTTAAAGGTGCGAGGCCCCATGGCCAGGGACATCTTAAGGATTTGGGGGGCTCTGGGCCAAAGGCATTTTGGGGGCCCCTGTTTGGAAAAACTTTGAATTAATGTTCCAGTTTCAGCTCGTCCATGCCATCTTTGGCCAGAGCACAGGCACCTTGTCCAAATTCTAAATTGGTTTGCATCTAATATTCAGGCATAGTGACATGTTTTTTCAATATGATAATACAGCAGCAGCTCACTAATATTGCAACTAATCATTGTGACCCCCTTCCATTTCTCATATGTAATGTCCTGTTTTGATCTAAAACAATCTTTTATATGGATATTGCACAGTCATATCACTCATATTAAAATACATTAAAGGAAAACAGAATTTAAAACAATCTGTTTAAGAATTGTTCGGGCTTATCAGGGCAAGACTCTCTACAGAACATAGCTGACTCTATCAGGGGGCCCCCCTGAAAGGCTGGGGCCTGGGCCAGAGCCCACTTTGCCCATGCCTTAAAACGTCTCTGCCCATGGCTGCGAGCAGGCGCGAGGCCCTGGGCAGCTGCCCACGCCTAGCGCCGGCCCTGCCTTCAGGGATGTCTCCAACCTACTGTCTGGTTTCTGCACACAGTCCGCCTCTCCTCTGAAAATGGAAACCCACGAATCGTCAGGAAGAGGGCGGGTTCAGACGCTGTCACCCCATGTCTGTGCATGAAAGGCAGGGGGGGTCTGGGCCCGACAACTCAGGCGGGAGAGTCGCTGTCACACCTATGGTTTATTTAAACATGTGATCGAATCGTTGTTTCTATAGCGCCTCCCATCCCCCTCACGAGGTTAAAGCGCATGCCCTTTCTGGAACGCAGGTCATAAGGGATGGGTCATCGGAGCCAGTCAGGGCGCCTCGCGGGACAAGTGTGCATGCCCCGTGAGAAGCATTGGCCCCAGCGGTGCGCTGGCCCAGGGTCAGGCTCCCCTGTAGGGCAATACGGTGGAGCAGAAGGGCTGGTCTGACCGGTCGGGCTATTCCGGTTTGTTGGCTGTTTGTGGTCCCGTTTTATAATCCGCTGGGCCGGTTTTTGTTGTTGATTTCCCTGATGTTAAAACAAACATTGCCTGCAGCAAATCCAAATGGGGTTGTATTGTGGAACAACGCACGCATTCACCACGCATGCCTTTACAACGCAAACACTACCACGCATGACCCTCTACCACGCGCATTCATAAAGACACATGAAACGTGCCATTACCACGCATAGAGTAACTACGCACACCACACAAACTTTAGCAACGAATCACGTGTTACATACATACTACAGTTAATTACATTGCCCCACTCTTGTTTCCTTACATTGTGTAGTGAGGCGATTGGGGTAAATGAAAGGCGGACCTCTGAGTGCTTTTCTAACATTTATTACTCCCTGGCAAGAGCGCCGGGAACCTCGCCAGCCTTTACTGCAGCCGGCCGACAATCTCTAAAATGTCCACTCGCGCTCCCAGCATTCCCGGCCACACGTGACCTGGGAACACTAGAGCGCGACACTACATATCTTCCCCCTTTACAATGTGATGCCAAACAACAAAGAGTCTCTGGAATGCGGAAAGGTGCAGGACAGTCATATCTCCACATCATACTCACGGTACCTCTTGGGAAACAACACAGCTCTACCTGAGTGGGTGTGTCTCAGTGGTGTCTTGATGTTATTGTCTCTGCTGCCACTGGGACCGGTAACCCCAGGTGAGTTATGAGTTTGACTTCTTGCCTCCGATCTTCCATCCATCCGACTCTCCTGCAGCACCTGATGACTCTCGTCCCCACCGCTCTCTGGTGTGTCCCAGGTACTTGTTTCCTCTGACTTACTGTTCACGGTGCTTCCGCCTGACACCTCTGCTCTGGTCATCTGGTTATCTGCCTCTTGATTATCTTCTTCCTCACCTCCTAACTGTGTGTCTCCTGCCTTTTCCCATTGCAATATTTTGTTGCATCTTGTCATCCTGTCTTCGGACCATATCTTCCCATCACTCAATAAGGCGGATCTTGCGTATGCCTCTCGCACTCTTAAGGGTGTACTGAACTTGCTTTCTCCTTTCCTCTTCAGCTGAGCCAGTTTTACTCTGACCCATTCCTCTCTTTCCAATAACTCTTTCTTGACATTGAGTCGTCTGTTGTAGTGATCCGTGTATATCCTCTGGGCCTTTTCTAGGTTGCTCCGCACCACTGCGGGTGACCACTTGCTTTGTATTGTCCGTTGTTTCCATACTATATTGTCCCTTGTGAACGGGTCGCGACCCCGCAAGATCTTGAATGGACTGTAGCCAGTTTTAGTGGGAGTGATGCAGTAAGCCCATATGGTACGTTGGAGTTCTGTTTCCCACTTTTTCCCTGCGTTGATGGCAGCTTGCACGGACCCCATCACCACTCTGTTAAAACGTTCGGCTAGACAGTTGCCGGCGGGATGATATACAGGAGTGTGCTTCGTCAGGATACCATTACTCTCCATGAATGATTTCCACTTGTCAGACGTGAATTGAGGTCCGTTGTCGCAAGTTATGACTCTGGGGATTCCTTCTCTCAGAAAGAGGGAAGTTAGAAACGTCAGCACTCTGTCTGTGTCCACTGTGTCGTGCATTTCCACTTCTGGCCACTTGGAATATCGGTCCACCAGCACTACTATGTACACAGGTGTACCCTGTGCGTTCAGGATTGGGCCCAGGATGTCAATCGCCACTTCGTCCCATGGATTGACCGGGTGGTGGAACTTCCCCAACGGAGGTCTCATCGTGGTTTGGGTCTGGTCTGCATTACTGCCCTGTATACATTCTCTGACGTGCCTTTCCACCTGATTGTCCAGTGCAGGCCACCAATAGGCTTGCTTGGCCCTCTGTTTCGTTTTTACTATGCCCAAATGTCCCTCGTGTAGTATGGCCATTAACCTTTTCACCTGCGCTCCCGGCGGCACCACTTTGTCCCCTCTAAGTAAGAACACGTTTTTGTCCCCGACAGACCGTTCTTCACGCACTTCGTAGAATTTCCGCTGTTCTGATGTTAGGTGCTTTTTGTCTGGCCACCCTGAGATCACGAAGCCTTTCACTTCCGTGAGACACGTGTCATTTGCATACGCCGTTCTCCACTCTTGTGCACTTATGACTGCTTCCTGATCCTCTGCGAAGGCGATGGTGTAGTCATCTTCCTCTGTTGGCTGAGGTGCGTCCTCCATGGCTGCCGCTCTGCTAAGATAATCAGCTACTTTGTTCTTGGTGCCCGGGATGTATTCCACGTCATACACATAGTCCAACAACTTCAAAGTCATCTTTGCTATGCGAGGGGTGGTGTTCGCATGGCCGCTGGACGTAAGCACCTTGACCAGGGGTTTGTGATCAGTCCTTAGCAAGAACCTGGAGCCCCACAGGAATTGACGAAACCGCTCCATTGCCCAGATGACTGCCAGCATCTCTTTTTCCACTACACTGAATTTTTCCTCTGTGGTGGACAATGACCTTGACGCAAAGCTGACCGTTGTCAGTACTCCGTTCTCTGACTTTTGCATGAGGACTGCCCCCAAACCTCTGTCGCTAGCATCCGTGGTGAGAATCGAGAGTGCTTCCCGGTCAAACCCATGTAAGGGTACTGCTTCACAGATGTCATTCTTTATTTGGCTGAATTCTACATCCGATGCCTCTGTCCACACGAAATTCGTCTTCTCTCTTAGTAACTGACGCATGCTGTGTGTTTTGGTAGCGAAGTGGGGTACAAACTTGCTGTAGAACTCTGCCATACCTAGAAAGGACCGGACGTCGTCTTTGTTTCTAGGAATGGGTGCGTCCTTGATGGCTTTCATATTGGCAGCTTTGGGGGTGATTCCTTTATCACTTACCTCGTGACCCAGGTACATCACGGCGGACACTCCGAACTTGCACTTGTCCCATTCTGCCGTGAGACCATTGTGCGCCAGGATGCGTAGCACGTTAGTGAGTTTTGCATCATGATCTGTTTTAGTCTTTCCCATGATCAGGATGTCATCCTGGAAGTACTGTACGCCGTCAGTGTCTCTAAACAGTTTATGCATCAACTTTTGAAACACTGCCGCGGCGGACGCAAGCCCAAAGGGCATCCGCCGGAATTGATAGCACCCGAACGGCGTGATGAACGAAGTCGGTTTCTTACTTGTCGGGTGCAGTGCTACCTGATGGTACGCTGAGGTCATGTCTATGGTTGAGAACCACTGGACACCCTTTGTCTGTGCTAACATTTCGTTTATCCGAGGTAGTGGGAACTTATCCACGACAATGTTCTTGTTGAGTTCTCGTAAGTCGATGCACAAACGCACCTTGCCGTTGGGTTTCCTGGCCACTACCAGGGGAGCTAGCCATTCCGCACTCTCAATCGGCTCTATCACTCCGTTATCTTCCAGGCGTTGTAGTTCGTGCTGCACCGCTTCCCTGCTGTTGAACGGAATGTTCCTCACCTTGTGACTCACTGGCTTTGCGCCCTCCTTGAGGCATATTTTGTGTGTGAACTTAGCCAATTTGCCGATCGTGCCACCGAAGTCTTTCGGGAACTCCATCTTCCATCTGTCTGCTTCATATCCCTGCGCTTGGTCGGTCATCAGTACTTCCGTCAAACCTCCCGGATTGAGCTGGATTCCTAGTCCTCCCTGGTCCATCCATCCCAACACCGATGGCCCCTTCTCCGCTACGTACAGCTTCCCTTCTGCCGTGCGGCCTTTGAATTCGAACAGCAGTTTACGGAAACCCACCATCGGTATGGGCTCTCCCGTGAAGGTGACCGGATTGATATCGGAGGGGAGAAGGTGCGTGCCGATCACTTGGGCGAAGTCTCGATCCCACACTTTGCGTTGTATGATGGTATATGGCGAGCCTGAGTCCGCCACCGTGGAGACTGGGATTCCTCCTATTGTCAATTCGCACAGCGGCTTGCGTGTGCGGGAGCCGTCCACGCCCAAAACGTGTTCTTCGATGCACAGTACCTCGTCTTCTTCCTCTTCATCTTCTCCCCCCCGGATCTGAGTCTTGTGTCACGTACTTCACTGTCGCCTTCCTGGGCTTGCGCCTGCAGACCTTCTCAAAGTGTCCCATGATCCCACAATATAGACATTTAGCTCTGAAGGCTGGGCATCGTCTGTCGGTTGCCGCGTGAGCAATGTTACCGCATCTGTAGCAGCCTTTCTTTACGTCCCCTTGGAACGGTGTGCTCATTGGCGTCCTCGTCTCAGGTCTTTTGTGCCTCCCTGAGTTCCCCATGGCCTGCGGCTTCTTCTCGTGCACCGGGGCCTCTGTCACTTTTCCTACCAGTGGTCTACTGGTTGTCTCCCTTTTCGCGGCCTCCGCACATCGCTTGGAGAGTTCTGCCTTCTTGACCAGAGCTACAATCTCCTTAAGAGGAGAGTCGCCAATGGCCCACAACTTTTCCTGTATGGACGTGTTCACAGTGTGCATGATGATTTGATCCCGTATGAAATCATCATGCAGTCCTCCAAACTTGCATGTGATGGCTAGACTCTTCAACGCTGCCACATAATCATCCACCGATTCTCCTACCATCTGCTTCCTTTGAAAGAAATTGAAGCGGTCAATAGCTGTGCACACTACCGGTTGATAGTGGCTATCCAGGTTGTCTATGGCTTGTTGGAATACATCAGCGTCGTCTGGCGGACGGGTCTTCTTTACTAGGTTCCTGTATACCCTGATACCTTCAGGGCCTAGATTGTGAAGCAGGATCTTTTTATTCCTTGTACTCGGGAAGACCTCCTCCCCTTCATCCTCCAACGCTGACAAATAATTGAGGAAGTATTCCTTCCAATCTTCCCACTTCATCGCTGGTTCCCCGGGTTTGGGCAGGAACGGTAATGGATTTGTAAGGGAGAACGTTTAAGCACACATCCCTGCTTGCCTTACGGTTGGCGCGTCTGCCACTCTGGGTGGGGGGCTCCCCGGAGCGCTCTGCCCTGGTGGATCTGCTGCTCCTGCGTGGGACGACGTGTCCACTCCTGTGCGGCTCAGCCCTTGTTGAGCCAGGTTCACGCTCCCTTCCACTGCTGAGCACGTGCTGGGACTCGTGTGTGTGTTGGGGTTGCGCTATGCCCTGTACCTCCCTTTGTCTGAGCTCGGTGACGTTGAGCGCCGTGAGCTGGGCTGGGACGTTCGTCTATTGGCAGTGGCCTGGCGCCGTGTAGGGGCCGTGGGGTGTCCGGGCTAGGCGCTGTGGCTGGAGCGCTGGTACCTGTGTGGCGTGCCGCTCAGGGTAGCGTGCTGCTGATGAGGTGCGTCGCCAAGCGGATGAGGCCTGGACCGGGGTGCTGGCACTGCGTCTCTCCGGCTGTTCAGGACAGCGGGCACTCCCCGCTGCCACTCGGTTCTGGATGCGCCTAGGGTGTGCGCCGTGGGAGGCTGTGCGGGCGATAACCGGGCCCCTGCCGCGCTCTTCGCCAGGTGCGGTGTGCTTGTCGCGTGCGCGCTGCGCACGGTGTACTTGTTCCCCAGGTCGCCTTCCCCACCCTCGTCGCCAATTTGTAGTGAGGCGATTGGGGTAAATGAAAGGCGGACCTCGGAGTGCTTTTCTAACATTTATTACTCCCTGGCAACAGCGCCGGGAACCTCGCCAGCCTTTACTGCAGCCGGCCGACAATCTCTAAAATGTCCGCTCGCGCTCCCAGCATTCCCGGCCACACGTGAATTGGGAACACTAGAGCGCGACACTACACATTGCCGCGCTGCTGAAAGCTGAAGGAGGATTTTGGGCTAGTTTGTAGGCGTTACTGTTGGTGTTCAGTAGGACGTCCTCCACGCAAACATACAGGCTTTTTCCAATGGGGGATTGGGCTTGTGTTGGTGGTCCAGCTGAATGCACGAGGGCCGGGCTTCATTGAAAGAGAGAGAGTCATGCGGCTGTCTTCTCCTTGGTTTTGCAAAATCGTGTGCTTGCCCTTTTAAACCGAGTGCTGTAATTCCTCGATTTGGGTAATGATCTGGCTTTGGGGTACCAGATTAAATAGGTCAGTCGGCTGCTAGAATGCATATTTGTTGAGCACAGTTCATAAAAACCGCCCCTCACGCGTTCAGCTGGAACAGGAAGTGCTGTCAGCAGCGGCAAAACCGTCAGTCAGAACTCACCTGACTGTGAAATTATAGAGCTTGTCCGTAAGAGCACTCACCCTGGTTCGCACATTCCAATCCCCCATTGGAAAAAGCCTGTATGTTTGCGGGGAGGACGTCCTACTGCACACTAAAGCCTAAAAACTAGCCCAAAACCCTCCTTCAGCTTTCAGCAGTGCAGCAATGTAAGGAGACACAAGCATACTGTAGTATGTAAGTAATGCATGACTGTTACCACAAAGCCATTACCATATGACTTTCTGATTCATGCCTTTACAACGAAATTCGTGGTAAAGGCATGCGCGGTAATGGCTTCGTGGTTTCAGTCGCGCATGGTTATGACCGCGTTGTAATGGCTATTTTCCATCCAAATGCATGGCTTCTTCCACACCTCACAAAACGTTTATGCAGCGTGTCTTTACAAGTTGATTCAGTCTTCCAGGCTTTAGTCACTATCCAGGTACCTGACAGGCCTAGTCTTGCAGCCATGGAAGCCTTGTTATGCTGGCCAGCTGCCCTGGGCTTGAGTGTGCCTGATGATTTTAAGGTCATTTGTGAAGACTCTAGGAGAAGGGTGTGGTAGGTGTTTGTTGCAGCCCTACGCTCCCCATCCACACTGCTGCCCTGCCAAAGTTCAGCTGTGTAGTCTTCGAATGTAATAATCATTCTTCTATGGAACCCATTGCATACACAGTTCTAAAGTACTGTATCCTTCAGGAATACAAGAACGAACCCAACATGACCGCACTCTTTGTTTTATTTCTCCTGTTGACTCTGTCCTTCAGCATCCAAAGACCCTGGCGTTGTAGATCCCCCCCCCCTCCCAGGGCCGGACAGGCCTTTAATTCCAACAGGCATTTATTTCCCCATGGGTTGGAGCCCTGGGAGACCAGTTTTGAAAGCCCAGGACCACCCCTGGTGCCTCCTCTGCCTGGTTCCCCAGCTCTGCTGCAGGCACAGGAAGGCTTCAAGGGAGATAGGGAGGGAGGAGGAAGGTAGAGAGAGGAGAGAAGCAAGGATAGAAAGAGAGAGATTGCCTGAGGAGAGAAGGGAACGGGACTTGCTTGAACTTTTTTGCCAGGGCTGCTTCTGGTTCAACAGTCCAGCTGTGCCCCCTACACTCGTTTGATTTGCTGTGACAACCTTGTCATTAGGACTACCTAGGTGATAGTTTGTTTACAGTCACATGGCACGTTTGTCACATGTCATGTTTAAGATTTCTGCCCCTGCTTACGAGGCAATTTCAAATCACCTACCAAAATCTGTTATTTGGTGGTCAGCATTTTTTTGTGTATGATGCAGACCCTGTGCTACAGTTGCCTCTGCAATCACTTTTGGTAACTTTAAACATCACAAATACCATGCCCAGTGTGCTGTGTAGTTGCTCCTTCCATCAGAGCCGGACTGAGAACCAAAAGCCGTGCTGGCAACTTTTGTCACACCAGCCCTCCGAAGAGAACCCAAACAAGTAGGCACTTCAAAATCCCTTATTAAGCTTAATACAACCAACAGTCAAACAAGTCCAGGCAGCAACTGCACTCTGCCTGGACTGTCGCTGGGTTGCAATCAACATTCAAATGCAACCATCTACCATCCTAGGAAACCCAACACACACCGCCTCCTACAATAATAACAAAAGCAGCCAATGCACATAAGTAGGCAATCAAAACATAGCATGTGGCAACCATGACAAATAAATTAAAGCTTAATAGGAACAAAGACATACATAAGAAATAATCTATACAGCATAATACTCCAGGTTGTTGAGAATATTGTATTGTAATTGCATTTATATAGCGCTTACTACCCCAAAGCGCTTTTTCGGCGAGTAGCACGTTAGTCCGGAGCCCAAAAAGGATTACTGGTGAATTAGTATAGGGAAATATGAAATTAATTTGAGCTGTGGATATATTAGTCTGTTCTTTGGCTTGAGAAGGATTATGGAGGGATAGAAGAGGAAAAGGTTTGCATTTATATAGCGCGTGCTACTCCTGATGAGGTGAGAATATGTACATATCTTGTTCTTAACGGCACATAGCGCTTAGTCCTTCACTGAGGAGAAATAGTACACATACTAGACCATACAACATTCAATCACATGGCTGCTGTCTGAACACTTCATCACCCAGAACTCTTTTGCAGCACAGTCCTTAAATCGTGTTGGCAACAACTTGGATCTTTTAGGATTGCGGCGGCAAACAATGTTTTTTCAGTCCACTTGTCCATTAACTGTAAGGACTGTAACAAAGCTCTTGGGTATGATGGCATCATGGATAGCAGTTGTTCCAGACACCATATCCTAGATGAGCACTTGTGATGCAATGGTCACAAGCGAAGCGTCGCTAGGAAGATCTAGTCTTGATAAAGGCCGACACTCAGTGTTATCTGCACTGAAACAGAAACACCTGGTTACTCAGCAGGCCTTTCTTGGACCCTCTCCCGTAGGTGACCATTACCACCAGCGCATCACTCACTGGGTGGGGCTCACATCTCGGTGACATGACTATCAGACATGAGACTCCTCACCACTAACGTCGACACATCGACCTCCTGAAGCTGATCAAATTTGGAAAGAAGCGACCGAATGCAGATACAGCAGAATGCTACAGCAGGTTTGGCATGAACAGGATTGGCTGAAGAGACATGCAATTGCGCAGTGGTGATGGCCTCCCCCACCTGCAACTGTCGGGTGCCACCATGAATCTTTGCAGATATGTTCGTGCTTCATAGGACGAGTATGCTTAGTCACCCCACTCCAGTTGTTCGAGTTAGGATGGGTCACAGGCAGGGCCGGACTGGCCGTAGCGGGAACCAGGCGTTTCCCCGGTAGGCCGCCAGGGTGGGGGCCGGTTTTGGGCCCCCGGGGGGCCATTTTTGTTACCAGGGTCGGCAATATCGGCCCCCTGTAACAAAATCGGCCGTAACCGGCCCTCGCAAACAGCTCGGCTGCACCCCCCTCCCTCCAGGGGGGGCCGGCCGAGCAGTTTGCCAGGGCCGGTTTCGGTTCCCAGTCCGGCCCTGGTCACAGGTGTGATAAAGCAAGTGGTATATCTAGGATGATGTGTCTGTGTTCCAAGATGCAATACAAACTTTTGTTGACTTAATTTGCATTGAACAGCTGTTTGAAGTGTGGCCCCAACTTGGGCTAGATAGCCTTGGTACTTGATGTTCCTGGACATGTCCATCATTCCCCATGAGCAGCTACTGATCGGGCCAGATCTTCTTTTACAACAGTGCTTCCAAATCAGGCACCCAGATCCCAAGCAGGACAACCTATCAATTTGGTAATTGAAGTCCTAGAGTTTGCCTACTTGCACCTTCTTGAGTGCATGAATATCTTGCATGAGGCACGTAGGCCCACTATACACACATGTTATGCAACCAAGTGGCAGAGATTTGTCTACTACTGCACTCCAAGCAAATACTCTTTCAAAGTAAAGGATCAAGATATCAGCTGTTAACTTTTACACCTTCAGACAGCAGGCCTTGCATATACTTCAATATACCTCCACTTAGCCGTGATGGCAGAACAGGGAATTTTCATCCCTTCTCAGGATTCCTGTGCTTAAGGCATTTATGGAGGGACTCAAAAGGGTAACACCCCCTAGGTACCCCCAGCTACAGTGTAGAACATTGACATAGGTCTCACGAGGCTTGTGGGTCCGTCTGTTGAACCTCTCCACTCTTGCAGCTTCTCTCCTGAAACATGGCCGTCCTGATATCCATAATCTAACTCTGGCGCATCAGCTAGTTATAAGTACTCACCGTTCAGGCACCGTTCATTCAGGCACCCAAGGACAAGTTAGTTCCCAGGACCAATCTTAAGTTCCTTCTCAATGTAGTTTCATTTTTTCACATTAACAGAACTATTGAGCTGCTCATATTCTTCCACAGCCTGATTCAGTAGTGGAAAGGCCATTACACACTTTAGAATTTGAACGAGCAGTATTGCATAGATAGCTCTAAGTCCTTCCATAAAACTAACCTGCTCTTTGTAGCTTTTGCAAACCTCCCAAGTCACACTATGCACATAAAAAAGAGCCACCATCGATTTTCTGGGTAACATATCATTAGCAGACGTGTGCAAGCCTGGACATTAACAGGTCCAACAAGTTTACAAAAAAAGCAACTATTTTGTATCATTTGCACCGCAACAGAAGGGCAATCCTAAAATGAAAGGCAATATTGCAAACTGGATTGTCCATTGCGTTCGATTGTGTTGTACACTGCCTCAGAAAGTACTCTGCCACAAACCACACGAAAGAAGGCGTAAACACTGGCTTTTGTTCCTATTTCCTTACATAACCTATACAGAGCAGCGATATGGTCTTGGGTTCTGCTCAAGAGGATAGACTTTTTTTAAAGAACCTGTTTGATACCATTCCCGGTTCGCCTCCGCCTTCTTAGAGATAAAGTGCGGCTTCGAAATCGACGCACAGCAAATGAATCGAGAATAGTTTAACACTGAATGTGCTTATATTTCCATGCGAATCTCCCCCTTCCTTAGGGGATATACTGGTTTTCTTTCACTCGACCTATGTCACTAAGTTAACGCTGTTAATAGAAACAAAGTTGAAAATGGTGCGATTGTGGGTATTGAGTCAATGTCAATCTGAGCCCAACTGCTAGCTAGTGGGATAATACCACCACGAGACCCTGGATTAGCTGCAGAACTATGGTTACAGGTAAGTAGCACTTTCGTTTTACACTGGTCCCCCTGGAAATACCCCCATTGTAACCCAAGTGCACCTTATGGAAGTGGGGAGATGGGTTTCTGAAGCAATATCTCTTCCAGTTTTAGGACCTGCTACGGATGATTCATTTTCTTCCTCTGTTGAGAAGCATTCAAGTATCAGAATGTGGACAGGAGTGATATAAAAAAAATCAACCAATCGCTTCCCGTTTCGGTACCAGTGATGCTACCTGTTGCTCTACATCCGACCATGTCATTCTGCTGCTGAAGGTTGTTTCTCAACTTTCTGTACTTTGTGCATCAGAGTCATCAACAGTTTCTGATTCTGAGCTCGGTCTGGCTGAATCCCACTTGCTTTTGATGCCACCAGAACAGGTTAAGAGGGTCCAGGTTGGAAAGGCAGGTCTCTTCCACTGCATCCTCCTCACTGCATGTGGACCAGAGAGCCTCATTCTTTCACCAGACTCCTTGGTCTCCGCCCTTCTCTTTTAATCAGGGGCTCTTCTTTCATGTAGCAAGCGCTCAGGTGCACATGTATCTACAGCACCATCACTACTGCTCCGTCTCCATTGTTGTTGCTGGCTGTGCATCCTTATGTGACTAGGGCGACTGCAAGCTCCCCAGATCCTCTTAAGTGGAAGAAAAGCACTTACAAATCACAGGAGGTGGGAAAGGCCTCAGTGTTATCTGGCAGGTTGTCACTGACGCAGGAAATGGCGTCAAGGGCAGTTCCTCAGCCTACACCAGAGTCCTGTATTGCTCTTCCTGCAGGAGGGCCGCCTTTACTGGCTCCTGTGTCCTTGCTTTGTAGTGAGGAGCCTCCTCTTTTTTCGGTGTGAACTGAGAGCGATTCATCGGGATCTGTCACTCAGCAGGAGTCTGCGCCTCCTCACAGACAGTTTGAATCTATGATGTCAAAAGCAATGGTAAGTGAATTGGAAGGGTAGGTTTTTAAATGGCACCTTGACGTCAGGTACGCATGTGCAAACATGCACAGGATACATGTGCACTCCTGCATGCCTGTGCACTCCTGCATGCATGTGCACTACTGCATGCATGTGCACTCCTGCATGCATGTGCACTCCTGCATGCATGTGAAATCCTGCAAGCCTGTGCTCTCCTGCAGCCTGTGCATCCCTGCATGCCTGTGCACTCCTGCATGCCAGTGCACTCCTGCATGCCTGTGCATTCCTGCATGCCTGTGCACTGCTGCATGCATGTGCACTCCTGCATGCCTGTGCACTGCTGCATGCCTGTGCACTCCTGCATGCCTGTGCACTCCTGCATGCATCTGCACTCCTGCATGCCTGTGCACTCCTGCATGCCTGCGCGCTCCTGCATGCCTGTGCGCTCCTGCCTGCCTGTGCGCTCCTGCCTGCCTGTGCGCTCCTGCCTGCCTGTGCGCTGCTGCGTGCCTGTGCACTCCTGCGTGCCTGTACACTCCTGCGTGCCTGTGCGCACCTGCGTGCCTGTGTGCTCCTGCGTGCCTGTGTGCTCTTGCATGCCTGTGCACTCCTGCATGCCTGTGCACTCCTGCAAGCCCGTGCACTCCTGCATGCCCGTGCACTCCTGCATGCCTGTGCACTCCTGCAAGCCCGTGCACTCCTGCATGCCCGTGCACTCCTGCATGCCCGTGCACTCCTGCATGCCCATGCGCTCCTGCATGCCCGTGCGCTCCTGCATGCACGCGCGCTCCTGCATGCCCGTGCGCTCCTGCATGCCCGTGCACTCCTGCATGCATGTGCACCCCTGCATGCCTGTGCGCTCCTGCATGCCCGTGCACTCCTGCATGCCCGTGCACTCCTGCAAGCCCGTGCACTCCTGCAAGCCCGTGCACTCCTGCATGCCCATGCACTCCTGCATGCCCGTGCGCTCCTGCATGCCCGCGCGCTCCTGCATGCCCGCGCGCTCCTGCATGCCCGCGCGCTCCTGCATGCCTGTGCGCTCCTGCATGCATGTGCACCCCTGCATGCCTGTGCGCTCCTGCATGCCTGTGCGCTCATGCATGCCTGTGCGCTCATGCAGGCCCGTGCGCTCCTGCATGCCCGTGCGCTCCTGCATGCCTGTGCGCTCCTGCATGCCCGTGCACTCCTGCATGCCCGTGCACTCCTGCATGCCCGTGCGCTCCTGCATGCCCGTGCGCTCCTGCATGCATGTGCGCTCCTGCATGCCTGTGCGCCCCTGCATGCCTGTGCGCCCCTGCATGCCTGTGCACCCCTGCATGCTTGTGCACCCCTGCATGCCTGTGCACCCCTGCATGCCTGTGCACCCCTGCAAGCCTGTGCACTCCTGCAAGCCTGTGCACTCCTGCAAGCCTGTGCACTCCTGCATGCATGTGCACTCATGCATGCCTGGGCACTCCTGCATGCCTGGGCACTCCTGCATGCACACGGAGGTAAATTTGGAATAATTTAATTCCAAGACGACTGCTGTGTGTTTGCATGTGTCACCAGTGGCCATTTGTATTTTTACTTTACCGTTTTAGCTTGGCCGACAGCCATTTTAGAACAGTAAAATAAAAATCCTAAAATAAAGCCCGCTGGAGAAAGAGAGTAGTTTGGTAGCACTAATCTGCTAGTGTTCAGCGGGGGAGCACCAGGAAGCAGTGGACAAGATGCTGGATGGAAGTGGGGTAAGCATGCCGAGTGTGTGTGCAGGGTCGGTGGCCCTCTTGAAGAACAAACGAGGAATTAGCACCTGAGTTTGGTTTAGTGTTTTTTTAAGTAGCTCACATCCGCTATATGATGTGGGCGGGTGCCATTGTTGATGGACAACCCCTGAAGCCAATCCTTCAAGCCAACTAAACTACATTTGTCAGTGTCTGAAAGGAGCTGTTCAAAAGCCCCTTTCTGTGTCTGTATGTTTCTGCTTTTGTGTGTGGTGTTATGACATGAGCTGTTGTCACACTGCGAAAGTGGTCTGTAGGCAACACCTAAACATTTTAACCCCCCAAAATTCAAATATTAGAGGAAAGAAAAAGGAGTAAGTGGAAAAGAAACGGGGCATGTGAAAGAGAGGTATAATGAATAGATAAAACTGTATGTCCCTCCAGCCCCCCATCCCCCCAAAACACACTCATTTTGGGTTGTCAACTTTCAAGAGCCTTCAGTTTCTGTCCAGATATAGGACACCGACCCATGAAAGGCATCTCAGTCCTTTATAAGCCTACGTATTAACGCTTCCTCTGGTCCTGCAGATGTTGTGCAGTATTTCTCCAGTGTTTTATGCCAGTGCATCTGTTTTGGGGAGGGTTTTGTTGTGAGATTTTGGTGTACAGAACAGAGACCTATTACACGTTCCCAAACGTTGCTTTGTGCATGCAGAGCTTGTGGGGGCTCAGGAATGATTGACACATTTCAGTTTTCTTGGCCACGTACTGACTGTAATGCCATGCTTTTTGTTTACTTGTCAGCAAAAAGTGCAAGACGTGTGTGGTGGTGGGAAATGGAAACCGACTACAAAACAGCTCTCTTGGGCATCACATCAACAAATATGACGTTGTCATCAGGTGAGTGGTCACTATTTTCAAGAAGGGGTTGCCTTTCTTTCTCTGTGTTTGCTCCTCCAGTTTACTCCAGGGCTCCTGTCTCACCCACACGAGGTAGCGGTGGGTGGGTTCCTTTGTGTCCCGGTGCAGTGGGACCCATGGGTGATGGGGTGCCTGGGGGGCACAACGAAGAGACGTCGGTTCACGTGTAGGAACAGTCGGCATATATGTGGCCTCTACACGTGGGTCAAAACATGGTTGATTTTAAGGGCTACTTTAGAGACATTGAACCAGTAGTGAGTTCATACCACTGAAGTTGGGGGCTCAAGTTCTGCTAAAGCTTTCAAGAACAATAAAGCAGAATAGGAAACTCCATAGGAAATGAAGGATCTCCTGTAAGACTTGCAGGCCCTTCAAAGGGTTGTTATCAATGGTTATCAATGGTTCCCTTCAGAATCTTTCAGGTAATTCATTTGAAGAAACACATGCATAAGCACATGCATTCCTGTGGCACAGTGAATAGACACAGCACAGGCGCAGTGAATAGACACAGCACAGGCGCAGTGAATAGACACAGCACAGGCGCAGTGAATAGACACAGCACAGGCGCAGTGAATAGATACAGCACAGGCACAGTGAATAGACACTGCACAGGCGCAGTGAATAGAAACAGCACAGGCTCATTGAACAGACACAGCAAATGCGCATTGAACAGACACAGCACAGGCGCAGTGAATAGATACGGCACAGGCGCAGTGAATAGATACAGAACATGCACATTGAACAGACACAGCACAGGCGCATTAAACAGACACAGCACAAACACAGTGAATAGATACGGCACAGGCGCAGTGAATATATACGGCACAGGCGCAGTGAAGAGCCCCAGTGCAGGCACAGTGAATAGATACGGCACAGGCGCAGTGAATAGATACGGCACAGGCGGATTGAACAGACAAAGCACATGCGTATTGAATAGACACAGAACATGCGCATTGAATAGACACAGCACAGGCGCAGTTAATAGCCCCAGCACAGGCGCAGTGAATAACCCCAGCACAGGCGCAGTGAATAGCCCCAGCACAGGCGCAGTGAATAGCCCCAGCACAGGCGAGGTGAATAGCCCCAGCACAGGTGCAGTGAATAGCCCCAGCACAGGCGCAGTGAATAGGCACAGTGAATAGCCCCAGCACAGGCGCAGTGAATAGGCACAGCACAGGCGCAGTGAATAGGCGCAGCACAGGCGCAGTGAATAGACGCAGCACAGGCGCAGTGAATAGACGCAGCACAGGCGCAGTGAATAGACACAGCACTGGCGCAGTGAATAGACACAGCACAGGCGCAGTGAATAGGCACAGCACAGGCGCAGTGAATAGGCACAGCACAGGCGCAGTGAATAGACACAGCACAGGCGCAGTGAATAGACACAGCACAGGCGCAGTGAACAGACACAGCACAGGCGCAGTGAACAGACACAGCACAGGCGCAGTGAACAGACACAGCACAGGCGCAGTGAACAGACACAGCACAGGCGCAGTGAACAGACCCAGCCCAGGCGCAGTGAACAGACCCAGCCCAGGCGCAGTGAACAGACCCAGCCCAGGCGCAGTGAACAGACCCAGCCCAGGCGCAGTGAATAGACACAGCAGAGGCGCAGTGAAGAACCCCAGCACAGGTGCAGTGAAGAACCCCAGCACAGGTGCAGTGAAGAACCCCAGCACAGGTGCAGTGAAGAACCCCAGCACACGTGCAGTGAAGAACCCCAGCACACGTGCAGGGGACCCCAGCACATGTGCAGTGAAGAACCCCAGCACACGTGCAGTGAAGAACCCCAGCACACGTGCAGTGAAGAACCCCAGCACAGGCGCAGTGAATAGCCCCAGCACAGGCGCAGTGAATAGCCCCAGCACAGGCGCAGTGAATAGCCCCAGCACAGGCGCAGTGAATAGCCCCAGCACAGGCGCAGTGAATAGCCCCAGCACAGGCGCAGTGAATAGACCCAGCACAGGCGCAGTGAATAGCCCCAGCACAGGCGCAGTGAATAGACCCAGCAGAGGCGCAGTGAATAGACCCAGCAGAGGCGCAGTGAATAGACACAGCAGAGGCGCAGTGAGTAGCCCCAGCAGAGGCACAGTGAATAGCCCCAGGACAGGCGCAGTGAATAGCCCCAGCACAGGCAGAGTGAATAGACACAGCACAGGCATAGTGAATAGACACAGCACATGCGCACTGAATAGACACAGCCCAGGCGCGGTGAATAGACACAGCACAGGCGCGGTGAATAGACCCAGCACAGGCGCAGTGAATAGACCCAGCACAGCCCAGCACAGGCGCAGTGAATAGACCCAGCACAGGCGCAGTGAATAGACCCAGCACAGGCGCAATGAATAGACATAGCACAGGCGCAGTGAATAGCCCCAGTACAGGCGCAGTGAATAGGCACAGTGAATAGACGCGGCACAGTGAATAGACACAGCACAGGCACAGTGAATAGATGCGGCACAGGCGCAGTGAATAGATACGGCACAGGCTCAGTGAAGAGCCCCAGCACAGGCACAGTGAAGAGCTCCAGCACAGGCGCAGTGAATAGATACAGCACATGCATATTGAACAGACACAGCACAGGCGCATTGAACAGACACAGCACAGGCGCATTGAACAGACACAGCACAGGCGCATTGAACAGACACAGCACAGGCGCATTGAACAGACACAGCACAGGCGCATTGAACAGCCCCAGCACAGGCGCAGTGAATAGACACAGCACAGGCGCAGTGAATAGGCACAGCACAGGTGCAGTGAATAGACCCAGCACAGGCAGAGTGAATAGACCCAGCACAGGCGCGGTGAATAGACACAGCACAGGCGCGGTGAATAGACACAGCACAGGCACGGTGAATAGACACAGCACAGGCGCGGTGAATAGACACAGCACAGGCGCGGTGAATAGACACAGCACAGGCGCAGTGAATAGACACAGCACAGGCGCGGTGAATAGACACAGCACAGGCGCGGTGAATAGACACAGCACAGGCGCGGTGAATAGACACAGCACAGGCGCGGTGAATAGACACAGCACAGGCGCGGTGAATAGACACAGCACAGGCGCAGGGAATAGACACAGCACAGTCACAGGGAATAGACACAGCACAGGCGCAGGGAATAGACACAGCACAGGCGCAGTGAATAGACACAGCACAGGCGCAGTGAATAGAGACAGCACAGGCGCAGTGAATAGACACAGCACAGGCGCAGTGAATAGACACAGCACAGGCGCAGTGAATAGACCCAGCACAGGCGCAGTGAATAGACCCAGCACAGGCGCAGTGAATAGACCCAGCACAGGCGCAGTGAATAGACCCAGCACAGGCGCAGTGAATAGACCCAGCACAGGCGCAATGAATAGACACAGCACAGGCGCAGTGAATAGCCCCAGTACAGGCGCAGTGAATAGGCACAGTGAATAGACGCGGCACAGTGAATAGACACAGCACAGGCACAGTGAATAGATACAGCACAGGCACAGTGAATAGATACGGCACAGGCGCAGTGAATAGATACGGCACAGGCTCAGTGAAGAGCTCCAGCACAGGCGCAGTGAATAGATACAGCACATGCGTATTGAACAGACACAGCACATGCGCATTGAACAGACACAGCACAGGCGCATTGAACAGACACACACAGGCGCATTGAACAGACACAGCACAGGCGCATTGAACAGACACAGCACAGGCGCAGTGAACAGACACAGCACAGGCGCAGTGAACAGACACAGCACAGGCGCAGTGAACAGACACAGCACAGGCGCAGTGAACAGACACAGCACAGGCGCAGTGAACAGACACAGCACAGGCGCAGTGAACAGACACAGCACAGGCGCAGTGAACAGACACAGCACAGACGCAGTGAACAGACACAGCACAGGCGCAGTGAATAGACACAGCACAGCCGCTGGGAATAGACACAGCACAGGCGCAGGGAATAGACACAGCACAGGTGCAGGGAATAGACACAGCACAGGGGCAGCGAATAGACACAGCACAGGCGCAGCAAACAGACACAGCAGAGGCGCAGTGAATAGACACAGCAGAGGCGCAGTGAATAGACACAGCAGAGGCGCAGTGAATAGACACAGCAGAGGCAGAGTGAATAGACACAGCACAGGCGCGGTGAATAGACCCAGCACAGGCGCGGTGAATAGACCCAGCACAGGCGCGGTGAATAGACCCAGCACAGGCGCGGTGAATAGACCCAGCACAGGCGCGGTGAATAGACACACCACAGGCGCGGTGAATAGACACACCACAGGCGCGGTGAATAGACACAGCACAGGCGCGGTGAATAGACACAGCACAGGCGCGGGGAATAGACACAGCACAGGCGCATGGAATAGACACAGCACAGGCGCAATGAATAGACACAGCACAGGCGCAGTGAATAGCCCCAGTACAGGCGCATTGAATAGGCACAGTGAATAGACACAGCACAGGCGCGGTGAACAGACACAGCACAGGCGCGGTGAACAGACACAGCACAGGCGCGGTGAACAGACACAGCACAGGCGCGGTGAATAGACACAGCACAGGCGCGGTGAATAGACACAGCACAGGCGCGGTGAATAGAAACAGCACAGGCGCGGTGAATAGACACAGCACAGGTGCGGTGAATAGACACAGCACAGGTGCGGTGAATAGACACAGCACAGGTGCGGTGAACAGACACAGCACAGGCGCGGTGAACAGACACAGCACAGGCGCGGTGAATAGACACAGCACAGGCGCGGTGAATAGACACAGCACAGGCGCGGTGAATAGACACAGCACAGGCGCGGTGAATAGACACAGCACAGGTGCAGGGAATAGACACAGCACAGGCGCAGTGAATAGACCCAGCACAGGTGCAGTGTATAGACCCAGCACAGGCGCAATGAATAGACACAGCACAGGCGCAGTGAATAGCCCCAGTACAGGCGCAGTGAATAGGCACAGTGAATAGACACAGCACAGGCGCGGTGAATAGACACAGCACAGGCGCGGTGAATAGACACAGCACAGGTGCAGGGAATAGACACAGCACAGTGAATAGACCCAGCACAGGCGCAATGAATAGACATAGCACAGGCGCAGTGAATAGCCCCAGTACAGGCGCAATGAATAGGCACAGTGAATAGACACAGCACAGGCGCGGTGAATAGACACAGCACAGGTGCGGTGAATAGACACAGCACAGGTGCGGTGAACAGACACAGCACAGGTGCGGTGAACAGACACAGCACAGGCGCAGTGAATAGACACAGCACAGGCGCAGGGAATAGACACAGCACAGGCACAGTGAATAGGCACAGTGAATAGACACAGCACAGGCACGGTGAATAGACACAGCACAGGCGCGGTGAATAGACACAGCACAGGTGCGGTGAATAGACACAGCACAGGTGCGGTGAATAGACACAGCCCAGGTGCGGTGAATAGACACAGCACAGGCGCGGTGAATAGACACAGCACAGGCGCGGTGAATAGACACAGCACAGGCGCGGTGAATAGACACAGCACAGGCGCAGGGAATCGACACAGCACAGGCGCAGTGAATCGACACAGCACAGGCGCGGTGAATCGACACAGCACTGGCGCAGTGAATCGACACAGCACTGGCGCAGTGAATCGACACAGCACAGGCGCAGTGAATAGCCACAGCACAGGCGCAGGGAATACACTCCGCACAGGCGCAGTGAATAGACACAGCACAGGCGCAGTGAAGAGCCCCAGCACAGGCGCAGTGAAGAGCCCCAGCACAGGCGCCGTGAATAGCCCCAGCCCAGGCACAGTGAATAGACATCCGCACAGGCGCAGTGACTAGCCCCAGCACAGGCGCAGTGACTAGCCCCAGCACAGGCGCAGTGACTAGCCCCAGCACAGGCGCAGTAAATAGACCCAGCACAGGCGCAGTGACTAGCCCCAGCACAGGCGCAGTGAATAGCCCCAGCACAGGCGCAGTGAATAGACACAGCACAGGAACAGTGAATAGATACAGCACAGGAACAGTGAATAGATACAGCACAGGCGCAGTGAATAGCCCCAGCACAGGTGCAGTGAATAGCCCCAGCACAGTTGCAGTGAATAGGCGCGGTGAATAGCCCCAGCACAGCGAATAGACACAGCACAGGAGCAGCGAATAGACACAGCACAGGCGCAGTGAATAGACCTAGCACAGTGAATAGACATAGCACAGGCGCAGTCAATAGCCCCAGCACAGGCGCAGTGAATAGACATAGCACAGTGAATAGGCACAGTGAACAGCCCAGCACAGGCACAGTGAATAGACACAGCACAGCCGCTGGGAATAGACACAGCACAGGCGCAGGGAATAGACACAGCACAGGTGCAGGGAATAGACACAGCACAGGCGCAGCGAATAGACACAGCACAGGCGCAGCAAACAGACACAGCAGAGGCGCAGTGAATAGACACAGCAGAGGCGCAGTGAATAGACACAGCAGAGGCGCAGTGAATAGACACAGCAGAGGCGCAGTGAATAGACACAGCAGAGGCAGAGTGAATAGACACAGCACAGGCGCGGTGAATAGACCCAGCACAGGCGCGGTGAATAGACCCAGCACAGGCGCGGTGAATAGACCCAGCACAGGCGCGGTGAATAGACCCAGCACAGGCGCGGTGAATAGACCCAGCACAGGCGCGGTGAATAGACCCAGCACAGGCGCGGTGAATAGACACAGCACAGGCGCGGTGAATAGACACAGCACAGGCGCGGTGAATAGACACAGCACAGGCGCGGGGAATAGACACAGCACAGGCGCGGGGAATAGACACAGCACAGGCGCATGGAATAGACACAGCACAGGCGCAATGAATAGACACAGCACAGGCGCAGTGAATAGCCCCAGTACAGGCGCAGTGAATAGGCACAGTGAATAGACACAGCACAGGCGCGGTGAACAGACACAGCACAGGTGCGGTGAACAGACACAGCACAGGCGCGGTGAATAGACACAGCACAGGCGCGGTGAATAGACACAGCACAGGCGCGGTGAATAGACACAGCACAGGCGCGGTGAATAGACACAGCACAGGTGCGGTGAACAGACACAGCACAGGCGCGGTGAATAGACACAGCACAGGCGCGGTGAACAGACACAGCACAGGCGCGGTGAATAGACACAGCACAGGCGCGGTGAATAGACACAGCACAGGCGCGGTGAATAGACACAGCACAGGCGCGGTGAATAGACACAGCACAGGTGCAGGGAATAGACACAGCACAGGCGCAGTGAATAGACCCAGCACAGGCGCAGTGTATAGACCCAGCACAGGCGCAATGAATAGACACAGCACAGGCGCAGTGAATAGCCCCAGTACAGGCGCAGTGAATAGGCACAGTGAATAGACACAGCACAGGCGCGGTGAATAGACACAGCACAGGCGCGGTGAATAGACACAGCACAGGTGCAGGGAATAGACACGGCACAGTGAATAGACCCAGCACAGGCGCAATGAATAGACACAGCACAGGCGCAGTGAATAGCCCCAGTACAGGCGCAATGAATAGGCACAGTGAATAGACACAACACAGGCGCGGTGAATAGACACAGCACAGGTGCGGTGAATAGACACAGCACAGGTGCGGTGAACAGACACAGCACAGGTGCGGTGAACAGACACAGCACAGGCGCGGTGAATAGACACAGCACAGGCGCAGTGAATAGACACAGCACAGGCGCAGGGAATAGACACAGCACAGGCGCAGTGAATAGCCCCAGCACAGCGAATAGACACAGCACAGGCGCAGCGAATAGACACAGCACAGGCGCAGTGAATAGACCTAGCACAGTGAATAGACATAGCACAGGCGCAGTCAATAGCCCCAGCACAGGCGCAGTGAATAGACATAGCACAGTGAATAGGCACAGTGAACAGCCCAGCACAGGCACAGTGAATAGCATAAAGCTGTAGTTCAGCTTCAGCTTCGTCATGTTGTGGTTTTGCTGGTCTGCAGAATCCCAGGAATGCTTGTTTTGGGTGGTAATACTGCTGGTTTTACTTTTGTTATGCCCCACCTCATTTGGTGCTTATCTTCAAACGTGCCCACTCATCATGAGCAACTCCTCTGTGTGCTGCACAGGCTGTAATAAAGTCTCTCTATTCATGTGGTCTGATGTTCTGCTTCTCTATTTTATCTTCCAGCACACCTTTTCCACCCTTGTGGGCTAAAAACATATTGTGTAGTTTACCTTTCTTTCTCTTTAACTTTCCTTCCAGTGTGTTTCTTGCGCACGCGTCTCACTAATCTCTCTCCCCCAACCGTTCAAATCCATAGGCTTCGCAGATTTTAAGATAGTCAAACATATACTTTTACATATGTTTACCTTAAAGGTGTATCCTAAAAATGAAAGCATTAAAGCAGTGACGTTAAAGCCGCCACCTCTGCAGCAGGGGCTGGGAAGCCTCGGGTACAGCCGCTCCCATCTGTCCATATCTGAAAAGCTTCAATGTAGAAAAGCAAGCTGAAGGCTGGTATGTGACGAGGGCGGGGGCGGGGAGGGGGGCATTTTGAGTCGGTAATGGTATTAGCGGATTAGAATCTCTCCATAGGCTCTCAAGCATCATCAGCAAGGACCTGGCTGCCCACCTACTTTCTAAAATAATCCGCCCATTCCATCCACAGCGCTTTCTGCACGGCCCTTAACTGTCTGAGTCCAATATTATTATTAATATTCACATCAATTAACCTGACCGTGCCCCCTGCAAAAAGTATTTTGCTGTTGGAGCACTCTCTGTCTTCTGTAGTTGTGGGGAAAAAACAGCATCATATGCAATGCACAAACGTAAACCTGGCTCACTTACTCCCACAAACACTGCTGTGCCAGACACATAAGAACATCTGTTCTGGCTCATCATGTACATGGGACCTGCCAGGTAAGATAACGTGGCAAAGAACAGCGCATAAAAATAAACTGGCATATCTCTAGGTGTGAGGGAAGTCGGCAGACAAAACGCTGCCAAGTCACCCCCCCCCACACACACGTCAGTTTAGCACCAAATTGTGTCTTTTTAATGATAGCTTAGAAAATCTAGCTTGCAAAGTGTTTTTGGCTTTAAAAACAGGGGCTGTCTGAAGTTGTCAGTTGTCAAGTAGGACTGCACCCTATAAATAGTTATTTTTAGGTCTCGCCTAGCGATGCAGCGCCATGCGCTGCTCGCGTAGGCGAGATCTATTGTTGTCGACTTTTTAGCGATGCGGGACAGGACATGTGCACGCGTATGGCAAGACAGGAGATGTGCACGCGTACGGCTCGCGGCGTTGTCACAACTCCTGCTCGCACCATACGCGTGCACATCTCACGGCGCCCGGCCAGGCCATGTGCACGCTCACGGCGTCTCTTTCAGACAGCCGATGTGCACGCTCATGGCGTGCCCTTCAGCGTGCGGCTTACATGTCTCACCGGGGCTCAGCAGGTCTACAAAATTGCCCCCATGATGGAGCGGGCCACTGTCTAGCGGGTCTGCTAAAAGAATGGGTGCCGGCAATGCACCCAGCCAAGCCCTCACTCACCGGCTGGTTCAGGAGGGCGTCTCTCCTCGGTCTGCAGGTTCCCTAGCCGTCTCCTCGGCACGCCGCGGGGCTCTCCTCACCACTCGGGAGCCCCGTCTTGCCTCTGGTGCCATACAGTCTGCCTCGCTCTTCGTCCGGTCCCAAGCCCAGCTCTGCCGACCCGACCAAGCCCCCGCCAAGAGGAAACATGGGCACTCGCACGCTCACAGCGTCGGACAGCCGATGTGCACGCTCGCACGCTCGCGGCGTCGGACAGCCAATGTGCACTCTCTGGCTGTGGGCTTATGTGTCTTGGCGATTTAAGTTTGCTTGTGCTGCCACCCTCGGGTGGAGCACAGAGGCGCTCTATGACGAGGCTCATTTATATGGGTTCTCACAACACACAGACGTAGGTACTCACTACCTCCGGCTGGTTCCTCCTCCCACCTCAGCTCCTCCTTCAGCAGAAGCATGAACCAGGGGCTGGGCCGGGCTTCTCTGTACGCTGCAGCGCCGCTCCTTCTGTTAGGCTCCGTGGAGCAGACAGGCGCTCTGTGAGTGCCCGACCCGGAGCTGTGTGCACTAACTGCCAAGGAGCCCTTGCACCCCAAGAAATAAACCTGCGCATCTGGGCACCAAGGAGCCCCTGTACCCCGAAAGTTACACCTCTGCAAGAAGTCCCTGTAACATACAGACAGGCACGCCGTCGCCAAGAAGAACAGGTAAGGCTCGCCTGAGTAAGGATTTGTGCTTATTTTATGTCCGAAAAACAGTTACTTTACTGTGTTTTAAACTACAACACCTTTAGCAGGAAGGCAGCTATGTGCCTTACAGCGAGGTCATGCTTTGTGGCGCTATATAAACGCACTGATAAAGTAATTAACATCCGGATCATATCTACTTACTTTCTGTAACTGATCTCGGTATACTATCAGCATGTGGTCTCAGAGCTGGAATAGAATGGGGGTGCTGCAGGTACAGTGGGGCGTTGTATATAATGGAATGGCGGGGTGGGGCAAGTTTTGAAGGAGGTGCATTGGAAAAGCAGCGTGTTGTCTCAGAGCTGCAGGTGCACTAGGGGAGCTGTATGTGGTGGAATGGCAGGGGTGGTGAAGTTAGGAAGGAGGTGCCTCAAAAGAACAGCGTGTTGTCTCAGAGCTGCAGGTACACTGGGGGAGCTCTATCTGATTGAATGGCAGGGTGGGGTAAGTTTGGAAGAAGGTGCATTGGAGGAGCAGCGTGTGGGGTCCAATTTGCAGGTAGACTGGGGGAGCTGTATGTGATGGAATGGCGGGGCTGGTGTAAGTTAGGAAGGAGGTGCATTGGAGAAGCAGCGTGTGGTCTCAGAGCTGCAGGTAGACTGGGGGAGCTGTATTTAATCTAGGTGGAATGGAGGGGTGGTGTAAGTTAGAAGTGAGGTGCATTGGAAGAGCAGCGTATGGGTTCACAGCTGCAGGTACACTTGGGGAGCTGTATATAATGGAACGTCAGGGGTGTACGTTTTGGAAGGAGGTGCATTAGAAGAACAGTGTGTGGTATCAGAGCTGGAATCAAATAGGGGGCTGCAGTCCAGGATTGAGATGCACTGGGAGAGCTGCGTGTGGGTCTTTGTGGCATGGCAGGGATGGCGCAGATCAGGATTCAGTCACACTGGCAGAGCTGTAAATTAGCCTCACAAGTACAATAGCAAGGCTCAGGATTGAGGGGCACTGGCAGAGCACACAGTGGGTCTTCAGCACTAGGATAGTACGGTGTTCTTGTTTCATTACTGGAATTGTAGGAGTGTTGCAACAGTGGACTCAGGTGCTCGTTCCAGTACAAGAATAATAGGGTAAGATCGAGGCGCACTGGCGGAGCTCTACGTGTCTCTCTCCTGCAATGGTATTGAGCTACTGGCATTGTAAATAACAAACCTTTTATCTATGTGTTAGTTTTGAAAACAGATAAATAAAAGGCATTGCCATTTACAATGCCTTTTACAATGCCATTTACAATGGCAATAGCTTAAAACTTTGCTACTGCGAGACCTATTGCATTGCAAGTGCTTGTTGTGTGGATGCTGTTTGAAAGAACCACCAGGTGCTGTGTCTAAGTCCGAGCAGGGCAGACATTCACTACACAGTAAACCTCGCACATACATGGTGCCATTGAGGAGCAGCTGGCAGGGAGATTTATAGACCGAAGTGGGGGTTAATTGTGGTGTCAACTTGCATTTGAGCCAAACTAGCACAATTTGTAGCTTGAATAATATTGAGGGGGAGGGGGTGGGACTCCCTTTCCTTTTGGGAGGGTCGGCGTGTATGATGAACCATATCAAACCAAGCACCAGAAATACCAGTAGAAAAAGAGAAGCTATATAATTTGACTTTGAGAAATAGAAGTGGGTGTACTTGAAACATTCTAAATGTCACACAAAAATCCCAATTTAAATAAACAACTAAATTGCAGATGCACTCTCTGTGACCTCACTGACGTAATCTTCTACTAAGAATGACACGATACAGTATCACAGTAAACAACGTTCTGTGAGAAAAAAAGTTATAGGATTTTTTAATTTTTAAAATCAGTATTTAATGTAACATTGACATCAGTCATGGCGTCATATGACCTTTGACCCTCTGAGGACTTGGAAAATCACATTACACGAAGCCACAATTAGAGGAAAACGTCATGTGGCTTTTCACCCACTTGGCATCGTTAGAAATATGTGACATGAACTAAGTCTTTGACTCTTGAGCACTGGCTGTTCAATCTGTAAGCTGGTTTGGCTTTGCTGTGTACTCTGTCAGCTCCCTACTGTTAAGCGCCAGGGCATCCTTCCCCTTTTCCTGGGTAGTCGCGCCCTGTACTTGCATTCATTCTTTCACGTATCTGCTGATCAATGTACAAACCAGTTCACCCCATGGGGACCAGAGTTTGAATACCGGCCTTGCCACTTCTGTGATCAAAGGAGTAATCCATTTTACAGCTGTGTGCTGCAGGATTACAGGCTGCCAACATTGGGCGTGCTCAGAAATAGCGTAACAGGTTTAATTAAGTAAGGAACATGGATGTTTACATTAGTGGTTCAAAAAGGCGAGCTATAGAACAGAATGTCTTTACTGAGGAGAGGTGGGTTAATGATTACATTTACAGAGTTCACAACCAAGAGGCTCAAAATGAAATCCTGGCTTCCCTACTTGAATGAATTATGTGCTCTTGGGCACATCACTTTATCTTTGCCATCAGCCGATTTATCTTTCAGAAACTGTCAGCGTTTAGAGGAGCTCAGTTTACAGTTAGGCGCTATACCAGGGATTCAGGCAGAATAGTAAGGCAGAAAGGAGAGCTGCTTTGGCGAGTGAAAAGCTTAAGCGCATGTTTTAAACTTGAATCTCACTGCATGGGCCTGTTCCTGTAAACCCTGCTGAGACTGTGATGAAATGGACTTCAACACAAATATTTTGAACTGTGGCCAATAAAAGACAAGGACCCCTTAATTCTCACCCCTGCCACCGCTCTAGGACTCATCCCTGTTCTCAGTCTTCTGTTTCTCCTTCCCTATCGCAATTCTTAGAAAAACCCTTCCTTGACAATTTTGCTTCTTCGATTAAAATAACAAAAAACAGTGGCTTATATATTTCATAGATAAAACAGCAATTTACGCTGTTTTAATCGAGATACTGTGGGGCTTTATCTTGAGGTTTAGCAAGCTGTACTTCATTCTGGCAGCTCAGTGGAGAAATGTACTCTGCTACCCTGGCGGAGTACAGCTCACCATATTTATAGGTCTCAGTCTGTGCCTTCTGCAGAGCCTGTGCCCTGCTGCTGCTCCGGCGGAGTACAGCCCACCATATTTATAGGTCTCAGTCTGTGCCTTCGGCAGAGCCTGTGCTCTGCTGCTGCTCCGGCGGAGTACAGCTCACCATATTTATAGGTCTCAGTCTGTGCCTTCGGCAGAGCCTGTGCTCTGCTGCTGCTCCGGCGGAGTACAGCTCACCATATTTATAGGTCTCAGTCTGTGCCTTCGGCAGAGCCTGTGCCCTGCTGCTGCTCCGGCGGAGTACAGCTGACCATATTTATAGGTCTCAGTCTGTGCCTTCGGCAGAGCCTGTGCTCTGCTGCTCTGGCGGAGTACAGCCCACCATATTTATAGGTCACAGTCTGTGCCTTCTGCAGAGCCTGGGCCCTGCTGCTGCTCCGGCGGAGTACAGCCCACCATATTTATAGGTCTCAGTCTGTGCCTTCGGCAGAGCCTGTGCCCTGCTGCTGCTCCGGCGGAGTACAGCTGACCATATTTATAGGTCTCAGTCTGTGCCTTCGGCAGAGCCTGTGCTCTGCTGCTCTGGCGGAGTACAGCCCACCATATTTATAGGTCACAGTCTGTGCCTTCTGCAGAGCCTGGGCCCTGCTGCTGCTCCGGCGGAGTACAGCCCACCATATTTATAGGTCTCAGTCTGTGCCTTCGGCAGAGCCTGTGCTCTGCTGCTGCTCCGGCGGAGTACAGCTCACCATATTTATAGGTCTCAGTCTGTGCCTTCGGCAGAGCCTGTGCCCTGCTGCTGCTCCGGCGGAGTACAGCTGACCATATTTATAGGTCTCAGTCTGTGCCTTCGGCAGAGCCTGTGCTCTGCTGCTCTGGCGGAGTACAGCCCACCATATTTATAGGTCACAGTCTGTGCCTTCTGCAGAGCCTGGGCCCTGCTGCTGCTCCGGCGGAGTACAGCCCACCATATTTATAGGTCTCAGTCTGTGCCTTCTGGAGAGCCTGTGCCCTGCTGCCGCTCCGGTGGAGTACAGCCCACCATATTTATAGGTCTGTCTGTGCCTTCGGCAGAGCCTGTGCTCTGCTGCTCCGGCGGAGTACAGCCACCATATTTATAGGTCTCAGTCCGTGCCTTCTGCAGAGCCTGTGCTCTGCTGCTGCTCCGGCGGAGTACAGCTCACCATATTTATAGGTCTCAGTCTGTGCCTTCGGCAGAGCCTGTGCTCTGCTGCTCCGGCGGAGTACAGCCACCATATTTATAGGTCTCAGTCTGTGCCTTCGGCAGAGCCGGTGCTCTGCTGCTCCGGCGGAGTACAGCCACCATATTTATAGGTCTCAGCCTGTGCCTCCTGCAGAGCCTGTGCTCTGCTGCTCCGGCGGAGTACAGCCACCATATTTATAGGTCTCAGTCTGTGCCTTCGGCAGAGCCTGTGCTCTGCTACCCCGGCGGAGTACAGCTCACCATATTTATAGGTCTCAGTCCGTGCCTTCTGCAGAGCCTGTGCCCTGCTGCTGCTCCGGCGGAGTACAGCTCACCATATTTATAGGTTTCAGTCTGTGCCTTCGGCAGAGCCTGTGCTCTGCTGCTCCGGCGGAGTACAGCCACCATATTTATAGGTCTCAGTCTGTGCCTTCGGCAGAGCCTGTGCTCTGCTACCCCGGCGGAGTACAGCTCACCATATTTATAGGTCTCAGTCCGTGCCTTCTGCAGAGCCTGTGCCCTGCTGCTGCTCCGGCGGAGTACAGCTCACCATATTTATAGGTCTCAGCCTGTGCCTTCTGCAGAGCCTGTGCCCTGCTGCCCTGGCGGAGTACAGCCACCATATTTATAGGTCTCAGTCCGTGCCTTCTGCAGAGCCTGTGCTCTGCTGCTCCGGCGGAGTACAGCCACCATATTTATAGGTCTCAGTCTGTGCCTTCGGCAGAGCCTGTGCTCTGCTGCTCCGGCGGAGTACAGCCACCATATTTATAGGTCTCAGTCTGTGCCTTCTGCAGAGCCTGTGCCCTGCTGCTGCTCCGGCGGAGTACAGCTCACCATATTTATAGGTCTCAGCCTGTGCCTCCTGCAGAGCCTGTGCTCTGCTGCTCCGGCGGAGTACAGCTCACCATATTTATAGGTCTCAGTCTGTGCCTTCTGCAGAGCCTGTGCTCTGCTGCTCCGGCGGAGTACAGCCACCATATTTATAGGTCTCAGTCTGTGCCTTCTGCAGAGCCTGTGCTCTGCTGCTGCTCCGGCGGAGTACAGCTCACCATATTTATAGGTCTCAGTCTGTGCCTTCTGCAGAGCCTGTGCTCTGCTGCTCCGGCGGAGTACAGCCCACCATATTTATAGGTCTCAGTCTGTGCCTTCGGCAGAGCCTGTGCTCTGCTGCTCCGGCGGAGTACAGCCACCATATTTATAGGTCTCAGTCTGTGCCTTCGGCAGAGCCTGTGCCCTGCTGCTGCTCCGGCGGAGTACAGCTCACCATATTTATAGGTCTCAGTCTGTGCCTTCTGCAGAGCCTGTGCCCTGCTGCTGCTCCGGCGGAGTACAGCTCACCATATTTATAGGTCTCAGCCTGTGCCTCCTGCAGAGCCTGTGCTCTGCTGCCCCGGCGGAGTACAGCTCTCCATATTTATAGGTCTCAGTCTGTGCCTTCGGCAGAGCCTGTGCTCTGCTGCTCCGGCGGAGTACAGCCCACCATATTTATAGGTCTCAGTCTGTGCCTTCTGCAGAGCCTGTGCTCTGCTGCTGCTCCGGCGGAGTACAGCTCACCATATTTATAGGTCTCAGTCCGTGCCTTCTGCAGAGCATGTGCTCTGCTGCCCTGGCGGAGTACAGCCCACCATATTTATAGGTCTCAGTCTGTGCCTTCGGCAGAGCCTGTGCCCTGCTGCTGCTCCGGCGGAGTACAGCCCACCATATTTATAGGTCTCAGCCTGTGCCTTCTGCAGAGCCTGTGCCCTGCTGCCCTGGCGGAGTACAGCCCACCATATTTATAGGTCTCAGTCTGTGCCTTCGGCAGAGCCTGTGCTCTGCCGCGGCTCCGGCGGGTGCAGCCCACCATATTTATAGGTCTCAGTCTGTACCTTCTGCAGAGCCTGTGCTCTGCTACCCCGGCGGAGTACAGCCCACCATATTTATAGGACTCAGTCTGTACCTTCTGCAGAGCCTGTGCTCTGCTACCCCGGCGGAGTACAGCCCACCATATATATAGGTCTCAGTCTGTGCCTTCTGCAGAGCCTGTGCCCTGCTGCTGCTCCGGCGGAATACAGCCCACCATATTTATAGGACTCAGTCTGTGCCTTCTGCAGAGCCTGTGCTCTGCTGCTCTGACGGAGTACAGCTCACCATATTTATAGGTCTGTCTGTGCCTTCTGCAGAGCCTGTGCTCTGCTGCTCCGGCGGAGTACAGCCCACCATATTTATAGGTCTCAGTCCGAGCCTTCTGCAGAGCCTGTGCTCTGCTGCTCTGGCGGAGTACAGCCCACCATATTTATAGGTCACAGTCTGTGCCTTCTGCAGAGCCTGGGCCCTGCTGCTGCTCTGGCGGAGTACAGCCCACCATATTTATAGGTCTCAGTCTGTGCCTTCTGGAGAGCCTGTGCCCTGCTGCCGCTCCGGTGGAGTACAGCCCACCATATTTATAGGTCTGTCTGTGCCTTCTGCAGAGCCTGTGCTCTGCTGCCCTGGTGGAGTACAGCCCACCATATTTATAGGTCTCAGTCTGTGCCTTCTGCAGAGCCTGTGCCATGCTGCTGCTCCGGCGGAGTACAGCTCACCATATTTACAGGTCTCAGTCTGTGCCTTCTGCAGAGCCTGTGCTCTGCTGCTCCGATGGAGTACAGCTCACCACATTTATAGGTCTCAGTCTGTGCCTTCTGCAGAGCCTGTGCCCTGCTGCTGCTCCGGCGGAATACAGCCCACCATATTTATAGGACTCAGTCTGTGCCTTCTGCAGAGCCTGTGCTCTGCTGCTCCGACGGAGTACAGCCCACCATATTTATAGGTCTCAGTCTGTGCCTCCTGCAGAGCCTGTGCTCTGCTGCTCCGGCGGAGTACAGCTCACCATATTTATAGGTCTGTCTGTGCCTTCTGCAGAGCCTGTGCTCTGCTGCTCCGGCGGAGTACAGCCCACCATATTTATAGGTCTCAGCCTGTGCCTCCTGCAGAGCCTGTGCTCTGCTGCTCCGCCGGAGTACAGCCCACCATATTTACAGGTCTCAGTCCGTGCCTTCTGCAGAGCATGTGCTCTGCTGCCCTGGCGGAGTACAGCCCACCATATTTATAGGTCTCAGTCTGTGCCTTCGGCAGAGCCTGTGCCCTGCTGCTGCTCCGGCGGAGTACAGCTCACCATATTTATAGGTCTCAGTCTGTGCCTTCTGCAGAGCCTGTGCCCTGCTGCTGCTCCGGCGGAGTACAGCCCACCATATTTATAGGTCTCAGTCTGTGCCTTCTGCAGAGCCTGTGCTCTGCTGCTCCGGCGGAGTACAGCCCACCATATTTATAGGTCTCAGTCCGAGCCTTCTGCAGAGCCTGTGCTCTGCTGCTCCGGCGGAGTACAGCCCACCATATTTATAGGTCACAGTCTGTGCCTTCTGCAGAGCCTGTGCCCTGCTGCTGCTCCGGCGGAGTACAGCCCACCATATTTATAGGTCTTAGTCTGTGCCTTTTGGAGAGCCTGTGCCCTGCTGCTGCTCCGGTGGAGTACAGCCCACCATATTTATAGGTCTCAGTCTGTGCCTTCTGCAGAGCCTGTGCTCTGCTGCCCTGGTGGAGTACAGCCCACCATATTTATAGGTCTCAGTCTGTGCCTTCTGCAGAGCCTGTGCTCTGCTGCTCCGGCGGAGTGCAGCTCACCATATTTATAGGACTCAGTCTGTACCTTCTGCAGAGCCTGTGCTCTGCTACCCCGGCGGAGTACAGCCCACCATATTTAGAGATCTCTGCCAATGATGATCTGTGCCTTCTGCAGAGCCGTTGCCATGGTGACTCCAGAGCAGCAACCTGATGTGGACCCATACCTTGCCTGGCACCATCATCTTGACTCTTATTTCATTGGTTCATGAGGGCCAGAGTCATGCCAGATTTGACAAATGTCCACAAGGTAAAGTTATACCCAATATGGGATCAATTTGTGTGTGTGTGTTTGTTATCCTGAAAATCTGGCATGATTGAGTATCTTATGGGCCAGTCGCTATTTAATGTCATCTTTTTTTTTTTTGCCTTTCTTTTTCTTTTTGTTGTGTAATGTCCCTATTTTTTCCACCTCCTTTCCTTGAAGATGAGCTTGCTGTTATAGGATGGAATCTTTTAACTAAGCATTTAAACAAGTAATGCATCAGAAGGCTTAGGAATAGCAAATACAAACGCAACAAGCAGTCTCCTTTCTAGACCTCAGACTTCAGATTAAAATACAAAAATAGGTAACATCTCTGCATAACCCACTGCATAGAAGCCCCTCTTGTCCTGTCTCTACAGATGGAGAAAAGGGAAGGAAGGACGAAGGTGTTGGGAAGGGAGGGATTACGGGGGGACAGTTGCAACGAATCAACCAATCAGGTTTCTTATAAAGCGCGACTACTCACCCAAGAGGGTCTCAAGGCGCTGAGTGGGGGATAGGGGAGGATCTGCGGTTCAGTTGAAGAGACAGGTCTTAAAGTCCTTCCTGACTTGCGGCAGCGATGGTGATTGACTGAGGTGCAGAGGGAGGGAGTTCCAGGTCTTCGCTACAAGATAGAATGATCTTCCTCCAGCTGTGGTCTTGCAGATCCGTGGGATAGTGGCCAGGGCCAGTGGAGATCTCTGGGTGGAGTGTAGAAGGAGAGGCGGTGGTTGAGGTATGCAGGGCCAGCGTTGTGGAGGGCTTTGTAGGCGTGCATGAGGAGCTTGAAGGTGATTCTTTTGTTGATCGGGCGCTAGTGGAGGTCTTTCGAGTGACCGGTGATGTGGCTGTGGCGTGGGATGTTCAGGATGAGTCAGACGGAGGCAGTCTGGATGTTCTGCAGTTTCTTTTGGAGTTTCTGGGTGGTGCCGGTGTAGAGTGTGTTGCCGTAGTCGAGTCTGCTGCTGACGAACGCATGGGTGACCGTTTTCCTGGACTCAGTGGGGCTCCGCTTGAAGATCTTATGAAGCAGACAGAGCGTGTGGAAGCAGGAGGGTGAAACAGAGTTGATTTGGTGGTTCGTTGAGAGCGAGCAGTCCAGAATGATGCCAAGATTTTGTTCATCGTCCGTGGGTGCGGGGGGCGGTTCAGAGTGTTGCAGGCTACCTTGAGTCGTCCCAGGCGGACGGGGTGGAGCCCAGGATGAGGACTTCTGTCTTGTCTGAGTTTAGCTTCAGGTAGCTGTCCTTCATCCAAGTGGCGACTGCCTTCATCCTATAACATATAGGCTCTTAAACATTTTAAAACCTGGAATGAACACCAGTAGTCCAACCACCAGACTCTAACAAGGCCGCCCTCATGTCATGTATGCTGCGTCTGTTCAGACAGGTCACTTTATTACTCTCAAGTACCTTCAAGGCAAGATGCTGAGCCTAACCACTACCCCATTTTCCAGCATGCTCACAGATCCCTCTTCTTGAGTGCAGACAGTCCTGGGGAGTCTCTGGGTTCAAAAGTATAAATGTCTTACGCCTGCTATGAACTGTCACGCGGCAGGGAGCCACAGAGAACTTAGAGTTCCTCCGAAATAACTTCTTTCTTGATGACTTGCAGGTCTTGTCTCCTCTCTGGAGATCAAGGTATAGGTTGGGAATAAAATGAACCTTTGTTCTCTTTATTATATTTCTTCTTCTCACTGTTGCCTTTGTCACCACCTGCTGTAATGGTTTGTCCAGTTTAGATTTCAATGTGCCAACTCCTGCGTCTGTACCGCAAAGGCTCTTAGTAGGCAAGTGTACAACCCTCCCCTGATTCACTCGATTATCCTCCACGCCATACAGAACCATGTATGTGTCATTCCTGGTACATCAGCTACTGCCACCAGTATCATTGGTTGCCCCAACAACAACAATGTAGAACTTGAAAAGCCCCAAGTGCCTCTGATTCTGAGAGCTTCTGGTGGAGGGTGGGGGGGGGGGTCAGAGAGCTTTTTGGCTACCCGTTGCCTATTTTCCTTCAGTGCCATTTAAACAAGAAATTGATAGGCCATTTATGCAGCCCCTTGTCCCCTGATTTCTCTGGCACAGGTCCTGTAATTAATTGAGTGTCCCGGGGCTCAACAGGCATGTGCCCCCATTTTGTGCACCCCAAGGTACTTTGGTATTACAAAAGGAGCCGCAGGCGCTTGTGCTACCCCTTCTTTAATACTGATGAAGCTCGCACACATGTAGCCCCAGCGCTATCATTAGAGGGCTTTCCCTCATTTGCATGGGGGCATTACCCCTTGCAGATGAGGGAATCCCTTTGCCCCTGTGCCTATGCCGTAATATGAACGCGGACGTAAAGGCAAAGAAGCTCTCAGGAGGTGCACTAAGAGTGTGCCACAAAAAGGTGGCACACTTTCAGTGCGGCCCCTGATGGCAGCCCTCTGGAGAGGGGAAAGGGGGTCCTTTGGCCCCCCTCAGACATCTCCTTGCACCCACTCACTGCACCCACCTGAAACAAGCATTGGCAAAGCCAATAGGTCTCGCCTTTGGGACCTTAATGGCCTTTATAATGCTTTTAGCCATGCTGCACAGCATCCCCAATGCTGTGCAGCATGGCCAAAGAATTTTTAAAAAACTCATGAAGCTGACGCTTTTTTCTTTTTAGTTACTGATACGTGTTCGACAGGTAGCTAAAAAGACAAGCATTGGTAAATGCAATAGGTTTTGCCTAGGTAATTAATAATAATTTTTTGCTGTTGTAAGTGTTAGCTTGGTGAGCTATTGTGTAATATAAGTTACTGAACTCCGTAAAAGAGTTATGACTAGTTTATTGAGAAATGCAATATATTGTGCATTTACTGGTGGTACAGTAAAGTGGGGAAATTAGGTAAAGGGCGGAAGACAGAGAAAAAAAAATGCATCCGACAAGCATGCTTGAAATGTGTAAGCGATTTACAAAAGGAGGCCTAGACTCTAAGTACCGCACCTATCAAGCTTAGGGGCCACAGAGAGAAATCAACGGCAGAGAAACGGGGTCACAATGCAAATAAACAGCGTGCGCAACACCAACAAATACGGATGTTCTCCTTTCCGGCACAAGAAACACACTTACTTAATGGCTTTTTCCTGAAGCTGTTCTGTATGTTTCAGAGTAGAAAACCAATGCAAAACATTTGCGAGTCCTCGCAACCTAATGAATTTTAGGTTTTTATATGCATTTTGTAATCCCCCACCTCGCCCCCTTTGGTTCTCCTCATGTGTCTCAATTAGCCATACATTTTTAATATTGGATAATTTGACACTCAAGAAGAATTTCTGCCATGATGATTCAATCTATGTGCGCGAGTCTCTACAGAACCTGATTCTGTGAACTAGGATCCAAGAATGAAAACATGATTGTTTACAAAAACATACATGAATCAAGCGCAGAGCTTACGGTTTTACGTTTAATTGTTAAAAAAGAGCTGTGATTCAGAAATGCTATTTATAATTGTTACGCTAATGAACAAAGCTCTATTGCAGCTCTTGGTACATTAAAGATGTTTTTAATATCTGCTGTTTTGTATCCCTTCCTGTAAGATTCCTTACATTGCATAATTTTCAATAAAGGCTTGCTGGTTTCCAAATTTGGGATTACTACGGTGAATGCAAATATTTGCTAGTTCAACAACTCATTCACTCCAGGAGTCGTAATTCAGGTTAATGCTGTATTCAAGTTTATGGAACATCCTTTTCAGAATGGAACATTACTCATTTATGTGCACCACAGTTTCCTTTTTGTACATGAAGGTGAGGGACAGACCAGCTAGAGACAGCTCTTGGTCACAGCATCATAGACAGCCAGGCTCTACAAATAGCCGCAACACTCCTGAAAAAGCCTATGCAAGAAGGCCATGGCTTGTGTTCACTCCTTGGCCTGGATGCAGAAAAGTCTCATACTCTTGTCTAGCTCACAGGACATCCTGGTGTGAAGGATGCAAAGGGAGAGGAGATCCAGCATCTGCCACCCTCACAGGAAAATCTTCAGTGATCTAATCTAGTTTTTTATGCAGGCAATTTTTCAGTTTTTAGAACTAAAATCTGATGTTGGTGGTGGACAGTTACAAAATATGCAACGGTTTTTGTGAAACATGATATTCAACAGCACATTTTATCCATTTAAATCATACAGCCAGCCTCTGGGCCAGTGACTGAGTGCTGGAAGGTATCTGCTGCAGTGTGCACAAGAGGCACTTGAACTCTGGAGACCCTGTCTCCAAACCCCATGTCTCCCACCCACAGGGACCACAATACTTGCTGTAGGAGCGAAACATTCAGGCATCAGTTAACATGTGACAAGCCACTGTGTCTGTACAGAGAGCTACTTTAAAAACATAGAACCCACCCTGGCCTGTCTTTGTAACACATTGAGGGCCAGAAAGGTAGCTGTACAGTCTGTGTGTAGTACTTTGACCGAGAGGTTTTTGTAGGGAGTCTTGGCTTTTTAGTCTGAGGGAGTGTCTGGTATGGCATTGTGTTTCAGTGCAGTCTCTCTAGAGTCATTCTGTCAAGACAGGTCTCCACCACAGATGTTTCTCTTGTGTTTATCTCTTCTACACTATTCTGTACCAGAGCGGTCTCTCTGATGTTTGTCTCTGCCAAATTACTTGGGCTTAGACAGGTAAATGTAGAGCCTGGCTGTCTATGATGCTGTGACCAAGAGCTGTCTCTAGCTGGTCTGTCCCTCACCTGATACTCTTTTCTAGCATTGCCTTTGTATGATCTGTCTCTCCTATAGTCGGGGCCACAGGAATTATGCGGCAGGGGAGTCAAATTATGCGGCGGGGGTGAGTAAATTATGTGGCAAAAAATGCAAATTATGTGGGATTATGCAACACATTTTGCAATAGTTTTACTTTATTATTTTGCACATTTTAAGTTTGTTAACACAGTCTGAGCATTAGTTGTACCTCATTGGTACCACTTTAACACCCAAATATAGCAAACAACTATAGAAAGCTGACCAGTCAACCTTTACAAAGGGCCTTCCACTGTGCTGAAACACATCGCTGTGTTTCTACTAACTTTTGAACAGTTTGACCTAGACAGAACATTTTTTTTGTTAAGATCTGGAGATTATGTGGCGGATGATGGATTTTGTGGCAAATCTACAATTATGCAAAAATCGCCACAGCCGCACAATTCCAGTGGCCTATAGTATTCTGTGTGAAGTGTCTCTACTGTATGTGTGTGCTGGGCTGCTTTGTTTCAAAGATGTGTCGATAACATCAGCCTTTGCTACAGTATTCTACTGTAGAGAAGTCTGTGTTTTGTTTGTTTTTTGTAGTTTTGTTACATCGCGAACTCGGCCCAAGGGCATGGGAGTGCTTTACACTTGAACCAGGTTTCTTTCTTTTTTGTGGTTTTTTTACGGATATGGGAGATTAAGTAATTTGCCCAGAATCACAGAATGTTGAGCTGATGCAAGGAGTGTAACTTGGTTCCTCAGTTCCAAAGTAGGCACCTCTGACAGTTTAGCCACATCTCCTCTGTGTCTAATTCATCCTGTCAAAGAGCTCTTTGAAGAGTATGTGATATTTTGCATTCAGCTGGAGCGGTGTCTGCAATGTAATTTCACTGTCTGTCACTCTAGCCGACAGAGATTTCTGCACTGCACGATTCTGCAGTAGTAGCTGTAACATGGAATGGAGCGTCCAGGATGTGACACACTGAAGGTCGCTGACCTCTGAGGTGTTTTCATAGCTTCCCTGTAATAATTAAAGTGCCAATGTTGTTTCTAATTGAGTGAACATAGGCAGAAGCTATTTTAATGAAAACAACTTGCGGGCTGAGATTTTACTGAACTAGACTGGAACCAGCTTAATATTTTATGTAATACATCTTCAATTGCTCGTTACTACACCAGCACATTAAGAATGTGGGGCAGATTGGTGTTCTCTACAGCAGACTAGTGACAGCTTGTTTACCTTTGTTAACCAAATGAACTGTCTTATTCTGATTCACGATTTCTCAAGCCCCTGCAAGAGCAGAGCTCGCTTCTTTTTCATATATGAGTGGTACCGGGAAACATTCACCCGAATTTTGACTGCAGCCTGTTGAGGGTGATGCGTTGACCGTCAGCAGGAGTCAGACTCCAGACGCAGCAGGGTGCTACTGGAAAACAACATCTCAATGACCCTCCCACAGAACAGAGAGCGCTGCGAGGGGTCGTGGATGGAGGCACCACACGTGTCTGCTGATGGCCACGGCAGGCAGCTTTAAAACCAAGCTTTGAAAATGCAATAGGTCTCGCCTTTGATTAAGTTAAAGCCATTTGCTTTACTAATGGTATTGTATAGCAAAGGAAATGGCTTTAACTTAATGAAAGGCGAGACCTATTGCATTTGTAATGCTTGTTTTGTTTTTGTTGCAATTTTATTTAGCGTAGGGCGAACTCGACCTGAAGGTCTGTTGTGCTTTAAATGAGCACCAGTTACACTACACAAGGACACATTCCTTTTTTTAGGCGCGGGGAGATTAAGTGATGCCCAGGATCACAGGATGTTGAGTAGATGCCGAGACCCGAGCCAGGTTCCCTAGCTCCAGAGCTGGTAGCTCTGGCCCGAACACCAGGGTGACCGGTGAACAGTGCTTTGCTTCAGTCAGCGCACCCCTCAGGTTCGGAGCTAGCCTCAAACCCGCGGGAGTCAGTCTGCCCTTTCAGGCATGCCAACTTGTGCAAAACTTTCACCTTTGGAGGAGGGGGCGGGGCTGTGTGCCTATCACAGCCTGGGGCACGTTAAATTCATCACACACCCCCCCACTACCCCCCTTCCTGGGGAGATCTCACACCTCCTGTGCACGTCGGCTGCACCGAGCCTCGAAACAATGAGCTGGAGACCGGCTCTCTGCAGGGGGTTTGCAGCTCATTGTGTGCACACCCTGTGATAGCGCCTTCTCGCTGCGTGACCCTGTGATAGCGCCTTCTCACTGCATGACCCTGTGATAGCGCCTTCTCGCTGGGTGACCCTGTGCATGACCCTGTGATAGCGCCTTCTCGCTGCGTGACCCTGTGTTAGCGCCTTCTCACTGCGTGACCCTGTGATAGCGCCTTCTCACTGCATGACCCTGTGATAACGCCTTCTCACTGCATGACCCCGTGATAGCGCCTTCTCGCTTAAATTTGCACGTCCGAGTGTTTGCGGTATGCCAATTCTTAAGTAATGGGGCCGAGTGCCAGTCTGTTTGTTGAAGTCTGCGTCCCTCTGCGATTCTGAGAGGTTCCTTAGGCATATTTTGTGCACTGGGCTCGGGTGAACAGAACTGTGAATGTGTTAAAGAAAGCTGGTACTGTGCAGATATTAAGGCGGGGGGTCCTTTATGCCAGCAGCAGCCGCGGAGACTCCGGGGCAAGGTGGCCGCACCGACGGTTAGGGGAATAACAGTGTGTGTCAGGACGGACAGGTCAAGTAAGCAAGGGGATGGAGGAACAACGAGGGGTGGGGGGGCTGAAGCAGGAGAGGCTGTCTGAGCGGCCATTACGAGCGTGGGGACGGCGCTCGATAAAAGCCAAGGACATGTGGAGAATTATTACTACTTGTGGTGTACAGTAAAGTGAACTATAAATGGGCTGGTGTAGCCTGAGTCTTCGCTGAGTCAATAGAGCAGCAGCTAATTACACTTGCTGCGTTGAAAACAAAGTTGACTTCAATGCTTTGCCTTTTCATAAAAGACGCATTCTGTTTTCCTTTCGGTGTCCCGCGGGTTGGACCTTTTAGCGTGTAATTCCTTCCCGGCATCATACACGAAATTGGATATTGCAAACCAGAGAACAGTATGCTGTACTAGGTTGGGCTTCCTGGGATAAAACATTGTTTTCTGTTTTCACTATAACGCCACACGATGCACGTGAACAATATTGATAAATAGAAAATAACAGAAATCTACCAGAGGTATAGAATTGAAATATCGTCCAGTTTTCTAATAAGGACAGGAAACACAAGTTGTCGGCGGGCTTCCCGAATACAGGTGTGAAATAATACTACATTTTCAAATCTTGGTTCTAATTTCAGTAACATGGTAGGCCTATTGTTCCACAGTTTATTTTAAAGCTCAAGGCAGACATACAGCATAGCGGAAATTTGACGTAAAACAAAGCATTTATTTATCGTCCCTAAAGAAAATACTTTTAGATATATTTATTTTCGGATAGGGACCACGTTGAAGAAGATGAATGCCATCCCTGAAGAACACAGCTCACGACTTTTCATGTGTGAGAATGGCCCACCCATCAGTTTCCATGAGCAGGCATAGGCAGGATGCTCAATGTGTTTGCTATGGAAGTCGGCAACAGAGAAAGGTTCTACTGAAGCGGCGTTTGTGACTGAGACCCATCTATTTAAGCGGTCTCTCCTGGAGCACAGCTTCTGGTACATTTGCTTGCTCACTTCAGGCTGTCGTGTCCTGCCCTCCGATGGCCCCGCTGCACAGTCAGGGAGATGCAAGTCACACACTGTCCTTCTGCTGCCGCCTCACGCGCACTCATTCCTAAGACGCCGTGTCCGCATTCTCCCCACAGCGTCGCCGCGCTGAACAGCACCTGTGTAAACACACAAAAGCACAAACTGGTAAAATTCGTTGCTGCCTGCTGTCTGGGGGGCCGTTGGGCTCGCGAGCTGCACGGGAGTGAGACAGCGCTGGGGCGCCGCTGGTGACTGGAGACCGCTGAGAGTGAATACTGAAGAAGTGGTGTCTGGTGCGAGAGTGAATGTTGGAATGAGAGATTCGGGCGGAGAGTGGCTGTTAGAAACGGAAGAATGGCGGTGCAACGAGAGACTGGTGCAGACCGAGGAAAGAGGCTGTGCAAGCTTCTTTCTCTCTGCCAGTTAAGCTGCGTCAGAGATAGAACAGGCACCGAAAAGAGTGGGTAAATTAAATTGAGATTCTTGATGCCGGTGAAAGTAGTTTGTGGAAAAACTAACGGCTCACTTGATACTACGGAGAAAGAAAGGCAGGCGCGTGTTAGGAAAAGGATGAGTAGCAGTGTGGAGGAGGACGGTGCAAGGAGTAGGTACTGGAGGCTGTGCTGGCGGTGCTTTTAAACCACGAAGTGTGCGCGTAAAATGAAAACATTATGAGTGTCTGAAAAAAACAAGCGCAGCCAAAGCGGACCGCGCTCAAAATGAAAATAAAAGAGTGCTTACGGCCTTTTAAAGAAGTGTGTGTGAAGCCGCAAGTAAACGATCCAGTCCACGTGGGCGGGGATAAAAGTGGACAGGGTGGTAACCAGGAGGGACTAAAAAGCCTCCTGGACAATCCGAAAACCCCGTTTAGCATAATTGGTGACGCAAAATGACGCGCACCAATGGAAAACACGGGCGGAGCACAAAGCTTACTTCTGGAACCGTATTGATTCCAAGAAGCCCTCGCATGGCGAGAGCAGCGCATGAGCGCTGCTAACACCAGGCGAGACCTAAAAAGGATCTCTAGTTCCTCTAAAGTGTAGGCGGGTGGCCACCTGCACAGTGAAACACGGAGTGGCTTTGAAGCACCTTTTTTCACTTGAATGCACTGCAGGAGTTCGAGGCTCCCTTTAGGGCAGCTTATGCTTCATAATATGGCTCACTCTCCCTGTCTGTGCACGAAGCACCTATTTAAAGATGCACTGTGGTGCAGACGGGGAAAGTGCACCCTATTTGTAATAGGGCCCCTGGTGGCCAAACTTGCATTGTCGCTCAAACTTTGCTGCATCCCATTCCCGGTTTTCTGCCACTTTTCATGGGTACTCTGGTGTTAAGCTGGCTGCCCAACTAGAGGCACGCATACACAGCAGGTGCTGCAATCTTACATGCCCTCAGCAGCCAGGCAGGCAGGCATCTGTCAATGTCAAAATTCGTTCTCCAGCAGAGCTCGGAGCCTGAGAAGGCTCTGCAAGTCGTGGTCTCGTACTCCCAGGCCTGAGTCTTCCTTCCTTAGTGCCTCCTCACACTCCTCCAGGCATAATGATAAGGTACCAAGAAGGTGCCTTTAAAAGTTCAAAAGCAATATCTGCAGGAATCAGGATCTGGGGAGCAGAGACAGCAGTTAAGAGTCTTCCTCTTAGTAGCAAACAAATAGCACACAGGTGATCACTCCCTCTCTATATTGTGGGGCGCCCTAAGGTAGGCCAGCTGCTCATAAGTACTATTGCCTGTTGTTTTAAAAAAAAATCTATTTCTAAAATGGGTGTTTAGGAAAAATAAAAGCAGTAGAGTTGTGCCCTCAATTTTCTGTTTAGTTAAGATGTTGCTATAAAAACCATAACGCCAGGCTGATATTTAATATTTAGATTTTGAAAAGAGAATATTTATCTATTAAAGATTCTGTTCATAGGCAGCAATTTTTAGTGCTTGTAAATTTACCAGTGATGCAGAATAAGGATTACAAGAAGTAACTTTTACTTGACCTTGAAGCAGGCACGCTCCAATGACATATTTTGTCTTTTAGTCTCTGCTAGATGTTAGGACACTGGGAGATGCTTGTAAGATGTGTTCACTGCCATGATCAAAGGCATGTTTAAAGAGCAGATGCCTGCAGCTTGATCACAGGCGTGCTAGTGTTTGAACTTACCTTGTTCGCCCCATAGACTGAACAACGCCCCGGTTAGTCGGTACCAGAAGGATGTGGGGAGCAAGACCACGATGCGCCTCTTCTACCCCGAGTCTGCTGACTTCGATCCCTCTGTAGAGAATAACCCGGAGACTCTCATGGTGTTGGTCCCATTCAAACACCTGGACTTACAGTGGTTAAAATCTGTCGTAAATAATGAAAAGAGGGTAAGTATTAAGAACACTGGTCTCAGGACTGTGCATGTAACCATGACAATGCTGCAATACTCATTTTAAGGTTAATTCTTCAGTTTTATTAAGACATAACCCTACCTATCTAAACCTAAGTAAGCTAAAGTGATCAGATTTTTTGATAATGTTAAGTTAGTGAGTTTCACTTCTCATTAACCATTGAGTTATAATAGAAGTTCCTGCCTCAAACTCCTGTTGTATTTTTGTTGTTTTTTGGCAGCCCGCCAAGGGATTCTGGAAAAGGCCTCCAATCATGTTGAATGTGAAGGTGGATAAGATCCGGATCTTGAACCCTTATTTTATGCAGGTGGCGACGGGTAAACTTCTGAATGCTTCCATGATCCAGTCCAGTAAAGTAATAGCTCAGGTAAGCATGACAGGCTGTCCCGCGTGGGAGGTCGCCTGTCCACTCATGTCCCACAACATTGAAGCAAGGCCCATGTGGTAAAGTGACAACAGACCAGCATTACACTGAGACATCTGGGCCATCCGCTCCCAGGCCTTACTTGGTTAGCATCCTTTTCTAAGTTAATATAGAATCGTTCTGAGAGTGTTTTTAAAATGCAAAGACACAGACCTTCAAAGAAATAACGCTCCATAATTTGTGGAACTGTTCAGATTATCTCTAACTAAACATCAGCCTGGAGTGCAAAACCACACATTTTATATGTGCATTACTGGCTGCAAAATAGTTTCATTATAGCAATTCCAGACACCTGTAAACGCCTCCGAATTAAAGGGTACATTATGATAGGAAAAGTAAGTGTCCCTTTTCTTGCGATAAGTGGCGCCCTGTGGCTCTTAAATGTACCCCAGTGGGAAAATGTACCCCTAAAGTAAAAATCATCTTTTAGCTCTTGTGTGAGAATGGGGTCTTCACTACGTAATAAGCATTTTACTTATTTGGTGCCATTTACTAGCTCTGAATCAATTAATGGGTACAAATAGTTCTCTTACTGTGCCTTGTTAGCAATATTCACCAAAGTCTCAGATACCTAAAGGTCTCACAGCAGCATATCCCGAAAACCGAGCACCGAACAGGCTGGAGTTTACTTCTTCCCTCCAACTTTTTAGGATTTTACTTTTGCTTCAACCCATGTAATCCATTTCTTTTATCAGCTAAGTATCAGGACACCTTTGATTTCATTCCCTTCGTTCACTTTTTGTACTTGGATCTTCAAAACCTTGGTTCTTCTGTTTCAGTTTCGAAAAATATCCAGATCACATGAAATAGATCATGTTGATGAAAAAGAAGAGTAAATATAACGTGCATTATTATTAAATCACATGACTCAAAATCTGGAAGCACCCAAGAAAAGACTAAAATATACAATAGAAAACATTTGTATTTTCTTTTCTTTCTGAAATATCGGTAGACCTCCTTCGGTAGAATATGAACAGGGATGTACCCCATGGTTGTCCTCCCACTAAGTTTCCTCAGTCAGAGGTGTCGTATCCGGGGACCTGATTACTTGTATTGAATATGAAACGAACAATACCATGGATTTCCCTCACTCTGCACAATTTGCTTTCTAGAGGGTGCACGTGTATTTGCAGAAGCAGTGGGACCAGTTTAGAAGTTTTCTAAAGACATAGGACATAAATACATGAATTCTCATCACAACTTAAAGAATAATTGAATATAACTGTCACACTATACAGCATTTCAGATTATTGTAAGCTCTCGAAGAGCAGTTTGAAGGAATAGGACATCCCATATAGAATTGAAACAATGCCTTCTATTGAAGGGAAAAAAAGAGGGACGGTTGAGCAAGACATCAACATATTCAGGTTTATTCAATAAAAGATCTTTACACAGCTACGAGGCAATATAAAGAACATAAAAACATACACCATATCGAATCGAGTAAAAAAGATTCTGAACTAATACGTATTAATCTAGCAAAATACGTAGTCAAGGGGGGTTAGCATTATCATCTTGTATTAACAGTTTTTGAAATTTGGTTGATTACGGTGTAAAACTATAATTTATTAAAAGGAATCACGTCAGATCTGATATAATAGAGGACAATTGATCCTGTCAATGTTATGTTTGAAAGTAATTGTTTGCCATTTTGCAACATATGACAATTTAGTGTTCTATTTCCATTTATGTGCCGAATAGATACCTATAACTAATAAGTCTCCTTTACTGGGAGAGCCGGTTAGTCTACTGTCAAACTACCCAGAAGAATTTTGTGCATGGATATTTAGACATTAGTCTGTAAAATAGTATCGATTTTATTCCGTACCTGAACCCTAAAACAATGAACTGAAATGCATTCAAAAATGATATGCATCCTTTTTCCAATAAAAGCAACAACTACCAGATAGGGAATTTCTATTTTTATAAAGTAAAAAGAAAGTAAAAAAATCTATAACATAGAAAAAATGAATCATTGATTTTAGTAGCTGAAAAAGTGAAAGATCTCTTCTATATGTTTCTCCAGATGTTTACCTGGAGGTCTTTAACTAGAAGATGTGCAGTTATGAATGTGTGTGAATTATTTAGGAAAGTGAGTGTGTGTAGGAAATGGGGTTGTTTGTTGACTGGGGTGTGAGCCCTGGTCAAGCAGCAACCACAGTCCTTGCCGGGATGAGGCACAAGCCAACCCTAAATTAACCTGTGCTCACCCTCTGGTAGCTTGGCACATAGCAGTCAGGCTTAACTTAGATGCAAAGTGTAAAATATTTGTGCAACAGTTCAAACAGTAATTAAGTGATAAACACCACACAAAAAGGAACCCACACCAGATTAGAATAGTAGTGTAATATTTTTATAACTAAGACAAGACCAAAATGACAAACATCCAATCAGTAGACCCGGAGATAATGCAGTTTTGAAGGTTTTAGGGAAAATAGCACCAAAAAGCACAAAGCATCAACTGTGAATATCTAGTCTCCCCGGACCGGGACAAAGTCACAAGTTCAGGTCGACCATGATGGAGGGCGGGCTGGCTACAGGGACCCAGTTAGGCCCGCTGAACAAATAACTTCAAATCCTGCTTTGTGGAGCATTGAGAGGATCTGCATTGAAGATGCATCATGCAGCCAAAGCAATGCGTCAGTTCTAAATTGCGACAAGGCTGCATTGCGAGGTCTTGTGTCGTCATCGAGGACCTTTTCAACGAGGGCTTGTGATGTGAATTCCGGCATCAAGGATGCATTCCACAGTCGGGGCGATGTGTTGATTTCAAGGAGCTGCGAGGCTGCAATGTGGAATTCGGCAGCCTTGACAATGCCGTCGATGAGGGATGCGAGGACCTGCGCCAAGGATGCTTCGTCAAGGGGCATTTTTTTAGGAGCTGCATTGCGGGTCTTTTCAGCGGTTCCTATCCATGCAGCATCTGCGATGCATCAGTTCTGCTCGGGTTTGTGCCGCGCAGCAGAGGAGATGTCAGTTCTGCTGGATCCACAGAGGATGGCAAAGCACCTTAAGCCCACTTCCAAGGGTCTAGGACTGGGGTGACACCACTTGGCAGGGTATACTCATAGATGGCAGAGTCCAGGTGCTGGGTTCAAGGTTGTTGGAGCCTTTTGTCAATGAGGGTCAAGTCAAGAGACCAGCCAACTTTCCCTTGGAGTCACTCTGGTGGTCCTAGGTACCACAAGATGCAGGTCCAGTCTTCACTAAGGCAAGAGGGCAGCTGGTCATAGCAGCAGGGCTGCTGTCCTTCAGAGCAGGAGTCCAGCAGAGTGGTAATCCTTTAGACAGCACAGCAGTCCTTCTTCCTGGACTGAGTATCCACAGGTCCAGGGGCCAGATGCACATAGATTCAGGTTTGCGATTTCCTAATAGCAAATTTTTGCAAATCGCTTTTAGGAAATCACAAACAGCTATTGTGTGTTTTACACTGTTTACGATTTCCAGTGGGTCCCAAATTGACCTACATCATTAATGTTCATGAAGTAGGTCTTCTTTTGCGACCCATTGGAAATCACTAAAATTATAGAGATGGGGTCAGCAGACCACCATGTCTGTGATGGCTTTTAAATAAAGCAACATATATATATTTTTTAAATGCAGCCTGTTTCCCTTAAAAAAAATGGGATGTGTTTCAAAAACAAAATTGAAAAGTTTTCTTTTCAATTTTCAAGAGCAGGTAGTGGTCTGTGGGACCACTGCCTGCTCTTAAAAAAAAGTTTTTGCAACCATTCACAATGGGGAAGGGGTCCCTTGGTTTCCGTTTGCGAATTGGTTACCACCTACCTGAAGTAAGTGGAAAAATGCGAACTGTATTTTGGTTGAAAAACATTCACACATACGACTGCGAGTCGCTATTAGGAAGGGACGCCCTTAAGCCTTTTCCTAATACCGAATCGCTAACCCATTTTGGTATTCGGTACTAGGATAACGAATCGCAAAATAGGGGTTGGTACATAGAAAAAGGCTTTTTTTCCAGTCGCAAACAGCCAGATTCTGCAAATAGGGCCTTTTGCAACCTGAAAAATTCTATGTGCATCTGGTCCTAGAAGTGTATTGAAGAGTAAGGGCCCGATTCTGATGCGGGTTGGAAAAGCTTCCCGACCGAGGGCCTGATTTTGATGCGGTTAGGAAGGCCTCCTAACGGCATTTGCTCCTTCCAAATCGGATCGGGAACGTGTCTTCCCGACCGAGGGCCCAATTCTGATGCGGTTAGGAACAAATGTTCCCATTGAAGTCAATGGGAGTTCAACCAAATCGTATCTGGAAGCATCCGGATGCATCCTACTCCGCCGGTCGGACTTTCCCGATCCGAGTGGGTCGGACACCATTTCCCAACCGATTCGGTCGGGAAGCTTTTCCAACCCGCATCAGAATCGGCCCCTTGGTGTCTAAAGCCCTATTTTTATACCCTGGTGCCCTCCTTCTCGAAGGTGGGAGAAGCTTCTAGACAGTGGCTGCTTTGAAGTGCATGGAATTTCTTGACTCCCTTGCCCTAGCTCCAAGCTGGCTGCAGTGACTATGTGTAGGTGATAGGGCCTTTCTTTGAAGGCTCCCTATGCAGTTGCAAGTGGGGCTGTGCTCAGGTCTGCCTGCCCCTCCTATCAGCAGACCTCCCATTGAGGCACACCTAATCCCTATATTATGTGACTGTCTCAGAGGAATTCACAAAGTCTGTCAGTTACACCCAGTCATGTGACCCAAGAAAGGCTGCAGGCCCAAAAGGGCTAAGGGCCGAAAAATACCAACTTTCTAAAAGTGCCATTTTCAAAATTGTAATCAAAAACCATTATTTTACTGTTAAATAGGGTTATTCATTATATAGTCCAAAGCTACCTGGTCCCAATTGGAAATAACATTTTTTTTAAATATAATAAGGCATCCCCAATGGTATACTATGGAAGAGGTAGGCCTCACAGTAGTGGAAAATGAATGTAGGAGTTTTTCAGGACCAGGACATGTAAAACTAAAAAGTACATGTCCAACCTTTCAAATACAATACATCCTGCCCTATGGGCTACCTAGGGCCTACCTTAGGGGTGACTTGTGTGTAATAAAAGTGGAGTTTCAATGCCAAGTCATCATGGCAGATATAGACTGCAGTGACTGGCCTGGGACACGATTTAGGTTCTACTTAAGTGGGTGGCATAATCAGTGCTGCATGCCCACTAGTAGGATTTACAATACAGGCCCTGGGTACATGATGTACCACTCTACAAGGGAATATAGGTAAAATTAATATTTCAATTGGGTATAAACCAATTTAACCTTGTTCTTAGGGGGTGAACTCAAACACTTAAGCATTAGTTAGCAGTGTTAAAGTGCACAGTCCTAAGAGAGGTAAAAGGCTTGAAGAAGGACACCCTAAGGCTGACGGGTCTAACATGTGTCCCCACACAGGTGAAAGTGAGAAGAACTACCCAATCCCTTGGGAGTTCTCTTCACTAAGGCGGAAAAACCTGGATAGTCCATCAGCATTGGCGTGGTCTGGTCCAGGATGGTGTTCCACCATATAGTCCATTCCCTGTAGGGAGACGGACCTCCTCAACCATTTGGATTCACACCCCTCATTTGAATGAGGATGAGCTACCTGAGGGGCTGTGGTCTTTCTGAACCCAGAGGTGAGCCCCAAACACTTATGGTCTCAGCTTATTCAGTGCCCAGACCACAGCAAAGGCTTCTCTATCAATAGCACTCCACCTCTGTTTCCTGGGAAGTAGTTTCCTAAAAATTAATGCTACAGGTTGGCATAGGCCCTCCATATTTAGTTGTGATGGGACTGCCCCTGTGCCATGCTCCAAGGCATCTGTTTGGGCAATACACTCCTGGGAAAAGTTAGGGCCCTTGACCACAGGGGCTGTGCACATTCCCTGTTTTAGGGAGTCAAAGGCTTTCTGACAAGCCTCTGTCCATATCACCTTCTTGGGCTGCTACTTGGAAGTCATGTCAGTCAAGGTGCAACAATGGTGACGTATCCCTTGACAAACTTCCTGTAGTGTCCACTGAGGCCCAGGAAGGCCCTCCCCTCTGTCTGAGTTTTTGGGTAGTCCAGGCCAGAATAATCTATATTTTTGCCTGGAGGGGCTGCACCTTACCTCCGCCCACAAAGTGTCCCAAGTACACCACAGACTCCTGTCCTATTTGGCACTTAATCGCCATGATAGTCAGGCCAACCTATTGAAGGGCCTGAAGCACTTCCTGCAGAAAAATAGGTGGTCCTGCCAGATGCAGCTGAAAGACAGTTATGTCATCTAAACATGAAGCACTGGAGGCCTCCATCCCAGCTAAGACCAGGTTCACCAGGCTCTGGAAGGCAACATGGTCATCCTTCAGTCCAAAGGGCATCATTTTGAATTGAAAGTGGCCCTCTGTGGTAGAGAAGGCAGACCACTCTTTAGCCCTCTCTGTCAGGGCAATTCGCCAGTTCCCTGAAGTCAAAGCAAACATGCTCAGGAACTTGGTCTCTAACCTATCAAGTAGCTCATTAGCTTGGGGGCGGGATGTGCATCAGTCTTGGTGGCTGGGTTGAGTTCCCTGTAATCAACAGAGAACCTAAGTTCTGGGACGGTGCCCAGTGGAGCCGCCTTTGGTACCAGCACCACTGGGCTGGACCAGGGACTAATGAAGGGCTCAATAACCCCCAATTCCAGAATCTTTTTTTGCTTCTTAGAGCCTTCTGCTTTGATGCTGGCCTTCTTTTTATCAGACAGCCTATACATTTTATTTGCGACAGGAAGGCTTCCCCTAGTAACACTATCATGGGTACACAGGCGTGTAAGCCCAGGGGTGAGGAAAAATAGGGAGGCAAATTGTTCCAGTAACTAGCAACAGTTCCTCTGCTGTTCTGAGGTCAGGATAGGAGAGAGGTTGACACCTTCCACTGACCCATCCTTCTTTTTGGACGATAAGAGATCAGGAAGAGGTTCAGTCTCCTCCTCTCCATCATCCAACACCAGTGGCATTGTGACCTCAGATTGAGATGGAGTACCCTTAATGGGTTTCTGGGGGTCTTGATATTGACCAGGTAGGTTTACTCCCCCTTCGTCGCCACCACCTCTAGGGCCCTGTCCAGCAGTCCTGGAGAGCCTTGAGCTCCACTGGCTCTATCACCCACAGTGCCTGTTCAGGCTGGAATTCCTCAATAGTATTTGCTTGGATGTACCATTACTTCATTACCTCCTGGCTTGCCTTAAAGATCTCAGAAGCCTTGTTCCAGAACTTTGCCAACTGGTTTCTGAGGGCTACCATGTAGCCAACAACATCCTTAGGGGGGAGGTTCTTGTGAGCTTGCTCCCAACCCTAATTGAGCTCACTGAGAGGTCCCCTCACAGGGTGGACATACAGAAGTTCAAAGGGCTGAATCCCAATCCCTTCTGTGCTTACCTCCCTGTAAGCAAAAAGCAGGCATGGTAAAAGGATGCCTCACTTCTACCTCATGGGCTCAAGCAGGCCCATAATCATGCCTTTGAGGGTCTTGTTCCATTTTTCAACAAACCAATTTATTTGTGCACGGTAGGATGTGGAGAACTTAAAAGTAACTTCCACATAGCCTTCATGTATGTAGATATGAAGTTGGTGCCCTTGCCTGACACCACTTCTTTTGGGAAACCCACTCTAGTAAAAATCCCCATCAGGGCCCTGGCCACTACAAGTGCAGTTACGGGCCTCAAAGGGATGGTGTCTGGGTATCAAATGGCACTGTCCACCAAGACCAGGATAAACCTGTTGCCTTAGGCTGTCTTGGTATCCAAAGGTCCTACAATATCTGTGCCCACCCTCTCAAAGGGAGTGCCAACAGCAGGCATGGGAGTCTTTAGCTTTTTCCCAGTCATCCCACTAGCCTGGTAGGTGACACACGCCCTACAGAATGCATCAGAGGCTTTCTTCATTCGAGGCAAATAGAAGTGGGTGGGAAGCCTGGCAAAGGTCTTGTCCTGCTCCAGATGTCCTGCCAGGGGTATCTCATGAGCCAGCCCTGGTAGAAAGGCCCTGTAACATTGGGGAACAGCAAGCAAACAAGTTGCCCGATGCTCAGGAGCCTTAAAGTCACTATACAGGAAGCCATTCTCCCACTATATGAGGTGATCACCAGAGATGTCACCAGCTGCCTGGGCTTCAGCTCGCCTCTTTAGGCCATCAAGGGTTGGGCACTCTTTCTGTGCCTTGCAGAACACCTCTCTGGTGGGTCCCCCCTCTGCTTGCCATCCTGCAAGCTCAGGAAGGTCACCAAGGGAGGCAATGCCCTCCCCAGTAGGCTCTGGTGGGGCCTCCTCCAATATACCATTCCCTCGTACTGTGGGACATTCAGGGCCTGGTCTCCTGGCAGCTGGCTCCAGACCTTCTTGACTCCCCTCCTGGGCAGCCATGGACCTGGTAGTAGCACAGACCCACTCAGGCAACCCTAACATTTCCAGGTCCTTCCAGAGTGTGCTCCAGGTCATTCCCTAACAAACAGTCCACAGGCATTGCAGGGCTCACAACAGCTTTCAGAAGACCGGAGATCTCCACTCAAAGGGAACCAGGGCCACAGGACACTGGCTGTACCGGTTGTCTGTACCACAACCTGATGGAATTTATTGGGTATCACCTGCTCTGAGGACATCAGATGACACGTGACAATGGTCATAATGGCTCCTGTGTCCCTCAGAGCCTCCACCTTCTGGCCATTGACGGTGACCCATTGCCTATACTTTGAAGTATTGAAGGGCATGTGAGCTTTGGGCACCATTTTCTTGTCACTCAGGGACACTAGGGCGACCTCACTAGTCTCCCCCACACTAACTGGGGCCATGTCGTCCCCAAGCGCTGCACTGGCCATCCCCTGTGATTGCCCACCACTGGGGGGCGGTGCCCTCTTGGAGCAGTTGGCCTCTCCCTTGATATGCCCATATTGATAGCACTTTGGTACAAACTTTCCAGTATTCTGGTCTATGAAGCCTTTCTTCTGGTTGCCAGATTGGGACCCTTTCCCCTGTGAACTGTTTTAGGAGCCTTAAGAGAACTCTTTATTTTTATCCCCCCCCCCTTTTTTATCAGGTGGGAACCCTTATCACCATTTTGGGAGTCGTCCCCCCTCTGCACATCCCGCAGGTGAACTTTTGGACATTCTGGTGCTGACTCAGAGGTCCACCTCCTCAGGAAACTTCCTGGGGTCAGTCAGCTTGTTATCTACCGGGTGTTGGTGCAGCTTTGTAAAACAGGCACTGAGCATGTGCTCCCTCAGAATCAGGTTGGACAGCCCACCAAAATCATCCACTTTGCTGCCTCACACCCAGCCCATCAGTACCTTTCTGGAATAGTCTAAGAAGTCTACCGAGGGCTGGTTTGGTAGTTTGTGGCTGTCCCTGAAACTCGGATGGTTTTTCTCAAGGGTCAGCCCAAATGTAGAAAGAAGAATGGCCTTCATAAGGTCGTAATTGATCTGGTCCTCTGTCTCAAGTGTAAGGAGTGTGGGACTCCCCACTGTGTGATGTACCTCCTGAAGCTAGCCCCCCCTCCCCCAGTAGTCCTCTCGGTCCTTGTGTACCCTTAGAGCTATCTTGTATGCAGAAAACCATTTATCAATATCATACCTCACCATATAAGGGGGCACCAGCTCCTTGGGTATGTGGAACATCACCTCTCCAGTGGACACTGCGGATATGCTGCCATCTTTGTTGCTGGACTCTGAGATCTGCCTTCCTTTCAGCTCCAGCTCCTTCAGTCACATCTCATGTGCCAGCAACAGCTTTTTCTCAGCCAAGGCTCTCTCAGCCTCTGCCTTCTCTCTTGCCATACTCTCCTTTGATTTCAACTTCATCTTGGCCAGCTGCAGCTTGAGCCTCCTCTCCTCTTTCTTGTCCGCCAGAACTCTGCAGACACGCTGCTCCCTGCTCCATCCTGGGCATCCTGTACATCTGCTGAGGTTGGTTTGGGCTCTCCTTGTACCTCAGGACCCTGGACGAATAGGTACATTTACATCGCGGTTTTTACACCGCGATACCATTACAACGCAGGTATTACAACGCAAGTCGTTACAACGACTTGCGTTGGGGGGCGCTGGACTTAGAAGTAGTATGATTTACTATTCCAACACCAGTCTACATACAGTAGGGAAGGTGTTGGAATAGTAAACCATACTATTCCTTATGTTAGAGCGCCCCCCAACGCAAGTCGTTGTAACGACTTGCGTGTAATACCTGCGTTGTAAAGGTATGCGGTGTAAAAACCGCGATGTAAACAACGTTTCCCCCTGGACTGGGTCCTCTCTTGCCTCATCCTTTGCCACGGTTCCCTCCTCGTCATTGTCATCATTATCATCCTCTCCTGAGGCAGACTGCCATATTTACACTTCCTCACAAGGCTGATAGCTACCTGGAGATCCAGTTTGGTAGCACTGTCTGTTTTCAGCCCCCTCTGTTTGCATAGTTTCATCATCTCAGCCCTGCCGAGGATGTCGAAGTTGCCCAGCTCATCTTCATGGTGCAAAAAGGAAGGTAGAGCTTCTACATTTAGAAATGGGAGAACACAGCCAATTGAAAACTAGGAAGAATTTCGAGAGGTAAACTCTACTCTCAAATTATTTATCTGGAAATTACGTAAGGAAATGTTATCTTGAAATTGCTTTCATTTAAAAGTTCATTCATTCAAATTCAATATACCTTTATAAACTTTGCCACAGTCGCAAACATTAAAATGTTGCTGAACATCAAAAGAAGTTTGCAAACATTAGTGATATGGGAACTAAAAAGAAATAAATCGTTATTTTATCTCATCTTTATAATACTAGTGGCCCTTTGGAGAAACTGAGAAAAGAAGATTGACAAATAAAAGTTCACAGTATAGGACTACTGTTGTAGGCAGTCAGCACTGGGTATAAATCACCATTTATCATTGTTTTGCCAACAAAAAATTTCCCTAGCACAGTTGTGACAACTAAGAGTATAGGAGTGCCAGTAAGTCTTGTGCCCACTTTGTATAGGTAGCACATTGGAAAGATATTGTTCTGAGGCTTGTGTTACAGATGGTACATCTGAAGCAAAGACACCACGGTCAAAGAGTTCTGCTCTCTGTGCATCACCAAGTGCGCTGCAGTTCAGGTAACTCCGTGGCCTTGGTATAGTTTTGTCTTGACCTTGTCACTTGTCTGAGGATTCCACCTTGAGGGCTCTCAAAATGCAGTGGTCTCAGGTGTTGTATCCTTGTTGAATTACCAAGATGTGTGAAGTAAGGAGTGAGTGTGAAGCTGGCATTGCGTTTAAAGCCAGAATTGTGTACATAAAATACAGAAACAGTCTATTGTGTATGAAATAATCCAAGTCAGGTTTTAAGAAGGTTTTTATGCAAGAGTCAAGTTGAAGCACATAGTCAGTTTGGGAGTGTGTGTAGACTCTGGATTGTGTAGTGAGGAATGGAAGTGTCCTTACCGGACAGTCAGGCAGTACAGTGGGAGAAGTTGAAAGTGTATAGTACTGTGTGCAGAGGTAAGGAGTGCATGAGATGTCAGGAAGTTATGGAGTCATGAGTGTGTAGATGCTGAGGAGTGAGTGTGAGGTAGTAGTGTGAGTGGACTCAGGAGTGCAAAGCCAAATTGTACTGTCAGGATTGAAGGCCTTGACCTTTTTCATCACCTCCGAAGATGAGGTGTACACATTCTGACGCATTTCCTTTCGATCAGTCTTGGTGTCTGCAGTATTCCAGAAGGCAATGTAACCGCTCTCCCAAAACAACGAAGAAGCATTGGAGCTTCCATTGTGATGAGCAATGTTGGAAGGTAGCGGTGAAGAAGCTCCTATGTGCTTAGCATACCATTTCTAATGTGATTAAAGGTTCAGCTCCATAAAAACTGATCAAGTGGTGGGGAGTTTTGTTTTAAACTGAATCCGAGTTGGATGCTGGTTGGATCAAGTGATTAAAGCAGAAACAGTCTGTTACGTAGGAAAGGATCCAAGTCCGGTTTTAAGAATGTTTGAGCAAGGGTCAGGTTGTCACACAGTCAGGAACTGTCTGTTTTCCAAACCTGTGAAGTTGATAAGAGTTGGAAGAGTTTAAAAGTGAACGTTTATTTTTATTGCTTTTGTCTAATTAGCCGTTCGCAAACAGAATATTTTTATATAAAATATTCAGAAGAAGAAATGCTTTATTTGTTGATTCATAAAAATCATTACCAACAAGGATAAAAACACTTTGGGTTGTGACAGGAACTTGATTATACCAATTTGATCTGAATAGTATCACATCTTTAACCGACAAAACACATATACTACATTGTGTTGAGAATAATATCAAGGTACATTGTGTATCGATTCCATATTTCACACCAGTTGCAGAAAACATTGCTTCAAATTAATGCTAATGTTCTCAATGAAACGCCTACACCACCCCCAGTTTTTAAAATTCATACTTTAAAATACCATAACTAAAGTGCAATAGGTAAAGTGCACTTGTGCAGTGTCTTACATCTAGCAGCAATAATGAAAGTGCACTTAATTATACCAATATGATCGGTCTAATATTGCATCTTTAAAAAGCAAAAACACATATAATACATTTTGTTGCGAGTAATATCAAGGTACATTTTAAAATGGTTTTATATTTCACACCTATCACAAAAGACATTACTCCAAGTGGATGTTAAGAATGTTCTCAAAGGAACTACCTAAGAGTGCCAAAATTAAGATGCAATAGATAAAGTGTACCTGTGCAATGTCTTACAACTAGCAGCAATAGTTAAAGTGCAATTGTGTAGTGTCTTACATCTAACAGCATTCTAAAAAGTTAATTTGGATGAATAATTTCTCCTCGTCAGAATAGGCCCACACTAAGCGAATAATTGATTTGGTATTGGGATTTTAACCAGTTACTACGGGCAATTAAAATCTTTTAAAACTTCGGTTTCTAAGCCATAAACAGAACTTCAAGATTAATTTATGGGATTGCAAATTTTCATTTAACATTTTTGAGACTAACAACATTATCCTGTAAAACCAATCATTAATTATCTAGGCATGCATCTAATGTCAGGTATCACGCTCTGAAAGTAGCTTTTTTTCTGCGATAAGGACGAACTTTACAAAGTGTGGGATCAGGCGGGGCATGTTCCCAGAGAGACAAGTTATGATAGCTTGTCGACATGTTCTCACCCCTAATTCGTTAAAGATGTATTTTAACAGAGCTTTCCTCTCTTCTAACAGCTGAGGACAAGTAGTTACAATATGCATAAAAGATTCATTATAAAAACCACATAACCTACAGCTGCTTGTGGTCCAATTTAGTTCCCATGTAGGGATTCCATCCTTTGTGGGATATCTCCGAAATCGTAACAACATAAATCTGTCCCTTAAAGATGATTTTAAATGGGTTGTGAGATACGATTGTGGTTCTAATTTATTGAATAAGTTAATAGCCGACCAGGAGTGACTCTTTTAGCGAGCTCATCCTTGTTTAAAAGAATCGATAGAAAGTTAGCTGATCGATTTATTGTCTGTTTAAACACCACTTTGCTCCTGACTACATCTTCAAAGGCGGAGACTTAAAATTATTGAAACTCTCCATTAAATAGACTCTCCAGCCCTTGGCATGCTCATACCTCATTATCTCCTGCCAACATTGGTTCGCAAGGGTGCCCTGGTCTGAACAGAAAAAAGAATAGAACGATTTTAAAAAGGCAGATTGTCTTATCAGAGTGTGTCTTTTCAGACCAAATTCCAATCTGACATTGGCATGCCCAATATACCTTGGAACCCTAAAAACAGATTTAAAAACTTTTATTTGTAGGTTATCGAGGGTTTTCGCGTCTCTACTTCGAAAAATCATTGAACCATAAGCCAAAGAGGGAATCCGCTTTGCTTTCATGACCTTAAGTAAATGCTCATGGTTTGGACATGCCAACGTATCTGTCAAATTTCTAAAAGCAAAGGACAAGGCTGTAGCTTTTGCTTTTTGGTTAGTAAAATGCTGTTTAAAAGACAATTTGTCATCAAATGTTATACCCAAATATTCATAGAATTTCACAGTTTCAGTATGTAACCCATTAATCTTCCATACTCTTATCTGATTTTGTACCACCAGTTGTCATTATTTTTGTCTTCTTGGTATTCATTTGTAAACAATTAGCATATATATAGTTATTGAATGAATAAACTAATCTTCTTAGACCTATAGCAGTGTGGCTTAACAGTATGGTATCATCTGCATACTGTAAATATTTGATATATTGTCCTGAGAAGGTAGGTGAATGGGCATTAACATTTTTAGGATATAACGGTAAGTCGGCCAGAAAAAGATTAAAAAGACATGGTGCCAAGACGCAACCCTGTTTAAGACCACTTTTAATTTCAATTTGGCGACTTGTACATCTACCGTCTCCGACTTTAACCTGGACCCACGTATTAGTATATAGCAGTTTGATCATGTTGAGAAGTCGATTTGGGATGCCCCATTCAGATAGCTTAGCCCATAGTAAATTACGGGGGACGGAATCAAAAGTGGCCTTAAGGTCGACGAAACAAATATATAGCTTTTGCTTTCTATACTTTGCTCTTTCGGCCAATAAAGTCAGTAAGGTCAAGTTCGTGGACATTGACTCGCCCCTTCGAAAGCCAGTTTTGAATGTTGGGATAAGATCTTCTTTTGTGGCCCATTCTTCCAGGTCATTCAGCAGACAGCTTGAGAAGATTTTTGCCTCCACGTCTGTTAGGGCAATCAGCCTATAATTTGCTGGATTATCTTGTATGCCACTTTTGTTAATCGGCTGTATTATGCTTCCCTGCCATGACTCGGGGACCATTTTAGTTTTAATAACGTCATTAAACAAAGTTGTTAAAATCTCTGACCAAAGATCAAGCTTTGCCTTAAAGACTGAATTCGGGATTCCGTTGGGGCCTGGTGCACCATTCGATCTAATCCTGCTTATTGCCATTTTTACTTGTTCTGAATGCCATACCTCACTGACTTGTGGCTCGACTTGAATGCGATACTGATCATTCCTGGGTGTTCCACCGTCTTCTCTGCTCAGTGAGCTTGACTTTTGATGAAGGGTATTATTGTTAAACATTATATCTGAAGAGGCCCCATAAAGATTAAAAATAAAAGACGCCCAACAGGATTCGGCGATATTAGCACTATTCGCTCTTTTACTACCGTTTTCATGATTATTTATTATGCACCAGAATACTTTCAAATTTTTAGTTTTGCAAGCAAAATGCAGCTTAGTCCATAGTCCTTCATAGTACGTATGTTTGGCTTTCCATATTTCATTTTTATAGGACCTTTTGAGCCATTTTGGTTTGCGAAGTTCCAAAGTTTTTAGGACTCCATTCGTTTTTCTAAAAGTGGCCCTTATTGCTTTAAGTTCTCTTTTTTGTTGAAGTAACCTATTTACTCGTAATGGACCCTCCTGATGTAGTTGAAGAAGGAAAGCGATCCAAAAGGGAAGCACACAGGCGGGGCCAAATATCAACCATTGACTTCCCTTGTCTTTTTTCAGTTAGCGCCTTAGCAATTGCAGGTTCTAAAAATTCCCATATTTCCAACTGGTTTCTCGAGTTCCACACTAGCCTTTTCAGGCTTAAAGCCGTTGACCCGGTTACCATAGATCTTGCTTCGGGCAGGTGGGCAACTGATCATACCAGGGAGATTGTTTGTGGATTGTGGTCGCTTACTATCCTGGGAATCACTTGATAATCATAAAAAGAGGATGTCAGCTCCATTGAAATGATGGAAAATTCAAAAATGTACAGTTGACCTGACTTTTCGAATGTAGGTACACTCTTGTTGGGATTTTGAGCGTCTTCCTGTAGTAACATAAGATTATATTTATTGAGCTGAGAACGGCACATCGGTGTCAGCGTTCTGCTTGGTTTATTAGTGAGCAGGTGCGTATTAAAGTCTCCTGAGATGATTAGCATAGTGGCTGGGTATTCATGATACAAGATTTTGACTACTTCCCAGAGTGCGGTAAAGTGGGATGTCTTAACAGTGTTTTTTGGACTTAGATAAACATTTATAAATATTATTGGTTGTTTTAGGTCTAATTTAATGCACAGAAGCCACAATAGTTGAAAGTCAATTTCGTAGTGTTTGATATCCAGGGTCAATGACACATTAATAGATAAGCCGCCACTTGCACGACCAAATACAGACGTGCGGGATGCAAAATTTGAATACTCATAATAACCAATGAGGGGTTCCTTATTCGTATTCCATGTTTCCTGAAACATTAAAACATCAAAATCCCTTAAAAAGGTTACTGTGTCTTGGTCCTCATTAGGGTTTTAAGGCTGTTGGTGTTCCACGAGCAAATGTTAAAAGGTTTTATTTCCTTGGTTGAACTTTTTAAGCATCATTCATGCCTTCCAGTCTTCCCTTTTATGAGTATTTTTGGAAGCCAGCTCCAGTCATCACTAAGTGCTGTATTTTTGTTTAACTCCTCGCAAACTCGAGTACCCGAGTTGCAGTTTGTAACTTTGATACCGGATGACAGATCTGGATTAAATAGTGGACATATGGCTCCTTTTAAAACCCTGGTATTACCTCCTGATATTATGATTGTCGTTGAATTTATTGAAGCAGGGCTCTTTATAGTTAGATTCGGGATCAATAAAGTTGGATATTGATTTTCGTTGCTTTTCTGTAATTCGATGCCCCATTTCTCAAATTGTGTGCTGTTTTCTAGAATTTTAAAAACGGACCCATGCAGCCGGCCTGACCTCATTGCGTTAACTACTCGGAGGTTTTTATGGATTGCAAGGGGAGTCCAACTAAATTCAGCGCCACTTGTACCGTGCGGTTGAATGCGGAGCGGGAGGCAAATAGTGGCAAATGATGTTTAGCAACAACCACAGCCCGTTAAGCCAAATCGAGGGTGAAGACAGACCAAATTTTCGACCCCCCCCCTCCAATACCCCACCACAGTGGCTCCAACATTTCTTTGCCAACAGCACCCTGCTGGGGATTCGGTCCAAGCTGCCACTTGTGGAAAATTAAGGCTGAAGAAGGCTTGAGGGAGGCTGAGGGAGGCTGAGGGAGGCGGAAGGTGGACAGTAAAATTAATTTAAAAAATAAGTGTGTAAATATTTGCGGGGGCAAGAGTTGACCGATCTGGACGCACAAGCCGCACTGGTCTAACACCAGCCGCCTCCGTGCGGACAGAAAGGACCGTGGCTCTAACCACCGCCTGCACACCCGCTGGGTTGATAAGCTGCGTGACACTTCTGCCGTGGAGTGCAGCACCAGAGCATCCAGGGCACGGCAGAACTGCACTCCCGGGGACGATTTCTCCGCAACAATCCACCTGTGCCTCGGTCGGGTATGCCCCAAAACTCCAGGCTCCGTACTCCAGCCGCTGCCTCCACAGCCTCCACCTTCATCATACGCTTTCAAAAACTGATCTGCGGAGAGTAGAAACCAGCAAGCAGCAGTACAACGGTGAGCAAACGTGGTGTCACGATGGTATGACGGAGTGGGTCCCAGGCTCTGGCTGTATCATACTGGTATCAAGCTGGTATCAAGCTGGGTATCAAGCAGGTATCAGGCAAATATCGAACAGGAGCTGCCAGGTGCCCACAAGCAGCACCCAGACCTAGCTGGGCCGCTTCCGTGGGTACCCGGGCTCCCACTCAGCGAGGGCCTGCTAAAAACCCTTGCAGTAAAAGGTAATAGTAATGGCGACATACAGCGGCTGCTGTTCACCTTTCCTACCGTTCCGCTTCACCACAGCAGACATCCCAACAATCCGTCGGTCCCCGGGCTCGGCTCTCCTTGCGGCTCCTCTGTGGCTTGTTTTTCCTGCCGCTTCACCGCAGCTCATGGCTCACAGCCAGCCACGTACAGCCGACCGTGCTCGCTCCTGCCTGACTTCCTCTCTTTGCCTGACTTCCGGGGTATAGCAACAAGCAAGTTGAGAAAACTAAACCGGAGTGGTAACTTGATGCAGTCTGTTCTTATCACAGTCCAGTATGTATATCCTGGTTACAGATTTAAAGCCCAGGGCCCAATCATAGGTATGCCTCAACTTCACTTTTAGCTAGTGGAGGCTTTTACATAAAAGGGTATCCTGCCATCCTTTACCTCCTTTTGGCACATTGGTGTAAAAATGATTTACAGTCATTCATCATTGAACAGATCGTATTGATTTTGTCTTTATCATGCCAGTACTTTTCTACTAGTTGAAGTGGGTGCCTTGATTCCCGTGAGATCAACACTGATAGTTTGCTGCTAGATTATTCAGTGGAATTTCATTGGGAGATGTGGATCTCTTATGAAGGCTTTGTTACTTGCCTTGCTGCAAGATAATAATGAAGTTACACCATGCTTCAGCTCCATAGTTGGTGATTTGTGGGTTCTGCGCTTCTGCAGTCTTCCAATGGGAATTTTGTGAAAGTGGGAAGAGATGTGATGGGGTTGTCAGTTGGAAATGTGTGGAATTTGTCAAAGATGGGGATCATTTGCAATGAGTAGATTAAGGGTTCTGAGGGCATTTACAAGATCCAAGAAGAATGTCCTGTTTTGGAAGCAAGATTATGATACCTTGAACATATGTGGTGTATTAGCATTATTATGCTGCCACAAATTGTTCTATATTTATCCTCTTATTGAAGGTTCACCATTAAGAGGATTGAATCATGACACGTAGCTGCATCAGAAGAGAACCTGGAGCAGTATTACTGATAGTTCCTGGGGGGCGCAATGAGTGTGTGTGCCTGCTTTGTGCACCCCAGGCACTTTGAAATTACAGAAGACACCACAGATGCTTGTGTGGCCCCTTCTGTAATACTGATGGCTCTGGCGCACTTGTAGCACCACCTCTATCTTCAGAGAGTGTTCCATCATTTGCATGGCTAAAATATGGAACAAAGTAATGGATGGAGTGCTTGAATTAATCTAAGCTACTGGTAATTACTCGGGTCACACCCAAGTCCATGGTTATTTTGCACACCATGCCACCTCAGGTTGGACCCATCCATATGCAAATCAGTCTTGACCCTTTGCCAATAGGATCAGTCTAGCATGAAATGCCAGGTTAGGTCCTCCCTGAATCAGAATACAAGCAACCCAGGACAGGTTTCACCCTGATTGCGTCTCTTCAGTCCGATGTAGCTCTGTTCCAATTGCACAGTGAGCACGGGAGCCAAGTCTGGACATATCTGTCGCACTTAGGGTGTCAACTTCAAAACCAGTAAATTGATGGATAGAATGCGTCAATTAATCTCAGCCACTGGCAATCGCTTTGGGCCGCTCTCCAGTTTATTTGCCCACCATGCTACCTCAGTTTGGACCAAGCCACTGGCAAATTAGTCCTACTGCTCCAGTAGGAACAGTCCAGCCTGACATGCCAGGCACATTCCCTTAGGAGGCACACTGGCAACACGCCACAAAAATGCATTGCATTTTCAGGACGGCCACAAAAATGCAGTGCACTTTCAGTACGGCCACTGAGGGCAGATCTCTGGAGTGGCCGAAGGGGGCCCCATGGACCCCCCCAGCTATCTTCCTACAGGCTGGTGCAATCTTCAAAGTGTAGGCCGGTTGCCGCCTGTACAGAGAAACTCAGAGCAACTCTCTAGGAGTCACTTTCTATTTCACTGAATGCCCCGTCGAAAGGGCAGCATGAGTTCACGGCTCCCCTGAGGGCAGCACATTCATCATAATAGGGCCTACTGTCCCTGTTTGCAGCCAGTGCACCTGTTTAAAGGACATGTACGTCCAGTGTATGATTACAGTGTGTGTTTTTATTAGGCTTATCTTAAGACAATCCTTTCCTTGGTTTATGGGCCCTCCAAGAGGTGAAGTGAACGTCATTGAAATGTTATGATGGACCTTCTGTGTAAGAACCAGCTTTAGTTTTCTGAATTGATTGAATTAAGGTATGAGTTATTCACCTGGATGTTGAGATATAAGCCTGCCTAAGTTTTGGAAATGGTGTTTGAACTTGATCTTAATGTAACAGTTGACTGCATTAGATCGACATTGCATTTAAAGCTATTTGACTGGTGAAACTTAGGAGGAGGAGAGTTTTGGATTGAAGGACATGACGGGTCCAGGTGTATTGTTTTTTTGCTTCAGTCATCAGCTTTGTCTTATGGTTATGTAGGTCGTGGAGATATTTTCCAAAATGGGTTAGAAATTTGTGCCAACACTGGATAATTACTCTGCCCACTACGTATAGGTTCATCATAGGCGCGCCCCTGAGAGATCTCCGAGTCGTCAGTTTCAGGTCCACACTTTGATGTGAGGGTATGAAAAAGAAAGTAACTTCTTTGCATGACCTTTCTGGAGAGGTGGGAGAGTTCTAAGAACAGGTGTCTGGGTGACTGCATGGGGTTGATTTCTTGAACCTGTGCCTGGCAAACAAATACTCCTATAAAATGCCATATTGTCAGGTATAAGGGAAAGTAAGAATGACATCTCTTAGGTCTGATGGGGCCTGAGTCCTAGAGTTAATCTGAAATGCACAAGCTGAGAGTATTGCGCCCTTTCAATATTGTTATTTGCTTCCAAGGTGGAAATATTGGTGGCAGAGAGCTAAATATGTAGGGATTACTGTAAAAAAGAAATTACTCTTACAGAAGACTTTTAATATATAGTTAACAAAAATCTGTATTCTACTTTATTAGTTAAGGGCTTCCACTTGGACTGTCTTAAAGATTTAAATTGTTTTTCAAAGAACTGAATGGAACTGGGGACTGGCGTCTAGGTCGATCAATGTAGAAAACTGTAACCGGGGTCTAATGCATTTTTTTGCTGTGTAATTCACATAATCCCCCTTTATTTGCTAAAAATAGAAATGTGTAAACTCACCAAAATACCAGCATACAAATACTTAATTAAAAAAACGATGTAAATATATTTACAATATGTGGTTAAAGTTGTTTATATTTCTTTAAGAAGTGTTTTATGTTTCTGGGCAGTTTAGCCAGGCAGCAGTTTAGTAAAACTGCCTTCTTCAGGGTCCAGAATTTTTGCAATAACTTCTTTAGATGGGGAAATGTCCTAAGTTAAGCAGAAATGTAGGTGATGTGACCTTCATGGTTCTCTTTCTCTCTCTCCTTCCTTCCATACTTTTTCCCTGCAGAAACCAACAAGTGGCTTGCTGGCTATTACATTTGCTCTGCATTTCTGCGATGTGGTCCATATCGCAGGGTTCGGCTATCCGGAGCTCTCGAATAACAGAACGCCGATACACTACTATGAGAAAGCCACACTAAACTCCATGGCGGTAAGCTCCTGCAGCTGACTGACTTCTGTCTACTCAGCATAGCTCTGTTGGTTCGGATATGCTGGATTCTGCATGTTTTCAAGGCCCTCCCTGTGCACCTCAGTCTGCCTTAGGTGCCGCAGGATTACTTGGAGCTGCTGCTCAATATGGATGGATGGACTATGCACCCCCACCCTCCATGATCAGATGGGAGAGAGAGAGATAAGAAAGAAAGATTACTACATTATGTCCTGGGAATCTATTTTTGGTACTACTATACACCTGTAGGGGAGGATTTCTCAGCTACCCCAAAGACATGGGAGGAGAAGTAGAGAGGAGACAGGTGAGGGTTCCAAGTACAGGAAAAATCCGTACTACCTTCGGTGCTAAATTCAGAGTAGGATATTCTGACACTCACTCAAGGGCAGGCCTGATAGATCAGTGTGTGGAGTGTTGTTTTGGTCTGATGGGCCTTGCATTTGATTTCCCTGATTTTACTACAAATGTTGCATGCAGCAAGCACAGATGCATGCAGTCTCCCATACCTTACAAAACTCCATACAGCATGTTTTTACAAGTTCAAAACTGCCCGGATTTGTAAATGTGGGCGCTTTTATAACTATCTGATTCGATAATGGGGCATTTTTGTTTTGGTGCCTGGACCTCGCTTCTGTTCAATTATGACTCTGGCAAAATGTCATCTTCTGAGGCAGCATCGCCCCCTCTTTCTCACTTGATCCTTGCCCTGCCTTGTCTGACCAGAAGGGAAGCTGGGGGCTGCATGGGCCATAATTTCATGTTGCTGTGGTGGGAGCGCCGGACAGGCCTTTTGTTATATCTAATATTTCCCCAGTGGGCTGGAGCCCTAGGGGGCCTCTTATGGTACCTCTGTCACTTCCCTTGGCTCCCCCATCCTAATTGCAGCAGGCACTGGGAGGCTTCAAGAATGAGATGGAGGGAAGTAGAAAATAGAGGAGAGAGGGAGAATGGATGGATGGAAAGAGAGAGATTGGCAGAGGAAGGGAGCGGGGCTGACATGAGCATTTTTGCCAAGGTTGCTTTTGGGTTCCCCAGTCTGGCCCTGAGTGCTGGACTGGTAAGTTGCCAGAGTTTTGTTATTATTTTTACAAAGGTGTAAAGGGAGAGGGAATACATAGTCGAAGCAGGGAGCAGTGACATTAATTTAAATTTTAAAAAATCGGTAGGAAAGATTATAGTGCTGTAAGGGATCGATTTTGGCTACCACTGCCTGTCAGTTCTTATTTTTATTGACTCCTGTTCCCAAGTAATCGAAATGCCGAACCACCAAGTTAACCTTGATGCAGCCTAATCTATTGTTATTACAGAATATGGATGATCATTGATCAGAACTTGACATTTGTTATAATTAATTTGAAATTCACTACACTTACAATGCTACTCAAATTGTACACGCAATTTGTGAAGAGAAAACTCAGTTCGTGAAATACGGACAGTCATCTGCATGTTTGTATGTCAAAACCGCATACTTAGAAACATCATCTGATATAACCTTGTTCTAAATATATATTTTTTTAATAAACATTTTTATTGGTTTTTTTATAGATGGAACAAAAAAGGGCACCGGTGGGTACCCCAATCAAACAAAGGAACATAGCGGAAGGGCAAAAGTACATCAGATATTTCACAATAGTAAATGAAAAAGCATCAATACATTTGCAAATTGGAGGACATGACAGGTCAAAGTATTCACCTCAATGATTTTGCAAGGAAGACACAACGGCAGCGTCATCGGCCCCATCTAGTCCATAGGATGTAATCCAATAACCCCATACTTTACAAACTTATGAAGGCGCCCTCTACTTTTATGTCACTTATTCCGCTGCCATAGAGGTCTATCCCCTTCTCCATTCAGCCATGACAGGTGCATTAGGGGTCCCTGATGCCTGGCCATATCTCCTTTAGCTGCTACTAAACCCAAGTTGCACAATTATTTTCATCCGCGGGATGTCAGTGTCATTGGGTATGCCTAAAAGCACGTATTTAGGGTCTTCAGGCAGTGTCGTCCTAGTATTGTGATGAGTTCCAGAAGCACATTTCGCCAGAATGAATGAATAACTGGGCATGTCCCTAATATGTGAAGGAAGTCCCCTTGATTCCCCTCACAGCGTAGGCATTCTGGAGAGACTGCTCTACCTATTCTATGGAGGCGTACCATATCATAGTAAGCCCTATGCAGAATTTTGAACAGAATGAGTCGCAGTCTGGACCTAATCGCAACCTCTCGTGGAAACGTTAATGCTGCCTCCCAATCCTGGTCCTCCAGTTCACCAACATCAGTTTCCCATGTGGACCGTAGTTTCAGTAGGGTGTCGGGCACATTGTTGTTTATAGTTTTGTAAATGTAAAAGACTGCTTTCTCCTGCAATTCACCCATTGAGCCTACCCTCTAAGGGAGCATACTCCGGGAGGCCTGAGGGGGATATCTTCTGCTTTCCAGGTATGGGCGAGCTGTAAATATTTATAGTGCTGTCTGTTGTGGAGTTGGAATTCCCTCTGGAGGGACGAGAAGGGCATCAAGGCACCCCATTCGATCAGGTCACCTACTTTAGAGATACCAAATGATCCCAGGCTGCAAACCCTTTTAATTTTCCTATTTCCTTCAGGCATCCTCCCACCCACAATGGGGTCTACTGAGTGATCCTTTGCTTCTACCCGAGGCAGTTGCTAGCCCTGCTCTACGCTTCGAGTCACTTGGATAGCTGGTAATAGGCCTCTCGCTCCTTTCCCCCATAGAGATAATTAATGTATCGGCGCACTTGGAATTGTGTCCTTTCTTAGGCTTCTGCATGGCCCCAGTCATTTATTGCTACTAAATGGGATGCCCAGTAGTAAGCCCGGATGTCTGGAAGGGCTATCTCCCAATATAGAAATTGCGTTGGAGCGTTTGGAGGGCTATTCTAGGGTGTCCAGCATTCCACAGCAGTTTTCTTAGTTCGCCATCAATTTTGGCGAAGATATCATCTCAGAGTCTGTAATATGTGTTTTGTAGGGCATATAAAAACTTGGGAGACTGATCATTTTGAACATCGCTGCTCTTCCGAATATTGTTAGGGGGAGTTTCTTCCATTGGTCTGCATCCACATGTGTCAGCCAGTACCGTCCTAACATTATCCTCTATGCACAGCCCTTGGTCCATTGTGGCATAGATCCCTAAGTATTGGAATCCCTCCTGTGTCACTCTAAGCCTCCCAGGAAGGTCTGTCAGGTATGAATGTCCTCCGATGGGGAAAAGAACAGATTTGTCCTAAATTCTTGTATACCCAGAATGGGCCCCATACTGTTGGAAGGTGTTGAGGACTGCGGGGATCGACTCCGTTCGCTGAGATCGATATAACAGGATGTTGTCTGCGTATAAAAAGATCTTTTCTTCTGGAATCGGGGAACCAGTCATCCGGAAACCCCTGACTTTCGGATGTACACGGATCACACATGCCAGGGGCTCCAGGGTCAAGGAAAACAGGAGGGGAGACAGGGGGCAACTCTGACAAGCCCCTCTGTTTATATTAAATTCTGATGACAACACTCCGTTAACTCATACGGCAGCAATGGGCTCCATGTAGATAGGCCAACCCATTCCATGAACTGTGGTCCAAACCCCGTTTTCCTCAGAGTTTGTATCATGAAATGCCAGTGTACCACATCAAAGGCCTTTTTGGCGTCCTATGAGACAAACACGTGTGGGTCTTGTCTGGTCTGGACTTCCATCATCCAGTTATGGAATCTACGGAGATTCCCTCTGGTGGATCATTTGGACATAAAGCCGGATTGGTCGTTGTGGATCAACAGAGTGATTAGGCAGTAGTAGGCAGGGCGATGGATAGGACCTTAGTGTCTGTGTTGATCAATGAAATCGGCCGATAAGAACTGCAGGCGGTTGGGGTCTTCCTGGCCTTATGTATGACCATCATTGTGGCTCTACGCAAGTTGGGTGGGAGAATGCCATCTGTCCTTCCTGTTAGATATAGCTGGAGCAAATGGGGAGCAAGGAGGTCTACCTGCTTTTTGAAAAATTCAGTCAGTAGGCTGTTAGGTCCCGGAGTTTTGCCCAAGTTTACTTGGCATATGGCAGCTTGAACTTCAGTAGGGGTGATGTCCGCTTCCAGGGCCTTGCGGTCCTCACCAGGGAGAGTCGGTAAGGTAATGTCAGTAAGGTAGTCATCTATCTGGGCGGTGTCTGCCAGGGGACGGTCTTTGTAGAGGGTTTCATGAAATTTTGCAAATTCCTGTTATTTCCCTATCTGTGTTGTGGAGGTTACCCTCCACCCCTTGGATCTGGTGGACCTATCGAGTCTCCATTTCAACAATTTCCCAGCTTTATTGCCAACATCATACAGACGATGTGCGTAGTCAGACTCTTCAGTAGTCAGTGCTGTATATTCAGTTTGCAGGGCTTCGACTCATCTTACCATCAGGGGCTCAATGAGAGGACATTTCTTGTCTCCACCTTTAGGAGATGCTTTTTCAGTTCTTCCACCTACTAACAGCCTTCTTTTTCTTGAAGGCGATAATATTCTGTATCCTGTCACGCATCACTGCTTAGTAGGCCTTCCAGAGTTTACCGGCTGACTCAACAGACTCCTTATTTTCCAGGAAATAGAGTTCGGATTCTGGACGGATCTCACATAGGGTAGTGTCATCCCTCAGCGCCCAGGCATTTTGTCTCCAGACTCTATTAGTTCGCAGCGTCTCCGCCCTGCCATTATTCAGAGTGGAGAATGATCGGACAAGCCCCTAGCTAGGTAGTCGGCATGATGTACCATGCCCACCTCACCTGCTGGTGCAAAAACATAATCCAGTCTGGGGTACACTTGGTGTAGCCCTGAGTATTATCAGCAGCTTCTGTCCTGTGGGTGGTGTCCCCTCCATAGGTCTGTCAGCCCTAATGTGTCCACTTAAATGGGCCAGTGATGTAGTCCTACCCGGTTTGGGTGTTGCCCCTGATCTGTCCTGGTCTGTGATCATCACATCATTAAAATCGCCCCCTAGGATATGCAAGGAAGATTCAGCTTCCAGCAGGATTTCAGTGATTTTATTTAAGGTGTATAGCTGGAGGAGAGTGGGGGCATAGACACTGATGATAACATTTAGTCGTCCCAAGATACCCTGCACTGCGACATATGTCTCATATGGATCTAACCAGGATTTTTGTACATGAAAAGGGGACGACTTCCTGTTCAGGATTGTTACTGCTTGGGATCCTTACTTGAACCCAGTGTTGGATAGCAAAGTGTATGCTCCCCTAATATGAGTCTCTTGCAGTAGGACAATGTCCAGTTTCAGATGGTTAATATTTGCCGCCACCAGACCTCTCTTAATTTTGTTACACAGCCCATTGACGTTCCAGGTAAGGATGGAGCGTTGCTGGAGAGCTGGATCATTGACATGCATTATGTCCGATAAATTGTATTTGGATTCCTCCCCCACCATGAACTATACATTCTGTGCAACCGATATGTCCTTCCCACTGATAAAACAGCTGAAGTCGCAATTCAGGAAGGACCTCAAGACCTGGCTCTTTGACTGAACTGCGGAACTCCCCCACTTCCCTCCCCCCCAAGCGCTTTGAGACCCTCTCAGGTGAGTAGTTTGCGCTTTATAAGATTACTGATTGGTTGATTGAAGTAACAGTTTAAACAAAACAAGCATAACAATAAGTCTGCAACCGCCCTCCCCATCCCCGCCCTCCACACACATTCACCTCCATAACATGCAAGGTAAGTATGTTGCAGACCCAACTTTGGGGGGGGGAGGAATCTGTAGCCCTCCATATCTTGCACTAACTATATAAAGTCAAAATCACAAATAAAGCATAAACAAAGGGAAGAGGAAAAAGAAAGAGGAAGGGGAGCGAGGTAAAAGAAGAAAGAGAGAGAGAGAGCACACTGCGCAAACAGGGAGAGTTCTGGATCCAAAGTGGGGTTATGATGAATTGTCACCGTCTGGTTACCGCACAGCTTCTCCGCTATCCAGTTGCCACTTCATGGGCTTGTCGCCCTGAGTCCAGGGCTTAAAGCTGCTATGGCTGTCCCGTGTCCGCTGGATCTTTCTCAAATGTCTTTATTTCTTTCACCAAAGGATGAACACTTTCTGGGCCTTGAGATGATTCTGCTCTGCCGGATCCTGACGGTGAGGCCCTCGGCAGTGCGCAGCCTTTGTGCTTCTTTGGTGCCTGTCCATAGTCTTTCTCCGTGTCCAATTACCATCTTCCTTCACGTCTCAGATCTCTTGTCAGGAATGAGGTTCTCCAGCCGATTGATGCAGTTTTACGACTCCACCTCAGTTGCCGCTGTTGACTGGTCTTGGGTAGGCCTGGGTGGAGTTCGCGGAGTTTTACTCAGTGGAACTCCGCAAACTGACGGAAAAACTCCTCTGCGCTACATGGAGTTCCGCCAGCAGCGAAGGCTGTTAAGTTGTGCTGCTCGCACTGATTTTTAGTGCCGGGAATTTGCCCTGTGCCGTAAAATCAGCGCGAACAGCACTCATGCCGGAGGGTGATGCTGCTTTCTGTCGCTCGAGTAGACATTCTACTCGAGCAGCAGCTTCCTCAATTAGAGCGGCAGATTTCTTAACGCGTGCAGTCACAACCGCCCGCATTGAGAAATCTTGCCGGGAGTAGGTCTAACGCGCAATTTTTTCTCGCGAGCGGTCGCCAGCTTTACTTTGGCAAGCCCCTCGAGAGAAAAAACTCCGCTCTGCGTCACTTTGAGGATTTTTTTAGAACGGAACGCAGAGTGGGAAAAAGTTCGCAAACTCAGCCGGCGGAGCGGAATTCTTCGCCCACCCTTGGTCTTGGGCCGGGGCCTGGGTCCTGTTGCCGATGGTGTCTGCTGTCCGGAACCTGTCATGGACTGTAGCAGAAATCGTGGTAGTTTCTCCAACCAGGTCCAGGCCTCCTCTGGAGACTGAAAGGAGGAGGACATCCCTTGGTACAAAACCTTCAGTTTAGCTAGGAACAGTAGCATGAATTGCAACTGAAGGGCACGTAACTTTGTTTCCACTGATTCAAACGTGCGTCGCTGACGTTGGACTTCTCAGCTATAGTCGGGGAATATCTTGAACTTGGAGTTCTCATGGCGTATGCCCCCCCCTTTTGACCAACCTTGCAAAGGACCATGTCTCTATCTAAGAAGTTTCAAAACTTTGCAATTATGGGTCAGGGAGAGTTCTGTTTAGGGCTCTGTTTGCCGTTTCACCACAAAGCATGTGGAGAATTTGGTCAGCCAAGAACTCATTTGTGGCGGTGTCCTCAACTCCCTCCAGAAATCAAACAAAGCAGAGATTGTTTCTCTGGGCTCGATTCTCTGCATCTTCTATGTCTGTTCAACTTTAGTACTATTTTCCTGAATATATTTTAAATATTAGCTCTTATAGATATGGTGGAACCTTCAATTTAAATAAATCACCTTCTGGATTGTACTGTCAATATTATCAAAGGCCATTTGTAGTTCCACAAATGCTATAAGCAGCCTTGCATTCCTAAGCCTAACATACTTCCATATGATTAATTTCAGCTTTAAGCATTACTTGTTTTCTCACTATTACAATGATAGCAGATGCTCCCTTTCAGCGGAGTTGTTCTGGACACAGCGCAGTTTCGGGCCTATCTTCCCACACTGCGAGCCCAGGATATTTGGGCTATGATTATGATGTTTCAGCCTCTGTGCTGGATTTCGGTGAGACTGACTCGGAGGCAGTTGGGCCTCATGGCCTCCTGCATCCTGCTAGTCGGGCGGTTCCTCCTTGAGGGTGGAGGAGCGTCGCCCCACCTGCTGCGAGTGCAGCAGCTGCAGAAAACAAAACATGTTAATGGTTATTAACATTTAAGTGCATGTCTTCTTCGAGTAAGAGGGCAGAAGCGTTACCATTTCGACTTGCAGGCAGGTCACAGTTGCCTAAAGTGCACATGTCGGATTGGTCAGCTGGTTTGCACCGGCCAGCCAGACATGCGCACTCAGACCACAGCAAGTGCTAGATCTATAACAGCAGACAGACGGCAGACACAGGCTCATAGTCTGAATAGAAGCTCTGCCTTAGCCTGCTCCGACCAATCATGGAGCTACTCTAATGCTGGAAAAATTCATGAGAGCATCTCCAGGATTGGTTAGGTTCGTTGGCTCTCTTCCTGTCTTCAAATTACAATGAAGTAGTACTGCACGCGTTCAGAGTTCCATTGACTGGCCTTCTCCGAAGACCCCAATGGTGGAAACTGACGTTGGTAAGTAGTACTTCCGTTCTTATCATGTACACTCATTGATCTCCAGTGTCCTCCTGTCCCTCTTCTCTTCCTTTCTCGCACAGCTCACCTATCCCACACTTCTTCTGCCTCTTGACGTAATCTTGCAACGTTCCCATACCGTTACGCTATTTCCTCTTTTGTTCCCCCTACCAGCAAAGTTCCATTATGGTAGTGCCTTTACTATGTGCAGTTATATTGCTTATTAACTGACATTACACTCAGCTATCTGCCTGTGGCACACACTGTAAACTGTGAGTGCTGGCGCACAGCCAAACGTAGCTATTCTTACAGCACCCCAAACCCAACTGTGATTGCATGGAGGTACCCCGAAGGGAAGGAATACTTATCTCTGATGAATGGCACCTGCTAGGAGACTATCAGTACTGATTGAGTAATTACTGAACTACCGGAGAAAATGAAGTATGGGTGAACAACTGCAGAACAACTAAGTCATGAACAAATGAAACTACATCTACCATAATGCATTGCGGGTGAATTAGTGCAACATGTTCTAGGAAAAATGACAGCGTGATACGTTGACGGTGCACGGATCTCAACAAAAGGTGTGTGTTAATCCACTCAGCTTTCTTACTGGCTGCTACATAATACGGAGCTGCACGGACAAGTCAGGGGGGCCTTAGCAGACTGCCTTTTTCCAGGCCTCGTCTTGACACCAGCAGGTGACACTGTACCCAGCTTTGACATTGATTCGCCGCTATACGTCAGCAGCCGACAGCCATGGCAGGAGGTGAGCGGGGATGAAGAGGAGCCGAGCAGCCAGGGCGGGGGCTGCCTGACCAGAACAGAAGGTTGTGGTGTGGCCCCAGGTACTGGATCCCCTATGTTTCAGTCACTGTGCCTCCACACTGGTGGAAGAAGGGTTAGGGACAGCTTTGCTCTGTCCCTGTTGTACTTGTTTAACAGACTGGGCTGCGGCCGGTGGTCGTGCTAGGTCATGGTGTCCACTAGGGACCCTGCAAAACAAGGGGCCACAGAGAATGAGGACAACCTTGCAGAGCCAGACACTGTATCCAAACCGAGCAGTTCAGGATTAGACCTTCATATTGTATAAAGTTTTATTATTATTATGGCAACTTCTATTTTTTATAGTCTGTAACCGCACCAGTTAGCATTCTAAGCGTCATCATTTTTATCCCACCAAAGCTATTCGGTTATGGAGGTTGGGATGTACTGCACTAACAGTACTGTCTCTATGGCATGTATATGTTAGCTCCAGTGAACCCGAGACCTGCTCGCTTCACCACTTTCAGATGTCACTAGCCGTCACTGCTGCTAGTGACACATGCCCATTGGGATGTGTGGGCTCTGCAGTGTGACCTGAAGTTCAGGGGAATCTCTTAGACCTGGTCCAGATCTCAGAGTGGACTGCAAAAGATCTGCAGTGGTGCAATTCGGTCAGCGCCAGACCCCTCTCCCTTCCCCAACTAGAGTGAACTGTAGTTACAGATGTGGCACTCCTGGGCTGGGGCTGCCACATGGGAGAGGCAAAGATCAAAGGACTCTGATCTCCGGCGGAGTCCAGGATCCACATCAACTTGTTGGAGCTTTGGGTTATCCGGTTGTCATTGAAAGCCTTTCTTCTTTCGATCAACGGAAGACAGGTGCAAGTGTTCACGGACAGCACCACCACCATCTGGTACTGCAACAAACAGTGCAGGGTGGGGCCTTTGACCCTTTGTCAAGAGACTCTGCTTCTCTGGACAAGGCTGGAATGTCAAGTTCAACACCTGGTGGGCTCTCTGAATGCCAGAGCGGGCCAACTGAGCTGTCGATGCCTACCGGATCACGAATGGCGTCTCCATCCAGAGGTGGTGCAAGTTCTCTTCCAATATTGGAGAGAGACTTGGTTAGATCTCTTTGCCACTGCGGAGAATGTGCAATGTCAGCAGCTCTGCATGCTGCGGTTTCCAAGGCTGATGTTGCTCAGAGACGCTATTTTTATCTTTGTTTCTAGTGGAGCTCCAGACACCTTTCTGCTGATACCACTCCTGCCCGGAGTTTTTAAGAAGATCAGGAACGACTGGGCCCATGCCATTCTTGTGGTTCCATAGTGGGCATGGAGACACTGGCGTAGCAAGGGGGGGGGCGGAGGGGGCGGTGCGCCCCGGGCGGCGGCCGCCGCAAAAATCAACGCCAGCACCCCCCCCCCCCCCCAGCGCGGCGGCAAAAGGCAGGAACAGCCACGGGCGGCAGAGTGCCTAGATACGCCACTGCACGGAGAGTCTGGTATCCCGAACTCCTGAGCATGAGCATCGGTCCTTTGATCAGGTTGCCCCTTCGGGAGAATCTTCTATCACAGCAACAGGGCAAGGTCTTGCACCTGAACCTGCGCACCCTCCGCCTTCATGTGTTGAGTTTGAGCGACAACAGTTGAAAGCTTTTGACTTTCCTCACGAAGCCTGTGATGTGAATCTGGCAGCCAGGCGTCTTCCCACTATGACAGTATATGCCTGTTGTTGGGGCACATTTGTGACATGGTATGCATCCAAGAACATTGCCCCTTTTTCTGCACCCCTCTCCCAAGTTTCATTGTTTGTTTTTTCTCTGGCCCAACATGGCTCAGTGCACTGTAAGGGCTGAATGTCGGCCATCTTGGCTTTCTTGCGGCTACCGGACCAACCTTCTTTGTTTAAGTCACCTGTTGTGACTCGCTTTCATAAGGGACTTCAGCATCTGTTCCCTCCAAGACCATTCATCATACCCCAATGGGATCTCAGTCTGGCCTTAACATTTCTCATGTGTGCGCCCTTTGTGATCCCGCACAACTACCCAATTTGCCTACTCACCATCAAAACAGCTTGTCTGGTGGCTTTAACATCGAAAGGAGGCTCAGCGAACTGCAAGCACTTTCTGTGTACCCTCTACACACAACTTTCTATCCAGACAAACTGTTTGAGGACCCATGACTCTTTCCTTGCAAAGGTTGTCACCTTTTCATGTAGGCAGGCTATCCCCTTGCATACCTTCTTCACTCTGCCTCAGCTTTCTAAAGAAGAGGAGAGACTCCACTGCCTGGATCCAAAAAGAGCATTGATAGTACAAAAGAGCTTGGGGTGGACGATCAACTGTTCGTTGGGTATGTCGGGGCAAACAAGGGAAAGGTTGTACAGAAACTAATCATCTCACGATGGATAGTGCCCTGCATAAAAATCTGCTATGCAATGGCCAAAAAGCAACCCTTGAGCGATTGTGTGCTCATTCCACGAGAGCTAAGGCTGCGACCACAGGCTCACAGAGCCCCTGTCCTGGACATCTGTCATCCACCAATGTGGGCGTCACTGCACACGTTCAGCAAACATTACTTTCGGGACAGTCCGATCCGTCCTAATGGGCATTTTGCCTGTTCGGTCCTACAGGACTATTTGGTCTAATCTGCTTGCAGACCAACCGCTGGGGAGGTATTGCTTGTGTATCTATTCTAAGTTAAGGAATCTATGGCTAGAAGTCTCTATCAGATGAACAAGTTACTTACCTTCCATAACAGCGTATCAGGTAGAGAATCGATCTAGTTGCAGATTCCTTAAATCCCGCTCTCCCACTTTCCCATCCTCCCCGCTGTGTGAACTGATTTCTCTATAGGGTTATAGGAATCCTCTGAACATCACCCTCGCTGATGGACTTCGGGAAGAAATTCAGGACCTGGCTTTTCAACTGAATCCCACAGTCCAGCACCTGGATACCCTGATGGGTAATTGATTGATTGATTGATTACCCTTCTGAAGCCTTTAGCACCACACACCAGTGCATCAGCATTCCTCGTGGCTCTGCGCTTCTCGTTTGGAAAGTAGCAAAAACAAACTGTCAGTGCACTGGGGGGAGGTGGGATGGGACGTCACTTCTGGCGTGGATGCCACCGCAGATACTGAGCCAAACTATGCCACCTACCAGTATGGAGGGGGTGCTGCTCAAGAATTTCCGGATCCAGTCTGACGCCTGGGGATAATTCTAAGGTAAGAAATCTGCGGCTAGATCATGTGTACCAGAAAAGGCGTTACCAAAGGTAAGTAACTTGTTCATTATTCGCCTATCTAATGATTCCTCTTTTCTGACGATTACTAGGGGTGCATGAAGCTTATAAATCAGCAACCATCAGTGGACTAACCACAATTTATACCTCTGATCGGATCTGCAGACTTTAATAGGTACCATTGTTATCGCACATCTCCCAGCCAAGTACTTTATTTCAAGTACTTTTTCCCCTTGATATCAAGTTCCCATAATCGAGCACTCTTGCCTGCTTTTTAGGTCGAGCCTCGAGTAGCGCGCAAGCGCTGCTCTGGCAAGACTTTATGTTAGGGGGTTTGAAAAGCTGACCAGACGCTCGTGCGTCATGGCCTTTTCCCTGCGGTTACGCGCAGGGCCGACATCTGTTTGCAATTATTGTGCCCAGACGCGGGCGCGATAATTGGAAACACATGCCGGCCGTGCGGGCAAAAGGCCATGACGCACGAGCGTCTGGTCAGCTCAGCAGGCTGCTGCGCTCGCTCGCCCCCGCTCCTCTCTTGTTCCCCTGGCAGCCAGCAGACATGAAACGCTCTCTGCAGCATCTGATTCGTATCAGACACAGACTCTACCCCTGCATCTAGCTGAAATCTTGGCCACATGACAGAGAATAAATGTATGGGACGCAGTCAGCCATCCCGTGCAGCTCGCGGCGCGCACCTCACAGAATAATGCGATGCAGGGGGGGCGGCTGAAAGAATGCCGTGGTCGCGCGCATTTCCAGCAGAACTCGAGGATCCCACAGCAGGCCCCTGCTTACCTCCTGCCAGCCCTCGGCTCTCCAGCTGTACACCGGGCATTCTGCAGCCTGGCAGCGCTGTTCGGAGGCGGGTCTGGTAGACTGCTTGCAGCCAGTCTCCCGGGCGCTTTTCTGGGTACCAGAGGCGCAGAACACGGCTCTCCGCTGAACTCCTCGTCCGCACGAGACCGAGCACTGAAGAGAGACACAAAGTAAGTTTGAGCATTCGAAGGTTGGTTCACGTATTATATTATTTGGTTTCTGAGATGTTATATAAGCACGTGTGAGTGAGTACACACGGGGGAAGACTATTGTATCTTAGACCAAACAAAGGATGCAAGTGTGACTTTCGGAGTCAGATTTCAGTGTAAATAATCACTTTGCTCAAAGGACCATCTTTTCCTCAACAGACAACACATGTTCAGATTATAGCACAAATATTGCACCGCTTCTCTTGATAACAGGCAACGATTTCAGACAAGGGAGAGACCGAGATCTCATTCACAGCCCTAACCTTCCTCCCATTCCTTGTGTTTGATCGTCAATATTGCACTCTTATAATACGTTTTATAGAAAGCAAAATATACAATTAATAGATTAATAATGACATGTACATAGTTTTAGACGCAGAAAGTTAAGGGTTTTTTTTTTGCATTTTTTAAGTTGCGATACGTCACGTCATCCAACTTACTATAGTGCATTCCTGTTATTCATATGGCCTCGCAGCACTCCCGGCAGACTAAGCATGCCTTTCTTATGGTTTTATCGCCACTCATAAGAGGGAGTCACAGTTATGAATACAATAATACATTTTAAAAGACAAGGTAACTGGGAATGAAAACAATTGTGTGAGCAGTGGTTGGAAGAATAACATAAAACGGATGGGTAACAGAGCATTTTTTCTATTTGACTTCAAACCGGCTCCTTCTTTCTCCGTTTCAACATCTTCTTACCTTCATGCATGCATTTATATTATATATTTATATATCCATTATGACGTCGGTATACATACATACATACACATCCCCCTCTCCACATTTCTTTCTCACACTCTCACCTTATGTCTCTCTCTCATGGTCTTATTCTCTCTCTTTCGCTATCTCTTCCCTCGCTATTACTCACCTCTCCGGTTAAGTCTGTCTCTCAATGGCGCTCTCTCAGAATTTCCCCTTCCCTACTTATTTCCTCTCTCCTAGTTTAAAATTATTGGTATACAGATGGATAGGGTGAGTGCCATACATAAGGCATACTAAAGTGAGTTTTGTTTAACCATAAACTGGGAGTCGTGCAGTGCTTAATTTGAACCTGTGGTTTCCGGTGCTCAGCACCGGCACTTAATTGTTAACGTTCCTACAGGTTCCTACAGAGTCTCTAGAGATGCAAGTCCAATGGGGGCATTTCACAAAAAGTGAAGGACTGGCCTCACACACCACCTGGTGTCATGCTTCATCATAGGCCGCCCTCGCCCTCTAAAAACTTCGTTTGATAGAGGGCGGGCATACACCTGAAGACAGGGATGCACTTCTAAAACTAAGTGGTGGCCCATGAATAAGTAAAAGTGTAATTTAAAAACCATTAAACTTGTCCCCAAGTAGTTTAATTAAGGGGCAAATCTATGGTATTAAAAGAAGTGAACGGTAATATGGGAATTCATTATCCCTTTACCGTAAAAAGTGGTGTTCACCACCTTGAGGAAGGCAGTTTCTTGCACTCTTACATGAAACACATCCTAAAGTTTCATTCGAACTTCTCCTTTCTAGCATTCTGTAGTAAATATACAATTTTAGTACGAATACATTTACTTGTTTGTAAAAGTTCTCTGGATGATGTTCATCCATTGAACCCTTTCCCAAGTCCCTCTGTGGCTTAACATGCTTATATTCTCACAACGTTTGTCTACTGAGCATCTGATACAATAGGCTTAGCATTGAAACAATCCCAGGCAGCAGTCCACCTAGATTCTCAACATGGTCCTTAAATTTACCCACATTCACTGCTTTGAAGATGAACACAATTTTCACATCTGAGAAATAAATCTAGATCACTTAGATAGAAAATGCATTTCTTGGCCTCTTAGTGGTGAATATATTTAAGGTAAACAGAGTAGATCATGGGGGAAAACAGGAAATCAGTACAAAATATCGCTAATCATCCAGTCCATTTACAAACCTGCCCCTATTAAGGTTAATTATTGCATCCTAAAATGTGTCTCTATTAATTCACGGTTACCTGAACAATATTGTGAAGCAACATCCAGATGGATGCAGATTAACTTCTATAAAAAAATATCCAAATTATTACTCTCAGACAGTGGATTACACCCATGGATCCCAGGATACTTTAATGAAGGGGCAAACAAGAGGATAGCTGTCAGAAATTGATTACAAAGTTAACTTGCAGGACCTTTCTCAAGCATTTCTAAAGCTGACTTAGTTACAGGTTAATACATATGTGAATGAATACTCTTTCAGACAAGCATTGGCATAGCCAATAGGTCTCGCCTTTGGGACCTTATAAGTGTTTAGCCATGCAACAGTTGATGTTGTTGCACCAAGGATATTGTGCTGCATAACTAAATACTTATAAGGTCCCAAAAGCGAGACCTATTGGCTATGCCAATGCTTGTTCACTGTGGTGCAGTGTCTGCCTATTTTCATTACTATGGCTCTCTTACATTCTAAATACTTATTCTGGGTGGGTATTATTTGAGCTCCATAATGGAGCACAAGAAGACAATTGTTCTGCTTTTTGAAGTGATCACCATTATACCTTGGGTAAATAGAAGAAGGGGCCCTCAGTCGCTCTTTTTATCAGAATCATCTCTTAGCCCTTTGTATAATACTTGTTTTACAGCCTTTAAAAAGTCAATTGAATGAAACTTGTATTGGCTGTTCTTTGAAACCTCTCAGAAGCCAAAACAATTGCTGGTTAATAACCTGCCTTACATATATATTTTTTTCTATCTGATCAATTAGGGGAGAATAGCCCAAATGCATCGTTTTTTTAAATAAAAATATATTATAGAAACCCCTTTCTACATCCCCAAACCCTAAACACAAAACCCTTTCTACCCATTGTGCTACCCAACCTTGAGCCCTAAAAATCGCGTACACATCCCTGAACCCTGAAAAACCCTACTATTCCTTACTCCTACCCATCCTAAACTCTAAAATCCCATTATGCCTACCATTCCCCAACCCTATAAACCCCTTACTACCCCTTGCCCGTACCCAATCCTCTTGCTATTCCTTACCTCTTCCTTAATCCTCTTACTACCCCTTACCTATCTCTGAACCCTAAAAACCCATTACTACCTCGTCCCACGCTTGAACCCAAAAAACACCTCACCACCCCTAACCTCTACCCATTCCTGAAACCTACCACTTAATTATTCAAAGTGCCATAAATAATGTGTGTATGTGTGCATGCGTACTCCTAAATCATTTAATTTCATGTAAAAAAAAATAGATTACGTTTTGCGTTATAAAGTACCTGAAAATGTCCTGCCTGGTACTTACCTGCATTGGAAAGACTGTGTGGTGAAGGTAACATACCAATAGAACTGAAGCTTGCAGAAGGGCAGTAATGAGCAGGTCCAGGATCTTCCCATGGGATGTCAGTCGACCTTGCCGAACTGATACCACTATTGAATGAATGATGAATCCCAATACTGTAAAATCAACAAAAAATATATTTGAAAAAAAACTATTGAATGAATGAATACATTTATTGTTCAGTTAATTAAAACTTGCAATATTACACAATTAAAACACATCATACATAAATATAATTTTAAAAGACGCATCTTAAAAAACAGTTAAAAACCTTCATAATGTATTTGAAGCTTCAGAATAGAGACTGATTTTAAAGACACCAATCTACATTAATTTCATTTCATGGAACTTATTGCGCTTTTTAGCCCCCTTGCGTATAAGGGATCCTATGTACATTGTTATTGGTTAAACCATTCGTCATTTTGTGTAAAATAGTCAGTAAAGTGCAACGTGCCCTGCTGCTCTTTTGTCTGAATACTATTTAATGGTCATGGGTTAAACCAACGTAATTAGTGCATGTAGTCGTACTAATTTTGAGGGTAGCAATTTGCAGTTGTTGCATTTCATTAGCCTTGTTGCCCGTGGTTCAATACCATTGCACCTAGAGTTAGATACTGACCCTGGTAATAAGTAAACAAGGATTTAATTTATCCAGAAAATTAAAGTGCAGCGTGCCTTTTATAAAATAATTTTTCGTCTTAATAGTATATGTTGGTTAAAAACCATCCCATTTAATCGTATGTCTGAAATTCCCATTGGAATAAATAAAAAAAGAAATCACTCATTATAGTTGTGCCTCATACAACCTAATAGCGTCCCTGTCCGCGGACATTACTATTCGCACTTTGCAAGTTTCCCGACAGCTATGAACATATATTAAAATAAATTCCAGAAAAAATCAGGTCCTGTCCCTGAAGACCAGCTATAACTGCTTGCCGACATGTATGTATAATGTTCTGGTTAAAATACTGTCTCAACAAACTTTTGCGTTCATCCGCGAGGGCTGGGCAAAAGCAGACAGTATGACAGATACAACTAATATCAGCAAGAGCGGACTGTGTTTTCTAAAAACCTTGCATTGCCGTACCAACTTCAGAATGAGTCTACAGTGAAGATCAAACATGCAGCCTACTACACAGGACACTGACAGAGATTTGTTCAACACGTGTGTGTGTCATAATACTAAAGCTCTAGAGGTCTTCAAGCAGGTACAGAAACACAATATGAGTTGATCAGTAAAATGTCACGCCACACATTAAAGCATATATGGGCATTTGCATATTCTTAATGACATATAAGCATTAAGGCACATGTGCGAGTGAGTTCACTTTCTCATCGCTTACAATTTATTTGACTGTTCTGATATAATTATAGGGGAATATCCTATGTGATACTTATGGAATCAACCTACGGTGCAACCCCATGTGGAGTCTTGAGTACACATAGAGCTCCTAGGTTATTTGAATCAGATCTGATTAAGTGTAGTTTGTATGATTAACAGTGAAAAGTGGCATTCTTCATCACGGAGTCCGCTCCTAGCTCTGGACAGTCGTTCATGTTGAGCTTGCATTGTATCTTTAAGCTAATGAGTATTGTATGTGTTTTTACCACACTGCTAGGGGGGTCAATACTGTTAAAACTATGTAATGAGAGACAAAAGACAGTCTTTTATTAGATAATATCTCCTGAACACAAGGTCAAAAAGGCATAATTGACCGAAAGCATGTTATTAGGACCCTACTTTGTCTTCAATAGGAAGTCAACATGTTTCTACCCTGTTTGTACCCTAAGTAGGTCTGTGGCATTCTTCACAATAAGCTGTTCCCCTACATTACTAAAGCTATAGTCATTGTTGCAACATAACAGTTTGGCTGTCTAATCTGATTCAGTGCCCTGTGTTGTAAAACAAAACATTCACAGTGCAACTGAAAACATTGGCATCCGTACTGTAATAAAGTTAAACTTTATGAAGCTTAAATTACAGTGCATAATTTATGACGTGATGATTTCTTTCATTAACCTTAACCTATCTCTCACACACCCCACTTGTTACACAGCTAATGGATACAGTCGTCCTGTGTCACAATCGACTATCTTGTGTCTAATGTCTAAATACAAGGAGAGAGAATGCCGTAATCGCGAGGACGTTTTCAGCACGTGAGCGTTACAGCGTTGCTATGCATGTTGACATCACTGCTCTACGGATCCTGTTGTCTCCAGTTAGTGTGTAGATCAGAATTGTAAAAATTGTTATAGTTGTCTCATATTATTATGTGTATCCAATTTGTGAAACTAACATTATGTTGGGGGCATTTAGTTTTTAGGTCTCGCCTACGCAGCGCGCATGCGCTGCTTAGGAGGGCCTTTAGCCGTCGCTCTTCACTTTTTCAAGCACTGCACTCGTGCTTGTGGCGGCATCCACCTTGCGGGAGCGCGCAGCGGCGCGCCACAAGCACGAGTGCAGTGCTTGAAAAAGTGAAGACTGCTCTCCCAAGCGCGCGCGCGCCTACTGCTGCAGCCTGCAGGCTTTTTTTTTTTTAACATTCAGCGCGAGGCGCGCGCGCTTGTTTTTTCAGTTGTTTCCATACATGCCAACATTTTAGAAGAAGGAAAGTGGGAGATTAAAAAAATAGATTCTTCGGGATATTTTTTAAAATCTCCCTCTTTCCTCTTCTAAAATGTTGGCATGTATGCGTTCCCTGTACACGCCTGACGAGACCAATCTTTAACGCGGAGAGAACAATGCAGGGGTTTATTGCGAGAGCGTGAATGACAGAAAACATTTTGACCTTTCATCCAAAGTCAACAACGTGCAGCATGCGCAGTCCGTCCCCTGAGACACTAATAAATAAAGTCCTTCCCGCGCTCGATATGAATTCTCAAGCACGGCCATCCTGCCCGCCTTCTGCAACTCGTTACCGGCCTTTACCTGGCTGTTAATTTACTTCCTCAAAACGGCTTCTGGCAACAAGGGGTCACGCAGCGGGACAGGAGGGCGGGACGGTAAGGTTCTGACCAGGAGCAAAAACCGCCGTACTCCCCCACCCACACTAGCATATCCTGCTGAGAAACATTAGCTCTTTTGTTTTGTGCTAGGGTTTTGCAGGTTCTTTTATCGCACTGCTTTGGAGCATGGGTGTGATCACAACGATTTACATATTGCATAGTTTCTAAACTCAGTACAGTGCTCTTGAAACTGTAATTTAATGCGTAGTACCAATTTAGGAATGCGGGTTTTAAAATAAATAATCTTTATTACTGAAATTAAATTACTGAAAGTATTCAAATTGAAAGGCACTTTATCTAACAGTTTTAAGCACTTTTCTGCACATGAGAGCAAGAGTAATGCTGATGAGAGTATAGGATGTCGGTTTAATTGGCGTATTATTGAGCTGAATGAATTTAATCAAATGCTTTTGTACTTTGCACCTAATGACTCAATCAAACATAATGAGAAAAAGGCCAGACTTTTGGCTTTGCCAATCCTTGTTAGTTCTTCAACACTTTCTTTAGAACCTTCCGTGATGGTTGGCATTGGCACTGCTTTTGCAGCTCTTTTTTCTGAACGCTGGGTACTATATAGCATTCTCTGTAATCGCAAACCCTCCTGATTTAAAGAAAACAAGCATTTGCAATGCAATAGGTCTCGCATTTACGCGAGTTTAAGCTATTGGCATTTTAAATGACAATGCGTTTTATTTATGTTTCAAAAACGAAAACATAAATAAAAGGCATTGTCATTTACAATTCCAATAGCTCAAACTTGCGTAAATGCGAGACCTGTTGCATTGCAAATGCTTGTTATGTTTACATTGGTGAAAGCATTCTCATAGTCTAGATTCTCTAAGTATCACTGTGCTGTCCTAGCTAACCAGTATGTATGTATGTTCGTAAAAACTGTTCCACGGTTCTCATATTTATTACCTTTGAGGGGGCGTGGCCAAGCCGGCGACCAACATGGCCGCACGGCGTTGAAGCTCCGGCCGCCGATGCTCACACGCGGCGTCTAACGGCGTGCTGAGTCCACCACCTTCACCGAAAATGTCACCGGGTGCCGTCTGATGCAGCGGGGCACGGACCGAGCGCTGGAGAGTGCGAAAACGCCTGACTCCCTTTCATCGCCGAGCGGGTGGGTGAGCGGCGCGGCCTGCTTCACATCGGCGGCCCGCCCTGCGGGATCGCATGCGGAGCCCGCGGCCTCGGCCGCCCATCGGACCCTGAGGCCTCGGCTCTCCCGGGGCGCCCTTGCTGGGCCCTCCGCTCCAAGACCTGGCGCCTGAGGCGAATTCCCACCTGCTGCCTGTACACACCCGGTGAGTGGGGGCGGGGGCCCTGGGAGTTGGGCCCATTCTGGCAGCCTCCTCGCCGACCCGGCCCTTTCATCCAGCCGGACACGCTCACGCCTGGAGGTGTTCTAGACGGCTCTCCCCTCTGGGCTCCCCTCGCTGGGAACTACCACCGCGCTTTGGGCACCGATTGTCGGACGGCGCACTCCCGCACCATTTAAGGGGGCCACAACCGGAGGAGGTGATGGGGCGTGGGGACCCCAAGCAACGGAGACTGACGTTCGACAAACCGGCCGACTCGGGCCGCGCCTCCCACTCGCTAGACCACGAGGGCGCCTTGGGCGCGGCGGACCACCAATCGGCGGGGGAGGGGATGTCGGCCATTTTGGCGGAGCTCCGCGCGGGGTTCCGTGGTCTCGATGACTGGCTGGACACCATCACCTCCAGGCTAGACAGAATGGGGGAGCGCATGGACGGCCATCACACCCGGCTTGGAGAGGCCGAGCACCGCCTATCCGACCAGGAGAACCGGCACCGGGACGTGGCGCGCAGACTGGAGCGCACAGAGCACCTACTGAAATCCATCGCTATCAAAAATGAAGATTTGGAGGCCCGGTCCCGAAGAAACAACGTACGTATAGCGGGACTGGCGGAGACCACCAACATGGGCCGGCCAGAACTCTTCCTCGAGGGCCTATTGAAAGACCTGTTTGGTGCCGAGCACTTCTCCGCCACGTTTGTCGTGGAGAAGGCGCATCGGTCCCTGGGCCCGCCGCCAGGCCACACGCCGCGTCCCATTGTGGCGCACTTACTAAACTACAGGGACAGAGATACAATCCTCCGCCTAGCGCGAGAGGCCACCCCGGTGCAATATATGGGGTCGGTCCTCTCCTTTTACCCGGACCATACTCTGGTTGTTCAGGAGGCTCGACGGAAATTTGTGGAGGCAAAACAACAACTCCGTACCCTGGATTTGAAATACGCAATGCTCTATCCTGCACGGCTCAGGGTGCTGGTGGACGGAAAGCCTTGTTTCTTTGAAAACGACCCTGATGTCCTTACCTTCTGCAAGCAGCGTGTGGGTGAGGCCCGTCGCAGCCCTGCCCGCTCTTCACGGCACTCTTCCCCGGACAATAACCTGCCCCCCAGCGCTGAACTCTTCACATCAGACTAGGGGGCCGATTCCGATTCGGGCCGGAAATCTCTCCGACCGAGCCGGACCCGGAGAGATTCCCGACCGAATCGGACCCTAGCAGCTCGACCGAACGAGTACGATGCGCACGTATGCCATCGGACTCGATTCGGTCGGACTCCCATTGAAGTCAATGGGAGCCAGTCGTACGACGCGTACACGGGCTCCCATTGACTCAATGGGCACGACGCGAACAAGGGCGCCCCCTACAGCGTGTTCGCGTCGTTGCGGGTCGCGCCGTACATGCACGTGTAGGGGGGACCCATGGGTCCCCCTGTGTGCGACTCGCGTGCCTACGCTTCCAGGGGGTCCGACACGGACCCCCAAAGTGCGGCTCCGACAGCTCCTTGGAGCCGGACTGCGCGAGTCGGTCGGAGCGGTCGAGGTGCGCATCGTACTTACCCGGCCGGGGAACGTCTCCATTGCGCGGTGCGAGTCGTCCCCGTGCGAGTCGGTCAGAGCGGTCGGGTCCTGCGAATGAGTCGGTCGGAGATTTCGCGAGCGCACGCATCGTACTCGCTCGCCCGGACGCACGTACAATTCGGTCGGGAAATAGGGCTCCGAATCGGATCCGGTAAAGCCGAATCCGATTCGGAGCCCTACCGGCCGAGATCGGAATCGACCCCTAAGGCTCTGTTGCTGGACGTTGTGTTTTACTGGTCCAGTCCTGGCCGCTAGTCTTGGTAGCTCTGCCCTGTATTAGACACTCCCCTACCATTTAGCTCTGATGTTTTTCGCTCCCTGTGACCCAGTTGCTCCCCTTTGTTCGGCTGCATTATGTGTATTTTGACCAGAGTGGTATATCTCACCTGCTGACGTTCGCACACATGATCGATTATTGGTGGACTCCCTATTAAGTCTACTGTTCGAGATCCCAGTGTAAGGGCTGTTGCTGCGGCCTTTTCCGAAATTGGTATTTCATTATTTGATTCAGTGATGTGGGCACCGGCTGTCTGAGGCGTTGCCTCCCCCCCCGGATGACTCCGCATAAGTTCTCGTTTGTTGTTGTTGTAATGTTGTGGGTTTTTGTGGGGAGGGATTTGATTCTCTGGGCCCGTGGGCTCAGGTGTGGGTGGTGGGAGGGCGATTGGGGGTGGTGGGTTTTGCTGAGATTTTTGGGTCTTTGTATGGTTGCTCAATGTGTTTTTTTTTCATTTGATGGCATTATTCTGTGGGTTTCACACTCCCCCCCCCCCTCCCACTTTTCTGAGGCTGGTGATATACGTGCACTGTTTATCTCTCTCTAAGACATGGCGGTAGCTCCTTCGGTGAACGTTAATCTCCTCACGTGGAATGTTAGGGGGCTCAATTACCCGAGAAAATGTAAACTGGTGTTAGCATATCTGAAACGACACGAAGTAAAGATAGTCTTCTTGCAGGAGACCCATCTCCCACCCCAAGGCTCCCCTCCCTTTGCCTCCTCCTGGGGATCCAATAGGTTCTTCTCCAGTTTTAGTACTTATTCACGGGGGGTTTGCACGTTAATACATAGCTCCCTTCCTTTCACCCTACTACATAAGGCAGAAGATCCCCAAGGGCGCTATTTGTTACTCAAGAGAACACAACTGTGTCAAACAATACTACTTTTAAATGTCTATGCCCCGAACACTGACGACCCAGACTTTTTCGCCAACCTACACGCCCTTCTCAGTAGGCACGATTACGATGTCCTCTTTCTGGGTGGTGACCTCAATCTCTGGCTCAATCACGCTCTCGACTCCTCCAATCTGCAAGCTACACCTAAGGTCCGTTCCCTTACGGTATTTAACGACCTGATTTGCTCCTTGGACCTATGTGACACCTGGCGACGACATCACCCATCGGCTCCTGGCCACACGTTTTACTCGGCAGCACTCAACACATACGCGTATCGACTACTTCTTCGCCACAGCTGCGGGTTGTCGTTGGGTTGGGGGGCAGACGTGCTACCTCGCACTCTTTCCGATCACTCCCCCCTTGTATTACACCTGAATATCCTACACTCGGCAGGGTGGGAGCGGCGGTGGTTCTTCCCGGCCTCGGCTCTTCTGGACGAGGTGTTCCGCGCAGAAGTTCAAGAGGCCATCACGGAGTACTTCGCCCTGAACACCGGATCGGTGGCACATTACTCCACTCTCTGGGATGCCCTTAAGGCGTTCATACGGGGAGTTATCATCTCCAAACAGGCCGGGGTATTGCGATCGATACGCGGTAGCCTCACTAAAGTGGAGACTGAACTAGCCTTGCTGGACGAATCTTCCCCGGACCCGTGACCCGTAAGTGCAAACCATGCGCAACGCACTACTGCTAGAATTCAATGACCATGCCGACAGAGAGGCGAACTTACTTGGCAAATATCACCTGGCGCGGCGATACGGTGAAGGTGAACGCCCCGGCAGGACACTGGCCCGTCTGGTGAGCCCCCCAAAAGGGGCTGTGCATATCGCGTCCATTGAACGTGAGGACAGGACTACTGCCACGTCTGACTCGGACATTGTGGCGGAGTTAGTGGCCGACTATCGCTCCCTCTATTCTACCACACTGCCTGATAATTTTTCGCAGCACCTGTCATATCTGGAGGAGGTGGCCATGGTCTGGCTAACCAAGGGCCAGGCTGAATTCCTGGCGCATCCCTTCACGGTTGATGAAATCTCGCTGGCCATTGACGAACTCTCGGGCTCCAAGGCACCAGGCCTTGACGGACTCACGGGGGTGTTCTACAAAGCGTATAAAGATAGTCTGGCGCCTCAACTGTTAGAGGTGTTTGCGGAGGCGTTCGAGTCGGACACACTCCCCCACACCATGCGAGAGGCGGCCATCTTCCTGTTACTTAAACCTGGAAAGGACCCCACACAATGTTCGTCTTACCGCCCCATATCCATTATTAATTTCACAACAAAATTCTTGCCAAGATGCTTTCCTCGCGTCTCTCGCTATTAATGGATCAAATTTTGTCTCCGGTGCAGTCTGGGTTTATACCTCACCGATCCACTGCCCTCAATCTTCGCACGGTCTTCTCCGTCATTAACCGTATCGAACCCACCATGCCAGCTGCAGTTGCGTTATTAGACGCAGAGAAGGCCTTCGACTCCCTTGAATGGCCCTTCCTTATGGCATCGCTTCGTAAACTTGGCCTCCCTTTCAACTTTATAGCCCTGATTGCCCTTCTATATTCATCCCCCAAGGCCCGCCTTCGGGTTAACGGGTCCTTATCTCTTCCCATCCCCATTACACGCGGCACGCGTCAGGGGTGTCCATTGTCCCCACTCCTGTTCATTATCGCAATGGACCCCCTGGTCCGCCACCTCCAGGAAAAACACCTGTTCCGTGGCCTGCAATTCCCTGCTGGTCCGCTCTTGATGTCCCTGTATGCGGATGACGTTTTGCTTTCCATACGCCACCCTCAAACCAACCTCCATCCGCTAATTGACGAAATCGAACGCTTCGACTCCGTATCAGGTCTTAAGATCAACTGGTGGATATCGGTGTTATTCCCCATTACGGATGTGGCAGCGACGGACGGGACGGAATACCCCCTGCGAGTGGACCGGGAGACCACCAAATACCTAGGGGTGCAACTTCACAGAGACAAAGGCCAGGTTATACAGCTGAATTACGGGCCTGCTACAGACCAACTTACCTCGCAAATAGAAAGGTGGATACGGTTGCCCCTCTCTGTGGCCGGCCGTTTCGCCCTTATAAAAATGAAGGTACTGCCCCGTTTCCTTTACTATTTCCGCACCATACCTATCCCACTCACCAACGTGTTTTTTAACCACTTACGCGGCCTCCTTATCCTCTTGATATGGGCTGGCCGTAGACCACGGGTGGCTTGGGATACTCTTACCCTCCCATATGCTCGAGGGGGATTCGCGGTCCTGGACCCTCAGCTGTACTTTCTGGTAGCACAGGCACAATTTGCTTACCACTGGTTTCATCCTGACGCCAGAATACCCTACACCAAAACAGACAAGGAATTAGCGGCTCCGACCCTTTTGGCATCCCTACTCCCAAAGGGAGTCCCCCTCGACGCGCATGATATTCAACCTTTGGCCCCTACTTGTTGGGCCTGGCGTAAACTGAACCGATTATATGGGTCTGGTCCCCTTTACTCGCCCGCTCTCCCACTCGCCAATAACCCCTTTTTACCTCTTGCCTCCGATAAAGGCGTGCTAGCCACTTTCACTAAACTAGGGTTAGACACCTCCGGGTCACTGTTCCCGGACGGTCAGGTGCGCAAATTGTCTGATCTGACACAGCTCCCGGGACTCACTGGCGTGGACTCTCTTAACGTAGCCCGTCTTCAGGGGACGCTCGGCACCACCTTTTCCACTTACCCTGCCCCTTATGACGACTTCCCCCCCACTCACCCGTCTCATTTCCGACGACACTGGATCACATTTGGTCACAAAACTGTATAAGGCATGTCTGGCACTCCGGGTGGGGCGGGATGATGGGGCCAGGCGGCGTTGGGAAACAGACATTGGGCATCCACTGACTGACAAAGAATGGGCCTACTGCCTAGAACAAACCCACAGGGTATCCCCTAATCATAGGCATAAATTGCTTCATTTTAAATGTATCCATAGAATTTACGTCACCCCTTCCCAACTGGCTACATTTGACCCCTCTATGCAAACGAATTGCCCCAAATGTAACGCCTTGAATGCTGATTTTGCCCATATGTCCTGGTCCTGCCCCCCCCATTTTCACATACTGGCAGGAAGTATTTGCTGTGTTGGCGCAAATTATATAAACGCCTCTGATACCCTCTCCAGAGCTGGGCCTGCTGGGACTGGTTCAGCGAATTAAATTGTGCTACAGGTGCTTTGCAGCGATCGCCTTGCTGCTGGCGAAGCGCAAGATAGCTGCTCTCTGGGGGGCAAGGGCTCGCCCGACTAGGTCGGCCTGGCTCCGGAGTCTGGTATACTGCAATATACAATCCGAGATCTACGCTTCACTCCAACCTCCAGGCCCGAGACATTTGGTGCATCTATCGCACATACCTACAACGCACGCTTCACACGTCACAGGCTGCTCCTTCACTACCAGCCCCCTCACAAACTGAGTAGATTACAGTCCGGCCTCTTAGTTCACTTTCCAGTTCGCTGCTCCTCTTTACGCACCTCCACTGTCTGCAAGACGGATATCATATGTACACCCTCACCACCGCCATTAGCCTTAGACCGATACACCGCACACTGATAATCTCGAAACCCTGATATCTTTTTGAGTTTCAATTTTGTATGATTTTTGATTATTGTCTGTGAAGTCCTTTCATTTTATGATCTACACGATGTAATTGTCTCTTTGCATTCCTTTGCGTTTAAGTACTGCTTTGCTTCATGATATCTTTCAGGGTACTCAGCAATGTAGATTTGTCCTTTATTGTTGATTTGATGTAAGTGGTGTTTTCGTAATGTTGTGTTTTCAATTTGTCTTTTCAATAAAAACCTTAAAAAAATAAATATATATATTTATTACCTTTGTTTGGTGGGTGTCTGTGTGCTAGTAATTGAAATATTACAGTAAAACTATTTGGTGTTTACTTATGGCTATTCAATGGGTGTTACTACTCTTCAGGAAAGAGATGTATTCCAGTGAGAATTCAAGTAGAATGCCATTTGCATGTAGTATTGTATTTTTTTTTTGATATGCAATTGTTGAATGGAAAGTCTTCTGGAAGAAAAAAAAAATCTTCTGCATTTTGATATGGGACGGACTTGAAAGTTGGGTAATTCCTCATCAGTTGATAAATCGTATGGGGATATGATGAACACTTGCATGCCCCTTGGAACTGGGTAGGACAACATGCTATCCTCCCTGGAGACCCGAGTGTGTTACGTGTTTTGGATACTGTAGCTTGCTAAATAGCAAGGGCTACTGGAATTTTAATTTTGGCCCCTCATTCTGCTGGGATAGTAGCAGCATTATGGATGTGTCCATTTGGCATTATCATTGAGGCAGTTTACGTGGGTGGAAGCTTAAAAATACAGTGTTACTTTTCTAGTAGCACTTTAGATGTCTATTTGTAGTCATTACAGGTGTTGACTTCTTCATCATTGATTGTCCACTGGAAATCTTCTAGTTTTTTTTTTCTCTCTCAGTCTGTCAGTTTTCCACACCTTATGCAGCTTTTGTATTCCTGTATTTCTATGTTTGTATTTTTATATTTCTGATGGTCAGGCTGCTATGTCTTTTGTTACAAATACAAGTAATATTATATATGAAGTTTACTACTGCATGTATTGTGAACGTAATGCTCCGCTGACTGTAGCCAAAGTTCAATCCTAATTGTTCTGTTTGTTTGGCTACACACATTGCTTGCATTTCACAAGGGGTGGCATTCCAAAGGGTTTCTGTGCATGAGTATAAGATAAATCTATAGGTCTGGTACATATCGCTTCCTCTCTGAAACGTTTGTTTATCAACCTGTAGAATTTTTTAATTTTTGTTAGTGATCGCTTTAAGTAGTATGAATAAATTTGAAAACGCGGTGATGCAAGCTTCTCAGATTGCTCTTTCTGGTGTGTTTCTAGAAGGACTTCTTGGCTCTCCAAGTTAAATCGGGACTCAGGATGTACTCTTTGCTATAGTTTTTTTGTATAAATCTTTAGCTTTCCCAAAGTATGCTTCGCAGTGGTGTAACAAAACGTTTGCCCCCCTCCCCCAAGGTACACGGATGGGCCCCTCTCTGGTCTTACTCAGAATCTATCAGGCCAGGGTACGGTGCTGAGGGGGGACCTGGAGCTTGGGGGGCTGCGGGGGCCTATGTAACGCCACTGATGCTTCAGTCTTCAAGCAACTTCTCCTGATCCTAAGCTATTGGCCACATGACAGATTTCCTTTGAGAGATTTTGAATGGTGCCTGTCAAACCATGATAAGGTGCCTCGATATGTGGATTTTGTTTATGCACTTGTGATAATTTTCTCTTTATCTGGTTGGATTTGTAGCTCCAAAGAGGTTTCGGAGCCTCTTTCTATAGCCATCTTAAATCTCTGATGTTCATTCTGGCTGTTGATCCAGGCCCGGAAGTTGTTAGCCTCAAATTCATCAACTGTCCATAACATTAAAATGATATTGATCTGCCTTTTATTGAAATTAATATTTTTTTGCAGTATGGCATTGTGCCTGTAAAGATATTCTTTATATCAAAAGGTTGGACACAGATTAGGTAGGCTCTGTGCTATTGAACTTCCCATTGAAGGCCCCCAATCTGTTGGAAAAAGGGGTCTTCAAATTTTAAAACATTTTTGTATGTTCTGATACTTCACATGCCATGACAAAATGGAGTGGAGTACGATCTAGCCATTTTTTGATTGAAAAATCCTTTCTATGGCAAATAGTTTCCAATTGGGGTGCACTTGATTATGGTGCTTCCACATTGAGCATGTTTGGATTGAATTGTACAGCCTTCCAAAGATTTAATTAAATCAGTCTTGACCCTCTTCAATAGGAACAGTCCTGCCAGGCCAGGTCCTCCTTGACCTGGAACACAATCAACCCAAGACTCGTTTTGCCATGTTTGGGGCTCTTGGGTCAGGTGTAGCTTAATTCCAGTCTCTGATCGTCATCACCCAGGCCATCTATTTAAGTCTGCTTGTAGGCTGTTTGGTTACTAGCTTGTTGTGTGACACTTCCCTGCGTGTTCTGTGTTTCATTCTGTGTGCATGGCACCTCTGTTGGTTGGTCTGTTTGCATGGCGCCTGTGTGTCTTGTGGTCTTCATGCGTGATTTTTATTTGTGCATGGATGTCTGTTAGTGTTGCTCTGTGTAGGCATGGAGATCTGTGTGCTGCAGTGCTTATGTTAATGCATTGTCAGTGTTTGCATGGCTATTGTGCTTCTCTGTGTGCATGCTCTATATAAATGTCAATCCGACTGGATTTGTCAATGCTGGTTTCTGATAAAGACTTTTAGCTGCAGATTCCTCACCTTTTGAATATTTTCTGGTATCCGACTGAATGTGGAAACTTTTTAGCAGTACCCCTGCATGCCAGAAAGTGGTTTCCGCCCTTACGCCGTTCCACTCCGGAAGTGACGTGTGTAGCCTGTATAGGTGCCACTCCTGCGCGCTGACTTCAGTTATTTTCTTTCTGCCCCAACAGACGCGTATCTGGAGCTTCCTCTTGTCTCTGAGATACTGTTAGAAAGTGGATTATTAGTAGGGGCAAATGTATATCTGCCACTGGCAATAAGGCCACTAACACAGTATAGGACTCAGCATAGGTCTTAGAAAATTATTCCCATGCTCAAACCTTGGTAGCTTGGCTGCGAGCAGGCAGGCTTAACTTCAAAGACAGGTATGTAAAGCATTTAAAAACACAAATTCAGTACATAATTAAGACACAATGCATAATAAAAATCCAACACCAATTTATAAAAATAGGAAATATTTGTATCTTTAAAATGACACCAAAACGACAAAAATCCAATGTAGGGAACCGGAGATATGAATTTTCAAAGATTTAGCATTATATAGCACTTAGAAACCTATAGCACCATATTGGGATATCTGGTCACGATAGACCGGCTCAAAGTCAAAGTTTCAGGCCGACCGCGATGGAGCCCTGAGCGGCTACCCCTCGCGGTAGGTCCCGGTCACAGTTTTTACCTTCGGACTTAGAAACTTTTCTGGAGCTTTTTCTAGTGGGGTCCCTCGATGCTCTTCACTAGGCTGGATTCGGTGAAGGTTCGCCGGCCTCGGATTTCTTCTACTCCCGGTCAAACTCTGGAAGTCGGACCTACGGAGCTTTCAGCGGGACGAACCTGGATGGCTTGGCCGACTCGACGGGAAGGCAGGCGGCTTGGCTGAACAGGTTGAGTCGGTCCCCTAATGGAGCTTTTTTCCAAAGTTGCTCCAAAGTTCTCCAAACTCCTGGAACTTCTTCCTGAAGTTCCCCAAAGGGTCCCGAAGTGTCTCAAACTCACTCCAAGGGTCTGGAAGCTCCAAGAGTCTGGAAGCTCCAAGATGGTCCTTGAAAGTTGAGGACTTCCGTTTCCACAATCCACTTGGACAAAACCCTTACAAATCCACTGGTAGTTTTCCAGGTTGAGGATCCTTGGTGGTGATGTTCCAGGTGAGCTCTGTTAACCTGTAGCTTGCAGGGAGTCCACTCTTTAGTTCTTTTACAGCAAGGTAGTCCACAGGGCTGTAGTTCCAGATGGTGCAGTCCTCAGAGGGCAGGCCTTAGAAATTGCACATCAAACTTCTCAGCATGGCACAACGTCTTGCTTTCTTAAGATTCAAGCAGCAGATCTCAGAGACTCTGCCCCTCTCAGATACTTATTCCAAGTTCTCTGGGTCACGCAGGAGGTCACTCCTGACCAATGGGGGCAGGGTAACTCCCCAAGGTTATGACCACATCCTGTAGAGTGTGGCATTATTTTGTCCCAGAGTGCACCAAATCCTCCAAATTCATAATGGCTGATTTTCCAGCAGGGAGTTAAGAGCTGGCTAAACACAACCCGAGGATGGCTAATTTCCATAGACTTTCCCCCTTGCATCTGCTCATTCCTTCCTTAATCCTAGCTCTGGCTGGGGGTCAAAAGAGTAGAGTGGTAACTGACACTGAGGCCTTCCCCTTTCCTTTGAAGACCATGGTTTACGACTCCTCCCCCTGCTCTGGCATTCCTGTGTAGCAGCCCACTGCCCTCCCAGCAGAGCTCTTTATCACCTCTTCAAAGCAGCCTGGCTAATCCACTTAACTCTGACCAATCAGGACAGACCACCGGAAGGCTGAATCTGGACCTGCAAACAAGAAAGTCTTATAACTTCTTGCCTGTACATTTTAGGAGAAATTCAACACTATCAAAGTCAATTGGTATGGCTTTAATGTGCTGGCCATAGCAACATCCTTTCTGCATGCCTTTGTTCCCATGCATTGTAAGAATAAGCGCTGACCTATTGGCATGCCAAAAATTGTGTAAAAAATAAGTTACGGTGTAAATTGTGCTATACGCCATAACTTACTACATACCCCTGTCTTTCGGTTACTTTCTGGCTTGGCATTGGTATTGACAGTTTTGTGCGTGACGAGCCAGGTTCAGTCTCCAGACACCACCAACCCATATACCCAGTGGCACTGAAAGGTGTGAGGAGCGCAACTTTTCGTCTAACCCTATACCTGCAGACTATGCCCCTGCTGACACTCCCCAGGAGAATAGTAAATGGAAGTCTACGTATTTCGTGAATCTCCAAAGTAAAGTGCACAGTCAAAGATCTTGTGTAGTAATCGTGTCCCTAACACTCTTGCATGTCCTTAGCTCCATATGAAGTAATATTGCACCAGTGCGTTCAATTCTTTTTCTACCAACCAGTGCTAGTACGTCATTTGTACCATCCAACCCGTGTAAAAACACTATTTTTCAGTGATTGGTCCAAATGTTCTCCACTTGTCAGTTGTAGCATATAACGGTGCATGTTTGCAACTCTTTCTCAAATGCCAAGAAAGGTGTTTATTGTGATAATATTCTAAAGATTAATTCTCTACAGACGTATCATAATTGCTAACGAAATTTTAATTATGTTTGATGGCAGTAGCATGGCTCATAATTTCCAAAGCTAAATATCTATAAAAAATATTAAAGTTTCCTGATTTGTTTGCTGAATATTTTTGGCTGAAATGTTTAAGATGGAACCATGCCTAGTTTCATGCTGAGCATGATGCTGTTGACATTTCCAGATTTACTCGCTAATGCCTTTGGCAATGTGTGTAGAGCACAATCAGGCCTTGCTTCACTCACAAATAGTTTAATTTGTCAAGACACCTTAAGGACTATGGACCTAGCCGCCTGTTGAGGCCAGCATCTAGCTGGGACAGTGGTCTGTTTAGAAGAGTGGGTTAATCTCTCTCCCCTCCAAAGTATTGGCACGGTTATCAAATCCGGGTAATTTTATTTATATATGTTTATATATATTTTGCTATGCTGCATAGTATCCCCATCTGGTAGCGGGTAAGGCAGGATGTAAGAGCAGACTTCATTTCCAGTGATGTCCTCTGTGCAGTAAGGCAACTATCCCAGCATCTTTAATCATCTATGGAGCATGAAAGAGGGGTTTTAAGTTGACCCTAGATCATACATTTTTCAAAGTATTTTTGATTGTCAAGTATGTGGTTTTTCAGACGTTTCAATTTGGATAAAATATATTGCTCCTTTCTTAAGTTGCATTTTGGAGGTTTTGCACAATAACTGAATTTACTTCTAATTATGTTAAAAGTAAAACAAAATACATGACCTGTTTTTCTTTCTCTTTCATCTAGTTTACAGACCACAACATAAGTCAAGAAACACACACTATCAAACGGCTCCTCGATTTTGGGATTATCAAAAACCTCACCCGCTTCTAAAGAAGCATCTCTTGTTCTGTTGAGGTTACGGATTAAGGGCTTGGAATCCTCCTCTGGATGCTCTGTGTACACCTATATATATTTCTCAGCGGTATCATTTTGAGGACAAATCCTGGTGGGCAGCTCCAGTAAGATCTTCCAACACTGGCTGTTGGCGTATATAATGATGTGGTGGTCTGGCTAGCACGAAACGTTTGTGTGGATAAGCTATGTCATATCACAACTTCATGTCCTGGAGACCAGGTGGCCTGATGCTATTTGAGATGAATATTCCAACAACCCTGTTTCAGAGGTGACAAACCCAAAAGGACACCAAGAGAGAGTCTATTTGAAATACATAAGCTGCGCTCTAAACCTTTTTAAGGGCGGGCTTGACAGCGAAGCGGTCTGTCATCCTTCTAACAATTCTGTAAAGTATACATAAAGTGGGATGTGGCTCCTCTTAGAGGAGTATTTCATTTTCACCTTCTACTATTGGCTCTTTTGTGCATCAGTCTGCCTCCTATGGAGTGCTTGCCTGCTTTCATTGCAATACATGAGGGACGATTTTATATTTCGAAGGTACCCTTAATCATAACAAATTAACTTTGTTGTTGTGTCAATGCATTATACACAAACAGAAATCTTAGGTTTTTTTGGACTAATGTGTCACCATCAGGCTTTTAAAAAATATGTTTAGCAGAACTTAAAATACAGCCAGAACTATTGACTTTGCAACTGCTTGTTTTCTGTGTTCTGAATGCAACATATTGATGAAAATCTTGTTGGTGCGGGTTATTTTGAAATGAAGGAGAACTGATCCAGAGCTTCTAGTGTACTCCCTGTTTGGGAGACCCGGGACAGGTGATTTGCTGAGCATTCTTTCCCTCAACTGGATTGGTCAAGCTTTGGTTCCTCATGAAGCTGCTGTTCTTTCTAAAAACTGAAACCTGTCAAGAGGAATGATGGGCATCGCACTCTTCTTACACTGGACCTGCCAAGTCACATCCGCCTTGGACTTGAATCATCGAAGAGAAGGTGGAAGCGTGTGGGATTGACGCAAGCTTCTACCACCAATCAGAGAAGGTGTTGTGGAAAGAGTGAAAGACATGACTCTTCCATGATTTGGACTTCTCAGCCAAGTTCATGGTGCACTGCCCTTCTCTGTGGTGTCTTCAAAATAGAGCGGTCTGTGGACTAAATACGGGTACCTGTCAAACCAGGCTAGGAAGGAGACCATGGCAAGTAAATACCACCCAATGGGAATAGCTGGTAATACCTGTGACGAAGAGGCGAGGGCGAGTTCTTCACTAAAATGATTGGCCGTATTCACTACCGAATTTGGGAGGTTTTTTATGCTTTTAGGAGTTATGTATTTAAAAGCACATTCTTGAAAAAAGTAGTGTTTTGAAGCAGAGAGGAGTTTATAACATTTACATTACATCCAGATGTTTCTGAGAGATGAAAGTGTTTCTGACATTTACATTACATCCAGATATTTGAGATGTCAGTGTTTCCAACATTTGCATCATAACCAGATATTTCTGAGAGATGTCAGTGCTCCTAGCATTTACATTACATTCAGATATTTCTGAGAGATGTCTGTGAATCTTCCAAATATACACGCTCGTTGCAATAAGGTGCTTAGTGCGAATTATATGTAAAAGCTCGTTTTAGAATCCCGGCCTTTATTTGTGAAAAGATCCAATTAGCAACTTAAAAACGTCGCCCATTCCCGTCTACTCAGGGAGCCGCATGCTTCAGGCCTCAGGGTTTCCCTTAGCAAGTTACCTAATGGTTCTGCAAGCAGACATGTTTGGATTCAGACGGGGGGCTTTCAAAGAGAGCCCTAATGAATACTATAAAAGAGGGAGAGTTGAAAAATGTTCATTGAAAACATTATTGTACTTAATTGCAAAAATGATGTTAAAGCACCTGCTCCTATTAAAATGGCATTCACAAAGTCCAAGCCAAAACAAACTTTGGTGTGGGTGGTGAGCACTGGCACGGGGATGCCATTGGTTTGTGGACTATATATAGAGTTGCTTGGTTTGGAGCAGGACAAAGTTGATTTTAGTACCGGATATTTTAGTTTTTATCCTTTTTTCTAATTTTAAATTTCTCAGCAACCATTTTGTTTGGGTTTCTTTTACCATGGTACTGGCTCTGAGTCCTCTGGGAAAAGCGTTTTCCATTTCACAATAACCTCCTTTGGAAATTTTTTAAAAAGGTTTCTTCATTTCCAGTGTTGTCTACTTGGTCTTGATAAAGTATATGTGGAACAATGATATATGTATTATTGTTAATTAAGTTAACATAAATGTAAAATGTTATTTATAAAACAAATGCTGACTGTTCGAGTATTAATTTCTATTTTTAAAGTATTTTTATATCTTTATAGAATAATTTCATGCAAAATTCATGTGGATCAATGTAAGGTATAGAGTATAATTCTACATCGAAAGAACTGCTGACAGCGTGCGAGGGTTAGTTGGCAGTGCTGTCAAATTATCATCAAGGTGTTTAAAATGTAAAGAATCTGTCAATAAACATTAATTCTTCATTTCTGATATGTTTCCTTTTCTTTAGGGGACACAAGTGTAATTGTTAGGCCTAGCTTGTATACAGCTTCCGTGCCAGCTTCATATTTAAAAAAAATAACTTCTCCCCACTCACTTCTGAACAAGTACTCAAACTGCTTCTCAGCACCCAATCAGGCTCACCTGACGACCCTTATCCCCCTAAAATTCTTCATCAGATAACAGGTGATCACTGCTCACCTCACTCCCATTCTAAATGAAATAATCCACACTGGAATATGTCCCAAAACCTGGAAAATGGCTTCCATTCTGCCTTTGATTAAAAAAAAGCACGGCTTCCTCCTCGGATCCCAATAACTATCGCCCTATTTCACGCTTACCCCTCCCAGCTAAAATCATTGACAAAGCACTAAATCTTCAGCTATTAGATTTCATCAATGAAAACAATTTACTTGTTCTAGCGCATTTTGGTTTTCATAAACATCACAGCACCGAAACTACCCTTATTATGGCAGCAGAAAATATAAGCACAATCGTAGATCGTGGTGACCACGCTGCCTTGATTCTTTTGAACCTCTCAGCAGCTTTCGACACCATCAGCCATAGGATCCTTATAAGCCGCCTTCATAACCTGGGCATCAGAGATACGGCGCGCTCTCTTCTAACCTCCTTCCTCTCAGTGGGAGAACAACAAGTAGCCATAAACGGCTTTGTGTTGAAATCCTTTATCCTCCGTTGTGGTGTCCCACAAGCCGCATCCCTGAGTCCCACACTGTTTAGTCTTTACATCACTCCTCTAATCAAATTGATAAAGAGTTTTTGGGTTTGCAGTGGTGTCGTATGCTGACGACACCCAAATCATTGTACCAGTGTCAGGCGGTTCCTTGACCGCTAAAAATGTCTGCAAATGCATGGAAAACATCAGCGCATGGATGAGTGACAACTGCCTAAGACTTAACTCAGGCAAAACTGAGGTTCTGTTGTTTGGTAACAACAGCATCTTCTGGTCCCCAGATTGGTGGCCACGGGACGAAGGCTCCCTTCCTACACCAGTGGAGAAAGTTAGAAATCTCAGAGTTATATTTGGCAGGCGACTTACTTTTTGATACCAAGTGAACCAAATCGCTTCAGCCGTGTTTAACCTCCTAAAGATCATTAGGAAAATTATGCCATTTATCCCCTCCCATCTTCAAAAACTTGTGGTAACAGCACTAATCTTGTCTAAATTGGATTACTGCAATGGCTTTATTTGAACATGCAACAGAAATTACTGACAAAACATCAAACCTTGCATAATGGGGCAGCAGGCCTTATTTTTGGCCTTCCCAAACATCAGTCTGCTTCCACAGCATTACGTGAACATCACTGGCTGTCAATACGGAAAAGAATTACCTTTAAGGCCTTATGCATTGCCTATAAGACCCTGCATTAATCTGGACTTGAATTTTTTATCCAGAATTTTAGATGGTAGAGGCCCTCCAGATCACTTCGTTCTTCGAACGTAAAATACGCGATAGTCTCAACATTCAAGAAAGCCCTTTGGAGATGAAAAGGCTTTGTGATCAGCACTGCAAAGATCTGGAACTCCCTTCCTCTTAACCTTAAAGAAGCACAAAATCTTCAATTTAGAAAGATCTTGATTCTGGCTTCTTGCAAGGCAACGCCAAGACACCTTCGGTTATTCGAGCGCTATACAAAACATAATAACATAACATAAAAATTAATTACAAAAATGCACACATTTATAGAGACAGGCCCCCCTATTGGTCAACCTCGTCATCCGTCCTTTGGGCTGTCATGTCATTCACATTTTGCTTCTACTCACCACAGCATAGGACACTTAACCCCCTTCATCTCCTAGTTATCTTACATTGGGAGTAATGGCCTGTTCAGATGTGCACAAGCACATTAAAATGGGTGCACTTCTCTGCACACTGGCTGTACAGAGAGGCCTGCTGTGTGCAGCATAGATGTGAGGAACCAACAGCATGAAGGAGAACGAAAGCACTGGATAAACCTTTATTTTCACCATGTAAATTTGTATTTCCATTACGTTTATATAGTACGGTCACAGGGAACCCCATTACAGTAAATATGGTTATCCCCAATTCAAAATGGCTGCGGAGGTTCTGACATCATGTGCTGCGAGGCATGAGAAAATCTCTCTTTAACTCGAAGTCTTAACATACACATTTGCTCCCACTTTCATTTATGCATCCCAGTTGCTCACTCTCAGCCCTCAACAATTTGAACAGGTGCAGCACCGTGGCCGAAATAGCACGCTACCTGGTGTGTGCACACTCAAACCCTTTTTGAAGAGATGGGCACCTCTGTGCCTGTCTAGAACATAGTTACTTAGTCTGTGGCTGAGCTGCTCCAGTTATTAAGGACCTATTCAGTACCACTACTTCCCAATAAAAGGAAAATCAAATCAACACAAAGTCCAGTCATTTGAAAATTATCCCTTACTTTCATACTTTCATATTTCTCCGATTTTCCAACTAAATATCCATTTTACAATATAAAGACTTAATTTATTGATTAAGTCCCAACTCCTGCATAGGATTTACTCTTCAGTCCTCATCAGCAGGGTACCCAAGTCGATGTTGCCATATTGTTGAACACAGCTTAGTTTTGGCCAGTATAGTTTTTCAATATTGTTTTTTCTCATTCAATCTGTTGATAGGGAATATAAAAGCACAGTCATCCTTAAGTGACTGCATCTGTGTGATGGCGAGAGCAAAAAATTAAAAAGTGCTTGTGAGAAACAGAAATACAAGGATACGAGCAAGAAAAGGAAGTGTAACAATGGTGTTTGTGAGGCAAGAACGTGAGGTTTGCGAGGGAAAGAAGAATTCGCGAGAGGGGCATGTCAGTGAGATGTGAGGATGTGAGCGAAAATGGGACGGTATGAAGCGTGGGTGCGGCAGAAAAGAGAGCGTTTGAGAGAGGGGTGTGAAAAGATAGAAATGTAAGCCTAAGAGGTGCACAAGAAAGGAGGGGGGAGGAGAGAATACAAGAGTGAAAATGTAGGAAAGGAGAACATGGCTAGAGGCAGAGGTTGGATAGAGTGTGAGAGAAAAGAATATGTAATAAAGGGGGATAATTCATAGAGAAGGGGCAATAGTGAGAGAGAACAAAAGAGAAGGGAGGTATGTTTTTTGGTTTTGCCATTTTGTCTTTAAATGGGCTATACTGGGCATGTCACTCCCTCCATCCACTTTTGCACCACAAGTAAAGAAGGTCTCTTTATTGGGGGTAGGAAGGGCCCAGCCTTTGAGATCTAAGGTGCATTGACAAACGTGCATGTGAATGACAGCAGTTGGATCTAAACAAAGTGACAGCAACAAGACTGCTGGGTATGCCCCTAAGAGTTACAGCAGAGACAGCAGGACTTTCAGGATGGCTACATGGAATATCAACCCTAGTGAGAATGGTGTCCGAACTTGCGTATTCACTCACTCATCCACCTATACAGTCCTCTCTGTGAGTTAAGCGCTCGCTCCAGAGTTCTGTCTGTAACCTACATGTAGCACATATTTTAAATGTGCATGTTCTATGAGCGATGAAAGCTTGAACTAGTCTGCCCTGCTGAATCTGCTCTGTGGGGAATCGGGGTCGCATTTGGTACCTTCGATGAGAGAAGGAAGCTTCTCTTGCCACTGCCATACTTTCTCTGTGAGGAAGAAAACCGTGCACTGCTGCTTGATTTGCATGTGTTCTGCAATGAGGAGAGCTTGAGCTGCTGCTCCTCTACCTTTCATCTGAGGGATTAGTGTGACTTTGTAAACATTTAAAACATAGCATGCAAGTGGCTTAATGTCTTTCATAACAACACAGGCCAATTCTGTCGTTGTTCACAAGGGCACTTTGCATGCTGCGGGTTTTGAGTCCGTAATGGAACACAATGCAACGTGATGAAGGATAAAAAACAGGAATGGCGAGTGGTACTGTATGTGGGGCCACAGGAATTATGCAGCCAGGAAAGGGAAACTATGCAGCATAAAGTGACACAATCTGTAGCAGTATTATTTCTTTATTTTGTCATTTTAGCAAATATTAACAGTGCCTGGGCAACGTTGCATCACATTAGTGCCAATTTAAAACCTGAATAGATATATCAGCAACTAAAAGGTGACCGGTTAAACCTCTGCAAAGGATCTGCCACTGCCCAGAATTCTATATAGCGCCTTTTGTTTAATAACGTTTGATCTGTTCAAGCTCGAAATCATTTTTGGGGTGAAATTCTCAAAATATGCAGCAGATGGTGCATTATGCGACAAATGAGGTATCTCCATGATTATGCAGAAACGTCTGGGCCACAGAAACGCATTATTCTAGTGGCCCTGATCATGTCACCGTACCAATTGGCAGGCTTGTAAAATACAAAATGAAATTTAGTTCCCTTCTCTGTTTTTTGTAGGAAATCGAGGGTTAAACAGCCCAGTGGGTGAGAGGGTAGAGATAGCATTTCAAATGCTGATATGAGCATCTCATTACTAATGGGTTAACTTTAACACTCCTTGGATAAACACATCAGTGTGCTGAAAAAAGGTTTACCAGAACAATGCGAGCAGCAGCAGGTTAAATCTGTGAGGAGACACAGAAGATAGAAGGAAAATCCCTCTTCATAAGCCCATCCTCCACCTATAGGCTCTCCACCTATAGGCTGGTGTGAATGAGTTGGAGCGTCTGCAGCGGCTCCTACCTTAAATAAGTGCAGCCCAAGCTGCAGGTGCTGCCCCGCGAGCGCCACCGGTGCACTTGTTATTCAAACGCGTATGATGCTGAGCAATCTGTTAAAATTAATGAAGAAGTCCATATAAGTGACGCCATTTATTGCAGGCCCCAGCTGGTGGCCCCGTACTCAGTCCCAGAAACTGTTACAGAGTTACAACTCAAACAAGCATTGGTAATGCGAATAGGTCTGGCTTTAAAGGAATGTTGTATGGTAATGTGAAGCATGGCAAGTAGATAGCATGGGAAGTGATATGTATTTGTGGGGAAGCAAAGAACTGTAGAATAATATTAGTATAGGTTACAAAGTCTAGTGACAGTTGCACTGTCAAGCCAGACCTAAAATTCCATGTAGGTTAATGACTGCCACCTCCCACGTCTGCTGCTGCCAGAGAAAATGCCATACATTATCTAATTATCTAAGACACTATAATAGCTTTACCATGGCATGTGTGTGCCTCTCAAAGTTGAAGCTCAGTCAGCTTGATAAATGAAATGATCAAAGATGTGTGGAAGGCAAGCCCTTTTTTGTAGAAGCACACAATTCTGCCCAATCAAACTCCTGATTCCCAACATTTAGTTGGAGCTGTAGCCCCTCTCCTGGTGATTGTCACATAATTGTCTGATGACAGCTGTGCTCTCAAGCCAGACCATAAAAAGTAGCAGAGTGAAACAGTAATGAGAAATATTTTGGCCAGTAAAGTTTAACTGTGACACTCCTCCCCCTCTTTATGTAACACAATAACCAAGGGAAGGAGTAATTGAAAGAAGTCTTTAAGATGTGCAGGTCTTCCACTTTGGCACTCTTCTCAAATGTTGAAAATCTTTATTAGAACCAGAATTAGCATCTTGAGAGTAAGTGTCTTTAACATGTTTCCCATCATTAGCACCCACTTAAACCGCTGTTCGAATAAAGGTGACACGATTCGGGCGTAAACAGTACCCCCCCACGCTTTCCACTTGTCGAATCATATGAGACAAGGTGGGGTAGGATTGTTGCTTCACAGGCTCCTCCCCTTTGTAATGATAAACACCAAAAAGGATAAAGAGGGCAAGATATTGTTGGTCAAGGGTTTCCTGGAGGGGAAAAAGTCACCATAATAGCAACCTATGCTCCTTACACTGGACAGGAGGCATTCCTCCGTCATCTCAGAACAGCTGTAGTCTAATTTGCAGCGGTAGACCTAAGCGTAGTAGATGAATGCAGTACGGAATCCGCATATGGATAGGCGAGAAAGGCAATGACACACACAAGAGCTTTTCTTAAAAACTGAAGGTTGCAATGAAAGATTGACGCCAACATGACGTTTGGTGAAAGCAACATAGGGATTCCCAAGAATACACTTATTTCTCATATGTCCTTAGAACTTACATGCGAAAGTACTACATACTAATAAATAACACTTTAGTACCCGCCATAACGCATTCAGATATTAGCCCAATTTGCTTATTAGACCAAGCCCCTGTGTTGTTTGAGATAGGTTGACACCCAAGAATGTTGGGTGGTGAATATTCTACCTCTCACTGCTGAGAGATGCAGTCTTGAGGGGGTAACTCTACACGAAGACTCAGGATTATTTTAAGACCAATGACAATGGAGAGGTGACACAGGCAAACCAATGGATGCCTTTAAGGTGGTCCTTCCAGGCAACTGTATTAGGCCTGTGGCCACTGTGAGAAGTTGGCCTGGCATATGCTGTCCACTAATTATAGTGGGCACCTTGCACCAGTCCAAACAACCCCTTATTGGAGATAGGTTAAAGACAACCTTTATTGAAAGCTATCCTAGTGGTAGCTATGGAGAGCAGCCTTCAGGCTAAGTCTTGAAGGAATGTAAAGCAGCTTGTTTTACCAGTCTATAATCTCTTGAGTGACCAAATGAAAGAGGACCACACCAGGTATATATTCAAAATATATGTATTTATTGCTAAACACACCCCTCTAGTCTCTTTATGAGGCTAGAGTTCGAAGTACATAAGTTATAAGTTAGTTATCTACAGTAATAGCACAAATACACGTTTGAGCCCTAGGGGCGTACCAAACCATATACCAATAAAGTGGTATAAGAACCACGACTGAGCTAGACACAGGGCCTAGAGCCTGTAGAAGTGCTTGGACCACAAGGAACCACCCAAGGTAGTGACACAGGGGACCCACGGGGGATGCGTGCAGTGTATGAACACAGCCGCGAATCGCCGTTAACTTCTATGGGGAAAGTCGCGGTTGGAATTTAAAAGAGAAGGGACACTTAGAGGAGGACTTGGAGCAAACCCTTTGAGAACTAGGCTGTTCTAGTGTCAATACCCACGGGAGCACCAGAGTACTCGAGTTACCTCACCCAGGGGAGCCGGGTGCAGAGGTGTCTTTCGGGGTCGGGTTTCGTCGTCGCTTTCAATGGCGATCTGCTGCAAAGTGCTGCTGGCGGCCAAGTCGAAAGTGTTCGGGTGGATCCAAAGGTGGATCGAAGATTTGAAGAACCTGAAAGCAGAGGGGACAGAGTCTGGGTCACTAGCCAGTGACCAGGAAGGCGATGAGCAGATGCCCACCGATGTCGAGTGCTTCAGGTAGGTTGACGGTCGTCTTGACTCTTCAGCCACGAGGTCCAGGAGGTGTCGACGACAACCAGGAGCTGGATTCGAGCTGTCCCACAACGTCTGTCGATTGCAGGGGTGTCGACGACCAGATTGGACCCAACAAGCCTTGGCAACGGCAAGTCTCGTGGAAATGGAAGAAGGACGATGTTGCAGACCAGCAAGGTCTGTGGGACTCACCCAGCGAGGGTAAGTCAGGGCACGCCTGGAGCAACCAGGGAGCCCAAGCAGAAGAAGATTGGCCTTCGGGAGGGCCTACTAGCCAACGGACTAGTGACCGCGAAGGAGCCACGAGTCGATGCACGTGGAGCTGGCTCACAGGACACTCGTGGAGTGGAGGCCAGTGATCTTGGGTGCAGTTGGTGCTGGAGGCTGGGGTTACTCGGAGCCCAAAGCACGACTTCGTGGAAGACCCAGAAGAGGATGCACTTGCAAATGCGATCGGTGTCCAGGGGTCATGGTTCCACGTTACCCACGACAGCTACGGGCCTCAGCTTTGCTGGGGACTCAGGGCAGCCTCGGGGAAGTCTGGAAATCCACCTCTAGTGATGCAAAGACTTCGGCGTCCGGCGGGAGCTTCAGCGATGCAGACCGGACAATTGCTTCTTTGGTGCCTGCCAAGCAGGGGAGTCACTCCTTGACCCCAAGGGAGATTCTTCAGTCCTCTAATCTTGAAGTAGAGCATCGAAGGTCCAGGATTCTGTGTCAGAGTTTCGTCCAGGTTAATCTAAAGTCCTAAGGACTGGGGTCCCATACTTATACTAAGGTAGGGGTTGGACATACACTGTGGACCCACCTATGGGAGGGTCAGGGCAGAGGAGTGGTTACACCCCTTTCCCTTTGTCCAGTTTCGCGCCAGAGCAGGGGCTGGAAGCCCCTGAGCCGGTTTGAACTGGGGTATGCACAGGGACACCAAATGTGCCCCCAGTGCAGGACTTCAAAGCACCAGAGAGTGCTCCCGCCCAGCCCCAATACACACTATCCTGTCTGGGGAGGTGGTTACACCTCCCTGGGACAGGAAACCTATTGTCCAGGCCTCCCCTGCCGGAGTTTCGGTCAGCAGCAGGAAGCCAGACTCGTGTCTGTGGCAGCGGCATCCATTTTGTGATGCCAGGGCTCTGGAAAGTCAGTACCAGGTATACCGGTGTGTACATGTCTCTCCCTCTAGAAGGGTGGAATGCTACCCCCGCCGCCAGAACTGGCGGGGGAGTAGCATTCCAAGATGTTTGACACCAAACACGACATGTTTCCATGCAGCCATCCCAAAGTTAGCATTTAACGCGAGGTTATAATGCGCTTAAGAGTATATGGTCGGGCTGCACTACAAACAGCATCAGAGAAGGGTCTCCGAACGCTGCAGAGAGGCCCAGCTCATGCAGGGGCACCCTCTCACATAGATAACCACGCACTTTGCCTTCAGGATTGATAAGGCCTGCCATAGGAGTGACTTATAGGTTTATATGTGTGTAGGTATGTAGTGATATAGGTAGCCTATATCACAGTAAGGGGTGCATGCACCACCTTACCCAGGCTGCAGTAGCAGACCTGTGATGTCATTTTGGATGGTCTTCCAGGGGTGGCACAATACATGCTGCAGCCCCTGGTAGGCCTCTGAGGTACCTATGCCCTGGGTACATAGTATACCATATACTAGGGACTTATAAGGGCACTCCAGATTCCAATCAGAGATGTGCCTAAGGCACATGGAAACCATTTTAGAGAGGAAGCAGCTAGGCTGGGGTTCTGATTAGCAGGGCCCTAGCCAGACTAAGGTCGAAAAACAGTGAAGCATCAGCAACAAGTGGGAGTACCCATGTGAAGCAGATCCTACTCTCCTACACAACCCCCCCCCCCCAAACGTAAGGACATTAAACTAACCTTGCCCAGTTAAGTCTTCATGTTCTAAGTGGAAGTACCTATAGAGTCCATCTGCATTGGCATGGTTACTCCCAGGTCTATGTTCCACTGTGAAGTCCATCCCCTGTAGGGAAATGGACCACCTAAGCAGTTTGGGGTTTTCACCCTTCATTTGTTTTAGCCATAAGAGGGGCTTATGGTCTGTTTGAACAAGGAAGTGAGTACCAAACAAGTATGGCCTCAACTTCTTCAGAGCCCAGACCACAGCAAAGGCCTCCCTCTCAATGGCTGACCAACGTTTCTCTCTAGGGGTCAGCCTTCTGCTAATAAAAGCTACTGGCTGATCCTGACCTTCATCATTCAATTGTGACAGTACAGCCCCTACCCCCAATTCAGATGCATCTGTTTGGACAATGAACTTCTTGGAGTAATCAGGACTCTGTAGAATGGGAGCAGTGCACATGGCCTGCTTTAGGTCATCAAATGCCTTTTGAAAGCTAACTGTCCACTGAACCTTTTTGGGCATTTTCTTGGAAGTTAAGTCATTCAGGGGTGTCACTATTGATCCATACCGCTTGACAAATCTCCTATAGTACCCAGTCAGGCCTAAAAAGGCTCTCACCTGAGTCTAGGTAGTTGGAGCAGTCCAGTCCATGATGGTCTGGATCTTGCTCTGCAGTGGTTGAACCTGGCCTCCACCCACAAGGTGGCCCAGGTACACAACCTGACTCTGCCCTATCTGGCACTTTGTGGCCTTGATAGTCAGGCCTGCTTTCTGCAGGGCCTGCAAAACATTTCTGAGGTGGACCAGGTGATCCTCCCAGGTGGAGCTAAAGACAGCAATATCATCTAGATATGCTGCACTATAGGCTTCCAGACCTGTAAGGACTGTATTCACCAACCTCTGAAAAGTGGCAGGTGCATTCTTCAGACCAAAGGGCATCACCACAAATTGATAATGCCCACTAGGGGTTGAGAATGCTGACTTTGGCTTTGCATCATCAGCTAGTCTGATCTGCCAGTAGCCAGCTGTCAGGTCAAATGTGCTTATATACTTGGATGAGGCCAAAGTGTCTATTAGCTCATCTGCCCTAGGTATTGGATGGGCATCAGTCCTAGTGACTGCATTGAGACCACTGTAGTCCACACAAAACCTCATCTCTCTTTACCCACCATTGGTGTGAGGGTTTGGCACAAGGACCACTGGACTAGCCCAAGGGCTATCTGAGGGTTCAATAACTCCCAAATCCAACATCTTCTGGACTTCTGTCCTGATACAGTCCCTGACATGGTCAGGTTGCCTATAAATCTTATTTTTAATAGGCAGACTGTCCCCAGTGTCCACTTCATGAGTGCACCAGGTAGTCTGACTGGGTGTCAGTGAGAATATGTGTCTGAACTGATTGAGCACCTGTCTGCAATCAGTTTGCTGCTGGGCAGTGAGGCTGCCTGCCAAGGCTACACCATCCACTGACCCATCATCAGGGTTCTGTGAGAGCAGGTCAGGGAGTGGGTCACTCTCTTCCTCTTGTCCCTCATCAGTAGCCATGAGCAAGCCCATGTCTGCCCTGTCCACATATGGTTTTAACCTGTTGACATGGAGAACCCTGTGGGGACTCCTGGGTGTTCCTAGGTCCACCAAATAGGTAACCTCACCCTTCTGTTCAACAATGGAATGGGGTCCACTCCATTTGTCTTGGAGAGCTGCTGGGGCCACTGGCTCCAACACCCACACCTTCTGTCCTGGCTGGTAAACAGTCAGGACAGCCTTTTGGTCATGCCAGGCTTTTTGCAGTACCTGGCTAGCCTCAAGGTTTTTAGTTGCCTTTTTCATGTACTCAGCCATCTGGGAGCGGAGACCAAGTACATAGTCCACTATGTCTTGCTTTGGGGGCTTGAGAGGTAACTCCCATCCTTCCTTCACCAAGCACAATGGACCCCTGACAGGGTGACCAAACAAAAGTTCAAAAGGGCTGTAGCCAACCCCTTTTGAGGCACCTCCCTGTATGCAAATAAAAGGCAGGGCAAGAGTATGTCCCATCTTCGCCTAAGCTTTTCTGGGAGCCCTTTAATCATGCCCTTCAAGGTTTTGTTGAATCTCTCAACTAAACCATTGCATTGTGGGTGATAGGGTGTGGTGAACTTGTAAGTCACTCCACACACCTTCCACATTGCTTTCAAGTATCCAGACATAAAGTTAGCACACCTGTCTGATACAACCTCCTTAGGGAAGCCCACTCTTGAGAAAATTCCCAGGAGGGCTCTTGCCACCACAGGTGCTGTAGTGGTCCTAAGGGGAATAGCCTCTGGGTACCTGGTGGCATGATCCACTACCACCAGGATAAACCTGTGCCCAGATGCTGTTTGGGGATCCATGGGACCAACAATGTCAATCCCCACACTTTCAAAGGGAACCCCACCACAGGTAGTGGTATCAGGGGGCCTTTGTAGTGCCACCTGCCTTACCACTGGCCTGGCAGGTTACACAGGAGCGACAAAACTCCTTGGTGTCTTCAGACATGTGGGGCCAGTGAAAGTGAGGGACAATTCTGTCCCAAGTCTTGTTCTGGCCCAGGTGACCTGCTAAGGGAATGTCATGGGCTAGGGTCAATAGGAAGCCCCTGAACTTCAGAGGTATAACCAACCTCCTGGTGGCACCAGGCTTGGGGTCTCTACACTCGGAGTACAAGAGTCCATCATCCCAATACACTGTATGGGGACCACTAGCTTTCCCAGCAGCCTCAGCAGCAGCTTGCTGTCTGAGGGGTTCAAGAGAGGGGCAGCTCTAATGCTCCTGGCTCAGATCTGCCCTGGAAGGGCCCCCTGTCCCCAAGAACTCAACCTGGTCAGGTTCAAGCTCCTCGGGGACAGTTCCTTCCTCAGGACTACGATCATCCCCCTCAAGAGACTGATCTTCTTTCTGAGCCAAGGGGGAAGGCACTGCCTTTACCCTACTACTCCTCTTCTTGGAGGGCACTTGGTCCATTATTCCAGAATCCAAGGCCTGTTCAGTGTTAGACATTTTGGCTTCTGACCTGGTCACAGCAAACACATCTGCAGGGATGCCCAGCATTTCTGCATGGGTCCTGAGCTCCACTTCTGCCCAAGCTGAAGTTTCTAAGTCATTGCCAAGCAAGCATTCAACGGGTAGGTCTGCACTTACCACAACCTTCTTAAGGCCAGTTACCCCTCCCCAGGAGAAGTTAAAAACTGCCAGAGTATGGTCTGTTCTGACGTTGCTAGCATTGGTCACTTGGTACATTTCACCAAGTATAATCTGCCCAGGTTTCACAAGGTCTTGTGTTACCATGGTGACACTTGCCCCTGTGTCCCTAAATGCCAAAGCCTCTTTTCCATTGATTAAGGGCTGTTGCCTGTACTTGCCCAGATTACTGGGACTCACAGAGGAGGTCACATCCATGCCTCCATTACAGACTAGGACAGCCTGAGTGAGTTCTCTGACTAGGTCAGAGCTCATCTCCTTACCCAGGGTCAACCCTACTAAACCCTTGGCTTGTGTAGTCCCACCACCAACTGTAACTGCACTAGGGGGAGCAGGTGCCTTGGGGGCATTGGTGGGGGCTGGAGCAGAGTCTTTGGACTTGGTGCAATCACTGGTCCAGTGGGTCTTTTGCTTACAGACCTTGCACCATGGTTTCTTTTGGCCTCTTCCCTTGTTAGACTGTGAATCCCCACCTGAAGAAGATTTTTGGGGGCCTTGTGAAGACTTTTGGTCTTTACCCTTCTCCCCACCCTTATCAGAGTTTTTCGAATCTTGCTTCTTAGGGTCACCACCTTGGTTCTGTACCTTCTGCCTCACCCTGGTTCTGACCCATTTGCCTGCCTTCTTTCCCAATTCTTGGGGAGAGGTCAGCTCAGAGTCCACCAGGTGCTGATGCAACAGCTGATTTTGACAATTGTTAAGGATCTGCTCCCTCATGATAAGATTGTACAATCCTGTGAAGACACATACCTTACTGCCCAATAACCAACCTTCCAGAGCCTTGGCAGAACAATGAACAAAGTCCACCCAGTCTTGAGTCTGTGCTTTCTGGGTATCCCTGAACTTTAACCTGTATTGTTCAGTGGTTAGGCCAAACCCATCAATTAGAGCACTCTGCAAGACTTTGTAATTATCAGCATCCTCCTCTCTAACAGTGAGGAGCTTATCTCTACCTTTGTCTGCAAAGGAGAGCCACAAGATTGCTGCCCACTGCTCCTGAGGGACCCTCTGTACTTTACAGGCCCTCTCTAGAGCAGTTATCCATTTGTGGATGTCATCCCCACTCTGGTAGGGAGGGACAATCTTGCTCAGGTTTCTATGGTCATAAGACCTTTCGCTATCTTTGGGGAAATTGCTGACACCATGGGACTCTAGTCCCATCTTTTTCCTCTCTCTATAGAGATCTAGGGACTCCCTGTCTATAGCCAATTGCTGTTTTCTGAGCTCAAGCTGGGCTTGTTCATACTGAAGCAATCTCTTTCTCCTTTCATGAGAGGATTCCCTCTTATGAGAGGAGACAGAGGTCCCTATTGAGGTGTCAGAGTGGTTAGACTCCTGAGAAGGAGATCTAGACCTTCTGGGCACACTCAGTATTCTTCCTGGGGGGACAAAGGGGAGGTCATTCTGATCCTCCTCCTTCTCCACAGGAGGAATTGGGTTTTCCAGGACAAGGTCATTTTCACCTTCCTGGCCAGTTTCAGAGGGGGGGGGCCTGGGTTTCCTCACCCCTTGCCCCTTCCTCATCTTCTGCCCCACCCTCTCTGCCTACCCCTTCAGACCCTAGGGGCCTGCTGAGATCATCAGCCAGTAACACCTCCCTGAGGTGTTGGGTGCTGGCACTTTTGCCTGCCTTCAGCTTCCTAGTATTGCATAATGCTCTCAATTCCAAGAATGGGAGTTTATCATACTTGGAGGGAAGAAGCCCACTGGCTTCTGGCAAGGACTCACTGGGTCCTGGCTATGAAGACATTACTAGTGAGGTGTGGTGTATGCACTACCTACTCTAGTGTGGCCTACTAAACTCTCTTGAGTTGTAGAAAGGGTGTGCTATCCCTTAACACACAACTCTAAGTTCAGTAGAACTTACTGTATTACTAAGCTTGATTTATATGTACCTTAGGTACCCTTAGTGGTTTTCAGTTGATCAATTCAATTGAGATTATCTGGTAAAACAATAGCAAGCTGGAATCCCACACGCTGCACACCAATGTGAGAAGTTGGCCTGGCATATGCTGTCCACTAATTATAGTGGGCACCTTGCACCAGTCCAAACAACCCCTTATTGGAGATAGGTTAAAGACAACCTTTATTGAAAGCTATCCTAGTGGTAGCTATGGAGAGCAGCCTTCAGGCTAAGTCTTGAAGGAATGTAAAGCAGCTTGTTTTACCAGTCTATAATCTCTTGAGTGACCAAATGAAAGAGGACCACACCAGGTATATATTCAAAATATATGTATTTATTGCTAAACACACCCCTCTAGTCTCTTTATGAGGCTAGAGTTCGAAGTACATAAGTTATAAGTTAGTTATCTACAGTAATAGCACAAATACACGTTTGAGCCCTAGGGGCATACCAAACCATATACCAATAAAGTGGTATAAGAACCACGACTGAGCTAGACACAGGGCCTAGAGCCTGTAGAAGTGCTTGGACCACAAGGAACCACCAAGGTAGTGACACAGGGGACCCACGGGGGACGCGTGCAGTGTATGAACACAGCCCGAATCGCCGTTCAATCAATCAATCAATCACAGAATTTGTAAAGCGCACTACTTACCCGCGAGGGTCTCAAGGCGCTGGGGAGAAAGAAAAAGGGGGGGTGCTGCTACTGGTCGAACAACCAGGTCTTGAGTAGCCTCCTGAAGGTCAGCAGGTCTTGGGTCTGTCGTAGGCTTAGTGGAAGGGTGTTCCAGGTCTTGGCGGCGAGGTGGGAGAAGGATCTGCCGCCGGTGGTAGTTCTTCGAATGCGAGGGACGGTGGCAAGGGAGAGGTCGGCGGAGCGGAGTTGGCGGTTGGGGACGTAGAAGAGGAGTCGTCTGTTGAGGTAGGCTGGGCCAGTCTTGTGGAGTGCCTTGTGTGCGTGGATGAGGAGTTTGAAGGAGATTCTCCTGTCGTCGGGGAGCCAGTGCAGGTTCCTCAGGTGGGGGGTGATGTGGCTGTGGCGTGGTACATCGAGGATCAGGCGTGCGGAGGCGTTTTGTATGCGTTGCAGTCGCTTGATGAGCTTGGCCGGGGCTCCCGCGTAGAGGGCGTTCCCATAGTCTGCTACTGACGAGGGCCTGGGTGACTGTTCTTCTTGTATCTGTTGGGATCCACCTGTAGATCTTGCGAAGCATGCGGAGGGTGTTGAAGCAGGAGGATGAGACTGCGTTGACTTGCTTGGCCATGGAGAGCGTTGAGTCGAGGATGACTCCCAGGTTGCGTGCGTGGTCGGTGGGTGTCGGGGCTGCTCCCAGCGTCGTTGGCCACCAGGAGTCGTCCCAGGCTGAGGGGTTGGAGCCGAGGATGAGGACCTCTGTCTTCTCCGTGTTCAGTTTTAGTCGGCTGATCTTCATCCAATCGGCGACGGCCTTCATTCCTTCGTGGAGGTTGGATTTGGCGGCGAGGGGGTCCTTGGTGAGGGAGAGGATCAGTTGAGTGTCGTCAGCGTAGGAGATTATGTTGAGGTCGTGCTGTCTGGCGATGCGTGCGAGCGTGGCCATGTAGATGTTGAACAGTGTTGGGCTGAGGGACGATCCCTGGGGTACGCCGCAGATGATCTCGGAGGCTTCGGATCGGAATGGTGGGAGGCGGACTCTCTGGGTTCTGCCGGCGAGGAAGGAGGTGGCCCATTCCAGGGCCTTGTCTCGGATCCCTGCGTCGTGGAGGCGTGCGCGTAGAGTGCGGTGGCAGACAGTGTCGAAGGCGGCGGAGAGGTCCAGCAGGATGAGGGCTGCGGTCTCACCGTTGTCCAGCAGGATCCTGATGTCGTCGGTGGCGGCGATGAGGGCAGTCTCAGTGCTGTGGTTGCTGCGGAACCCCGATTGGGATGGGTCCAGGATGCTGTTTTCTTCGAGGTATCGGGTTAGCTGTTTGTTGACGATCTTCTTGATGACCTTGGATGGGAACGGAAGCAGGGAGATGGGCCGGAAGTTCTTGAGGTCTCTCGGGTCTGCCTTGGGTTTTTTGAGTAGGGCGTTGATCTCTGCGTGTTTCCAGCTCTCTGGGAAGGTCGCGGTCTCGAAGGAGAGATTGATGATGTTGCACAGGTGGGGTGCGATGGAGCTGCTGGCTTTGTTGAAGATGTGGTGCGGGAAAGGGTCTGACGGGGAGCCGGAGTGTATTGTGCTCATGGTCTTGATGGTGTCCTCGATGTTCACGCTGGCCCAGGCTGGCAGGGGGTCGTGGTCGATGGTGTGCGGCGGGTCTGGTGCATCGATCTTAGTTGGGGCTGTCTGGGTGTTGAAGCTGTCGTGGATGTCGGCGATCTTGCGGTGGAAGAAGGTGGCGAGGGAATCGCACAGGGGTTGCGACGGCGGGATGTCGTTGGTGTTGGAGCTGGGGTTGGAGAGTTCCTTCACGATGTTGAAAAGCTCCTTTCTGTTGTGTGCGTTGTTGTCGAGGCGGTCTTTGAAGGAGATTCTCTTGGCGGACTTGATGAGGTGGTGGTGGTTACGGATGGCGTCTTTGTGGGCTACGTGGCTGTCCGGTGTCTTATCACTGTGCCATTTCTTCTCTAGTTTCCGGCAGGTACGCTTGGAAGCTAGGAGTTCCGAGGTGAACCAGCTGGCTCTTTTGGTGGTGTCACTGTAGGTGAGTTTTTTCAGCGGGGCGAGGGTGTTGGCACAGTCGTCCATCCATCGTCTGAGGTTGCAGGCAGCGTCGTCGGTGTTGGATGGGTCGGAGGGAGGGCTGAGAGCGAGGGTTGCCCAATGTTGGTCTTCGGTGACTTTGCTCCAGCAGCGGCGTGGGATCTGTTGGGTGCGGTGGTGTGTGGTGTGTTTCTGGAAGGTGAAATGGATGCAGCGGTGGTCGGTCCAGAGGAGTTCCGTGGTGTGGCTGAAGGAGACGTGGGAGCTTGAGGAGAAGATGGGGTCAAGCGTGTGGCCGGCGGAATGGGTCAGTGTTGTGACGAGCTGGCTCAGACCGAGGTTGGCGAGGTTGTCGATCAGGGTGGTGGAGTTGCTGTCGTTGTTGTTCTCCAGGTGAAAGTTCAGGTCTCCGAGGAGGATGTAGTCGGTAGAGGTCAGGGCGTGCGTGCTGATGAAGTCGGCGATGGAGTCGCTGAACTGGGGTCGACTCGGGGCCCAGGGGGTCTGTAGACAAGGGTGCCTCTAAGGGTGGTGTTGGGGTCCGTGTGGATCTGGAAGTGCATGTGTTCGGCGGTGCTGAGAGTGTCGTCGTTGCTGGTCGAGACCCTGATGGTGTTCTTGTGGACAATGGCGCTTCCTCCTCCTACTGCGTTGACGCGGTCTCTGCGGGTGATCTTATAGCCATCTGGGATGGCTATGGCGATGTCGGGGGCGGAGGAGTCGTTCATCCAGGTCTCTGTCAGGAAGGCGACGTCTGGTGATGATGTGTCGAGCAGGTCCCATAGCTCGACGGCGTGTTTGCGTGCGGAGCGGGTGTTCAGTAGGATGCATCGGAGGTGGTTGAGGTCCTTCTTGGCGGGCGCCTCGGTGGCTCTGAGGCTGGTGTAGCTGCAGTTCCGGCAGGTGAAGGGACCATGGGTGCGTTTCGGGGCGGCCTTGAAGCAGTTGTGCGTCCGTCCGGGGTTGAGAGCGTGGAGTGTGGTGGCATCGTATCGGCGTCGGTCCTCGAGGCTGGTGCGGGGGGCGCACGGCCCAGGGGTTCTGGCGCTGGGCGCGGTCCAGGCACGGTCGGGCGCAGACGGGCTTGCCTTAGGTGCGCCTTTGGGGAGGTGGGAGGGAGGAGCAGCTGGGAGGCGGGAGGCAGGGGCAGCGAATGGGCAGTCGGGGGCGGGGCCGCAGCGGACGCAGCGGCGGGAGTGGAGAGAGGCAACGAGGGGTACAGAAGGCAAAATGGGCACAGTTCAATGGGGGCAGCGAGGGGAAACAGAAGGAAAAAAGGACACAGTTCAATGGGGGCAGCGAGGGGAAACAGAAGGAAAATGGACACAGTTCAATGGGGGCAGCGAGGGGAAACAGAAGGAAAAAAGGACACAGTTCAATGGGGGCAGCGAGGGGAAACAGAAGGAAAATGGACACAGTTCAATGGGGGCAGCGAGGGGAAACAGAAGGAAAAAAGGACACAGTTCAATGGGGGCAGCGAGGGGTACAGAAGGAAAAAAGGACACAGGGAAAATGGGGGCAGCGAGGGGAAACAGAAGGAAAAATGGACACAGTTCAATGGGGGCAGCAAGGGGAAACAGAAGGAAAAAAAAGGACACAGTTCAATGGGGGCAGCGAGGGGAAACCGAAGGAAAATGGACACAGTTCAATGGGGGCAGCGAGGGGAACAGAAGGAAAAAAGGACACAGGGAAAATGGGGGCAGCGAGGGGAAACAGAAGGAAAAATGGACACAGTTCAATGGGGCAGCGAGGGGAAACAGAAGGAAAAAAAATGACACAGTTCAATGGGGGCAGCGAGGGGAAACAGAAGGAAAATGGACACAGTTCAATGGGGGCAGCGAGGGGAACAGAAGGAAAAAAGGACACAGTTCAATGGGGGCAGGGAGGGGAAACAGAAGGAAAAATGGACACAGTTCAATGGGGGCAGCGAGGGGAAACAGAAGGAAAAAAACGACACAGTTCAATGGGGGCAGCGAGGGGAAACAGAAGGAAAATGGACACAGTTCAATGGGGGCAGCGAGGGGAACAGAAGGAAAAAAGGACAGAGTTCAATGGGGGCAGCGAGGGGAAACAGAAGGAAAATGGACAGGGTTCAATGGGGGCAGCGAGGGGAACAGAAGAAAAAATGGACACAGGGAAAATGGGGGCAGCGAGGGGAAACAGAAGGAAAAATGGACACAGGAAAAATGGGGGCAGCGAGGGGAACAGAAGGAAAACGGGCACCGAGGCCACAAGCAGAGGGGCGAGCTTACCAGCAGCAGCAGCGGGCAGGACACCACAGGCGGAGCTGTGTGGCAGGGGAGCGACCTACCTGGCAAGGTCAAGGGTCGCTCTCCTCCCGCGCAGCGTCCGCCATATATGGGGAGGTGGGAGGGAGGAGCAGCTGGGAGGCGGGAGGCAGGGGCAGCGAATGGGCAGTCAGGGTGCAGGGCCGCAGGGGACGCAGCGGCGGGAGTGGAGAGAGGCAACGAGGGGTACAGAAGGCAAAATGGGCACAGTTCAATGGGGGCAGCGAGGGGAAACAGAAGGAAAAAGGACACAGTTCAATGGGGGCAGCGAGGGGAAACAGAAGGAAAATGGACACAGTTCAATGGGGGCAGCGAGGGGAAACAGAAGGAAAAAGGACACAGTTCAATGGGGGCAGCGAGGGGAAACAGAAGGAAAATGGACACAGTTCAATGGGGGCAGCGAGGGGAAACAGAAGGAAAAAAGGACACAGTTCAATGGGGGCAGCGAGGGGAAACAGAAGGAAAAAGGACACAGTTCAATGGGGGCAGCGAGGGGAAACAGAAGGAAAAAGGACACAGGGAAAATGGGGGCAGCGAGGGGAAACAGAAGGAAAAATGGACACAGTTCAATGGGGGCAGCGAGGGGAAACAGAAGGAAAAAAAGGACACAGTTCAATGGGGCAGCGAGGGGAAACAGAAGGAAAATGGACACAGTTCAATGGGGGCAGCGAGGGGAACAAAAGGAAAAAAGGACACAGTTCAATGGGGGCAGCGAGGGGAAACAGAAGGAAAATGGACACGGTTCAATGGGGGCAGCGAGGGGAACAGAAGAAAAAATGGACACAGGGAAAATGGGGGCAGCAAGGGGAAACAGAAGGAAAAATGGACACAGGAAAAATGGGGGCAGCGAGGGGAACAGAAGGAAAACGGGCACCGAGGCCACAAGCAGAGGGACGAGCTTACCAGCAGCAGCAGCGGGCAGGACACCACAGGCGGAGCTGTGTGGCGGGGGAGCGACCTACCTGGCAAGGTCAAGGGTCGCTCTCCTCACCGCGCAGCGGCCGCCATATATGGGGAGGTGGGAGGGAGGAGCAGCTGGGAGGTGGGAGGCAGGGGCAGCGAATGGGCAGTCAGGGGGGCGGGCCGCAGGGGACGCAGCGGCGGGAGTGGAGAGAGGCAACGAGGGGTACAGAAGGCAAAATGGGCACAGTTCAATGGGGGCAGCGAGGGGAAGCAGAAGGAAAAAAGGACACAGTTCAATGGGGGCAGCGAGGGGAAACAGAAGGAAAAAAGGACACAGTTCAATGGGGGCAGCGAGGGGAAACAGAAGGAAAAATGGACACAGTTTAATGGGGGCAGCGAGGGGAAACAGAAGGAAAAATGGACACAGTTCAATGGGGGCAGCGAGGGGAAACAGAAGGAAAAAGGACACAGTTCAATGGGGGCAGCGAGGGGAAACAGAAGGAAAATGGACACAGTTCAATGGGGGCAGCGAGGGGAAACAGAAGGAAAAAAGGACACAGTTCAATGGGGGCAGCGAGGGGAAACAGAAGGAAAAAAGGACACAGTTCAATGGGGGCAGCGAGGGGAAACAGAAGGAAAAAGGACACAGGGAAAATGGGGGCAGCGAGGGGAAACAGAAGGAAAAATGGACACAGTTCAATGGGGGCAGCGAGGGGAAACAGAAGGAAAAAAAAGGACACAGTTCAATGGGGGCAGCGAGGGGAACAGAAGAAAAAATGGACACAGGGAAAATGGGGGCAGCGAGGGGAAACAGAAGGAAAAATGGACACAGGAAAAATGGGGGCAGCGAGGGGAACAGAAGGAAAATGGGCACCGAGGCCACAAGCAGAGGGGCGAGCTTACCAGCAGCAGCAGCGGGCAGGACACCACAGGCGGAGCTGTGTGGCGGGGGAGCGACCTAAATGGCAAGGTCAAGGGCCGTTAACTTCTATGGGGAAAGTCGCGGTTGGAATTTAAAAGAAAAGGGACACTTAGAGGAGGACTTGGAGCAAACCCTTTGAGAACTAGGCTGTTCTAGTGTCAATACCCACGGGAGCACCGGAGTACTCGAGTTACCTCACCCAGGGGAGCCGGGTGCATAGGTGTCTTTCGGGGTCGGGTTTCGTCGTTGCTTTCAATGGCGATCTGCTGCAAAGTGCTGCTGGCGGCCAAGTCGAAAGTGTTCAGGTGGATCCAAAGGTGGATCGAAGATTTGAAGAACCTGAAAGCAGAGGGGACAGAGTCTGGGTCACTAGCCAGTGACCAGGAAGGCGATGAGCAGATGCCCACCGATGTCGAGTGCTTCAGGTAGGTTGACGGTCGTCTTGACTCTTCAGCCACGAGGTCCAGGAGGCGTCGACGACAACCAGGAGCTGGATTCGAGCTGTCCCACAACGTTTGTCGATTGCAGGGGTGTCGGCGACCGGATTGGACCCAACAAGCCTTGGCAACAACAAGTCTCGTGGAAATGGAAGAAGGACAATGTTGCAGACCAGCAAGGTCTGTGGGACTCACCCAGCAAGGGTAAGTCAGGGCACTCCTGGAGCAACCAGGGAGTCCAAGCAGAAGAAGATTGGCCTTCGGGAGGGCCTACTAGCCAACGGACTAGTGACCGCAAAGGAGCCTCGAGTTGATGCACGTGGAGCTGGCTCACAGGACACTCGTGGAGTGGAGGCCAGTGATCTTCGGTGCAGTTGGTGCTGGAGGCTGGGGCTACTCGGACCCCAAAGCACGACTTCGTGGGAGACCCAGAAGAGGATGCACTTGCAAATGCGATCGGTGTCCACGGGTCACGGTTCCACGTTACCCACACAGCTACGGGCCTCAGCTTTGCTGGGGACTCAGGGCAGCCTCGGCGAAGTCTGGAAATCCACCTCTGGTGATGCAAAGACTTCAGTGTCCTGCGGGAGCTTCAGCGATGCAGACCGGACAATTGCTTCTTTGGTGCCTGCCAAGCAGGGGAGTCACTCCTTGACCCCAAGAGAGATTCTTCAGTCCTCTAATCTTGAAGTAGAGCGTCGAAGGTCCAGGATTCTGTGTCAGAGTTTCAGTCCAGGTTAATCTAAAGTCCTAAGGACTGGGGTCCCATACTTATACTAAGGTAGGGGTTGGACATACTCTGTGGACCCACCTATGGGAGGGTCAGGGCAGAGGGGTGGTCACACCCCTTTCCCTTGTCCAGTTTCGCGCCAGAGCAGGGGCTGGAAGCCCCTGAGCCAGTTTGAACTGGGGTATGCACAGGGACACCAAATGTGCCCCCAGTGCAGGACTTCAAAGCACCAGAGAGTGCTCCTGCCCAGCCCCAATACACACCTCCCTGGGACAGGAAACCTATTGTCCAGGCCTCCCCTGCTGGAGTTTCGGTCAGCAGCAGGAGGCCAGACTCGTGTCTGTGGCAGCGGCATCCATTTTGTGATGCCAGGGCTCTGGAAAGTCAGTACCGGGTATACCGGTGTGTACATGTCTCTCCCTCTAGAAGGGTAGAATGCTACCCCCGCCGCCAGAACTGGCGGGGGGGGTAGTATTCCAAGATGTTTGACACCAAACACGACATGTTTCCGTGCAGCCATCCCAAAGTTAGCATTTAACGCGAGGTTATAATGCGCTTAAGAGTATATGGTCGGGCTGCACTACAAACAGCATCAGAGAAGGGTCTCCGAATGCTGCAGAGGGGCCCAGCTCATGCAGGGGCACCCTCTCACATAGGAACCACGCACTTTGCCTTCAGGATTGATAAGGCCTGCCATAGGAGTGACTTATAGGTTTATATGTGTGTAGGTATGTAGTGATATAGGTAGCCTATATCACAGTAAGGGGTGCATGCACCACCTTACCCAGGCTGCAGTAGCAGACCTGTGGTGTCATTTTGGATGGCCTTCCAGGGGTGGCACAATACATGCTGCAGCCCTGGTAGGCCTCTGAGGTACCTATGCCCTGGGTACATAGTATACCATATACTAGGGACTTATAAGGGCACTCCAGATTCCAATCAGAGATGTGCCTAAGGCACATGGAAACCATTTTAGAGAGGAAGCAGCTAGGCTGGGGTTCTGATTAGCAGGGCCCCAGCCAGACTAAGGTCGAAAAACAGTGAAGCATCAGCAACAAGTGGGGGTACCCATGTGAAGCAGATCCTACTCTCCTACAGCCACTGTCAAAAGACTTCGACAGCAACACAAAAAACAACTTGAGTGAGAACTGCAAAGTGCAGACTTAAAATAGCGATTCTCCAAATAAAATGCCTAAAGAATCTGAATTTCATTAAAGACAAGGGCTAGCATTATGCATAATCTTTTAATGCTACGACATTGCAGCAGTTTAAAGAACACATTGCATAATAAAACACTAACAATCCAGAACTAGAATCTTCCTTCACATATAAATGGTCCCTTCACTGAATCCTCTTCCTCGTTAAAATGCGAAACCATCCTCCCTCTTCCTATGTTGTCAGTACAAGATATCCTCTAGCATACTCTCTTCTTAAAACAAGAAATGATCCTCCATCCACTGAACCATCGATTGTTTTCTGAAACAAGAAAAAGTTGTTAAATAGCCACTCAAAAATATTAGAAATCAAAGTTATACTTATATTTCTTTCTCTATATTTAATTTCTTTTTTTTGTTTTTTAAAATAAAAACTTACAAATTAACATGTATTACTCCAATAAAACTAGGGAGAGGAGGGAGGGATAATGCTACCCTCCATGTCTTTAATAAAATTCAGGTTCTCTAAGCATTTTATTTGGAGAATCACTATTTCATTACCAGACTGGAGGCTATTCTTATGCATGTCGGTAGCCCTCTAAAACCACATTTGCCATATGCTCAATTGGTTTGCAATAAATGCTTTGCAAGCATATAAGCATTGGACCAGTCTACCACTCTCATATCTTCCAGTCTCCCACCTTTATAAAAAGCTTGGCTCGCCATTGCCCCTCTCATCGAATGAGCGTCACATTTTAGTAAATCAACACCCACTTGTTGCATAGAACATTTCAACCATCTTTCAATAGTAGTTGTAGTGACAGCCTTTAAAAGTTTAACAAAGAAATAATTAATTGGTTCACTCCATCAGGTCAATACTCCTCTATTCTAGAATCATACTCTAGCATGCAATCTACTACACACAACTTTTTACATGCCTCAAATTTAGGATGAAATATAGTTTCCATCATTGTTTTAGTTCTTTTAGTATTATCAAATGTCGCCCACAAAGGGTCATAAACTCTGTTACTCACCTCCAAAGCTTTCACATCTGAAACTCTGTGGCAAGAAACTAAGCCTAACAAAGATGCTAACCTAATGGTCCATCTTTTCAAATTCAAATACCTACTACTTGGCGGGGTCAATAAGGATAAAACTATATTGACACCTCACAAGATCTCATACCTTGCTCTAGGAGGTCTCCACGACCTGATGCTTTTAAGGACTCTACAAACGAAAATTTTTTACCCACACTTCTACCATCAACCTATCAGTGTTCAGCAGACACTGCTGACCTGTAGCAATGTGTGGTTCTATAACTAAGGCCTTTTTCAAATTGTTCCACCAGGAAGTTAACATCCTCATCTACAGGTGCCTCCATGGGATCCAAACTCCTTTTCAGCCACCAACATAACCATAATTTCCAAATCCCTTTGTATCTATGTCAAGTACCTGTTGACCAGGACTCCTCTGCCTTTCCCGAAAGTCCTGACATGCCTGAAGGTCTACTGATACTTTCCAGACAAGAACGTTCACCGCCCCTATCTGGACCAAAGGGTGTTCCTCTCCATCTGCATCTCTCAAAAGACCATAGCAGGAAGATAAATTGGTATTTCACATGCGAGTTCTAACAGCATTGTAAACCACGCCTGAAACAACCAAAATGGAGTTACCAGCACTAGAAGAACATTCCTCTCTCCTCACTTTCTGCAGAACTCTGAATCATAGCGAATGGAGGAAATTCACAGCCGTTTGCTCCCTTCCAACTCTGTAGAAAAGCATCCACTGCTAGAGCATCCAACTTTAATAATTCTGTACCTGTAACGTGTTCGCAAAAAGGTCTATCTCTAGAGGACCCCATAACCAGTCTATTTTCTAGAAGCATTCCAGATTCAATTTCCAATGGCTGTAAACCCTAAAAAACCTTGAATTCTAGGCCGCAGTTACATTTTCCTTAACAGGCAAATATTTTGCCCTCTCGCTGATTTTGGGCTTCAAACAAAACAACCACAGCTCTTTTGCACATTCCAACAGATCAAGGGACCTTGTGTCCTCTAATCGATTTATATAGGCCACTGCAGAATCATTGTCCATCTCTAGCAATACCGCTCTGCGTTGTAAAGTATGCCTGAAACTCATGAGAGCATAGAGACTCGCTGTCAACTCTAAACAGATTGTGTCGTTTTCCCTCATATTTGACCACAATCCACTAGTCTCCAGTGCACGCAGGCATGCGTCCTAACCAGCTAGACTCGCATCTGACTCCAATATGAAATCCAGAGTACAACCAAAGATTGTTCATCCATTCCAAGCAACTAAATTCTCTAACCATCAACATAGTTCCCTCTTCGCTGCTGGGTCTAGGTTCATCTTGTCTGATAGGTCCCGAAGGTCTCTCACTTTCACTCTTTGCAGTGCACAATAGTGTAATGGACCAGGGAAACCTGCCTGAAATAAAGACGATACCAGACCTATGATCCTTGCTCGGTCCCTTAGAGTTTGAAACTCCCTTTTGAGCACATATAGAATCTCTTTCCTTATCTTGGTGGCCTTCTTGACTGGTAATAGTACAACTACAGTGATTGTGTCTATCATAAACCCTAAAAATTCCAGAGTGCGTGTTGGAGTAAAAAATGATTACTCCTTGTTCACAATAAAACCTAGACTCTCCAGCAAATTCTTGATGATATTCAAATCTATCAGGAGTTGATTCCAACACTGAGACATAACCAAAATGCTGTCTAAATAAATGATAATCCGAATACCCCTCTTTCTCAGGTAGGCCATCACTGCCCTCATTACCTTGGTGAAGCACCATGGTGCTGAGGATAGGCCAAATAGAAGGGCACAAATTTGGTAAATTCAATCCTGCTAGATGAACTGTAGGTAAGGTTGGCTGCTCTCTGTCATAGGTATTGTAAAGTAAGCATCTTTTAGGTCCAACTTTGCCTACCAGTCGTTCTTCAACAGCATATCCCTCAACAGATGGATGCCTTCCATCTTGAAGTGTCTATAAACTAGAAACCTGTTCAAATCTCTCAAATTTATAAGGGTTCTCAAAACCTTGTCCTTTTTCTCTACCAGGAAAAGTGTACTCACAAAAACAAATGCACCCGTCTGTAACATAGCTTTTATCTCTTGGTCTGCCACACTCTTTTGGTCCGAATTCAAATTCAATTCCCCTGGGGGTCATACTGAATGGGCATTTCTGTGAATTCTTTCCAAAATCCATGGGTTTTGCGTTATACTTTCCCAAATTTTGGCAAAATATTTTAGATGACAACCTACTCTTCCTACGAAAGAAGAAACCATTGTGCTCACCCTGGTATTCAGTTGACCCCTGACCAATGGGCTTGTTTCCTCTTGCTCACTGATAGTGGTCTCTCTGTGGGTATAAGGAAGCGCTCGCACCGGCTTGGTATCTGCTGTAACCTCTTTGCCTGAAGCTGTTGAATTGGGACCTCTGGAACCCTCTGCCGGCAGAAAGCCCCCTTCTGCCAACCCTGCCAAAAACATCTCCACTAAACAACCTGTGCATGTCATTTTGGGCCTTGTCTAGGGCTGTGAAGGTGGCAACATATTTGACAAGGCTCTTGACCATGTCTTCCCAAAATAAGAGCCACTTCCAGTTCTCACTAGCTTCCTTCCCAGCTAGACCACCTAGTTTAGGGTTTATCTTCCTTAAAAATGCCTTTCGCCTTTCAGCATTAAGACCTGTATTTGTGTTGCCCAATAATACCAGAGCTCTTTGGCTCCCACCTCTTAAAAGGTCTAGGTCCAATGGAAGACTTTTGATGTATGCCTCTTCCCGCATGTCAATTATTCTCGCTAATGGGCCTACTACATCCAGTAGCCAATGCTGGCACTGCTTTAAGGACCTTTCTAGTCCTTTTCTGGGGTCTCTGCCCATCTTAAATAGTAAGGTGATAAGCTCAGGATCCAAGTTTAGGGTGAGACAGACCTTATCATTGATAACAGGTCTTGAACATTCGGCCCTTAACACAGTCCTCACCTCCTTTTCAAGTGAGTTCCTAATTCACTTCTTTATAAAGTTGCCCACATGTCCCAAGGGCCACCATTCAGCACCTCTTGGGTGCTTTATGTTATGGGGTGATCATCGGTGGATTAGACTTCACCACAATCTGCACAAAGAGTGTTGAGTGTTCTGGTGGAATGTTAAGTACAATGCCTATGCTGGTTAAAAGAGCCCCATAAAACAGGCTCACTCCTCACTAAAATCTGTTGTAATGCACATTAAAGATTAATATGCACAGTAAAGATGAATATGCAGCCACTGATAATTAGAGAAGGTTTATTTCAAGATCCAAGAACAGAAGGGCCATACACACCCACTCGTCAAGGTATAAGCTGCAATCTCACCTATTGCCCAGATTCCATGCTGATTTCACACATTCTAAGAGTCCCTTGCAGGTGCCAGTCACAGACTGACCACTGCACAAGTGCAGACCATAACAAATTCAAAAAGTAAAAAGGGGGAGCAGTAATGTTCCGGGTTAGCGCAATAAATTACGCCTTACTAATAAAGTATCTTGAAACCAGGACATAAAAGTATTGTTTAAAAACAGATGTCTGATCATAAACACCTAACTAGCACAATTCCATAGATTGGAAACCCTTAACTACAGAATATACAACCCTTAGATAAAATATAACTATTAACAGCAGTATATGAAATCCCTAGTAGAATATATAAGCAAAGTAATATGATGCTACTTATCTGAATGAGGAGCAGCTTTTGAAAGAGGAAGATGATTCCGTGAAGGGACAATTTATATGTGAAGGAAGATTCTAGTTCTGGATTGTTAGTGTTTTATGATGTAATGTGTTCTTTAAAGTGCTGCAATGGAGTAGCATTAAAAGATGAATGCATAATGATAGCCTCTGGTATTGTTACGAAGTATAGAACAACTCCCACCCCACATTTACTTTGAATGGTAACTGCTCTAAGAGGAGCATTAAGAACCATAGACACGAACAGAACAGAATTTTCACTACTGTGAATAAAACATACATATTATGTTCATGGGAACCGGGTGGGACATATTTAGAGAGGCAATTTGGGCAGAAACAAGAGACAGACTAACAGGCACATGCATCAACCATTTTTGCAAGCGCAAACGGTGCGATTCGCAAAAATCTGCCGCTTGCGCCCGCAAAAATGGCATTTGCGATGCATCAAGGTTCAAGGCACTCGCAATTTGAGAATTCGCAATTAATTGCGAGTTCTCAGTAGCGATAGCATTTAAGGAATCGCAATTTGCGATTCCTTAAATGCAATGCAAGAACCACTTTAGAATAGCGATTTCGCTATTAGGGGTGCAAATTACCATGAAGTTGAACTTCATGGTAATTTGCAAAACTGTGAAAAATGCACTTTAGTGCATTTTTCAAAGTTTCATGTTGTGCACACACATGCCCTTGGGGCATGTGTGTGCGCAACATGGGTGCACATCACTTTTTCAGGGTGCAACAGGGTGTCATTTTGACACCCTTGCACCCTTGAAAGTACATGCGCAATTTGCGAGTACCTATTGGTACTCGCAAATTGCGCATGAATCTCCCATTCATTCCTATGGGCCTGTAGGCCCATAGGAATGAATGGGGAGCCATTCCTTAATTGAGACTCGCAATTTGCGAGTCGCAATTAAGGAATTTGTAGGAATCGCAATTTTCTCAGCAATTCCTACATGCATAGGCATTTGCGCTTCCTAATTAGCGAATCCTTATTTTTCGCTAATAAGGAATCGCAAATGCCATGTTTGATGCATGTGCCAGTAAGTCAAGGAATTTTCAGGAGATTCTGGCAACATTACGATTAAGGAAGAGGACCAGATGATGGCATTCTACAACATTAACCCCCCCCCCAATACAATGCTGTCTGACTTCCAGGGGAAACACAAAGGTAATCAGAACATGAATCTCTTGATTTCCCAATAGGGGAAGAGGATGTGAATGCAGCCATAAAGATGATGTGTTTGCAGGAGGGGTTTAATAAGACTTTCGCAAATCCTTTGATTCCACACATTACCAAGCTATTCTATTCCTTTTCACAAGATTTGGGCTTCACCCCCACAGTGGCAAAAGCAACAATCTCCCTCACTCACAGGGAAAGGATCCTAAAATTTGCACCGCTGTCAGACTGATAACATTGCTCAATATAGGTGTCAATATTTTCATGAAACTCCTAGCCATGCGTGTAGAGAATATCCTTCCTGGTGCGATTCATTCTGATCAGTCGGGGTTTATCAAGAATCACCTGACAGCTTGTGCAAGTTTTTCACCTGATTGAAAAGACAAAGAAAAAAGTGATATGAGCCGTTTTAGGGATCTTAGGAGCAGAAAAAGCCTTTAACATCCCACCCCAACTTCTGGAATAGCATTATACAGAGGGCATTCACGCCATCTGACTTTAAAAAGGGGAACTTGGCAGAGATGTACACTATCACCTTTACTGTTTGCTCTTACTAAAGAACTACTGGGTATGAAAATTAGAAGAGGCAAGGGTAATAAACATCTGCAGGTTGGCCAGGAACACATAAGGTGGTATTATTTGTGAATAGCATCTTATTGACTCTAAACCTCACCAAGGAGAGCTTTTGAAGGAATACTAGGCAGTCCCAGGATTTAAGGGAAACATGTCTACATCTGAAATATGAAACATAACAGTTCCACAGACTGACATCGATGCCCTTAAGATCTGCACTCACTTTCGATGAGCCTTGAAATCAATTAGATACTTGGGAGTCACTATTATATCTGACCTCAGGGACCTAAACAAAGCTAACTTCCTCCACATCCATGCCGAATTAGAAAGGACATTTAATAGATGGCTGATGATCCCCATCTCATGGATAAGCAGGATAGGCTATTAAAATGACAGTGCTACCTAGGGCTTTCAACATTTTTTAAGGCTTTACCAGTTGTGCTTCTGGAAAGTTTTATTTGCTGCCTTTGCAAGGGCACTGCTGAAATTTATTTAGAGAGTAGGTCATCCAAGAATCGCTTATAAAAGGATGAGCCAACCCAAATGTAGAGAGAGGACATGGCCCTACCTGATTTGAAAACCTATTACTGAGCAGTACAACTGAGTTATCATGGAATAAAGCACTCTTAGTATGGGTACATATAGACAGAGAAATAGTGAGTCTCACACTGTGAGACCTCACATGGAAACTAAAAATACTTTGTAACTGCCTAGGTGCTGCTAAAACTACAATGGGTGACCCTGGACCAAACCATATTCTCCACCTGGCATGCATGTGGGAGAAACTCGATAACAGTTTAACGTAGAGGAAGCTTGACTGAAATAATATGGGGCCGATTGCTTTCCAGTCTATCTCAAGGGGTCACATGGAGGACCGGAAGCGCCTAGACACCCACGGGTATTAGTGCGCTATATAAATTGTTATAACATAACATAAAATTGAAAACCGTAAATTGATTTGCACTTTTTTTTTCTTTCTCAGAATTCAGTTAGGAGGCTGTTCATGAGACTGTCGAGGTCAATAAAGATAATTCACTATTGCTTGGAAATATTTGAACTGGAAATAACACTGAGGAGGATTTAATGATGTTTTACATCTGATAGAGACGTCTAGCTGCAGATTCCTTACCTTTGAATTCCCAGGCATCAGGCTGGATCCGGAAACTTTTGCTGAGCAATACCCCTTGCGCGCGCTGTCAGGTGGCTCCATTCGGCTCCTCGTGACTTCTGCATCGTCCGTTATGACGTCGCGGTCACCCATATAGGCGCTGTTAGAAATGGGGGTCTCTAGTTGGCAGAAGTAGGTACCTTTGTCCAAATAGGGACCCTTGCTTCTAGTCAGGGTAAGGGGGATACACACTTTAGATAACCCCTACTCACCCACTTGGTAGCTTGGCACGAGCAGACAGGCTTATCCCAAAGGCAATGTGTAAAGTATGTGAACCAACACTCACAGTAACACAGTGAAAACACCACAAATGGACACCACACCAGTTTAGAAAAATTAAATATCTTTATCAAAACTAAACAAGACCAAAACGACAAAAATCCAACATACACAGTTAAAAATATGACTTTCAAAAGGTTTCAAGAAGTTGTACCATAGAAAACTATGGATGCGTGACTTTTCACCAAAGTACCTGTAGATGCGTCAAAAGTTCCAAAGGCCAATCAGCCGCAGAGTCGGAAAACAAAGAGATGCGACAGTCTTGAGACCTTGGGGAGGCGATGCGACAGTTCTGCGACACGCAGATGACGAGTTGCGTCGAATCCGGTCTGTATGGGGAGTGATGCGTCGATCCTTCGTGACGGTTCTGGTTCGCAGGTGATACGTCGGGAAAGCGTGCCACACAGGTACGATGAATAGACATCCGGGATGCGACGGCGTCGAGCGGTGCTGCGTCGGTCCTCTTCAGCCCCAGTCCCTCAATGCGTCGATTCTTGCAGCTGCGACAGGCGCTGCGAAGGCACGGCGATGCATGGAAATTCTTCTCGCGCCGTGGAGATGCATCGAGAAAACAGCCGCAAGAGCAGCGATGCGTCGATTTTAGCAGTTCTTCACATTTCTTCTTTCTTCCAGCTCCCAAACAGCAGCAACAACCTCCAGAGGCCCAAAACTGGCACAGGCACCTCTTGGCAGGCTAGAACTCATAACAGCAGAGTTCAGGGGAGCTGAGGATGAAGTCTTTGTATCCCTGAGACTTCAAACAGAAGGCCAGCTCACTTCAGGCCCTTGGAGATCTCCTTCAAGCAGGGGACACAGCACACAGCAAAGTCCTTCTCCTTTCCTTGGCAGAAACAGCACCTACAGGCCAACCCCAGACACACAGCAAGGGCAGTACTTCTCCTCAGTCTCTCTAGCTCTTCTCCTTGGCAAAGGTTCCTCTTGTATCCCAGGAATGATCTAAAGTCTGGGGTTTTGGGTCTGATACTTATACCCCAAAACGTCTGTATTCTCTTTGTGAAAGGGGCTCTGAGCCCAGTTCAAACCACTTCTGGGGGGCACTCTGTAAGTGCACAACAACATCCATTGTCAGTGTGAGCCTTGGCTCCAGACACACCACAGTGGGGCGGAGCCAGCATTGTGGAAAGCAGGCACAGCCCTATTCAGGTACAGGTGCTACTCCTCCCACCACTCCAAATGCAGATCAGGCCTATTCAGCCTAGTGCTGACTCATCCAGACTCCTGGAGCCACTGCACCTCCCCAACCCCTGTCACTCCAAAGCCAGACAGTCAACCCACAAACAGGCAGAGGCACACAGGATGGTTGAACAAAAAAATAGCCACTTTCTAAAAGTGCTTTTCAAACACACAATTTAAAAACCAGCTTTACTAAAAGATGTGTTATTAAATCCTGAGTTCAGGGATACCAAACTCCATTTATCGATCTTATCCCAATGGGAAGATATGCTTTTAAAATGTTACAAAGCATTCCCCAGTCTGTCCTATGGGGCAAGATAGCCTTTCAATAGTGAAAAACGAAATTGGCAGTATTTCACGATCAGGACATGTTTCACCCACCAGTACATGTCCTTCCTTTCACATACACTGCAACCTGCCCAGGGGGGTACCTTGGGCCTACCTTAGGGGTGCCCATTATGTAAGAAAAGGGAAGGTTAGGACCTGGCAAGTGGGTGCACTTGCCAGGTCGACATGGCAGTTAACAAACTGCGCACAGGCACCGCAGTGGCAGGCCTGAGACATCTTTTCAGGGCTACTCATGTGAGTGGCACAATCAGTGCTGCAAGCCCACTAGTAGCATTTGATTTACCAGCCCTGGCACACTCAGTGCACTTTACTAGGGACCTACTGGTAAATCAAATATGCCAATCATGGATAACCAATCACAAAAACAATTTACACAGAGAGCATATGCACTTTAGCACTGATCAGCAGTGGTAAAGTGCCCAGAGTTCTATAGCCAAGAAACACAGGTCAGGACAAAATAGGAGGAAGAAGCAAAAAGAGTGGGGATAACCCTGCAAAAAGGGTAATTTCCAACACAACCCCCTTCCAGCCTAACGCCAGGGTAGACCAATCAATACCTCGATGGGCTTCCCGGCTTGGGGCGACAGAACATAAAAACTGGCCAGGACAGCATGGGTCTATTCCTGTTCTATGCCTTCCTGAACCCAGTTGGATCCCTCTATCCATACTCTCAGGGCCCACAAGGTTAATCCATGGGGGACCCTTCTCCTCACCTGGGGACCCCATTTGTGCAGCGCCTAAACTTACTTTGCTCACAGAGGTGTCCCAACAGGTAGACAGTACCCACATGGCCAACACAGTGGTGTGGCCCAGTCCACCCCCGGGGTGTGACTCCTGCCCCCCTCCCAGGGGCAACTTTGTCCACCAGGACAGCCAGCCACAGTGACCACTGACAGCTGTCAGTGATGAGAGCCAGGCCTCATGCCTTTCAGGCCTCTCTAACCTCTGTGGCATCAGAAAGTGGGTGGCAGCAGCCCCAGGTGCCTGGTACCTTTTCTCCACTCTCCCTCCTGTCAAGTCAGGTATGGCATCCTGACACTGGCCCACCAGCCCAGGGTCTGTACCCTGCGGCTGGACAAGAGACTGGGGTGGGCTCTCCCACACCCGGTCTTCCTCCCTGGGGCTCTGTACCCTCCCACCTGGAGGGGTACCCCCAAAAGACAACTTGGTAAGGGCACTGTTAGCAGTCGCTCCTTCCTCCAGGTCAGGGGGGACACCCTGTACCTGGTCCTCCAACCCAGGATCTGTATCTTTAGGCTGGACCTGAGCCTGGCAACCCAGGACTTCCGGGGGAGTACACCAACCCCCCACCCCAAGAGAAACCCACTCCTCATGAGTTGTACGAGAGTCTGCCTGGCACAGGTCTCCAGTCTCCTATCCACTTGACAGAGCATGAAGACCCCCCAGGCCAGAAGTGGCCTCACCAGGGTCAGTCCTGGGGTGCTCTGACCTCAGAGACTGGCAAGCCCTGACCCACTGGTCCTTCCACTGGGGACTGCATCTCCCCCTCACCCTTTTCTCTGGACCCATGCACCCTCCTCACTGGAGCGGTGCTGCCAGACACCAGAACTGGTGGGATGCTGGTTACAGCAGTCCTCCCCAGTTCACCTGACACTTTGGGGTCCCCCTCAGGAAATGGGCTCCCGGTACACACTAGGCCCCCCTCCTGGTGTTCCCTTATGGAACCAACCAGGTCCTGAGACTGGGTTTCGGGCACCTTGTGACACAGCCCACTCCTTCTCCTCTGAGACAGGATGTGGGACCCTACTCCCCTCCCACTACACTGGGACCTATCTGGGCTACCACAAACCTCCTCTACCTCGCTTGGTTGGGGGAAACCTGAGCCACCCCCTTCAGGATCACTCCCAAAAGCTTCTTCAGACCCTCTGGAATCCACCAAAAGGTCTGCCTCCAGCGCAAGCTCTCTGGAATCAGAGAACTCACACTCCACCGGGTGTTGGCGTAGCTCTGGAAAACAGGGACTTAAAATATGCTCTCCAACAATTGAATCACACAGCCGCCCCACAGTTGTTAACCAAGCTACCCTTTGCCCCACCATCCAGTGCCTCACACAAGTTCCCCACACCACTCTCCTGAGATTGCAAGATGGTGTCTGACTGTCTCTGTCACTCAACCCACACTCTTCTAGGCGGTCTCCACACTCACACACCAGGACTCCTACCATGGGGGAACCCCTCTCCCTGCACCTCTCATCTAGAGTCAGTAGAGTGTCCCTCCCACCACCAGGAATATGATCCCCTGTGTCCGTTCCCAAATCCAATTCAGGGACACTGCACACCACTGGAGCTACCTCATAACCCTGAACCCCTTGGTGTATGTCAACCCCCTCCTTCAAGTCAGGCGCCACATCTCTGGGTGTATGTACTTCTCCCTCAGCACTAGACACTACGTTTCTGCTGCCACCATCTGAGCTGGACTCCACCGCCAACCCAGTCAAGTTCACTTCATGAGCTGCACACATTTCTTTTTGCTTGGTTGAGACACTCAGGTCCTCAAGCCTCGCGAACTCCTCATCGAGCTCTCTCATTCTCAGCTCATATGCCAAGATCAATTTCTTTTCTTCCAATGCATAAGCTCTCCTCTGCCTTGGCCTGGATTTCCATTTCCATCTGCTTTGTTTTGATCCTCAGGACTTCTAGCTCCTGCTCCCTGGCCCTTTGGTTCTCCTCCAGTTCCTCTGGGGAAAAACTGCTAGAGGAATGATTGCTGCCAGCCCTAGAGGCTGCTCTTCCCACATGAAGATCCTGTGATCTGAAACCATCCCCTTGTGCATCCTCATCCACCTCTGCCTCCCCAGCCTCTCTAGGCTCCCACCAAGCCCTTAAGGCCTTCTGTAGCTCCTGCTTCCTGGAGCTGATCTTCATGGGACATCCAAAGTTCCTGCAGAACTGCTTGAGTTGACCTACTTTGTAACTACTTAACAATTCAATATCAAACTCCAGTTCTGCAACATCATTTGCTGGTTTACCCTTTTGAGACATGGCGCGTGGATACTTTAAGGGTTACTCAAAAATAGAACCAAAAATAAAAGACAGTATGTGGTTGCTTAGTGGTCTGCACTAAACTAGTGATGTACACCAATCACTGTGGGTCAAGTACAAATACAGGTTCAAATCCTCACCGCTGACCACCAATGTTAGAAATGGGGGTCTCTAGTTGGCAGAGTTAGGTACCTTTGTCCAACTAGGGAACCTTGCTTCTTGTCAGGGTAAGGGGGATACACACTTTAGATAACCCCTGCTCACCCCCTTGGTAGCTTGGGGTTGGCACGAGCAGACAGGCTCATCCCAAAGGCAATGTGTAAAGTATTTGTACCAACACTCACAGTAACACAGTGAAAACACCACAAATGGACACCACACCTGTTTAGAAAAATAAAATATCTTTATCTAAACTAAACAAGACCAAAACAACAAAAATCCAACATACACAGTTAAAAATATGACTTTCAAAAGGTTTCAAGAACTTGTACCATAGAAAACTATGGATACGTGACTTTTCACCAAAGTTATCTGTAGATGCGTCAAAGTTCCAAAGGCCAATCAGCCGCAGAGTCGGAAAACAAAGAATTGGGACGCTCCTGAGACTTAGGGGAGGTGATGCGACAATTCTGCGACACGCAGAGGATGAGTTGCGTCGAATCCGGTCTGTATGGGTAGTGTTGCGTCGATCCTTCGTGATAGTTCCGGTTCGCAGGTGATGCATCGGGAAAGTGTGCCGCACAGGTACGATGCGTGGAAATCCGGGATGCGGCGGCGTCGAGCTACGCTGCATCGGTCCTCTTCAGCCGCAATCCCTCGATGCGTCGATTCTTGCAGCGGCGACAGGCACTGCAACGGTTTTCGCAGCGGCACAGCGATGCGTGGAAATTCTTCTTGCGCCGTGGAGATGCGTCGAGAAAACAGCCGCAAGAAGAGCGATGTGTCGATTTTAGTAGTTCTTCACGTTTCTTCTTTCTTCCAGCTCCCAAACAGCGGCAACAACCTCCAGGGGCCCAAAACTGGCACAGGCACCTCTTGGGAGTCTAGAACTCACAGCAGCAGAATTCAGGGGAGCTGGGGGTGACGTCTTTGTGTCCCTGAGACTTCAAAACAGGAGGCCAGCTCTCTTCAGGCCCTTGGAGATCTCCTTGAAGCAGGGGACACAGCACTCAGCAAAGTCCTTCTCCTTTCCTTGGCAGAAACAGCAACTGCAGGCCAGCCCCAGACACACAGCAAGGGCATTACTTCTCCTCGGTCTCTCTAGCTCTTTTCCTCGGCAAAGGTTCCTCTTGAATTCCAGCAATGATCTAAAGTCTGGGGTTTTGGGTCTTTGTTCTCTTTTTGCAAGGGGCTCTGAGCCCAGTTCAAACCAGTTCTGGGGGGCACTCTGCAAGTGCACAACAACATCCATTGTCAGTGTGAGCCTTGGCTCCAGACACACCACAAGGGGGCAGAGCCAGCATTGTGGAAGGCAGGCACAGCCCTATTCAGGTACAGGTGCTACTCCTCCCACCACTCCAAATGCAGATCAGGCCTATTCAGCCTAGTGCTGACTCATCTAGACTCCTGGAGCCACTGCACCTCCCCACCCCTGTCACTCCAAAGCCAGACAGTCAATCCACAAACAGGCAGAGGCACACAGGATAGTTGAACAAGAAAATTGCCACTTTCTAAAAGTGCTATTTTCAAACACACAATTTAAAAACCATCTTTACTAAAAGATGTGTTATTAAATCCTGAGTTCAGGGATACCAAACTCCATTTATCGATCTTATCCCTATGGGAAGATATGCTTGTAAAATGTTACAAAGCATTCCCCATTCTCTCCTATGGGGCAGGATAGCCTTTCAATAGTGAAAAACGAAACTGGCAGTTTTTCACTATCAGGACATGTTACACACACCAGTACATGTCCTACCTTTCACATACACTGCACCCTGCCCAGGGGGATACCTTAGGCCTACCATAGGGGTGCCCTATATGTAAGAAAAGGGACGGTTAGGGCCTGGCAAGTGGGTGCACTTGCCAAGCCGACATGGCAGTTAACAAACTGCGCACAGGCACCGTGGTGGAAGGCCTGAGACATCTTTTCAGGGCTACTCATGTGGGTGGCACAATCAGTGCTGGAAGCCCAGTAGTAGCATTTGATTTACCAGCCCTGGCACCCTCAGTGCACTTTACTAGGGACCTACTGGTAAATCAAATATGCCAATCACGGATAACCAATCACAATAACAATTTACACAGAGAGCATATGCACTTTAGCACTGATCAGCAGTGGTAAAGTTCCTAGAGTCCTGTAGCCAAGAAACACAGGTCAGGAAAAAATAGGAGGAAGAAGCAAAAAGAGTGGGGATAACCCTGCAAAAAGGGCCATTTCCAACAGGCGCCATCCAGACGGGCTGACGTCAGTTCATTTCTTTCTGCGCCCGTTAAGCACCGATCCGGGAAGAGCTACCCCTCTGTTGCTTTTTGACAGGTTTTTTCTCAACTTTTTGTCAAATTCGGAATTTTTTCCTTCTTCGTGTGCGAGGGATGTCTTCGAGGAAGACAGGTCTCAAGCAGTGCAGTGCCTGTCACCGCATTATGTAGGTCACTGACCCCCACCTTGTCTGTATCTGTTGTCTCGACCACGACTCAAAGTCGTGCTCTGACTGTCGGGCCATGGCTCCGAAGGCCTTGAGGGAGCTGGCAATGAAGCTCCTTGCGAACCGGCAGTCAACAACATCGAGCAAGACTCCGTGGAGGTCCAGGTCCCGATCAAAGAAGAGGAGGTCACGGGACCACTCCCGGAGCCCTAAGTTCTCTTCGTCCTACTCCAGGTCCTCAGGACACTTGGGGAAGAGGCATAAGAAGAAGAAGTCCAAGCGGACTTCATCTTGGCTGTCGTTCGCCGATGAGAGAGGTAAGGAGCACTGACACTATAGGCACGGTTCCGTGGAGCCGGAGCCTGCGTCGACTTCGCGCCTCCCACCCTTTCCGGGAGCCGGAGCAACCACCGCTCAGGTAAAAGAGTTTGTGCATTGGGTAAAGGAAACTATGCTGTGGAAAATTAGGGGGGGAGGGGTAACCTGTTTTTTGTTAATTTTCATGCGCCAAGTTGTATATGGTTGTATGGTGTGATGCCACATTCACTACAGATTATACAATGCTCTGTAAAATTATGTCTTGGTAAATTTTCACTGAGGATATCAATGGCGCAAAAATGCTGCTATTAAAACAGAAAAATAAGCAAAAATCAGTGATTAAGGACTTACCTTTTCCAGGAGGCCTTGTCTGGGGTGTGATTGTTGACTCTTCCTTAGCCGATATCTAAGTAAAAAAAATTGGGCTTTAGGAAGAGCAACAATGAGGCCCAACATGAGTGGCTGTTGGATCTGATGCAGCACGAGGTTGTGGTGGCAGGCAGTGGTGACCGCCAATAACGAAGGGTGGTGGGGCGGGTGGGGTGAGCGCAGGGGGAGGGGAGCACGCGCGGGGGGAGTGTTAATAATAATTAATAAAAATGTACCTGAGGCCTCTGGCTGCCTCCCGTGTAGCTCCTGCTGGCTTCTTCCTGTTCCCAGCAGCCCCTGGGACAGGCTCCCATCCAATCCCCATGCTGCATAGCAGCGCAGGTATTGGCCTGAGCGGACAGGAGAGACACTCCGCTCAGGGCATGGATTTGTGGGGTCTCTCCGGCCCAGCTGCTGAATGCAGCCGGGCTTGAGAAACCTCAGTGCGCATGTGTGTTTTGGTCGGCCTGAGACAGCCTGCCAAACACATATCCATACTTAGGGAGTGTACAAGCACTTCTCCTCCCCCCTCCCATGTCCCGCCCCTCCATGCACAGGCTGGCTCAGAGCCGGCAAATGAAAAATAAAATGATGCATTGTATTATTTTTCGTTTGCTGACACTGCACCAGGCAGTGGGGCGATGCTCTTCCGCAATTGTAGAGGAGCCGCCACTGGTGGCAGGAAGCAGCACTGCACAATGCAGGGCTGAGCTAAGTGGCAGTTGCAGGAGTTCAGCACAGCAGACTAGTGAGACAGCACTGCTGCTGTACAGCATGGTGCTGAGTTGAGGAGCAGCAGCTCCAGATGTTTGCATGGCTAATGAGTGGGTGAGCCCTGGAGGCTTGCAGTCAGATTGCCACTAGGATGTTAAAATGAAAGGTGAAGGTGATGTGAATGTAGCCCTTTAATACAACTCCCTGATGGTAGCTGATCAGTCTTTTCTAGATATGGGTACAGGATCACACCCCAAAAAACTACTGGCATGGTACACAGAACACTTAGGGCAAGCACACCAGGCACGAGCGAAAATGACGACCCACACAGAAACATAGAGACTAAAACTGAGTTTAATACTCTGTACAGTAAATCTTAACCCTTTACTAGTAGGTGATCACCACCTGTCATCAGTCAAAGAACAAAAGGGACCTTCTAAGACTATCAAGATCTTGATGCCATCTTGGAACGAACTATCTATATGAAACAACTTTTCAGGCAAAGGTTGTAGTACATATTTTTGGCATACAGCTACATTAAATGTTAAGTGACCATGTACTATTGGACATCGTTTTCCTTTAAAAAAAAAAAGCCAAAATCAAAAACGTTTAACACATTTTAAAAACAGCATTAGTAATTATCAAAACAAACTACTAATTGCACTAAAAAAAATCAATTCAATTAACTTGTTTTTGGAGAGATGCACAGCATAGTCCTCTCACAGGCCTAATGTTGATAAATGTCTCCAGTCAAAGATGGCGGACAATGTGTGAAAATGAGTACTGTGCTGTAGCCCATTACTTTCAATTGCAAATTATATATTTGCTGTGAGTTGCTGCCGTCCTCAACGTCAGCATAGCTACACTACCTGACAAACCAGAAGGCGGCTATCATGACAGTAGGCAAAGAATGAAGAATGACGGGAGTTCTGGTTTGTGAGCATTGACTTGCTAGATGCAATAGAATGTTTCCCAGTACAATTGATAGCTTTTCTTTCCCCTTTTTGCCTTCATTGTTAATCTTCTTTTTCTCTCTTCCATACCACATTTGTTCTTTGTTTATACCCATATCTTGTTTTCCCCTAATATTTGCTATGTTTGTTTTCCCCTATTTTCTTTCTTCATTTGCAATCTTCACTTTCCATTCTGATGTCCTTCTACCATGATGCAAGATCTCCCCCACTAAAGTGACAGGAGGTTTGTAGTCTATTAAAGGCAAAGCGGCAAAGACTTAACTTCTTTACCATTCACCTCTAGTAGCAAAGAAAGTAAAAAATACTGATAACATGGAAGAAGAAAAAAAACACTATAATAGATGCAGTCTGAGGTCAGCGTTCTAGTATGCCAATGACCTCCTAGCATCAGCAGCCAGCGCATAATATGACCGGCGAACCATCTCTAAAGAGTAGCAATCATCTTCTTTGCGGTCCAAAAGATCAATTCTTGTGAAATTGTTCCAAATCTAAATAATATAAAGAGTATCTTGTTGTTACAGAACAGCAAATCAGGCACAGGATGCCAATGGGCACAACATCTCCATGTTGGATCATGTATTCATGTTAAACTGGAAGAAAAAGATTAATTTTAACACATGGTAGAGGTGGGAGGGATAATCTTCACCTCTGTGTCTCTAATAGAAACCAAATCTCCTGTCACTTTAGTGGGGAGATTTTCCATTCTGTTACAAAGCTTTGCAATAATGTTGAAAGGCATGTAATTGTTTTGTGTGAAAAAAAGTTTTAATAGTAGTGTTGGATCTGGCATTTTTAGCAGGTTTATCCCCTGACTTTTTGCTTTTTGGCCTCCTGTTTTTGACTTTGTTTTTGCTGGTTTATTGTCTCTGTGCACTTTTGCGCTGCCATTCAGTGCTAAAGTGCTCCTACTGTAAATTGTGTTATGATTGACTTTCCATGATTGGCATATTTGATTTACTAGTAAGTCCCTAGCACAGTGCATTGTGTGTGCCCATGCCCTTTAAATCAAATGCTACTATTGGGCCTGCAGTACTGGTTGTGCCACCCACACAAGTAGCCTTTCAAAGGTGTCTCAGACCTGCCAC